>CANSGD010000955.1:3600000-4344136 GCA_947645195.1 Patellifolia procumbens
ACTTGTTAGGATAATCAGTATTACTATATTAGATCAATCATCGATATACTAGATTAGTGTATACGAGAGTTACGACTAGTGTATGTGTATTAGACCAATCAATCAATTATCAATAAATTTAAGATTGTTAAGACTAGTATATCAGATCAATCATCAATCAATATATGTTTGTATGTATATATATATAGTTTAGAGTTATACATTAAGAACAATCTTCAATATATTATATCAACGTATATCAATGTATACGATAATTAAGATTAGTGTATTAGATCAATCATCGGCGTATTAGATCAATAGATTAGATAAATATTTACGACAATCAATATTAGTGTATTAGATCAATCATCGACGTATTGGATCAATATATAAGATATTTAAGATCAATATATTAGATCAACTGTCAATATATGATAGATCAACGTACAAGATAGTTAGAAGAGGCGGTGTTAGAAGATCGGGCATCAATATAGTTAGGATTAATGTATTAGATCAATCATCTATATATTAGATCAACGTAAATCGTTAAGGCAAATGTAGTAGATTCATCATCAATATATTAGATCAATTTAATAAGAGAGCTAAGATCAATATAGTAGATAAACTATCAATGTATATTATTATATCAACCATCAATACATTAGATCAATGTTTACGACAAATAATATTAGTGTATTAGATTAATCACTGGCATATTAGATCAATATATAAGACATTTAAGATCAATATACTTAGATTAACTGTCAATATACTAGATCAACGTATAAGTTAGTTAAGAATACTGTATTAGAAGATCGGCCATCAATATTGTTAGGATTAGTGTATTTGATCAATCATCTATATATTAGATCAATGTATTAGAACAATTTAATAAGAAAGCTAAGATCAATATCGTGGAAAAACTATCAATGTATATTATTATATCATCCATCAATACATTAGATCAATGTTTACGACAAACAATATTAGTGTATTAGATGATTTAGATCAATCATTGACGTATTAGATCAATATATAAGATATTTAAGATCAATATACTTAGATCAACTGTCAATATACTAGATCAACGTATGAGTTAGTTAAGATTATTGTATTAGAAGATCGGGCATCAATATAATTAGGATTAGTGTATTTGATCAATCATCTATATATTAGATCAATGTATTAGAACAATTTAATAAGAAAGCTAAGATCAGTATAGTAGTTAAGACTTAAGATCAACGTAATACTCCCTCCGTTTCTTTTTGTTTGTCCCATTTACTGTAGCTCCAAATGCCAAGAAAGATGATGTCATATGCATGTAGGTGAGGACAACAAGTAAGGAGTCCACTTATTTTATATAAATGTGATGATTAAAGTAGGTGAGAGAAACTTTTAAGGTACATGTGGGACCAAAAAGTGATAAAGTAGGGTTAGATGGGTGATATAATCTTGCCATATAAGGAAAGATGAAAAAGTAGGACAAACAAAAAGAAACGGACAAAAACGGAAAGTAGGACGAACAAAAAGAAACGGAGGGAGTACATCATTAATGTATATGTAACAGATTAATAAAATTAGTTATGATTAATGTATTATGTATATGTATTAGATCAATATAATAAGATATTGATCACAATTTAGACATTATTAACGATGGACAACTTTTGTAGTTTAATTTTTATTAGATCGGACGAGTGGATGATACGTAAGTAATAAGTTTTGAATAGTGAATATTATCAAAACAATCAATTTTTAATTATGAGTAATACCTAAATTGTATAAAAATGGTATTATCATGTTAATTCGTAATACATATTATACATTAATACTAAACAACAACAACAACAACAACAACAACAACAACAACAACAACAACAACAACAATAACAACAATAATAAATAAAAAACGTCCAAACCAAAAGGTCCAAAACCCAATCAAAAAAACCCTAAAGGAGGCCCAAACCCAATTAACCCTCTCCCTCCTTTAGTATATAAACCAAAACCCTAAATTTCCCCACAACCTCACTCTCTCATCAGCCTCACCCTCACTGATTCTCATCACAATCATCAGCCTCACTCTCTCAACGTAAATTTTCCTCTCATTCTCTGAAACCTAACCCTAATCCCTCACTCAAAAATCTCACTCAAACCAAACACTAATCTCTTTCTCACTCAAAAATTCACACCCTAATCTCATTCTCACAATCTCACTTTAGAGTTTCAAGAATTTGTTGAAGTAATTCGTCTCTAACGTTATTTTCGAAGAATTTTGGACTTTTTTTCGAAGAATATTGGTGGATTTTCGAAGATCTTGGCGGGTTTTCGAAGATCTTGCTGGGTTCGCGAAGAATTTTGGAGGTTTTGCAACGAATCTTGTGAGTTTTCGGAAAACAAATCGAATAAGTAAGGTTGGTTTCTCTTTTTATTGATTTGTTGAAATGTTGCTCATTTGTTGAAATCGAATAATCGAATCATCGAATAATTAAGGTTGATTTGTTGAAATCGAATAATCGAACAAATCTAGGTATTAAGTTTGTTGAAATTTATTGGTTTCTATAAAATCATGTCGTTTATAATATGTTTGCGAAGAATCATGTCGTTTTTTTCGATCTGTAAATTGTTTATATCAAGTATATTGGATTGTTGCCTTGTTGGCTTGAACAAATCTGGGTATATTTTTCGATCTGTTATAAGTATTAAGTTTGTGGAAGTATATTAAATTTTGCTCATTTGCTTGAACAAATCTGGGTATCTTTTTTAGATCTGTTTATCTATTCTTAGGTTAGGTTTTCAATTATTTTTCAGTTGAATTTCATTTTCCCCCCTTTTCAACCTAAACCCTAATTTGCAGGATCTTGAATCCGGATCTTGGATTCGAATCTTGGATCCGAATCTTGGATCCGGATCTTGAATCCGGATCTTGGGTTGTTTAGGTTTGGGTATCCTGTTTTCATATTACTTGCAAT
This sequence comes from Patellifolia procumbens, assembly GCA_947645195.1. Lineage (NCBI taxonomy): Eukaryota > Viridiplantae > Streptophyta > Magnoliopsida > Caryophyllales > Amaranthaceae > Patellifolia > Patellifolia procumbens. Next base: position 3,602,949 of record CANSGD010000955.1, read on the forward strand.
ATTTCTTTCATATTACTTAAATAGAAAAAATTTAATTAGATAAAATGAAGCTTTTTAAAATATATATTGAATCTGATGATCAGGCATGTGTTCACAAATCTGAAATATTCGACAGCAAACTTGACTTAGAAATACAAAAATTCGATCAGTAAATTAGAAGCCTTTATTTTAGAATATAATGAGATATTTCTGCTCATAAAAAGAGGAAAAAGAAACTCATGAAACCTACATAAATTAACAAGAGTTGGGGTGCTTGCTGTTGTTGTTGGCTTTTAATCTAAAACCTAGTTAATAGTTATAGTTAGATTTTGATTTAGTTATCTTGTACTTCCTCCGTTTTTTATTAGTTGACCTGTTTCTTTTATCACGTTTGCCAACGCGTGATTTCAATCACTTTTATCTTGGAAAATTGATGAGTAAAAATTATAAAAATATGATATTTTGAAAATATATAATGCGACGAATCTAACAAGACCCCACATGACTATATTATCTCTTATGTATAAATCACAAAAGATAGTCAAAGTAGATTATGTGAATAGTGTCAAAAGTCAAAACGTGTCAACTAAAAAAAAACGGAGGAAGTATGTTGTAGACTTGTAGCAATTGTAACCAATTTCTTACCTTTTTTTTAATTTTTTTTTAATAGTTATGGACAGTCAGAATCATATTATAATGGATCATGATAGCAATTCTGTAATTGCTTCTAGTTCTGCTAGTGTGCCTGAGGTATCAGTAGAGCCCTCTTCAGTAGATCTCTCTGTTGCCCTAGATGTGGGGAGACGTACTTCTCTGGTATGGAAACACTTCACCATATTTTTGAAAGGTAATCAATTGTTATCAACATGCAATCATTGTAAAGATAAAACATATCCTGCTAGTAGTAAATCGGGTACTAAGAATCATTTGAGACACTTGAAAAAATGCAAACCTTACTTAGCTACTAATCCCAATCCTTTAGATGCTTCTTCTTTTGACCAGAAAACATATTGTATTAAGTATGTTGAATCTATTATTGTTCATGGTTATGTTATTAGAATGGTTGAACATATTAAAACAAGGGACTTGCATGAATATTTAAATCCTAAAGTTAAGCACATAAGTAGGAACACTATGCTTAAGTATTGTGTTCGTGAATATGAAAGGATGAGACAAATATTGGGTAGAATTGTGTCTGAATTGCCTGGTAGAGTCTGTTTTACTTGTGATTTGTGCACTACCGATGTTACTAAGCAAAGCTATCTTTGTTTAACTGCACATTTTATAACTGTGGCATGGAATCTTAAATCAAAAATTTTAGCTTTTAGAATCTGCCCTCCTCCCCATAATAGACAAGATCTTTGTAAGTTTGTTTTGGATTTGATTGATGAGTGGAATCTCAAGCAAAAGGTGTTTTCTATTACTTGTGATAATGCTTCCGCTATGGATTCAATGGTTAGTGATATGCAAAGTGATTTGAACCAAGTTGCATCATTGCCTTGTAATGGCAAGTTTTTTCATATTAGGTGTTGTGCTCATGTTCTTAATTTAAATGTTCAAAGTGGATTAACATTGAAATTGGTTGATGATTCTATTGAAAAACTGCATGATATTGTTTACTACATAAATTTCAATGATGCACGACTTATTAGATTTGATGAATGTGTGAAGTACATTGGTTCTAGTTTTTGTGGTAAATTGCAAGCTGATGTTTGTACCCGATGGAATTCAACTTATTTTATGCTTCGGCGAGCTTTAGAAGCCAAAGATGCTATAAATAGGTTTTGTCAATTTTAGTTAATAATTTTGCTGTAGAGTTTTGCGGTTTCCTCTACTGTAAGTAGAGGTGTTGATTCAATCGATGAAATAATGCTACAAAGAAATCGGTTTTCTAGCAGTTGATGGGCGAACCCATTAGGGTTGTTTTTTTAGAGTTCTCTCTGTTCTCTAAGGAAGTTAAGTGAGAAGAAGTAAGAAGTTCAAATTATTGGAGCTAGAATTCAAATTCTCATTGACAACAAAACTAGGGCTAACAATGATGCAATTTGATAATGAAAGCAAACTTGTCAAACCCTAATCATACGACTCAATAACATAGAATTAAAAGGAATAAATCGATCAATCCACTATGGCTCAACTCAATCTTAGAATTAGAACTACTCAGTAATCATGGCAATAGAAACTATAAACATAATTGAAGACGTAATTGAGAAATAGAAAAAGGGAGTAGAGAAATCAAACTTTTGAATTGATAAGTGCTTGGATTAAACTAACGAATCTGATGTCTTCGATCTTCAAAACTAAGCAAAACCAGTATTAAACTAAGAGTGCTAATAATAAAAGACCCCTCTACAAAATAAAACATCTAAGTATATACACTAGTCACTAAAATAAACTAAAACCAAAATCGGTAGAAATAACGTCTCGAATACACCGCGGGTCAACACACTGACCGCGAGTCGTGGCCCTGACTGTGATCAGTGGTCAGCTCTGAGTGAAAATCGCGAATAGTGACGCATGCCACGAGCAGTGGTCTGTTTGAGACGTTCTTCTCCAGTTGAAAACTCTCAAGAAGGTAATCAACAAGATTCTGGGGCTATCATATGAGACTCGTAAGTTCCCAATGCAATTCAAAAAGCACCAAAAACATCCTGAAAGTCTCAATCTCAACAATTCAACATTTATGCTCATTTCATACAAACTAGGCACAATTCAATCAAAACTCATACACATTGTAATGAAATCTCTATCAAAAAGTGCTTAAAAACATGTAAAATACAGACTTACACATTACTCACCTCACCCACAACATCTTCTATATCATGATAACATTACAGGATTAGATATAAGTTGTACTTCTACACTAATTATATATACTTCCTCCATTTTTTTTAGTTGACACGTTTTGACTTTTGACACTATTCACATAATCTACTTTGACTATTTTTTGTGATTTATACATAAGAGAAAATATAGTCATGTGGGGTCTTGTTAGATTCGTCTCATTATATAGTTTCAAAATATCATATTTTTATAATTTTTACTCATCAATTTTCCAAGATAAAAGTGATTGAAATCACGCGTTGCCAAACGTGATAAAAGAAACAGGTCAACTAATAAAAAACGGAGGAAGTATTTTGAAAGTTAGCAATATATTTTTCTTGAAGTTAAAAAATATATCGAAGTTGTATTATTTTTGTAAAACATTGTAAACAAAGACGCCTGGAGTATTAGAAGTTAGAAACTTAGAAGTGGCCTATAGTATATTATTGATTTGGTCAAATAAGTAAACTCATCATCATAGTATTATAGGAGGTTTGACAATTTTATCAAAAGACCTTCTTACATGTTACACTTGCAACTAATTGGTTGACCTTATTACGAGACAATCAAACAACATACGATTTGTGTTAATATTATCATGAAGTTTGACGTTTTGATTTTGTGAAGTTTCTTATAAAAAATGTCTTATTTTAATATTAGCTTAGGATTCACTTTGAGCGAGGGTTTCCTAACTTCAAAATAATAAAAAAATATATATATCTTATTTTAATATCTTGGTAAAAACGATTTTTAAAAGGATTAATTTTTAAGTTCAGAACTTCACCTACATAGGCAGATAATAAATTTCAATATTACTTTTTAATATGGTGTTAAACTTACCTAGAAGACAATTCCCTATTCTATAATGTAAGAGTAGGGGAAACTAAAAGTCAACATTATTATTATTATTTTCTGCTTTCTAAGCACGACTCACTCTTCATAACTAATTTTTTTATAATTGTTATTTTTATATGGAGAATCGATTCTTCTTCTTTTACTTCCCGCAATCTTCTTTCTCTTCTCGCTTCATAAAAATATAATATTTATATAGACTTTACGTGTTGTAACACACATATCGTGGATTAAAAGTTAGTTTCTTCTGAACGGAGTAATTTAATCAACCTTCCCTCTAATCCTCCAAAATACCTCCTTACTATTGACTATTGAGTGGGGGAGAGAAACAGGGGTAAGATTGAGGAACAATTCTGGAATAAAAGGTCAAGTCATGGTTCTGCTGGTTGGTTCTTGGGCTAAAAGTGATGGTCATGGACTCATGCTAATTATAGCGCTGGAGTAGAGCTTTTCTGTTGGTATTATGTTTTTTTTTTTTTGGTGTTTGCACCCGGTTCATCCTTCGGGCTACATCTGGATCGAGGTCAAGTTATAGGTGGTTAGGTTTCATTCCTCTCCTAAGGGTGTTGCGGGGATTCGAACACGGATTCGTCCTACCAAAGGCACAAACTACCAAGGCAATGACATAATATCGTTGGTGATTATGGTGAACCGTGAACCTGAAATGTTGAGAAATGTATAAAGTGCTCAATAATCGTTTTTTATATAAAAAAAAGTCAAACCTTATGTTGGCAGCAGGTAATAAGGAGTTATCAAGGAGACTATCAAATAAGTTAGGTTTGTAGTACAAATAGGCTTGGCTAAAGCCTAAGAGTCAGACCAGACTTAACTCTCACATAGTTTAGCTCAATTTGCTTTAGATTTTTTTTTTTGAGATAAAATTTTGCTTTAGATTTATTAATTCAAGTTTGAACTGCGCTCGAATTTAAGACCATTGTTCAAACTTAAGCATACTACAAGCTAGTAATTAATTACTCAGATTCATACTATACTAGTAATAAAATTACAAAAATCACACTTACACCTACTCTCTTTTTTTTACGGATATGAAAATTAGACTTTTGGTTAAAGGTCATGTAATTTTCTTGTAAAATTTTGAAACATATCCATTATACTTTGTTACTTAACGAGCCCACATTACAAAAAGAACACTACTATCTTTTAAATATGGATGAAAATGACATTAAAATGCATTAATATTACTTTATGAAAAATAAAATAGTATTTGCATTGGGAGGAAAAAAAAAAGGAGAAATCTTATGTAAGCATAATATACTTTCATTCTACATCATTCATACAACCAGAAATTAAGAATTAATTATGTATCACATTAATACAAAAATATATAATATTGCTCTAAGCACAAGAAAAACATGATTCCTATAGAGAGGGTCCATTTAACACTCCTAACAAAAATTAATATCGTTTGCTATTCACAAAGAACTCATAGCAAGTAAGTACATAGTTCTTTGCTTTGATTACAACCTATATGTTCATGAGATAGGAAACTCGGCTTATTGGCCCGTCCATATACAAGTGAAAAGATAGAGTACCTACTTGTTTACATCATTCCATGACCAACTATCTAATATATCTTCCATGAGAGGCAAACCTTGTAACATCTCATCAAGATCAACTGCGGATAAGCCATCATAAATGCCGCGGCTACTATCAACAACATTATAACCACCAAGGCTAATACCTACATGATCATTTCGTGCTTGTGCAATATCATTTCCAAAACCATTAGGCAGTTGTTGTGGTTGTGGTTGCGACTCTGGCTCTAGCTTACGCTTCTTCTCTTTTGGAGAATTGTAAGAAGGTCCTTTGATCCATGCAACAGAAGAATTCTTCCCTGTTAAACTTTGCACCATAGATTTGAATTCCTTAGCTTCAACCTTGACATGGCGAGTTCCGATAAAAGTGACCTTTGCATGTTTATTAACATGATCACTCATATTATCCATGTGTGTGTACTACGTGATTGACAATGCTTAAGCTTATTCAAGTGGTTTCTCTTTTGCTGTGTATCTTTGCTATCAGAAATGGATTGAAGAAATGAGGTTAATATAGGTAATAATTATTATCCAAACGTGGGGGTTTAATTGGCATGGAATCAACTACGTTGTTCGGAGGAGAGATGAATTGAAATAGAAGTTGACCCAAATCAGAAAACCAGATGAAGCTCTCCACGATTGACGAGTTAGTAAGACTTGTGTGGGTCATGTCTATAACAAGTTGACATAAGGACATAAGGTTGAAAAGGCCAGCCCGAGTACATCCAGAAATCACTTGGCCCTACTGCCCTAGTTGCTTCACAATGAACCAAGAATCCCCTCAGATTGTACGACACCTACTACTTACGGCCTACTAACGTACAATGTTTGGACCCGGCCCGTCGATTAGTACTTCCTCCGTCTCTTTTTGTCTCCATATCATACGTTACCTGCTAACTACGGCCTACTAATGCCTAGCCCTATCGATAAGTACTTCCTGCGTCTCAAATTTTCGGCTTTTTTTTTTTAATTATGTTTTGATGTCTTCGAAAGATTTTTATCATTGTCAAAATGGAGGTCTTTCATAAAAAAATTGACAACGGAGGACTACCACTTAATTTCACATTTAATTTATTTGGTTCCACCTTTTCTATCTATCAATGATGGGGAAAAATTCTCTTCGGGTGAAATACAATGACTTTGTCATAATAATAATTAATAACGAGAGCATAGGGCAACCCCTCAAAAAAAAAATGAGAGCAAAGGTCAAAGAGTATAAGCCTCGTACAGTCGTACTATCCCAACCCCAAAACAATGAAAAAATTCTGAAATGAACAAAATGCTTAGCAAAATCCTTTGTTTATATAATCCTTCTTTTTGGAGGAAGAATACGTTTTGATACTTCCTTCGTTTTTTATTAGTTACATCATTTCTCATTTTTGGAAATTGCAAATTACTTGTATCATTTCCTTTTAGGTAAGTACTCTATCTACCTCTCTCCAATGACATGGGTTTCCTTTTTCCCCTCTCTATCTATCCCCTATCCTTAATTCTTGTGCACATGCTCCATGATCCAAGTATAAAAAAATGAGGTAGTATATATTACCTCCGTTCCTCATCTATGCAATATAGGGAGCTTTACGCCTTCTAATGCACTACTATAAACGTTAATATCTCTAATTTTATGTAAGTAAAAATTATAAAAAGTTGATATTAATTAAGCATCTATCGAGACGAAGAAACTACCCTCCTGAGCCTGAACAAGATGGTTTGAGCGCCACATGTGATACACGTTCAAGACTGGGGCCATGAGCCCATGACAATGTATCCATGTGGTAGTTCCTTGCTCTCCAGACTCACCTGGTTGCATGGGGGTGAGTTCCATCTATTCATCTAGCTCGAGGTTTATCACTCACTAGGTGACTAGGTGGGTGAGTTCCTCGTAAATAAAAGATAAATAAAAAAATAACAGAAACTTACTTGTTGAGATTGTAGCATCCACTTTGCATCAAAAGGCAAAAAGCAGTCATTTTGTTAATTCATATCATCCAGTTCCAGCAGAAAAGACCACTGCACTGATCTGTACACTTCTACCTGAGTTACCTCCCTTAAATTTTAGTTACAAAAATAGGAGCGGAATAAACGAAAGGCGAGCCACGACTTGCACGCCTTTGGGGAGAAGATGGATCCTACAAGTAAATTACTCAACTACTGTCTATTTGTCATATTGTGAGCAGCCATATATCTGATGTCTCTACTTGATTGTTATGTAACGATTGGTGCCGTGTTTTGACCAGTGGTCCTTCAAATCCACGGGAAATGAGAAATCAAAACCTTCCAACGCTAGCCGACTCAGCAACTTAGAGAACACACTTCCACTCATTTTCCGACCACCTAAACGAGCATAACGCTTGTTTGGCGCAAGCGGGAGAGGATAAACCGAAATGGTGGTCGTGCAACAAGATGACTGCCAACCCCCGGTCCCCCATTTATAACACTGCCTGAAAACCCCAGTACACGAACAACCAGGAGCTGGCATGATGGAATCGTCATAATCAATTCGGTTCAACCCCAAATTTTCACCACCCAAGTTGTTCCTAACCTTCAAGTGATCAGAAGTCGTTTTGTCTCTCCTCGACTTCAATGTACATCCTTTGCTCTCTTTCATCTTCTTTGGCTGAGGTGACAGGTTACAATCAGTTGCAACTGTAGTTTTACACAAAGTATCAAGAATTTGCATTTCATGTGTGACATAAGATGGATCACACAGCCTAGTGGTTCCTTCTTGAACTCTGGAACTTAAGGGTTGTAGCTTCATAGAATTTTGAAGGGCATTTAAGACATTGTCTCTTTCCATAACAGCATCATCACGTTCCTTAATAGCCATATTTCTCAGTGAAATTGCCGTTTCTCGCTCTTCTAAAGCCCTTTTCCTTTCAAGAAAAGCTCTGTTCATTTCCTGAACTGCAGCATCTCTCTCAGCCATGATGTTCAAAAGTTTTCTGTTCATATTCAAAGCGGTTTGCTCTTTAACCTGATGCTGGTACGCCACCATATTCCACTGAAATCAAAAAGAGATGGATAGCAGCATTATTTTCGCAATTTAAGTTCACCCAACTCCTGTTTCAGGAAGAAAGACTTAAATAAACAAGACGGATTTTGCCATCTAGGTAATGGTTTCTTACCGGACAACTCTCCCTGATATTATCACACTTATGCCTTGCACCACCTCGGTGCACCCCAAAATCCATAGCTTATCAACGTTACTCCGAACCTGAAAATGAGATTGTTTCAAGCATAAAGTTAGCTTACATTGCAAATTACTGGAATACATCTACCTTACCATAAAACTAGCACAAAAAAAATGGAGCACCAAAAGTATGCTAACACCTCAATAGTCTAAGTTCCACAGCTAGGTGTCAAGCATTATTTGTCCATATTTAACCTACGCAACCATGTTTCTATACGGGCATGCCATTCTTTGATGAAGTGATAAGGTCATGCTTCATTAGATTAACTCATTAACATCTCATGCTTATCTAATAAGCACAATACAGCTCCCTCAGCTGGGGCTAAACTAGGTAGATCAAATTATTCCGTAAATTGTTTTGGTTTGTTACCACACAAAACTTCAGCTCCAAATCATACTGTAAATCAGGATGGTACATGACGCCATGACGGTGATGATAATTTTAAGTCGGGATCTCAACCTTGAGCCCTATACTTTTTTGGCATAAGCAACAGTAACTTCTGTTCCATTAATTGGATTGCCATATAATTTTGAGACGGTGAGAAGAAGAAAAGCAACAGGCGATGGTTTCATGGTAAGATAATGGGTACGTACCTGCTCATTTTGCATAATTGTTTTCTTTTGACGAATTGTACACAAGCAGAGACCTCAATTTCCAGAAAATAAAAGGCAAATCAACTTGACCTCACATGTCAAAAACAATACTATTCACTAATAACTCATTCTTCTGAATGAATATCACCCTTCTGCAACTACGTTGCAGACTACAATAACAGTTTCTTTACTTGTTTGGCTAGGCTTAGCTTCCAGGGGACTTTCGTGATCGGCAGAAACCAGCACAATACTACTTAGCAGCGGACTCAAAAAACATGATAGAAACATTGAGCTATACAGAACTCTCATTATACACAGCTACAAACCAAAACATATCAGGGTAAGACCGGATGAAAAATTCAGCACAAAGGCGAACTTAACAGAAACTGTTACTGCATCCATGTGAGACTTAGGCTTTCGTTATCTCCCAAGGAAGAGAGGTGAAGTATCAAACCTTGCAGATTCATATTAAAGAAACATTTCAATTCAACTCAACTTCACGGGAAACAACCAGATGGGGGTCAGTGCCTAAGGAAATTTCTGAGGCTCTATCATCAATGTATCCTCACCTTCTTTCCACATATTCCAAGGAAATAAGTTCACGTAAGTTAAGTTCTTTCTAATAACTGTAATAAGTTCGCAACAGCAACGGATTCATATATATTTGGATGAGTTCAGTTCAGAGCTTAGTTTCAAAAACAACAAGTTCAAAGCTAATAAGTTCAAACAAATTTGAAATAGTTAAAGATAAGTGAAAATCAGGTGAAGAAAACGTATCGTAGAAACTCGGAACCATTCAAGAAACCAGCCAAAGGCATACAATTTCAATTAAAGATAGAACACATCACCAGTGAATACCCAAGAATGACATAGATAGAAAGAGTACAAAAACTAATAGCAACTAAGATTCTACTTTCTTAAAGAATCTCCACCTTAATCATAGCAAACGTTGTGACCCTTTTAGACATTGGAAGATAACAAATTAAGGGTTTTGACATGATAAATAAGTCCTTCAATAATTTTTTCCTGTAAAATAGGGCTCCGTTTGGTTGGAATAGAGAAATTTAATCCCATTTTTTCTTATTTGGTTTGTAAGAGATACAAATTAGTATTTCTAATGATTGAAATAGTTTTTCATATACGGAGTAGTAAAAATCATTTCCCTCCGAAGAAAAACACATTTCCTCCCTAATCCTTACCGTCTTCTTTCCTTTCTCCCATCTACCAACTCATTTCATTTTCATTCTTCCTTTCCCCTCTAACTTTACAAATAAGGAACCAAACAAAAGAAAATTTAATCGAAAAGTTGTTTTTCTTGGAAAAACGTGTCTCCATAAAAAACGGTTTTTGTCCAATCAAACAGAGCCTAAGTTGCTAATAGAGCTAACCCAAAGAAAACAAAGGTCAATAAAATGAAATTAACAAGCAAGTAAACTCCCACTTGTGTCCTTCCACTCCACAAATCTTTCTATCAAACCCACATTGCATTTCAGCTTTTACTACATATTCAAGGATAAAAACTCAAAACCCTCAAAAAATTCCATTTTTAAGACAGCAAAATCTGAAGCTATGAGTATGAAGTTAGTGCTAAAAAGGCAAAAAAGTGGTAGAATCTGAAATTGTAAAAAGGCATGCAAAAAGTAAGTAGAAATTGAAAAGACACATTTTTACATAATCATACAACCAAAAAGGTAATAGAAAGCGATAGCATACAGTGGAAATAAAATTTACTGATTCAGTGACAACATAATAGAGAAGAGAAGAGAAGAGAAGAGAAGAGAAAAAAACTCACTAGAATTACATGAGCAAAGTATGATCGGACTAATTAATTACCCCATTTCTATTTTCTGGTGCAAAACACATCAGTGCAAGCCCTTGGGTTTTGTGGCTCAAGGCTGAGTCTTTTTGTTGTTAACAATCCATGAGGTTATAATGGATCATATGAGGTCGGATTCGGGTTGATTTATGTTGTTATTCTATTTGCCTTTTCATTTAATTTATGTTAGATTTATATTTTGAAAATAATTTAATATATCATCATTTTCGGTGTCGAATGCGAGGGGATTAACCTTGCTGCGAAAATCGAGGGACGACAAGTATAAACCTGCAAGATGAAAACTTGGCCTCGGGGGTGCTTTCGATTAGCACCCTCTTTAGTAGACTTTCAAGTTTTACAGTGAAATGCTGAGTTTTAAATACGAAGTACTACTAGAAATTAAAATTAAACAACCTAATAGTAAAATCAGAGTTGTAAATCTCTAAAAGCTAGAAAACGAGATTATAAAGTTTAGAAGTGAACATATTAGACTTGATGTATGCCCGTTTATTATTGATATTATCAAATTTCTTTTATTTTTATAAGGAGAATAATTCATTATTGGGGAAAATTAGATGTTAAGGATGAGTCGGGTGAGAAACAAACCCAAATTGCACTCCAGTCATACAACACCTTTGCCAAGTATGATAATTGCTTGGGACATTGATATGTTGATCTAACGGGTAGACAACTCACTACTAATAAACAAATAAAAAAATCTATTTCTTCACATGAGTTGTAATCTATTATCCCCCTTCTCGATTAGTAGTACTAGAACTTAAAAATAATAGTAAAATCAAATATGCAAATCTCCAAAAGCTTAGAAACGAGATTATAAAGTTTTAAAATGGACATATTAGACTTGAAATTGTATGCCCATTTATTAGCGTATTAATATTGATATTATTAAATTTATTTTATTTTTTATAAGGAGAATAATTCACTATTGGGAAAAATTAGAATTCAAGAATGAGTCGGGTGAGAAACAAACCCAAACCACATGCCAGTCATTCAATACTTTTGGCAAAGTATGCCAATTGCTTGGACATTAATAGGTCGTCCCATTGAGTAGATAACAATTAAATTAAAAAAAAATTATGCAGATGAGTTGGAATGCACCGTCTCCCATCTCTAGTTCTCTATTAGTAGTTGATAGACGACTATTTTCCTTCTCTGTTAGTAGTTGATAGGCGACTATTTCTCTTCTCGGTTAGTAGTGGGTCATCTATATACCCACTAGATTAACTAAGTGGTAAATAGAAAGACATTGGAATTAGAAATTCGGTAAGTTATTTGGTTCATAACAAAATAACAAAATGAGAGAATTAGAAATTCATAAAAATATTAAATTCCCACAAAATGGAGGAAGTTACCTAGGTCACCTAGATAAGTAGAAAAATCCCATGAGACTTAATTTTCATTAAAATTTAATTCTCCCATATTCAACCAAATAATTCAACCAAATTTCTCAGGAATTTGATGAAAGAATTGTTTACTATAAATTGCAAGTTTATGCAAAAGGCTACACATACATCAAGTGTATGTGGGCCAGACATACATTGATGATGTGTAGCATCCTGATTAGTTATTAGTTTAGGGGTCTATTTTTAGGGTTTTTGATATTTCATTTGAATTTCAATTCAAATTTCAAATCAGATTTGTATTTTCAATGCACCACAATTAATGCACCAAAATTTACAACTTTCACTTTCTTTCTCCTCTCATTTTTTTTTTGACAGAATTTTTTCCGGTTTCGTTTACTCTCTTCTCTCTCTTTTTATTTCATGTTCTTCATATGTTCTTCATTTCAAAAAAAAAATACAAATTTTTTTCACATATTTTTTTCACGTATTTTTTTTACAGTATTATTGTTACTTCAAAGTTGAAGAAAAACAGACCTTTTTTTTGTAAATTTTTGACAAAATGTTTTCTGGGTTTTTTTCCCTCTATTCTCTCTCCTAATGTTCTTGATGTTCTTCATGTTCTTCATTTGAATAAAAAAATATAATTTTCTGGGTTTGGGTTTCAACATAAAGCGACATTTTATATTGTAACTGGCAACCATTATTTGAATTTCAATCCATATTATTTTAATATTAACCCTTCAGTGTTTAATCTTGTTTTATCTTAAAAATCTTAACTATAAGGAACTGTGTTCTTAATATTCCATAATCTTCATCATTTTCTAAAATTAAAATCTATGATTGATTAGTAACTGAATATGGACATTGGACTAGTTATAATGACAATACATTCACTATTTGATTTATCACAGTAACAGAACAAAAAAAATCGAAATGAAAACATACTTTCTGGGTTGGGGTTTTGTTTACTAATTTAATATAAAGTGCTACTAAAAAAAAGGAAAAATACAAAAGGGTTGTGGGGGAGGCATGTTTAAAGTAATAAGCAAACACAGTAGGCAAGCGTGAAATTCGAACTCGAGACCTCAGAGCAAGAGAGACGCTTTCAGGGCATGCAGGTGTAACCAAGTGGACAGGATATTCAACCGTGGTATAAAGGGCGTTCCTTCATATGCTAATTAGAAGCGAAATCTAAAAACTATATTATATGATTAGGATACAATTAAAATCGCTCCTGTTACCAAAATACTAACAAACCTAAAATGATTCCCAATTCATATGTTAAAAACTTATAATGATAATTGATTACTAATATATGTACATATTTTGTTTTTATTTAACATATTAATGATTATTATTGAATTCTTTGTTGATCGATCTAGTATATTCCATTTCGATACAATATATTGCGCTTAATAATCTTATTTATATTGTATAAGTATCGAAACAGGTTGAAAGGGTTTTAAAATTTGATAAATTGTTTAGTAACCATAATAATTTAATTTGTTATCAGAACCTTATTACAGTTTGAATGTCTTCTTTACAAATGAATCAGGGGGACTGAAAATGGAGTACAGACGAACTATGGAGTCCAACACTTAAAAAGTGTATGTAGTGTGTTAGCAAATAAGCTGCTAGATCTACATAGCCAAAAATTTCAAGAGACAATTAAAAAAAATTAAGTTTATTCCTTTTACAGAGATGCAAATTACAACAAAAATTTACAACATTAAAAAAAATTCAAGCCTGCAAATTAAACTAGTACTGAAGTAAAATTCGAGTATGTAAATTAATTACTCATAATGGATTCCAGTTTCTGGTTGTCTTCTCCAGCCGTTTAGATAATAAGGAGTGAGAAGCAATGAACAAGCTTCTTGGGCGCCAATAGATAATAGAAACTGAGGAGGAAATAATAGTGAGAAGTAATTAATGTAGCTTGGACGCCAAAAATTTTGTCCCGCCAAGAGTTTTTCCCTCTTCTTTTTTTAGTAGCAATGATGTGACAACTTTACATTGATAGTGTATGTCTACCCCATATACACTCAATGTATGTGTATCACCTCTCCAAGTTTATTGGAACTTTAAGCTTTCTCTAATTACTTGGTGGTGATACTATTAATATAATGCAGTGACATTAATAAGCAATTAATTATAGTTGACTAGTGAGATACATGACGGTGAGTATGATTTAAGTAAGATTTCGTGATAGTCTTAATAACAGAGCTAAAGTAAAGAACGAAAATTAATTTACATAATTTCAACATTGCCTAACTTACAAATCGCTGCAGTCTCCAATTGTGAATCTCCAGCGACTCGATGTCATTGGCTCCCTACATGCCTACATTACTGCTGTGAGTTTGACAGTAAGTTTCTTCATTTTAGGTTTTTATGCCCATAATTATATTGTTGTGCGAACATAAGCTTTTGAAAACAAGTTTTCTACATTAGATTGTTGTGAGTGTTTGATGAAATGTTTGAGTGAGATTTGTGTTCTTGAAATACTATGATTTAAAGGGTATGCTTAAGTAGGAAATGTAGAACTTGCAAGTTAGTTGTTTGATGAAATGCCGCGAAAAAGATGGGTTTTTTTTTATTATGATATTGTGTTATGTTCAGCATCATAAGCCGAAGGGGGCTATATAGAGAAATGGGTAATGCCTAATCAATATCACACATATATGTATATATCCATCGCCTCACTTTTTTGGTAGTACATTCCTTATACATGGTAGTATATTTATTGAGAAAAGTAGTATATAAACAATCGATATTTTCACAGCTATGAAGTATCAAGTATATAACTATATAGTTTGTATTTGGCATATAATTTTTCATTAAGAAATGTACTACCATACATATGAAATGTACTACCATTTTCATTAAATATACCACCAAAAATGTGAAGCGATGGATATATACATATATCCGATATTGACTAGGCATCCCTCTAGAGAAATACAGAGTTGTGGGAATTTGGTTACCAACAAGTTTACTGCTTTTACTGCAATACCGAGTTTACTTTTGAGGAAGGAGATTCATGGTCGTATTGTCCGATTTGGAATGTGATTCCGCAATTTGGAGTGCACTTACTCCTACTCTTCATTTTACCTCAAGTACCCGTGTTGGATCGTTGACACTCCGACATGGATATGGACACTTGACACTTCATTTTAGGCTAAATCATGGATATTTTCACAATTTAGCTGAGTCCAACACTTAGACATGTACCCGTGTTGGATCCTCGACATTCTGACAGGGTTATAGACACTTGACACTTCATTTTAGGCTAAAATCATGGATATTTTCACAATTTACCCTGGTCCGACACTTGGACTGGTACCCGCGCCCGACACTAGTACTTGAGTTAGAGTAACTTAGAAATATATTGTTGTTGAGGGACCTTTGGTTGCATGATAAGTGATGAGTATACCAACGGGAAATCCGATCAGATGCAAGTGTAAATTTTATGTAAAATCTGTTATCCCATCCCCTTGGTTTTGTTTTATAATTTGAATTGTTGATTGAATGTTGGTGTTGCTCTTTGTGTTTTTCAGTTATTTGCAGCCTTCAACTGCAGGATCCACAACTGCCACTTGGTGGGTTCTTTTTTTTCAGGAAAGGGAGAGATTGAAGGTGGAAATGGAGATAGGTATTGAAAGTTTGCTGAGACTGGCATGGGTAGCTGCAATTTTGCCCATATTGGTTGCTTCCTTCCCATCCTCTCATCTCAATTCTTTCCACCAAACTCTTCTAGTTTTTGCTGGTCGTGGCAAGACCTTACAGTCTTCGTCTCGTCTCAGTGTAATCCTTCCCTCTTCTCTCTTTATTTATGAATGTTATGATATTTAATTTCAGTTTGGTTTCTAGTACCTCTGTTCTGTGGAAATTGCTATAAGTTATGTGTCCATTGATGTATGATTGATAGTGGTACTTGATTTTAAGATTTTTGATTTGACAAATATTAGGTGTGTTCTAAGGATATTAAATTTGGGGGGTTCTTCGTGTAAGTGGTTGTTTGGTTGACAATATATATGTGCACATCGGAAGTTGAGTTTCCTAGAAAGTACATATATGTGCAGTTGCTTTGTTGGTAATAACATAGAAACTTCTACTTTCCACCAAATGAAGGAAATTTCTTACTACTGTAACCTCAAAATAGCACTTTTTATGCCAACCAAAAAAATTGGATCTTACTATGAACTAATATTTTATGGGCATTTCAAAATCTTGGGAAGTTATACTTTCAACATTTAACCAAACGATCACTGATTTTAATTTAGTACTATTATTTAAATGGTCTTTAAAGGATGCTCAAGTGTTTTGCTTGATGATATAGATATGGAGGAGTTTGATCATAAACAAATTTTTTGAACATTTTTTAGAGGGATTGAAGTTGATTATTACCCTCATGTGTACGCCAACCTTCTTTCCCCTTTTTTTTTGTGAAAAGGGAATATTGAAGGTAGGCTATGAATTTCCATGCTGCCAGGTTGTAGGTACACTTATTGTTGAATAAACTATTAATGATATATGCTCAGCAATGGATATAAAGAGTTGTATAAATAGTGGAATTTTTAGTGATGAAGTAGACTTGGATTTTGTATGGTTCATCTGTAGTCTTGGATATGAAGCTTTTGCTGTTTATAACTTTCGGAGCTAGAGTTGATAACTTCTGAAGTGAGTAGTGGATCCTGTGTCCGTTCTCAGTTGGACTCATAAGTTTAATGGTAAAGAAGGCCTAAAAAGAGCATTGATCCATATTCAAACCATGATCTTGACATGAAACCTGTGCTTGCGAATGTGAAGTTAAGCTTCCAACCTTCTGATGAGCAAACTATTTTCGTTCTAGCAAAGGTGTAGTTAGATGTGGCGAAGTTGTGCAGACTTTGTTGCTCCTGGTCTTGGCTGCATGTTTTCTCAATAAACATTTTTCTTTTATTCTTTATCTGAAAGCATTAAGCTTCCTTACTCTCCTTATTGTTGATCCTTTCCTTGTCAATGGAAATATCACCTTGCTGACATGCACCATTCTGTTGAATTGTAGAAACTCACCGTGCCCCAGAAGTTCTTCTCTCATTTTTATGTGTTGGCTGTGGTATGGACCTCATTATTGCTTCTCACTACTTGGGCATATGCACATAAAATTGGATCAATAGTTTCTGAGTCGACATCTCACTCTGGTCTTGCCAGCTACTTGACTGGAAGCTCGCAGATTTCTTCCCTTCATAAAACACATGCAATGTCACTGGAGCACAACTTCAGGGTTTGGCAATCAGTCCGTCTTCTTATATTGATGGAAATTCAAGTATGTTGCCGCTTGTACGAGTCACTACATGTGTTTAACTACAGCAGTACAGCTCGTATGCATATCTTCGGATATTTGACGGGTCTCTTGTAAGATGCTCGTATTTTGTTCCTGAGCTCCCTCATATGAGTAACTCTCTTATTATAACTTCTACGTACGTTTACTGAAAGTTTTTTGATTTTAAATCTTTTACCCCTTATAGAAAACGAATTTGTCCCTATCAAATATGGCTGCTTGTGTGTTGTGGCTCTATGCCTGACAAGGGTACATAAAAAAACAGTTGATTGATCATTTGCAGTCCCTTGTAGATGATTATCGTTGTGCTTCTTTTTACTGTTTCAGTGCACACTGCCATGTCCCAAAAGAACCTATCATCTTCCAAACTCTTGTCGAAAGCTGGATGTCATCATTGTTCAATAATGACTTGGCTTACTGTATGCATTTAACATGTTTAGCAACATCGGCTGAATTGTATATGACTACTCACTATATGAGGCTTGAGTTACTCGGTGGATGGGGAGTTTGCCTCCGCTAAGGCTTTAGACATGCTTGACTATGACTTACTGTAGGACATTGTTAAATTTGTGCTTCTTTTACATTTCAGACAATTAAAAAATTGAAATGTGTGTTCAACTTTTTACTTCATTTCACTAACTGCTCATTTTTGGCTTCACTTGCCCTTACATGTTTGTATTTTGTGAGTTTTAGCTTTTACACGGCAGCACCGCTGTCCCTTTCCTGCCATTTTGCACCAGAGGCATATGCATTTGTAGCGAACATAGTTTCTGAGTTTATTGTGAAAGGAAAGAATCTCATGCTTCCTCTTGAATTTCAATGGGTGGAGTATCTCAGTCCTCTTCTGAAGCTTGGTTGGCTCCAGTTGATAGGAGCAATTATTTTTTTCTTTGGTTGGCTTCATCAGCGTCGTTGTCATGCCATTCTTGTGAGTATTTCTCTGCAACTATTCTTTTTAGTTATTTTGATGAAGAGATATTAATATATGTGAACACTGATCAATTTACTTACCGATTACAGAAATCTGCTTCCTTGATATGTGCTTCTTTTATGTCGATTAGAAAATATCGTCTTTCCCCCCTAGCTGAATAAGTGAAGAGTTTTCCTTCAAAAAAAAAAGAATAAGTGAAGAGTGAGTAACGATAGTTATCTTTTATATCGTAAGATCTATCCCTAAAAAAATACAAAGGTCCTAATTAGTCAGATCATCTTAGTTAAATAAATTTCACATATGCTTTTCTCTTCCAAGATTAATGGTGCTTATTCAATCGAAGATTTGAGGTAGCTGAGTGCTTTGAATTCGTATTAGATCTCAATGTGTAACAGAAGAGCCTCTTGATAATCAATTAGGCTGTATTACACTATTACATAAAGATTCCCTGATAGCTTGGGTTACAGCCTCCAGGTTATATACTACTATATAAGAAACTGCACATATATTTGTCTTTGAAAGAACTTCTTATACATGTTAGTCAGCTATCTCAGGTCTGACAGGTCCAGGGCTCCATAATCTATTATTTTTCTGCCTCATAGTGAGCTAGAGTGCTTGAAAGATGCATGATCATGTTTGATGTACTGCTGGAGTATGGTTGTGGTTGTAGACTGCACAGGGACGTATTTCTAGATCTAGGCTATAGTTTAGTTATAGCTGAGCAGATAAAAGTTTTGTTCTTTGTATTTACATGGTTACTGGTTGCTAATTCAAAATTACTATTACTGAATTAGGGGAAGTTGCGAGAAGTGAAGGAACAAGCTAATGTTTACCGAATCCCTCATGGTGACTGGTTCGAGATCGTTTCGTCTGCACATTATCTTGCTGAGATTGTAATGCATCTTCTCCACGGTCCCCCCTCCCCTCCCCCCCAAAAAGTTATTTAAGATAAGGGTTTCACTTCGATATTTTCTGATTGTTGATTGTTAACCATGAAGGTTATATATGCCGGTCTTGTGGTTGCTAGCGGAGGCTTAGACCTGAATGTGTGGTTGATGTTTGCATTTGTGGTAATCCACTTTTCTTAACCAAGTGTATTGGGAAAAGCAGTGGTTAGTTTATTAGTTGGACTGTTGAGATAGCTTTTTTCTAATGGTTTGTGGCAGGTGGTCAATCTCGTGTTTGCAGCAGCAGAGACGCACCGATGGTATCGGCACAAGTTTGACAACTACCCAAGCAACCGCTATGCTATTATTCCTTTTGTTTATTGACAACTCTTAGTGATCACATTTGTGTTTATAATCCATTGAACAATGTTCCGAAATCATCAGGTTGTAACTTACATTAATCGTTATAGAGGAAAAAGTGTTTAAGTGTTGCTCGAAGGTTACAAAATTCTTGTATGCATTTTCCCCTGCTGTTCGTGAATGATGACATATGTAATCCCTTTCACCATTTCACTTGCTCATCGAGAGGTACCCTTGTGTTTTTTAATGAAGTAACAAATAGTTTCAACTTTCACCTCTTTTCTTTGTTAAAGTCTGTAAGTTAATGACGGGCTTATCTATATAATGTACTTCTATAATTTTCTACAAGACATTTTTGAAGGAATTTTTCAAACACATATTTACGAGTCCGGATCATCTATCTCACATAGTGTCCCATTTGGTGTCCCAATTTCTTTTATTTTGTCCCATAACTTAGATAAAATAAATTTTTTTGTTGTGATTCTACATGCTTCCTATTAGTAAAGCCTCCTAAAACATAAAAAGTAAAAAAACTAACTTCACTTAGTAAAATAAAGGGCAAAAACGATTTATTTACTTTTCGCCATTTATTTTACTAAGTGAAGTTTATTTTCTATATTTTTGTGTTTTAGGAGGCTTTACTAATAGGGAGCATGTACAGAATCACAACAAAAAAAATATTTTATCTAAGTTGTGGGACAAAATAAAAGAAAATGGGACACCAAATGGGACACTATGTGGGATAGATGATCCGGACTCATAGACTACTAGACGGTATCAGTTGGCCAACCCAAAGGAAGTGAAATTATAATTGAACCATTAAGTCGTTGGAAACAAAGGACTTCAAAAGTGTTTTTACTCAAATACCGTCCCACACCGTAGCGCCTCGAAAAGAACACGAACATCATATAGTCCATAAAAGTGATAGTTAACTAAAGATTTTTAGACAAAGGTTCATTCAAGGCTAATGATGATATGGAGACTTGCAATTGTGCAACCTGAAAACATAGTGAGCTAAAATAGGTTTGGGTTCCTCAAATGGGTTGCCAAGCTCTTGGCTTGAAGTTACAAATGCATCTAGGCATTTAAGCATTTGAAGAATTCTAATTCAAAATCTTTGATTTAAGCATTGACCTGAATTCTCATAAATAATTCAGTTTCATGCATACAGATCTATTCCCCAAAACTTGGCTGGTTGATTGGTTCGGTACTTGCGATCTATGCTTTTAATTTGTTCCATGTCTTCTTCTGTCAGTTCGAAGTCAAGAAGTTGGAAGTTCTCCTTCAACCTATCTAGCTTAGATGACTTTGGTATGACAACTGTATTGCGCTGGACACCCCATCGGAGAGCAATCTGTGCTGCAGTCTTCTTGTGTTTCGCTGCAAGGCCCTGATCACAACGGAACAGAATCAGATAAACAGTAGATGAAACCAGATTATACTTCATACTCTGTTTGATGTATTAGTGGAGTACAGTTGAGTCCGTTTTGTCATTTATCAGTGTTGTTTCTGATATTTCACATTAACAAACTTACTCCTCCTATCCCACAAAGGTTTAAAACAGCTTTGTCAGTCACATAGTCTTGGGAGGGTAAAGTGATGGACCCTTTTTATATTTGTTGCATAAAAAAGCAAATGTAGTAAGAATATAGGAGATAGTTAGCATCTAGCAATAGCTTTTTTTATGAGGAAAAATTGTTTTTAATAAGCTAACCTATGCCCTGTCTTCTAATATTAAGTTAACCTTTGAGTAATTCAGGAATAAGTAAACCTTGTATAGGTTTTAACTTTTAATGAGTTAAGATGACCAGTGACTTGAACAACAGGTAATTTTTTTGTTTGACTTAATTTTGCTGGTTGACCACCACCAAAACCACCACGACCCACCTAGCCTCCTCTACCACCAGTCCCACCACCACCCCTCACCACTACCCCTCACCACTCCCACCACCACCCCTCACCACTCCCACTACCACAGTCACCGGGACCACCTGACGACCACCAAGCCACCACAACAACCACAGACACCCCAACACCACGAACCACATACCCAGCACCACGCCCCACGCCATCACCAGACACACCATCACCAGACCACCAACACCCAACACCCAACCACCACAACAACCACAGACCCCAACACCACGAACCACACACCCCAACACCCAATCACCACAACAACCACAGACCCCAGCACCACGAACCACGCACCCCAACACCACCCACCACGCCATCATCAGACCACCATCAATAAACCACCGATGCCCAACACCACACACCGTGCCCAACACCCATTCTAACCACCACACTCACCACCAGAAAGAAAACGCCCAACACCAAGGCACTTCCAACTCGACTCCCGACACCAGACCACCACGCCAAACGCTCAAAACACCATGCCCTCGATGCCCAACACGCAACTGATTTAAACTCTCCATTTCTTCCTCTCTCTCCTTTGGGGCGGCTGGACAGAAGGTCGCGGTGGAAGTCGTGGTTGGGTGGTGGTGGTTGGGCGGTAAGGAAGGTGGTTGTGGTTGGTCTATAAGGAAGGCAGAGGGTTGGCGTTATTAGGGAAGGCAAAGTGACGGGGGAGATAGAGGGGAGTGGGAGGGAAAGCTTAATTTTTTTTAAAACAAAAATAATTTAAATTTAAACCAATCATATTACGCCACGTGTACCGTATACCTACATTAACAGGTTACCAACCGGTCATGACTTAATTTTGGAAGATCGATTTACAAGGTTTATTTATTCCTGGATTACTCAAAGGTTAACTTAATATTAGAAGATAGGGCAAAGGTTGACTTATTAAAAACAATTTTTCCTTTTTATTAAGGATAAAGGCAGAATATTAAGATGCGATAGCGAGTAGTTTTACATTGAAGATAGAGAAAGGGTAGATGTGATAGAGATATTGAGTAATTTTATGGGAGAGGGGGGTGTTCCTAAATTAGGAGTGCAAACTAATTGGGAAGGAGTATAGTACTGAGGTAAACAAGGTTAGTTTGCCTGTAATTTCAACAGTTCAACATTACTTTTGAAAAATTTCAATAACCGGGCTTATTTTTGGTAAATACCCTAGATTAAGGGTTATAGTTTCCCAATGATGAGAGACATCATGTAGGTCATTCACTATTGCTTGATGCTAGTGGATTAGGTCCTGTCTATAAAAAAAATAGACGGAAACAATTACCTGAAGAACTGCATCATCCAAGCAAGATACTGTCCCAAACCATTCAGTGTTAGCAGCTGCACCTCCTAGAGGAGTATGGGCAGTAACACAGATCCCATACTTCTGACAGAATTTCACTAGGGAATCACGTTGGAAATAAGGATGTGTTTCAATCTGGTTCACAACAGGCTTGATTTTGGAATACGCTAAGCAATCTCTTGTCAAAAAGACATCATAGTTGCTGCAATTGTTTGTTTAATTATTAGATTTGATGTAAACTAAAATGCAGATTTATAGATAAAGTAGCACTAAAGGTAGGATGTAAACTTGACACTGTTTGCACTCCATGCTTTATACTAAACAGTAAACATCAAAGTTCAATGGGAGAACTTATAGAACATCACGGAATTCATCTCTTTCCAGTTTTTAAGAGAAGCAAGCATATGAAGGACATAGATTACAGCATCATGGAGCAGATGTTATCGTTATTACGTAGCTTATAAGATCTCTCGAAACATAACAAGAGAGAAGAACACGCTTTTCACATCAGACGCGTTTAAACGAAGCAGTTGTTTGGTTCACATAACAAGGGAAGTGAAATTTTGTTGTGTTGTTTGACTGACAAGATAACATACTTCCCACCAAATAGAGGAAGTAGCTTACATAAACCTCCTAGGTAAGTAGAACTTCCTGTGGGAGATGCCGCTTCCTACAATTAACCAAATACTATCTCACACTTCCCAGGAAATTCAAATTCCTTGGAATTGCATTTTCATAGGAAGTGCAACTTCCTACATCCAACTAAACAACCACTGAGTTTTATATAGCTTCAACTTAGTTACCTGATGCCAATGCTGCGAACTAAACCCATAGAAACAAGATCTTCCATAGCATGCCAGGTGGTCTCCAAGGATATGGTGGTGTCAATTTCCAGCATACCATCTTTATCCAAAGTACTCGCGGTGGTACCAACTCCTGTGAGAATATTTATAAGCTTTGCATCAGCAAATATAACACTTTATAACACTGCACCAAAATGGCTCCTTTATAAACTACATGTAGGAATTATTCAGTAAAAACAAACAGTGAATATGAGGCACCAAAACTTCAAAATGCACTGCACTATAAGAACAAGTGCAAAATAACTAATCGCTTAAGAATATTTATCTAGATATAGACATATAGTCTATTTCTTGATATTATTTTAGACACGCAAAGATCTTCACAAATTTATATTATTGCACTCCGGGGTGCTAGATTACAAATATACAAGTCTAAGCCATCTTATAGTGTAACACTATTAGTACTGCTCCCATCCATCTCGTATAATCCATACTGCCAGCCATCTCTTCACCTACTATAGCAGTTTGAAACTAATCTAATCAATAAGTCTTAATGGTGTCATTCTAGATATGCAAGGTTCTTGACAATTTTATATTGTTGCACGCAGAGGTGTTAGATTACAATTACACAAGTTTAAGCCATCTTAATTCTTATAGACTTACTGTTTAAAGACTATTAACTATGTTCCTCTGACTCGGGTACTAGTGTTGGACACAGGTACTGAAGTGTCAAATGTCCATTCCCATGTCGGAGTGTCGAGGATCCGACATGGGTGTTTGAGGTAAAGTGAAGAGTCCGAATAACATATACTATTAACAGTAATATTGCTCCCATCCATCTCGCATAATCCTATTGTCAGCCATCTGTTTATCTACTATAGCAGTTTAAAGCTTTTTATAATCCATAATTCAAGAGTCGAAAAATTAATAATATTACCGGTATGCTTTATGGCTATAGGGAAGTGAACCAAGTACAGATCCAAATAATCAAGTCGAAGTTTCTTTAGACTGTCTTTGCAGGCTTCATGCACATGTCCATGGTCAGAGTTCCAAAGCTGCATTCAAGATCATATATGAAAAAGAATATGAGTGTAATTACAATCTGGTAATCAAGATATTCTCCAAAAATAGAAAATTTTAGACTGACCTTAGTTGTTATAAAAAGATCTTCCCTCTTAACAAGCCCAGTCTTAAATGCTTCTTCTAGTGCCTCCCCAACCTCAGCTTCATTCTGGTAATCAGCTGCACGCAACTTTACCTCATTACATATCATAATCCGTGAACAAAAAACTTTAGATAACACATGGCAATGAGCACGAGTAAGAATCTGTTTCTTGTTGATCTAAGACTCTTGCGTAGAAGATTATTCTGAAGCAAACTGATCCCTGTGTACATTCGTTATTCTAGAATATTGTTTATCAAACAAGAAATAAACCATATAGAATCATAAATCGCGCACAGACAAAAACAAACCCCACCTGTACATTAATAAGCTGGATAATATTAGGGGTGATATCATAAACAGAAGTTAATACTCACGAGTAGCTCGGCATGGTTCACAACAACTTAGACCCGAGCTCAAAGACTTTGAGCTTGGCCCGGCTCCAACTTCTGATCAAGCAAATATGCTCTCAATTTTAATTCATTTCTACTTCTGATTTTTTTGCTTCTTTAAGCACTATACTACTTTATCGCTACTCATAAATCATAAGACAGCTAACACAATTTGATACACGTTTTCCGTCCTACATTCTGCTCATCATCACCATCGTTTCTAGTCATGTATAGTGGTGCTTATTTTGACTTCTTAAGATTTAAGATTTAGGTTAGTTGTCCCATACTTAGCTCAGTCGAGCTCACTTTTGTCAAGCTTTGATGGAACTGAGATAGAGCAGCTAGCTACAGGCTAGTTTCACTATGTCCTTAGGCTCTGTTTTTATTGGTCGAAAACCATGATCCTGGAAAATTGATTTCCTCCTCCTTTCATTTGCCTTTGTTTGTTTTGGTAAGAGGTAGAAAATGATTTTCTTAAAGGTGGGAAAATGCTCTTAGAAGAGGAAAACCAATTTCATTTTGTAAAGCAGGTATGCCACATTTTCCTCTTCACTCCTTACTTCTCTCTATTCTCTCCTCCCATCTTTTCTTCACTTTTACTTCATTTACCTTTTCTCCCTGATTTTTCCTCTAATCAAACAAACAAAGGAAAACTTCTTTTAAAATCATGTTTGCCATTGAATATTGTTTTCCGTGAAAATTGTTTTCCATTAAAACAAACGGAGCCTTAGTTTGGAGGGTGAAAATATACACATCCCTACAACCACAACTAAGGAAATGCCTGGATGGGTAATCATTACCCTGATCTTGGGATTAATAGTTAACTCATTACCACTAAGGTAATGGAATACCCAAAATGAGAGTAATAGTTCCCCCATCCATCTATCTCCTTGCATTATCTACATCATCTCTTTGCAACCACCTAATTTTACTTCGTTTTATCTCCATTACCAATCAACACATTAATCCCAATCCAAACATTGCCCTGGTAGCATTTCTTGCCCAAAATCCTAACAATTAGCATACATAACCAAGCACAACTGATATCCTTCACAATCACGCTCGTCTTTGCCGTTACTTGTTTCTCTCCTCCCTCCTTTCTCCCAAACCAGACATTTGACAAGAGAGGGTGGTTAACAAAACACAAAGGAGCTCAAAACATTGCCAAAAAAGAAAACATTACTTTCAATATTCTAATTCTTAATTTCAACCCAATTCAACACTGGTTATAGAATAGACTAAAAAATTAATAGGGTTCCTTCAAGATGATATTTTTCAAATGCAACCAACTTTTTAGCACCAAACAGTATGATTAATTATAACAGGCAACAAAAGCTCAAATACCAACAGATCAAAACAAACCATAAATCTGAAATATCTACCATTACAAATTACTGTTACTCGAATAAAAGGAATAAAAATTATTGGCATCAAAAAAGAAAGTAGAAAAACAAGGAAGAGAGAAAGAGAGATACCAGCACAATCAAAATGGCGATAGCCAATATGAATGGCGTTAAGGATGAGATCTTTAATGTCTTTCTTTTCCATTCGCCATACTCCAAGTCCAATTATTGGCATTTTGAATCCATTGTTCAGTGTTATCGCCATTTTCGTCCCCTTTTTTCAGTTTCAGTGATGACTGACTAGTGTGTCTGTGTGTGGTGAGCGCAGAAGAAGGGTACTACATGTAGAAGGTGTAACACGTAACGTAACTCGCTCATTTCAGGTTGTCCTAGTTTTCTACTACGGCAGCGTTTCTGCCTTGGCATATTCCAAGAATTATTATTGGGTTTGATATATATTGACTGACCTAGACGTGATTCGATTTTAAGTCTCGATAATGTCTTACACCTTTCACGTACTTTTATTGGATCCTTCATAATTAACGTTCACGGTAGTACTCCGGTTTTTCCAAAAAAAAATTTAGTATTGTACTAAGACTTTGAAATGCTTGTATCCTTGTTCTACACTATTAATCTATTATTAACGAAATGGAGTTACATTAATTAGATACTTCCTCCGTCCCGAAAGGATTTCCCATTTCCTTTGCGCATAAAGTTTAGAGCAAGAGGTTGTTGGGGGCCTAAAGTTTCATTTTATAATTGAAAAGTAAAGTAGCGAGTATCATTTAAATTGTTTATTAAGAGATACAGAGTGAGGTCAAATGTTTTTTGTAAGGAAAATGATATTATAATTGGTGGGCCATATCCAAATAAGGAAATGAGAAATGTAATTGGAACAAACAAAAATGGAAAAATGGAAAATCCTTTGGGGGACGGAGGGAGTATTAGATAGGGTATAGTTTAATTTGACAAAAGTATCCCCTATCGAATCAAAACTAGTCAACTAGTCTTTATACAATATACTCTGTCTAGGTTATACTCCACTTCATATGTCACTAAGCCCAAAATATTGCGTCGGATCTATAGATTGTATTATTATCCACTTTATACATCAATAAGACCAGTTATGTGCCAAATCTGTAAACTGTAATAGAAGGTGTACTTCTCGCAACGCAATGTTGGCATGTAGCATGGAATCCTTACGCGTGACAATGTTTGTAACAGATACCCTTGTTCATATTGCATCCTTCAAAAGACAGACACGGTTCATACTGCATTCTTCATAAGATGAACACAAATGAAAATGATACGCGAGAAGATGACTAATATAGATTGAACCCACCGTAATGTAATGTTTGCTTGATATGTGAAAGGGGCTTGTTACTTGTTAATGTGCCTTTGATGATTTCTTATCTCCAAGCATTTTTGAGGTTAGTTAATGTCAAGTTATCAATTAGCTTTCTCATTCCAGATTCTTTCAGTACCATAAAGCTGCGACTTTCTAATACGCTTCATACCAACGAACAAGAAGATTTGCCATGTCTTCCAATTACCTTTAAATTAGGATTTGTTTAATTTTGAAATCGTCGCTACAACAAAATTTAAGATTATCACTTCACCAAAAGTTGCAAGTTCAAGTGCCTCAGATGTAATGTTTAGTTTTTACAGAAGAGACCTGCAGCTCTAGATTTTGGTGAGGTTCAATAAATTCCAATCAATTTCTGCGAGTTCAATTCAAGATATAGTAAGTTTTAATACATCAAATTCAGTTGAATAATATACTCTTACTATGTCAGAAAATCGAAAAATATCAAGATCATGATCAAGAATTAGGATACATTTTACAATTGAGAAGTTCAAAGTTTACAACAGAAAGTAAGTCATGGAAGCTCATCATCTACCTCAAATATATCATCTATAATCCGCAACATCTTCCTTAGAAACAGAAAGCAAAAGCTCTCTACATAACTCCGCCAAATTACACCACACAACTCCTCTCTAAGAACAAAAAAGAGAGATCTTTAGTAGAGAGAGTGCATACAGTTCACCCTTCTGATGATTCCTAACAGAATGGCAGCATGCCAGCATCTACAGCAGCTCGTCATCAAAATGTAACAGTGTTCTTTACACTCTAAAGCCACTCAAGCATCACAATGTACGAAAACGGTTTCTCCCAGCGTATATCCTAAAAGAAACGAAGAAGAGTAACCATTTGTATACTACTGCTCTGTCATGCAACTATAAAATCTGAAGTTAAAGTTTCAGCAGTATACTAGTCTAAGAAACAGAATCGGGGTGAGAGACTGACAGACCCTTCATTTCTTCTCTGCTGCAATCCTTTTACGTATCTCATGAGCAGTATTAAAGATTCCTAGGGTAGGCTGGTCACACACAAAGCACTTTTTGCTCCTGGAATGATGCTGCATCCAAGAGGAAAGCTCATATTAGTCAAAGATGCCGTATTTTAGAGGAAAGATTAACATCAACAGTAACAATAGCTCCACAAAGCTTCAAGCATGAGAGTTTCGGGAATCAAGATATATATAGCCAATGAAAATAGTATTTCTGTAATAACCACAAGAAAATCTACTATACCAAAAATCAAGGGGAGTTGATATGAAATGTAGCAAGAAAAAACAAATCTATAACCACAACACCACCACTGAGTTAGGTAGAGCCAGTTGTTACTTAAGTTACATGGGGGGCAGATATTCGCCAGTAACCCCCCCCCCCCCAATTTCTAGACGGAAGTTTCCATAACATGTAGTATACAACTTTCTAACATCGATTTTCCTATTGAACCAGCATGAGGCACCCACAATGCACATTACAAGTCCTAGAACTGAATTTTCCAGGCCAACCACCACAAAAATAAGAGGGAATACTAGATTAGGTAACAGCAAACATAACTAATATGTTTGTGTGACTGAAAAATAGGTCGCAAACCCCTTCTTTTTCTTTTTCTTTTTTGGGCAGAGCATCATTCGGCAAGAAAAGAAACGAAAAACATTTGCTTTTTCAAGAAAAACAGGTAGCGCATGTAGATGCAAAATTCTGTATCTTCCGATAATGCGAGAAACAAGATCAGCAAACTGACATGCCCGTCTCTGATGATCTTGCTTGATCATTAATCCACCCACCACCCACCCAAGGATTAGGGTAGTAGAGCACTTAGCTACATATAGCTCGTAATCCAGAACTTAAATTCGTTAAAGACTTTAGACTTAAAGTTTCTACCAGCTTAAAAGAATTTTCATTTGGCAGGTTGGCAACACGTTTTGCAGACTAGACTAGATGAGATAAGGATCTGAACCAAGCACCACGGGTGCCTTTAATAGGTCGCAGCAGATAAATAACAAAACTTGTACCAAATTAACACGTTTTACATACTACTTATGGCAAAGCATATTATCAACAGAAAAAAAGGATGAGAATTTGCACTAACCTTTAGAGCACAATGTTCACAAAAGTAATGCTTGCACTTAGTCATCACTGGATCAACAAAAGGTTGCCTACAAATAAAACAGGCAAATGGCAAAGCATCTTCGTCATCCTCCTCCTCATGATCAGCATTGTCTTCATCACTATCATGGCCTCCCATAGCCAAATTTCTCTTTCTTGCCTTTTCTGCTTCGTCCCATTCTTTTTCCATCTGCCATCCAGACTTATAATCCCCTCGATCATGCATAAACTTACATGAGTCACCATATCCACAGTAGCCTGTTTCTTTGTAATCCTTACAAATGTCTGGTTGGTAGTCAAATCTAGCAGATACTCTAATATGAGCTGAGGCCCTGAGAGGTCCATGAGCCCCACCAGCTTTCTCGGCAGCAACAGTTTGCTCACGGCGGAAACCCGCTCGGTAATCAGTGTAACTATTGATACCCTTATATACCTTTCCCTCACCAGATGTCTTATTCTTACCCTTTAAGGCTTCGTCTGCTTTCTTTAGAGCTCGCTCCCGTATAGCCCTGGCATCTCTTGTATAGTCTGTCTCAGTCTCGAGAGTAGCTGTCGCTTTACTGTCATTCTGTACCTGAATCTCTTTAGAAGACTCATATTGAAACAGCACATTCTTTGGATCCATGGTTGATTCAGCAGACGCTGACCGTTTGGATCCCCCAGACGAAAAGTATAATTTATTGTCTGGCACGGCAGACCTTTTAGTAGTATTTAAAACAGAGCTCTCCGTCTTTGTATCATTATCATCATCTTCAACATCAGCTGCAGGTCGTTTTCTAATGTTTTTGTTCTTCATCGGTTTTCTAACAAAGCTACATACTGCCCAACAGAGTAAATTCAGCCAGAATTAGAGCACAGAACAAGAAAAAGGACCAATGAAACTGATGAAATAACTAAATTTATCAATACGCCACACTATAGGCCACAAATAAAACCTTTTTCAGCCTGGTCCTGCTCACTTGCCTCTGACATTTTGATAGCAGATTAACTTGATTAGCTTATGAAAAGTTCTGAACTGTCGCACTACAAAAACTGCAAAATTGCAAAGAAACTATTACAACACGAATACACACCAACATGAACTACTAACAATATTCTAGCTCTCTCTTTTTTGGTGTTTGCCCCTCTTAATCACCAAAAAAGATTGACTAATATTCTAACTTAAAATTTTTAAATACAAAAAAAAAACACTAACAAACATATATCTCCTCCCCAGAAAAAGTCCTGGCCATCCTATCTAACTCTCGGGCATTAAGGCTTTATTTGGTAGGGCATTAAACATTTTCAACTGAAAATAAATTTACACGGAAAACCTTTTATAATGGAAAACTCATCCCCGTGAAACTTTACCATTGTAAGTAATTTCCTTTGTTTGGTTGTAAGGAAAACTAACACTCCTATTGAATCTTCAAATTGACACTCTTTATTGTATAATGTTGTCACTTCTTTTTTTTTTATTTCCTCTCACATGGCTAATTCAAATTAATAACCAAAATTGATGCTTTTTTATATTAAAATGTTTGATAATTCAAAAAATGCATGGTATAGTCAAACACATTTCAGCCCATAATAATCCATTAATAGCATGAGATCGTGTTAGAGATATAGTAGGATAACAGATCACCATGGTCCTTTCAAAAGACAGAAACGACCCATGCTTAATCTTGCCAAAAGAACAGATAATTTACATAGACATTTCATCGAACATATTGTGGGCATGACCGTAAACCAGACCCACCAACACAAGTACCCCGAAATTGATGAAATTAAGCAAGAAAATTAATGGGGTTGTTGAAGAAACAAGTTAAAGCATCGATATTGCGTAAAATCAGCGAGAAAAACAAGCAAAAAAAACAAGCAATTTCGAATTTGATAGGAAGCAAATTAGGCTGTCGATTTCTTCAAGAAAACATTTGAATAATAGATTGGCTGGAGATGGAGGGGGAGAGAAAGAGGTACAGAGAGAAGGTCCCAATCGAGAGAATTTGTTGAGAGAACTAGTGATTAGTTAAGTTTAGTTTACACCCTCGATAAACATCTAGGAACACGGTCATTTCACATGTCAAATAAGGGATAAAACGGTCATTTTTATATTAATTGAGGGGCAAAATAGGTATTTAACATGTAAAATGAGGGACAATCCGATAAACTCAAGTATATGGAAACACCCCTCATTTAACATGGTATATACATGGAAATATAGTATCCAATACATGGTAATATAGTGTCTAAATAATGTAAAATAAGGTATATTCATAGTAATACAGTGTCCAAATAAAGTAAAAATGTTTTTTTGGAAACATCTAACAAGTCTTTCACTTTCGATGAGGCAGCTATATGCTAGATATCATTTCTCCTCTCAACAAATTCTCTCGGTCGGGACCTCCTCTCAATATGATTGTATTGATGTGTTCAATAATGAATCATATATACGAGCATACAAGGACTCCTACTCGTAACTAATCTCTAGAAGTTATATTATTTCTAATACTTATCCAATAAATCCATATATACGAGTATATAAGAAACTCCTACTCGGAAATAATCTCTAGTAGTTATATTATTTCTAATACTTATCCAACATCTATCGGAAATAAATCATAAGATAATATTATAAGTAACGTACTAATATGTGTTGGAAAACGTTTTAATTCCAATTTTGGGTAATATGTTTTCAATATTGGTACGGAATCATTTTACACCCAATATTTTCAGCCTAAATTTTCGACCCAAACAAGCGATCTAAAATGGAGAAAATAGTTTCTAGAGAAAACCTTTTACACCCTACTAAAGTCTAACATACGTTTTCCACCAAAAAATTTGTCTAAGAATACAACCCAAATACCCAACTATTAACACAATTTAAAAATACTTACACATGAAGCAATATTAACAAATTCGCTCCCCTAGATACCCAATTACAAATTTAAATTAATACAAGCAAAAATTAGGAAAAGGATAAAAATAGTTTTGCAAGTAGTAAAGATTTGGGTTGAGAATGTTCAATAACCTAACCTAACCTAGTTAATGAGCTTTAGAACTAGTTTTGAAAACGACTCAACGAAAGGAACACAAAACTCAACATGAATCAAACTAGTCAAACTGGTCAACGAAAGTCGAACTACAAATACTACTAACTATATGAAAACCTTAGTATCCATCTTACATTATCCACAACCACAACAACAACAACCTACACCAACAACAACCGCTACTTGCACTCACAATTCTCCAACAGCAGCAATATACTTTCAAATAAAACCTTTACATTTGACTCAAACACTAAACTCAGACCATAATCATGCATTCATCATATACCTTGCCTAATAATCAAACTAGAAAACTATCACTCATGAACACAACTAAGAACAAATTTTAAAATGAATTTTTTATCTTATCAAACAACTGTAATAGGGGTATATGACTAATAAATCAACAGGTATCCAATATAAAAATTTGTAAGTAATAAAATGTTCAATCGAAATTCGAATAACATACTAGACAAATCGAATTAAACATCAGACAATAACCAATTAAACAAACTTCACAGGACAGAGATTTCCCCCCAAATCAATTTTACTCAAGAACCCTAATTTAAGATAACTCCAATTCGAAAACTAAGCCAAAACTGAAATTAAAACATGATAATAAATCTTACTTGATAAATTGGAGTAATTGGAAGGTAGATAAAGAATAAAGATCCGAAATTCCGCCTCTTTGATCCGAAATTCGACCCAAAAACGCAAGCCACAAAACCCCTTTTTCTTTACTCTTCGAAATTGCCCAAAACCAAATTAGAATGATGATGATGGTTGGTCGATGAAAAGTTTTTGTATGTTAACGGAGCAAAGCTTTTAAGTTATTAATGGAGCACAATTGTGAAGCAAAGCAGAGAGTGAAGCAACAGTGGAGTTCGAAGGAAATCACGCCCAAGTATGGTATGTTATGACTTTGTTATGTTTTGTTTTTTTTTTTTTTTTTTAATTTCCTCTCTCTTCTTTATGTATAGTTTAGTTTAACTAAGGGTCTGTTCATTTCAGTTTAATTTCAGTTCAGTTCAGCTCTAATCAGTTCAGTTCAGTTCAGCTCCAATCAATTCAGTTTAGTTCAGTTCAGTTCGGTTCAGTTTAGTTCAGTTCAGTTCGGTTCAGTTTAGTTCAGTTCAGTTCGGTTCAGTTTAGTTCAGTTCAGCTCTTCTATAACCATTTTGTTAAATATTATTATGTTGGTCTAATTTATTTACTAATTGCTCTTATTATTATTATTGTTATATTATTTTATTATTATTATTATTATTATTATATCATTATTATTGAGTATTATTATTATTATTATCTGTATATTATTTTGTTTATTATAGCTTTATTCATTATTATTACTATTATCATTAGGCAGGAACATAGTTTAGGTTAAAAGCACAAATAAACTCGCGTTTTCAGCCCATAATCCAATCAAATCATGTTAAAAAGGTTTACGATGTAATTTTGCACGGTCCGATCCAATAATGTATTACTAGATATTAATATATTATTAAATCTAATTATTAAAATAGTAATATTAATTTAATTCTTAGATATTATTGTTATTATATAATCATCATTAGGTATTAATATATTAATACAAAGACTATAAAATAACTTTTTATTAATTATCATTATTATTATTAATCATTATTATTATTAATTTATGATTATTAATATTATTTATTTATATATTTAAAAATATCCAAAATACAATTATTATTATTCATTAATAATTATTCATTATTATTACTTATCATTATAATTATTATTTAATATTCATATTATTATTGTTTTAAATATTATTTATATATTTATTAAATTCAATTCAATTCAATTCAATTCAGTTCAGTTCAGTTCAACACCAATCAGTTCAGTTCAGATCAGTTCAGTTCAGTTCAGCTTCAATCAGTTCAATTCAGTTCAGTTCAGCTGTTTTCAGTAAATTTAAACAGGCCCTAAGTGGTCGTTTGGTATACATGGGAAGTCAAAATTCCCATGAAATTGCATCTCGTAGGAAATAAATACTACAACTATTATCATGCACCCGGGTGCACCGTGCGCATGGTGCACCCGGATACAATCTGGAAACAGTTATATACTGAGAGCGTGCAGAAAGTAACATAAAAACTGCTTAGCCCAGTTGGTCAGCGTGCATGTTTGAGTTGTTAGATGGTCATGGGTTCGACTCTTTTACCAAGCAACTTATTTGGTTTTTTTAATTTTGTATTTTTCTGATAATATTTGGTTTTTGAATCTCATTTTTTCTTCTACAATTATTCTTTAAAATAATATTATTATTTTTTCTTCCATAGTCTTACTTCTTATTTTTGTTTATTTATTCTTTTCATTTATTTTGCATATTGTTGTACTAGAATTATTGTTTCTAAATTATTAAATATTTAATTTTAGGGGTAAAATATATAGTTATTTTAAATTCACTTTAATTTTTAAGCTCCCAATATATGACTAGAATGAGCAATACATTATACATAGTTCGAATGAGCAATGATGAGCAAATATCTATTTCTAATGTTTTGAAATAAAAAACAAAAAGAGTCATAAAAAGTAAGAAAATGAACAATATTGCTTTCAAATGAGTAGTAGTTTTACACTCGAATGTGAAAAATAAATAAATGAGTAATTTATCTTTTAAATGAGCAATTCTATAATTTTTTATTGATTAGTAAAGATGTGTATATTATTTCACATTAATGAATATATTACTAAAATGATCAGTTCATATTTGAAATGGGAAATATATTTTATTTTACTCATTTTGACAAATGAGCATTTTTTTAGATAAGTAAACATTCTGGTCTCAAGTGAGGTAAAATAAACCTGCTCATTCACAAAATGAGCAGTTTTATTTACTCATTTGATCAAACAAGTAAAATAAAATTGCTCATTTGATCAAATGAGTAAATAAAATTGCACATTTGATCAAATGAGCAATCTTATTTTCACAGGAAGATCAATAATCTCATCTTGAGTGAGTTAAAATAAATCTGCTCATTTACCAAATGAGATATTTTATTTTACTCATTTGATGAAATGAGCAATCTTTTTTGCACAAGAAGATCAGTTAACATTCTAATCTTGAGTGAGTTAAAATAAATATGCTCATTCACAAAATGAGCTGTTTTATTTTACTCATTTAATCAAATGAGCAATCTTTATTTGCACAGGATGAACAGTCTACAATTTGATCTTGAGTGAGTTAGAATAGATCTACTTATTTAAAAAATGAGCGATTGTTATAGGTTATGGTATTTTTTATTCTAAGCCCATATTTTTTCATCTAAGCCCTTATTTTTCACTTCATGAAACAGTCGTTCATCTTTTTAAAATAATCAATTCCATTTTGAATGAGCAATTTTTGTTTCAGATGAGCAACTGCGTGAACAAGAAAAATAATGAGGGAAGACGACAAAACAAAATAATGAGCAATTTTTTTTAATAGTTTTGAAATGAGCAATTTTTCAAATTAGCAATTTCCTAAGCAAGAAAACTAGGGGGAAAGATAAATAAAAAAGAGGAATTTAAAAAAGTAGGGGAATAAACAATAGAGGAAAAGGTTGTTATAAAAATAAATTGAAAAAAATAATAAGAAATAAAGATAAGTTCAAGGGGGCTCGAACCCGCGACCTCCTGAACACTCACTAAGATGGAATGCTAGTGCAACCATTGTGCTACACCTTCTTTATTGTAGAATGTTGCACGAAAATAGTATTATAGCTTTGATGCTGAAGTTCGCGAAAATTACGACTATGCCACCGGGTGCACCATGCGCACGGTGCACCTGGGTGTACGGTGCATGGTCTCAATAAATACCTACAACAAATTCATGGGAATTTGATTGAATTGTTTGGTTGACAATGAGGGAATTAAATTCCCATGGGAATTTCTACTTACCTAGGGGACCTAGGTAAGTAATCTCCTCCATTTTGTGGGAACTCAAAATTCCTAGGAATTTCTAATTCCTCCATTTTGCTATTTTATTGTCAACCAAACAACTCACCATATTTCCAAATCCTAGGAATTTTCATTTCCCATGATTTCTCATGTCAACCAAACAACCACTAAACCTAACGGGTTATGAGTATTTAACCTAATTAAACTAGGAATAAGCTCCGGACTATTTCTAATAAAACAAGGTCAAAGTATGGAAGAAAAATCATTTAACAAAAACTAATTTAAATAATTTTTATAAAATAATTTAATATAAATATTTACTACCAATATAAAAATACGGTGTTACAAACACGATGAGGAATGACTGAGAGAGTGTGGCTGCATGGAGAAGATGCAGTAGATCGTGGTGCCGGTGTGGGAGGTCCGAGTTTCCAATCTCGTCGATAAAACTAAATTCGCAAGTAAACATTTTCAATTACTCTTCTGATATGTTCGTCAAATAATAGGAAGGTAAATAGATGATTAATGATAGAAATCTCGTATTCATCAGCGTTGAACACCATGAAGGATACTCCGCAGTCCGCACCAAGGTGGTTTTCCTTGGCAACACCAAACTCATTTCTCAAGTTTGCAACGAGCATGAGGGAGTTTGCGCAGATTACAAGGTCTGTTACCACGAAATATGGCTTGCTACATCCCTTGTTTCAAACGCGAGAAGCAATTGCTTGTAAAGTTGTAATGTTGTGTGCTTGATCATATCATTATCCGATGTAAGAACCTAATAAACAACTGTCACATAAAACTTGTCTTTACCTCGATCTTTCCACGCACCTTTGACCTGGTACGTAGGAGGGATCCCCTATGATGAAGGAAACCTACTAATCAGGTTTATATGAGTTAGGCATGATTCTGATTTGTCTAATGCAGACGAAGTTGCTCTCTAATCACACATTATTTGGCTATGAAAAAGCATCATTTTGGTCGGATTTGCAAGCGGGATGGCGAAAGACAACTAGATTTAGATAGCGGCCAATGCTTTACAAGATGCTACCAAAACCGGGCTACGTATCCACCATGCGAGAAAAAAATTAAGGAGGATTAGTGCATTACTTTTTATTTCAAAATTTTACCACTTGTAACTATCCAAAATTTTGGTGTATTCATTGTTGGCAGTCTTTATTTATATGCTAATAGTTTTCAGTTGTTTGGAACTATCACGGGAGCTATGTGTATTAAAAAAAAACAACTATTAAGCAAGCTTTTAGAGATTTGACTAAGTCAACACTCTATGTAGCTTATGGAGTAACTCTTACCAAAAAAAATACTAACAACTAAAGTCTAACGTCTAAAGTCTAACGTCTAACATCTAACATCTAACATCTAACATCTAACATCTAATCGCTACCCCCGATAACTTTCTTTTTGCCCCTCATTTTCTATTGTAGCAAGTGCAAGATTTGCAATATCATAGAGCTCCTGAGATGGGCTTTGGCTATACAAATCCCCACCAAGCCCAAATCCTTCTCTCCCAGAACATTTTTTTCCAAATAACAAGACCCAAAAACACAAAA
The DNA here is from genome assembly GCA_947645195.1 of Patellifolia procumbens. Taxonomy (NCBI): domain Eukaryota; kingdom Viridiplantae; phylum Streptophyta; class Magnoliopsida; order Caryophyllales; family Amaranthaceae; genus Patellifolia; species Patellifolia procumbens. The sequence goes on from CANSGD010000955.1 coordinate 3,641,500, forward strand.
ACCACGAAGTTTCCTACTTCTCTTCCAATACCAAACAAACACCCCCTTAAGCCTTAACCATTAAAAATTTTAAAAATATCTTTTTCCCCTCACAATTCCTAATTTATCACGGTAAAGTACACAATAATACATCTTTAAAAATAAAATAAAAAAACAGAATAAAAAACAAAAGATAAGTAATCAACGCAATTTTGTCATCTCTACATCCTCATATTTCGACCCCTTCTCATCTTTCTCCTCTCATATTTTCAATTTCTCAGATCGGATCAAGCAAATCATCAAAACACCATCCGATCATCACCACCACCACAACAAACCACCATGTCTACTGTCTTCAACGGCGATGAAACCGCGCCGTTCTTCGGCTTTATGGGTGCTGCTGCTGCCCTTGTTTTCTCCTGTAAGCATTCAAGATCCATTTTTTATTTTGTTATTTTCTTCAATTATGATTGAATTTTCTTATAAAGTTTTGATTTTTATGATCTGGGTCGTGTTTATTTTGATTTTTATGATCTGGGTCGTGTTTGTTTTAATGAATAATGATGTGTAGGTATGGGAGCAGCTTATGGGACAGCAAAAAGTGGTGTGGGAGTAGCATCAATGGGAGTAATGAGACCAGAACTTGTAATGAAGTCAATTGTTCCAGTTGTTATGGCTGGTGTTTTGGGTATTTATGGTTTGATTATTGCTGTGATTATTAGTACTGGGATTAACCCTAAAGCTAAATCTTATTACCTATTTGATGGTTATGCCCATCTTTCTTCTGGTCTTGCTTGTGGTCTTGCTGGTTTATCTGCTGGTATGGCTATTGGTATTGTTGGTGATGCTGGTGTTAGGTATTCTCTCTCTCTCCTTTGACCTTTTTATGGATGTTGTTTGACTTTTTGTTTTAGTGTTTGTTTGATTGATTGTTGATTTGGGTTTTATGTGATTAGTTGGTTTGGTCAATGATGATGATCTTTAGTATTTTTGGTTAAATGATGAATGTGATCTATAAGTGGACTTGTTTGAATCAATCTTGTTAAGCTATTGCTACTTTACTGGGTTTGGATGGTTTTTAAATGAATGGTTATTTGCCTGGTTGATTTGTTGTTAGCCTGGAAGTATGTGTCGAAATTTGTGATGATTGATTTGAAGTTCTTGGTGTCATGTTTGGTTTATAAGGAAGTTTCGATTTGGCTAATTTGAAGTTTTCAACAGTTTTCATGATGGACTTTTTGTGTAATTGCTTTAATTTAGTTGGATTATTGCGTTTTGCACAATTTAGCCTTTTTTCACATTAGTTTGTAAGTGACACGAGGTTGCCTAAAGTTTGTGGATCGAGAGATAGTGTTGCTTATATTGTTATAATCATTGGTTGCGGAGTGATCAAAAATTTTGATTTACAAGCTCCAGCTATGTGCTGCTGCTGACTTTTCGAGTATTATGCTTGTTACATTATGTACGTCATGTTTCATTGTGAAGACATATGTTGTTTGTCATGAGGGCCAATTAATTCTGTTGAAAGTCTTTATAGATTTGCATTTAAGGGGGTTTACCAGGTCTGGAATCTTCTACATTAGGCAGTATAGTGGTTTCTCTGAAAGTTGGTTCAGACTTCTGAGGCTACTGTTGGATATGCTATAATCAGTAGATATATATAGAATAAGGATACAAAACTAGAAAATCTCTTCGTCCCCCAACACGCCCTTCCCAAATAAAGCATATCAGCATCTCAAATGGAATTATTGTTGATGTTCTTGAGTCATTATAAAGATTATACAAGTCATAAACAACACGCTTCTTTGATTTTTTTGAAATGTTTATTCACGTTTTTGAGATTGTGTTCATAATTGAAATTTTCTAGTGCATCTTTATGTTAGAGTTGGTTGTGGTTTATCCTAGAAACCCCTTAGAACATACATAAGCGGTACATCTGGATCATTGAAAGTTTGATACCAAAGCACTTTGAATTAAACCCTAACTGGGATAGTGTCGTAGACTCATAGCTGAATATTGTCAGCTTAGACTTTTAGGTTAAATTTTTATTACTGTATTTCTTACAGAAGAGTCTCTGAGATGATGTGGCTTTAAGTTTTGATCATTGTTGTTCATGAATATGATATGTATGTTTTAGTTTTCCATAGGTGCCATTCTGTTGGACTAAGAATATAGCTTCCTCAGATATTTTGTATGTTAAAAATCGCTGTTGGACCCAGTTTTCCACTTAATGAAACAACACATCTCTGTTTCAAGGCTTAGCACATTGATTCCACTTCATCTCTTTGAAGTATGGGTGATAGATATGTACATTTGAGCCTTTGATATGGAGGCAAGCTTACGTGTCTGGTTCTCTTTTTTTTTTTGGTCTGTGTATGGTGGTATTGTATGCATTCTTTTCCTCTGTACATTGCTCTCCATGCACTCTTCTGGCGCACACACAAGACAATTGCTAGTTAAAGAATACTCATCATTTATCATTTCCCTGTACACAACCTTTTCTTTTTTTTTCTTTTACGATACAGTAGAAGGGGATTGTTTGGGTCCCCCTCTCTATCTCCCACCTCTATCCTCTGCATTGTTTTTAAACATCCATTCTCTATGCCTCGTTTTCTTCTACTTCAGTCTTTATAGTGAGTGCTGGTAGTATATTTTTGGTTAGTGTATCAGGAAGTATGCTTTGGGGAGGTATTAGTGGCCTTGATAGAAAATGCCTTGCTAATGCTAGCTTTAATTTTCAGTAGTTGAGTGTTTGAATTCTTCTTTTCCTATTTGAAAACCATGGGTCAAGTTAATGGTGTCAAAAGTTGAACCCACTTGAGAATCCGACCAAGAACCTGACCCGGTATAAGCAAGTTAGAGTTGAGATTTTCTTTAATTGGATTGACAAGGTAAACCTATAAAATTTGAATAGTCTTGGGTTACCTTTCCAAATCTGGGAAATACATTTTCTCCCATCTAGCTCATCTATTTAAGATCCCAAAACATTCTATTGATTATTTTGTTCATTTGTTTTTCTGAATATGATGAATGTAGTGAAAATAAGAGTAAATATAACTAAATGGATTAATGGAGTAACCGTTTAATAGATAGGATGAATGAGGGTTGAGTTGACCATACCATTTATTGAATAGGTTAGATTTGGAACAAGGGGCTCCTAACTCATTTATTATTAATCCGAACATGAATTCGACCTGTTGACCAGCCCTACTTACAAGTTTCAACGTGCTTACTAAAAAACGAGCCACTAAATTGCTTAGCCTGTGGTGACGAAATTAGCCTGTCACTAATACAGTTAATCCTTGTTTTGAGCAGAGCCAACGCACAGCAGCCAAAGCTTTTCGTCGGAATGATTCTTATTCTCATCTTTGCTGAAGCACTTGCTCTCTACGGTCTGATTGTCGGCATCATCTTGTCCTCTCGAGCTGGACAGTCAAGAGCAGATTAAGTACATTACTGGACTTTTTTGTTCAGTTATGCTGTGCTATTGAATGCGGAGTGAATCGACATTGCCCTTTCGCCTTGCTTTTCTCTTCCATTTTTTGCCTGCAGTGAAGGGCAGAGTTGTTCAGGTTTATATTATTGCTAGGTTAAGTGTGGCGAGACTCTAATTTTATGTTTTCTTGATATACATTTGTGGTGGAAGATAATAATCTCTACTGTATTCAATTTATACTCTGCTGCTATTTTTCACGCTAGGCTCTTGCAGAATAAAATTGCTTGTGAAGTTCTTTTTTATGTTGTGAAGTATGTGTTTTTGCCTTTCTGTTAAATTGTTTTAATGGATAATTGTGTTTTCCATGGCGTTAAGATAGAAAGGTCTAAGATTCTCTGCTGTTGCCTACTAGTATTTCCTGGAGTTTCTCATGTGGGCGTGGCCCGACTAGCAAGCCCAACTCGACTCGATTCAATTTGAGTTCAGAATGCCCTATAGAAACAAGCAAAATTCCTAGGCTAGTTTGAGTTCCCATCTATAGCGCATCTTGAATCGAGAAGCCTCAAAGATTCAGATTCCTAGACGGTTTATATATATAATAATCCGACCTAATACTATTTATCCAGCCCAGATTGCTTACATTTCGGCCTAAAAACTTGATCCAACCCGTTCTTTGAACAACCTTAGTAATTCATATGATCCAATAGTCCATATTATTGAAATGGGGCGGGGTTGTTATCCAATATTCCCCCTCAATTCCCCTCTGCCACCTCCATCCTCCTAAATCCTAATCTAGTCATTTTCATTTGAAATTTTCCTAAAGGTTAGTCAAATTCTTAACCATTCTCAACACAACCTTCATTATTGTTGTTTATCTTGTTAGTAATATTCTTTTTCCAAGTTTTTTTTAAAGTAGATTACTCTCTTCTTTATGTGAGTACTAGCGTCAATTACCCACAATGTGTGAAAAAACAAAGATTTAAGCCATGAAACCATTATTTGCCAAGTTAGTTATGTAGCTAGGATTTTTTTTTCTTTTTAGTGTTCACCTCTTCTTCCCCTATATAATAGATAGTCGTGGGAAAGGTGTAATGCATCCTTGGGTTTTTCAATATCAAAATAGAATTTTACTTCGTATGATAGGAATTAACCATTGTTTCGCTAATATTTCTATATAATTTGCATATACCGACACTTAGTGTCACGTAAAACTATTAAATTAGATTTTGATGTTGCATAAAACTATTAGAATAGATTTTGATGGATCTCGCAGACTCGCATCATGTCTTCCGCCTTAGCTGGAGCGTTTCTACGAGATAATTTGGTACTTGTCTCATATCCCGAACCTACAGTTAGGGGCGGAATCATGAGTTTTATTTTGAAGGGGCTAAGTTACCAGTTTAATTTATTTTGAATAAAAAAATTATAACTTGGGAGCAATCAGGAATTTTCGAATGAGGGGGCTAAAACTAAAAATTTGAAAAATAATATTGTATGAAAGAGAAAAAAAATGTTGGTATGGAGATTGGAACCCGGGTTCTATGAGTCATTGACTCTTTTTATGATGAAAAACAATTAAGCTAAGTCCATTTAGTGTTTTATACTACATTAAATTCTACATATTTATTAAATTTTTTGGACCTTGAGGGGGCGGCCGCCCCTACCAGCCCCCCCTCTCTCCGCCCTTGCCTACAGTATAAGCAGCTCATGTCTTACAGCAGAAGGAGAAGCTAGAGGTTATCAAATAATGACTAAAGCACTAAACTATTAAATAGAAAAATTAGCCAAAGCTGCAGCCTGCAGGTCAAGTCCAACTATGGACTAAACCTTTTAATCTAGACAACGATACAGGCTTCAACTAAATGAGTCTAAAATTTCAAACCCTTTTTTCCCCAAGGTGGGCAAGAATCATTGCCCAAAGTACACCATTTTGGGCCGGTTTTGAAAACCTTTAGCGGAAGCAAATGCTCTGAGCATTAGTCTCCTATTGAGTATTGGCTAAAAAAACATTTAATTAAAGTGATAACCAAATTGTTACTTATACTTGTATTTTTTAAGACAAAGCGATTTGCTCTTGGAGTCTCCCTCTTCTTATTGACGATATTCAAACACCCCTTTGGATTTTATCCTTGATTCGAAGATGACATATATCTAGAAAACAAGAAAGAGAAAAGAATAAATATAGCCTTTTTAGGGCATTTTACTTGCACCTATCAAGAGTCAAGACTTAGAACATGGGCATATGATAGGCCGTGCCGACCCACTTGTCTGGCCAGCGGCCTTGGTGCCATATTGGATCGTGCTTGGAATGGATTAAAGACTATTCCTATGGTGTCCTGCTCATGTCAAAATTTACAATGAGTGGTCCAAGCACGGCCTATTCCACGTGTTGTGTTAGGTTGGTTGTGTCGTGCCGGCCCCGCCCTTTTCAATTCTATTTTTTTGCCTTTTTGGTTGAAAATGAATAAGTTAAGAAGTCAGTTGACCCCAGTGTTTGACAAAATTAAAAATAACATTTGTTAACGGCGCGTAGCTTACTACCTAACTGACATGCTGGTGTTCAATCGGCTAAGCTCGTATCAACCTTGCGTACACCCAACTCTAGTCAAGACATTGAGTCATTGACCCTAGATTTCTCATATACAGTAATCTTTGGAATCAATTGAGATACTGCCTTAAAGACTACGCTAATGTCCTTTGTGTGCTTTTCTTACTACAATAATAATACTCCAAAAAAAATAAAAACAAGGTCCATATTTCTTTTCCAGTTCTTTTGGGCCGACGTACATCATCATTTTGGCACTTGCGAGTTGCGAATATGTCGTCGACGTATTTCACAAGTCAATGAAACTATGACCAATATTGACCGTTGACGGTTGATCATTGACATTGAATCATTGACTAATCAACAGTCATGTCTTTATAAAACGTCAAATTAGTATGTAATCCAATTGGCTATTTATATTTGACTACTAATTTATATCCATTTGGGCCACTTTTTTGATTTGTAGATACTCCCCGCTTTTCTAAATAGATTTTTCCCTTTTTTATACGGTCTCCAATTTACATCTTTGACCATTTATATATATCTATGTGTTAAAAAAATATAAAAAGTTAATATTTTGAAAAACATATTAACGTGAATCAAGTAAGATCCGACATGACTATTATCAATATTATATATTGATGGGAATTTATAGTCAAAGATTATGAAGTTTGACTTAGAATAAAGCAAATGAAAATTCTACCGGAGGATAGAGGGAGTAATATCTATTGTGCATTCTAGTATTATTTGTTAGTTTTCTGGATGATGGAATCTTATTCTTTTTGAATCCATCTCATCATATATACGTTTATAAAAAATTATATTCCTAGGCAATATTTATGGATAGTGATTAACAATGATACCGAAAAAGAAATAAAGTTTATCTTCGACAAGAAAATTGTAGAGTTTACTCAGTTTGTCTAAATTAGTCATTTTATTATCATAATCTCTCTCAATTTCAATAGCATATTTCAAAATTGAGTCGTTAAAAATTTTGACATCTAGGTTTTATAATTTTTTACACAAAATTTAATATGGTAAGGATTATTATTATTTTTGAACAGGAGAGAATTAGCTTAAGTTTAAGAATGCAATATAATTTGCGCAACAAATGTGTTAAACACGAGGAGTCCTATGCTAGGATTCCGAATGACATCAAAATATAAAAATTATTATGTATTTATTTTTTAATTATCATATTAACATTTTATAGAAAAATATAGGTAGACATGAAAATTAAGACAACATGAATAAAAACCATGAATATCGTTATGCTATACTATAAGTAGTTTTATAGTATGCACTTATTGATGGCCCTAATTAAACATGTGAATGATATATGAATCCATCTCGACGGTCCAAATATTAAAGGAGTCATCCAAAACCAAAAGTGCAAAAATTTGTTACAACACCTAAATACCTAATCTACAAAACACATGCGAAGGCACAACATGATGTGAGATAGTAGCTATACCGAATAAAATTAGGTCATGCATCCATCAAAATCTTGATAGTCATCAGCAATCAATCATGGGATAATATTAATTATCATCGTCTAACATGATTTTACGTGTGCGTTTCATCCTCAATTTCTCATACGTGAACCATTATCTTTATTTATTATTTTGCAACCTTAAAGAGTTAGGTCATTTTTTTAACTAGGCGAACAAAATTCTACCATGCGTTTTGATGTTTCTTTTCGACAAAATTTGCTAGTGTTCGACTTCATTCTTACCTTGAAATATAGCCTCGACCTCGTGCAATATTTCTCTATCGAACTATGTCTCTTTAATTGAAATGAATCCGTATGTTTTCGGAATTAAGAATTTCATAACTTTATAAAATAGATTTTCATTTTTATCTTCACGCAAATTCATTTTTCTATTGTGACAAAACCATAACTGACATTTAATAGTTCTAGTTTTTGTAGCAAATGATATACGTAGTCGTTAGGATTACATATAAACATTTAATACTTTCTTAAATTAGTAAACACAAATAATAACTAATACTGATTAATACATGATTCGTCAATAAATTTCTAATTAAAATTATTTTAGGTAAAACAACTAATGCTTAAACACAGTCCTTATGGCTATGAATATCAAAACCGTACCTTATTTTCATAGTCATTAAGGTTCATTCATTGTAAAACTAATTTATTTAATAATTGTATTCTCGAATAATATCTACAACCCTTAGGTTGTATATAAGCACTAAATAAATTTCTTAAAATGGAATTATATTGGAATATTTGTCAAAATCACACATGAATTTGTGTTATTAATGTTTGGATATATACATCCCTAAGAGTTGTATACAACCATTAGGGTTGTACTCACTCTATTTCTTTCAATAGGGACGCTTACTTTTTCGCGCATACCAACAAAAAATACAAAATTAAGAGAATAATGGTAAAAGTAAGAAAAAAGTTTTAAAAAAAGGTACAGAGAGAAGAAGAGAAAATGAAGTAGATGAGTGTAATAATTAGATGCGTCAACCTACCATTTATTGAAAAAGGTAGAAATTTCTCAATTTATAAATAACACCCGTAAATGACAAAATGCCCCTCTTAAAAAGACGTATGGAGTATAAGAATTTAAATGAGAAAAATTAATTAATTTGCAAGCGTTAATAACACCAATTCACAAGTCATTTTGACATAAACTCCCAAGTCTCAACTGAACACCGTTTTAGACACTATATTTAATGATTATATACAACGATAAGAAATGTATATATCGTTAACTTTTTTCAAACCAACCTAACCCGCTCTTGGACCCAACCAACCCTAACTGCAAGTCTACACCTATTAATATAACCATCGAAGTCTAATACTCACTCCGTTTATATTTAATAGGGACATAATTGTGAAAATTTAGTGAATTTTAAAATTTTTTGTTCTTTCTAATTTTTTTTAAAAATGGATTTTTACGGTACCGGATGGTTTCTCCTCATACTCTCTATCTGTTTCACGTGAAAATTTAAGTTTTAAAAAAATTTTCTATTACTTTTACACTATTTCTTTTTTACACCCAAAAAATTACGTCTCTATTAAATAAATACAGAGTATTTATAGAAGGAAATAAGGTCAGTGAGTTACTTGATGGTGGGATCGATAATTGTCATGATTGGTAGTAGTACTAGTAAAGCTACTCCAAAGATCTTTTTTTTAAACGTATGGGGGCAGAATCTTGCATGGAAAGGACGAAAATGTCCGCTCTACCTCTATTGTTTTTTTTACAGAGTGCCTCATCAAGTCATCAGTGCCTTGTTTGGCTCTTAATAAGTGGAATCTTATTATCCGGGATAAGCGCGCATCCAAACACCACCTTCCTCCATCTTCTAAAAGTACGACAAGATTTGTATTCTCGTATCAGCTTTCGCCACGACAGCTGCGATGCCTATCTACATGCCACGTACACATATCTCTCCTAAACTCATAATTTTAAAAAATGATACTTCAATCTTTAGTCTGTATATAAGTACCTAAATAAGAAATTTTAAGTAACTTTCAAAGATTAATAACACCGATTTACGCGTGATTGTGGTACAAATTTTCAACTAAATACTATTTTAGGTAAATTATTCAATATATATAATTACCCTAATTTTATACTACATTAAATTCTACCTACACAATTTTTAAAAATTGACCGCGACGCCCCTCCCACTAGCCCCCCTCCCTCTACCAGTACAACTAACTGTTTCTATTTTTGAAAAAAAAACTCAAACAAATTATTGATTGTTTCTCTCCTATTATATCTTCGTGCACAAATTAATATAGTTTTGCACGCATTTGCATGCATTTAAGGCTAGTAACCTCGTCATTTTGAACTAAATTGAATAGAGTTTGAATTTAGTGAAAATAAGTTGTAGAGAACAAACTCTTTGGATCTGTTCTTTTCAAAAAAAAAATTGCTTATATGGACTTACTATAACTTAAATTTGCTTCTCTGAACTTATCAGAACTTAATCAAACATTATTTGAGAGATGGTCAAACCTTTGTATTAGAGTTTACTTAGAACTTATCTAAACTTACTTTTTTCCAATAAAACCAAAAAAAGTTGAAAAGAACGGGGTCACAATAGTTGCCATCAAATTTTTATTATAAATAAGAGATATTGCTTGGTGGTGAGATTTTGACATTTGAAATAGGTCTTTAGGGTTTTCTAGACCTCTAATAAGCTTTTTAATCAATTTTGGGAAAGATGTTACGTTTTAGGAGAAAATTGTTTTTTCAAGGATGAAATACGTGATATTAGTATAAAAAATGAGATGATACATGATACATAATTCTTGTTCAAATGTTTTAATAATATATTAGATTGGTATAATCCACATAATGCCCCAAAGATCTATGTTTCGAAAATTTAATAATCAATTTTTTTAGTCTTTTACAAAAATAATCACTCCCACGAAATACTGAATTGTCACCTAAAAAGCACAAAGGGACATTTAACAATCCGTTGATGGCTCTTTTGTGGTTGATGGTTTGCTCGTTTTATCTAATTATTGGTTGTTTACAAAGTTTTTCGATATAAATGACTGTTAATGCTTGCCAACATAAAAAGTTGATAGAAACACTTTTTGACTTTTAGCTGAAAAACTGGTTTTTGAGCTACTCTAAAAGTCATTTACCAACACTATTGATTATTTGGCCATGGAAAAAAGCCAAAAGCCAATGAAAACGTCAATCAAAAGTCAGTTACAAACACTTCCTTAGGTTGTTTGACGATTATAAAAAAGTTATTAAAAAGTCATTTATTAAACACTTCACAATGTTTCTCATATTTCCAGTTACATAGTCTTTTACCCCTCAACCCTATAACTTGTTCAATCGTCCTCGTCCTCGTCACCGATAGGGTCACAAGCAACTCGAAAGTTGTTGTTGTCCAACCAAAGACAACTGGAAACATATAAGAGGTTCTTTCCTCGTACGTCTCGAGAAAAAAAATTAAAAAAAGGTATATAAAGACCAAACAAATAAGTCTACAAAAATACTAAATGAAGTAGTCTAAGAAACAATCCCGATCATTTCTTTATTTTCTAAATTAAATCATTTCAACACTCATAACTCAATTTGAATAGCAGATTCTTCATAAAACATTGTGTCTTACACAGTAATGGAAAATATTGCATAAACATTTAGGTAATCTTCTTTTGTCCGAAAAAAAGGAATCATAAAAATTGTTATATAATATGACCACTATAAGAGGGGGGTGAATTATAGTGAGAGAATATGCTATACTTTTTGCAGAAATAAAAGCTAGCTAGGGAACACGAAAAGGGTACACGAGATATTTTAGCAAGGAAAAACTTCATAGGCCCAATAAGAAGAAACGACCTCGACCACAAGGGATTTTGACTCTTAAACTTTTCACTATAATAGGCCATACGACTCTGTTTACAAACCTATTACTTTTCTCTTGGGCCACAACTTGAGTTCCTAAACTCAAGTTCCCAACAACAGTTCCCACAACTGTTGTTCCTCTCGAACTTCTCTCGAAGTTCCTTTCTTTCTCTTTCTCACGCTTCACTCAAAGCTTCTCACACTTACAAGAGTTCACTCAAACCCTTACCCAAAAATACAATATAAACTCGAATAAAGTAATTATGAATTCTCTTCGGAACGACACTGACTCTTTAAGACAACTAAGAATATTTGGCTAAGTCAGACACATTTAATTCCAAGGTTTAGGCGCCTACTTATAATGTACTTAGGCAAGACCACTACATATGTCCACTAATCCATGATGTCCATTACTGAATTTTGTTTATTAGTTTTTGTTAAACTTTCCTTGATAAATAAATAACCACTAACCCACTACTTAGCTCAAAAAAGAGAATGGTTTATAGACTTGAAGCTTAATTAAACTAATTTAAAATAAATTAAGGCTTAAGAAAATAATCAAGCCCACTAACCACTTCACGTGTAGCAGTAAGTAGAACGTGATATTAGTTTGCTTGGGGAATAAATAAATCATTTTCTTTAATTAGTTTGTAGGAAAATATCATTTATAAATACCTTAAACATAACCGAAAATCATAATTAAGTTTTTAAAGAAAATCCTTTTAAAAACCGAAAATCAAATTAAGTTTAATAAATAAAATCTTTTGATTTACATAAAATATAGAAGATAATATTTAAAATATTTTGATATTATCCTAATTAAATCGGAAAATCATTTTTAAAAAATTCCTAACAAACTAACAACTAACTCCCTAAAGTCATGGACCAAGTCAAAACTAACTAAGATTTTCTAACAACCTTACTTGGGCGCACATCAATATCAGGTGCACAATCTTGGGAATTGTTAGATGTTCCAAAAGTCATTTCTAGGTCTGTTCTCTAACCTTGTTCCTAATTGTGCCAGTGTTTGTTCTTGTCATGGGAACATAACTAAGTTCAGTTTGAGAATTCAACACAAACTAGATTAAGCATTTACTCGACCTTAACAAGAAGATATTAAATACATCCTAATGTATTGTAATCTTCACTCCAAGCTCGATACTTCATCTTTCGAACATCTTCACTTCGATCTTTGATTATTTCTCCACTTTAATCTTCGATCAAGTATTCTCTTTGTTCGAGAATGAATTACCTAGCAATATTATAAATTAAACACAATATGTCTTTTGTTGGTTAAGTCATCTTCAAAACTCAAGGGTCAACAATGAGTAAGCACTAACCACACAAAGATTTTTTTAAAGACACCATGCATTAAAGTGAAGTCAATTTAGTCTTTTTTCTACAACCCGAATAAAAAATCCTAGTCATTAGAAATTTAAAAGAACATGCTGGAACAAAGTTCCACGCTAGCCTAGGAGGCATGTGCTCTCTCCTCTTCCCAAGCATAGGCGAAATTCTCAAGTATATGTATACTTCTTTTATCTTTTTTATTCACTATGGAGTTTCACGTCTCTCAATGCATAATTTTGATTGTTAATATTCTTAATTGTACTTAAGTAAAAAATACAAAAATTGGGTATGAATTAAGTAAATAAAAGTAAGAATCTAACAAACTCACCTCAGTATATTTGTCCTTATTCATTAGTCATAATAGATGATTAAAAAAGAACTGGTGTAAAATGGCAATTTGTAATGATTAAAAAAACCCGAAGGAACAAGGAAGTATATGATATTAATGCTAGGTATGCTTGTATGTATGCTTTAAGCATAGCTCGATGAAGGGTTTCACCTGATTACTTTTTTTTTGGGTGATAAGAGGTTTTTATCGTGTCGTTAAGGCACTAAGAACCGCTTAGCAAACACAATTTATAAACCTAACGAGCGACTACTAAGAACGTAGTAATGGCAAGTCAAGGGTCGAACCACAAGGAAATCGGGATTGACTAAAGTCCACTAAGTCCAAAACTACCTAAGTGAAGGGTTTTTGGGGGGTTGAGATTGAATAGATTACCAACTAATTAACTAGCTAATGAATACCGACAAATAATTAAATAGGAGAATTAATATGATAGAGAAAACACTAGAGCTTGGGTTACTCGCATGAACTCGGGCAAGACACGATATAAATGCAACTACGAGGCTATTGAGAATAACGTGCAAGGTTAAGTTTCCCTCTAAAGTCCTTGAGTCCTCTCTCGAATGGTCCTCAAGAGTAATCAATTAATCAATCAACTAAATCCTCTCTCGAATGGTCTTTAGCCAATTGATTAATGGATTCAATTTGATTGGAAAACCCCTAAATAGGATCCTCTTAATTTCTACCCAATCTCTTGGTCTAGAAATTCAGTTGATTCATGGGAATGACTAGACAACATCAATCAATTAAGAGTAATTGAAATCTAAGCCCTAGAATAAACTTGATCAAGGTCTACCCTAAGGTGTCAAAACACCAAGAACAATGCATATTAGACATGAATAAAGCAATTACAAGAACATCTACATTGAGCCCCTAATTCATGCTTTCACCCAAACCCTAGATTAGGAACTACTCACTAACCATGGATTCTAAGCAATTCAGATTCAATAAATTCAACATCATAAACAAAGCAATAAAATTAAAGGAAAGAGATTGAAGAGAAATTACTTGAATTAATTAACGAATTCGATCTTCAAAGATGAAACAATGGAGTAAACTAGTGTTTAGAGAGAGTTTAGGGCTAAGAGAGTGTAATTAGAAAACTAGAGTAATAGGTAATGTCGAGTCTCTAACTACAAAACTAATTAAAAGCTTCATTAAACTAATACAGAAAAACGAGGTCAACACCCGAAGTTAGGTCACCACGGTCGTGGTGCCTTAAAGTTGTCCAGGCAGAAGCTAATCTCCAAACGGACTGACTCGACGAAGTCAGGTCACCATGGCCGTGGTGATTTTGCCACGACCGTAGCCCTTGACTTTCATAGGATCAGTTCCAAATCTTCAACAGTCTGTTTTGCTTGCTATAGGTCCCCACGACCGTGGTGATTTCACCACGACCGTGGTAACCTACTGGTCAGCGGACAGCTCAACTTCGAACGATCATATCTCTCTCGTCTCTTACCGGAATGGGGCTCATGACCAGTCGTTGGAAAGCTATCGATACTAGCTAACACCTCCCGCTGGAATCACCTTAATCCGATTTATAGATCAAAAGATATGCCTATTTGAAGTTCAACAGTCCACAACTAGTCTTCTAATGATCATATGACTTCAAAAACCTGCTAGTTAGCCTGGAAATCATCCAAAAATAACTAAACAGATAATGAAGCGACAATATAACTCAAAGGTGACAAAAACCATGCAATCCTAGGATTAAATGCTCTAAACTACATGCAAGGACACTAAAACTTACCTACAATTAAGCACAATAAAGTGCTTATCATTGGGTAAGAAGAAGTGACCCGGACCTCGCTCTGGTCCTATTGGGCCAGGCACTTGAGAGTAAGGGGAAGGGTAAGGGAAATCCCTACCCTCAAAGTGCCTCTAGTTGGGATTGAACCCCCCAACCTTGAGGTTGGAAGTGTACACTCCTTTTCACTAGACCAAGTACTACTTGGTGTTTCACCTGATTACTTAAGAAGATGAAAGTATTAGTATTTGATAACACTAGAGTTTTGCTCTTTGCAATCAAAGAAAATAAGGCTAAACTAGAAAGATATAAATAATAGCAAACCTTCTTGAAGTACAAGATTCATATGATAATATTTTATTAGCATAAAGGTCAAGTCAAAATTTAATCAAACCAAGAGACCTAACTAGACTAAATAAGACCAAATCTTTGTAAATTCATATCATATCACTTTATTCCAAGTTAAGGGCACATAGCATAATCCACCAGCTATTTGTAATTACTTTTTAACTTGATACCATCTTTGATTTAAGGAAATGGTTACTATTAATATTATCATTCACCTAGTAATTGTAATTCTAATATGTAAATATCTTACAAAAATATGTGAAAACGAAATTGCATTTTTTTTCTTATACACATGTACACAAACGGACAAAAGTTATGGCTACATTTAAAGCTAAATTTGTTGCATAACTTGATCATACTAGATCAATTAAAAAGAACTACGAGATTTAAGACTAAGAGTTTTTTTATTCAAATTATAGAATGAAAAGAGATAGAATAAATGCATATCGATAGTGTAATAAAGGTAATGTGTCAAGTGTAAGTATCATAATCCATCGTCTAAACCAAACATGTAATAAATCACTTACTTGAATTCGTTACCAAATTCAAGAAAAATTATCCATCAAATAAGTTTAACGCACTTTATTTATCGGGATATTGACGCTACCAATAAAGTCCCATTTTAGAATAGCAAACAATGAACAAACGGCCAAGGTAATGAGGTATAGAGACAACAAACTTATCCAAGAACCAAGATTGAAGATTCCAAGTAATGATATTTTTATTTTTATTTTTAATGACGGCTTTTTCTAACAAAATTTATTCTTATTTTTTGAGATGTTCACATTATTAGCATTGAGATTACGTTTCCGGAAGTTTGGAGTTGAGTCAAAGAGCGCCGTCGAGTAGCCGCGTGGCTGTCACTTCAACCGTGAAGCTGAAGGTGCCTTCTAGCCCGGCTCTTAGGTTTTACTCCATTTTTTCTAAAGTACTACATTTCGATTCAATGTTCCATTGCAATTTGCAAATATGACAAAGTTGGACTCGGTTGTTTTCAACTTATACTTCCTCCATTTTTTTTATTCGCACTATTTTTATCTTTCACATTATTCACACATGTTCATTTGAATCAATATTGTGACATTATATGTATGTAAGAAAAAGTATAATCATGTGGGATCTTGTTAGACTTGTCTCAATGTATAGATTATTAAAATCTAATTTGCATAATTTTTTTATTGTGTATAATTAAAGATATTTAACATCTAAATTGTGCATTGGGTTGTGTAAACTGGTTCCTTGGTGCGAGTATTAAAAAAACGGAGGAAGTATTTGTTTATTTGAACTTATTAAATTAATTTTTTTATTTGACTTTATTAAACCTTATTCAACGTTATTAAATAAGATTTTATTCGACATTATTTTACCTTATTTGACCTTATTCAACCTAAGTTTACTAGACCTTATCTGAACTAATTTGTATCCATATGAATTTATCTTAACTTTCTGACGATGACTAAAAATAAGTAGAAAAGAACGGACCTATTTTTAGTTATTCGATTTTATTTTAACTTTGTTCGATCTTATTCGATTTTGTTTAACTTTATTAAATCTTATTAAACCTTATTTAAATTATCTTTCAAATAAGAACTCAAATTTTTTTTTGTAAGGACCGGAGTACTACATTGTGATTGACTTCTTGTGGCGAGTAGATTGGTGGACAATTATAGGAGTTGGAAAGGAAATGTGGAAGAAGTTTCTTGTGTTGTTGGATGCAGGTGAATGCGATACCCTAGTGATGTATATGATGCTGCCACGCTTTACTTGCGTCAGTGCTTAGAGTATTAATGGGGTTGATTTCTCTCCATGTGTAAGTTGTGGCACATACACATACACTCCATTGTAGATGTCATTCACGCTTCCTTTCGCGACTCTTTAACCAAGTTCTATGGACCGTCTGAACACTTGATCCGAATTCGATCGCCTTAAATAAAAGCGTAAATAAGCGAATTAAGTTCGACCTATCCGATGCGTGGTCGAGGAGGCCCAAGATCTTGCTCCTCAAGCGCGACGGACTTCTGTATTTTACTCCCTCCGTCCCCCAAAGGATTTCCCATTTTTCCATTTATGTTTGTCCCAATTACATTTCTCATTTC
This sequence comes from Patellifolia procumbens, assembly GCA_947645195.1. Taxonomy (NCBI): domain Eukaryota; kingdom Viridiplantae; phylum Streptophyta; class Magnoliopsida; order Caryophyllales; family Amaranthaceae; genus Patellifolia; species Patellifolia procumbens. The sequence goes on from CANSGD010000955.1 coordinate 3,658,704, forward strand.
CTTATTTGGATATGACCCACCTACTATAATATTATTTTTCTTACAAAAAGTATTTGACCCCACACACTCTCTCTTAATAAACAATTCTAAAAAATACCCACTACCTTACTTTTCCATTATAATATGAAAACTAGGCCTCACATCAATATCACTCCTTAAACTTTGTGCCCAAAGGAAATGGGAAATCCTTTGGGGGACGGAGGGAGTAGTTACTTTGCTTGTAATCTCGTTTTAAAAAAAAAAGTTCAACCCATCCTCTATATGACCAATCAAACCCAACAACATAATCATAAACGTTTAAGTACTAATGCCTCGTTTATGTCTACTATGTGTCTTTGTTGTAATTGAATTTAGATTAAGGGTTTCTGCATTGAGCCTACATAGGATTGTATTATTCTTTCGTCACTAGATGTTTGGTTGATTATTAAGATGGATTATTGTGTTGGTTTTAAACTTGTCGCCATTACTATTAACTCGTATTTAAGGATATGACATGAAGTATGAACCCCAAGCTAGTTAATAGATCATATTGCGGTTTTGCCAGAACTAATCGTGAGTAATGCTACTAAATTCTTTTCTTTTTACATAACATTTAAAAATATATAAAATCTCATTATTTTAATTTTGAGATATGTTATGATAAGAAGAAGATGCTCTGCACTGCCCTTGCACGCACAAGACCCTTACCTAAAGTTCCATTACAAACCATACTCCCATCCACCCTAATCCCCAATCCGCCCAGCAAATGATCAAGATAAGAATTAAACTTTGATCATATTAGAAAAATTGAGAAAGCTCACCACTTTGCCAACTATAAATACTTTTCTTTTTACTCAACAAGGATGTCCAATATTATTTTCTACCTTCTATTTTGAATACAAGAAGATTTATTAGTGTAATGGCCTATGGGCGCAAAGCTGAACGTAAGTTTATATCTTATATTTCTCCTCGAGAATGTCATATGCACCACTATTCAATTTTACGTGTTCCAACAATCATCTACCACGCCCTATTTATACTAAGTGGAGTTGATTCATCCTACAACTAAATATAGGATGAATATACTACACTAGAGATGATAATATCCAATGGATGATCCATCATCGCTCCACCCGAAATACAAAACAGGGTGAAAAATGCTTAAATTGTCAACAATTACCTAATAAATATCACTTTTCAGAAACAACTACCTAATATAAAAAATTTCTTATACAACTACCTAACTTAATAATTCCGTCAACATAACACTACCAAAGACGTTAAATTTTGAAAATTCCGTCACATGGGGCCCACCTTTTCTTATTTCCCACCATTCTCTCTTCTTCTTCCTCCTCCTCTCTAATTCTGCAACTCAGAATAACCACCAAACCAAAACCAAGCTCAAGCTCTCCATCAATGGCGTCAATGGCATCACTCTTATCTTCCCCACCCACTTCCTCTCTCTCCTTCAGATCTCTCCCTTCTCTCAAACCCACAAAACCAATTTCCTCTTCCTTACTCAAATCACCCATTTCGATTTCCCTCAGATCCACCATTAAAAAACCTCTCTTTCTCTCTCCTCCATCACTTTTCCATAAAACCCACAAACTCAAACCCATATCTTCATCTTCTCCACCAATTCAATCTCAAGGAGCATCAATTAACTGGTGTTATAATCTGGTTCATTCCAACACCAAATGGAGTTACCAAAAATGCATGGCTTCAATTAAACCATTGATGGAGAGCTTGAGCTTGGTTTTGGTTTGGTGGTTCTGAGTTGCAGAACCGGAGAGGAGGATGAAGAAGAAGAGAGAATGGTGGGAAATAAGAAAAGGTGGGCCCCATGTGACGAAATTTTCAAAATTTAACGTATTTGGTAGTGTTATGTTGACGGAATTATTACGTTAGGTAGTTGTATAAGAAATATTTTATATTAGGTAGTTGTTTATGAAAAGTGATATTTATTAGGTAGTTGTTGACAATTTTGGCGTGAAAAATCGAGTTAAATGGATGATGGACGGGTGGCAGGTGAACGTGCGACGGGTAATGGATGAATTTAGGGTGAGAAAGTTTCATCCCATCACTCGTTTATCACTCGATCCATCACTCATTCCTTACATTTTCATAAATGTCTAATATTTTATTCACATTAGTATAATTTTTTTCCCTTTTGATTATTATATATATGTTTCCGTAACATTAATTTATCTTAATTTGACATGGAGTTACTATATAAATTGTGATTTTGTAAGTTTGATTTAGTTTTTCTCGTTCAATTATCTTAAATGGATGATCACCCTGTCCACCCGCGGGTGGTGGATGGATGGAATACGGGTGATGGTCTTACCGGATGACAGATGGATGGATGAGAGTTGGTCTAATCGGGTGATGGCTCACTCGACCCAAATCCCACCCGTTGTCATCCGTATACTACACGTCTGCGCATAAAATGAGTGTCCTATATTTAAATGAATATTTTACTTATTTGAAACTATCTTATTGTATATATTTTGTTCAGAATAATAAGAAAAAAATAGTTTTAAAATATAGGATATAGTTTTATATTTAGTGTTGATATTAATAGAACCCTATTTTAAAAAGTGTTATTTGTTTCTAATAATTCGATCTTTTATTTGGCTAATCAAAAATAATAAAGCAACCTTTTTTATTATTTCAGGTTATAGCAACCTTTATACCATATTGATTTTGAATAGGATAAAATAAAATTTTACTTGAGGATTTTGTAATTTCTTTTATTTTATTTGTTTTATGCAACCTTTATAACAATCTTTTGACCAATTATTAAGAGACAAGCGTTCAGGTTTACCTCTTTTATAGTAGGTTTAATTTTATTTTATCCTACTCAAAGTTAATGAGGCATAAAGTTTGGTATATTGTATAATAATCAAAAGGTTGATTTATTATTTGTGAATCGGCATGTTGCATTATTAGAAGAATTTTTCCTTTTAAAAATGTTATGTCCGTATATGTGTCAACATGCTTGGGGTTGATGTCTCGGTCCTGGGATATGGTCTTCATTGTTGGAGTTTCGATGTTGAAAATTAACTATTTAATGATATAAGTAATGTTTTATGATTTAAAGGTGCATTCTCTTCCCATTAACTTATTAGAATACTACTTATTAAATCTAATAATCTCTACCCCTTCGTTTCAATTTAGGGGGTGTTTGGTTGGGGTTTTTTTAATGGAATGGAATGGAATGACATCCATTCCACTGTTTAGTTGGGCTTATTTAGGGTAGAGTCTCGTACCTAAGGGTATCTATCTCCACCCCATCCCCTAGAATCCCAATCTCCCCTCCCCTAAGTTTCTAACTCCATTCCACTCAAGTATCAAACCCTAATTTGATGTTGAAACCAACCACCACCAACCTTCATTTATGCACACCCACCACCACCGGCGGTTGCCGTCAGAAAAGATCTCACCACCAACCCTAATTTGCAGTGAAGGAAATTGATCGGACGGCAAAGAACATCGATCTGACGGTGAAGGACATCTATTTGATGGCGAATGGCATAAATCGAGAGATGAGAGAGGCAAAGAGATCGGAAGAAAAGGGAAATGCAGCCGTGGTGGTTCGATGGAGATCATGAAGTATGAGAGGTGGTGTGGTTCGTTTGAATTGGTTGTTATGTTGCCGTTGTGCGTTAAACAGGGCAATGGATGGTGGTGGCTGCGGTGGTGCGTAAAGAGAATCAACACCACAACTGTCTGGCTTTGGTGGTGGTAGTGCGATGTTCCATCTTCTTCGGGAAGTTCATGGTGTTTTTTTTTGTTTTTTGTACAATTTTTTTTAATTTATCTTGTCTTTTTATCTTGTTAGTTTTTCCTTTTCCCTTTATCATATATATATATAATTTTTTAAAACTTTAGTCTTATCTTGTACTTATTCCATAATATATATTGTATACACACACAAGTATATATATATATATATATATATATATATATATATATATATATATATATATATATATATATATATATATATATATATTTATATATATATAGTTGATACAATTATATTTTAAAAAAAATTAGATACTTAGTCCATTTCAAAAGTGAACCAAACAGTAGGAATGGATGTAAAAACCATTCTAGGATTGAACCAAACAGTTTTCAGTTGGTATGGGGTTCTGAATCCATACTACCCTGGTATGGACATCCATACCATTCCATTTCAGTTTAATGAACCAAACAGACCCTTAATGTTCCCATTATCTTTTTGGGAATGTTTCAAAAAGTTCTTCCCACTTTGAATCTTTTTCATTTTAAGAATATTTATTTCTCCTTCTTACCCTTTAACAACCAATTATTTACTACATTTATTTACCTTTTGTTTTACACATGGCCCACTTTATAATCTTTTATTTCTCAATCACCCACTTTTCTTTCTCTTTCCTTTTAAAAGCAAAAAGGTACTAAAGTACAATTTATACAATATAAAATTAAAAAGTTCTCTCTCCCTTTGGATTTTTCCCATATATCAAAGGTGGACACATCAAATGGGGATGGGGTATTATATAAGGGGGGCGGACACCAAAAATAAGAAAAAGTAAAATAAAATAAGTTAAGTGCAATTGGGGTAACTTATTTGTTTTAGCTAATAAACTACCCTACATTATAGGATTTTTAGAATTTTATTTGACAATTAATTTAACCTTTTTGATATTAGTTTTTTTTTCATAATTGAGCATAATTAAACATAAACATAACTAGTTTTGGTAGGAATTGATAAGACCTAAAACTTTTTTAAGATGAAAATAACACACCCTTTTTTTCTGGTGAATAAAATGACAAACCCTTATGATACTATTGGTTTCATTGGAAAATTCGTTTGAAACCAAATGACATGCTACCGTGTAAGATGGAACCATAGGCAATGAGCCAATGAGCCAATGAGCCAATGAGCCAATGAGCCAATGAGTGAGACAATATTATCGCTGGAACAAAATAGGGTGTGCAGTGTGCTAATGCTATACTGCTATGTAACAAAAGAAAAACTGCAAGCACATGCCAAAGAATGAGATGAGAGAGTGGAGCATTATTCACGAGAGGAGAAGATGTGACTTGTGAGAGGATTTAGGTTCATCATTCATTCATTCATTCATTCATTCATGATTGTGTGGTACAACAAGGTCACAACTAGTTCAGGTTTCATTTTGGATCAGTCCCAACCTATCTTAAAATTCCTTTTTTGTTTGACTTCCCAAATTCTATAAAAAATAATGGATTCTCTGTGGAGATGTTTTGGGTGTTTTATTTCATTGTTTACCATCATACACTATTAATCTTGTTGAAGTAAATTATTTTATGCGCTTATTGATGATATTGTAGATATGTTCATGAGTACTCCTGACTTAAAGTCTAAATGATCAATCTATGAAAATGTTGATTAATTATTCAATTGCGTAAGAAAATTGTTATATTATGAGGATCCTCAAACTCTAAAGTGTCTTTTTTATTCATAATTTTGTCTAATTCATAACGAATTATATGGTTAACTATGTTCATTGAAGAAAAAAAATATCAAGATTTTTTAATGCAATAAACGAATTTTGTAAAAGTTAACCATTGTAAGTTTATTGTTTGACTTTCATATACAAAAAGAATTTTTATAAATTAATAAAAATAATTTAGATAATAATAAAATGACTTCATTGTTGCATCATCAACTCACCACACTTGCATTATCTACAACCACTCTGATCAGTTGATCACCATTTCAATGTTATTAATTTATCTTAAGTATCATGTCAATTGCGAGTAAAATTTGAAAAGTTGTTTAGCGGACACAAATACAAGAAATCACAATTTATAAGAAATCGACCTTTCTACATAATGAATAAATTAGCTTAAACCCCTTCAGGAATTAGAATTTCTTTATTTGAATCGATTTTCTTATGAATTTACATTTTCTATATTCAACCAAACAACCATAGGTTTACACATTATTGATCTTATGTTTTTTCTTTGTATTTTAAATAGAACGATCTCTCCTTTCAAAAGGGCGACCGACGATAAGTTGAACTATCTTTATTTTCATGGTCAGAATTCTATAAGGTGAACTATCTCTATTCTATAAGGGAAGGGGGAGGAGACACCAAAAGGCAACAATGGTTTTTCTTTTTTTTTAAAAAAGAAATCTAATTAGGTGACATAACTTTCCCTCAACAACTAAATATTTTTACATATTTTTTTATATTTGTAAAAAAACACATTAGAGAAACTATTGATTGTTCCTTTCCTGTTATATTTTTATACATGACTTAATATATTTCCTCACGCATCGCGTGTATTTAGGACTAATATTGGTTATATGAATATTTAAGGAAAAAAAATCGCATATAGAAGTACTTCATATAGTAGGAAAGTTGGAGGAGATACATATCAAACATTTATTTTAATTTGAATACTCATCAGTCATCACACTCTAATTTCTCTTTCAGAATTCCATATAAGTAGTGAAATAATTTTAAAGCAATAGGAATAAATTTTAAGTTTGTGCTATTTGCAGTCGTAAAGGTTGTATATAAGCATAATGACTTGCAAAAGCTAATTGTGAATTGATCGGTGCAATAAATGCAAAGTTAGTGCATATTTTTTCCATTTTTAGCTTCTTATATGTAATATAATATTGAAAAAATTAACGTGAATAATCTCAATTATTGTTCATCTTCCATAATTAATCTCACCTTTAATAATTCCCAAAATAATCCTATATATTGTCTACCTTTTCCAAAACAGTCTCACTTGATGGTTATTGGTGTTGTTTTAGGACTGTTTTGGAAAGAGTGAACAATAGTTGGGATTATCTTAGGAATTATTAAAGATGAGATTAATTATGAAAGATGGACAATGATTAGGATCATTCACATTAACTTTTCCTATAATATTTGGGTACCTATTTCATATGATTCTCTTGTCCACATATAAGGAAAATCTCTATAAATACTTTTTCCATTATTTTTAAAGTTGTACTCAAAGATCTTGATATGTTTCCAAATACACAACTTGCTTTATACCTTCATTTACATATAAGTTGAATTATAAATTTATATTGAAAAGATTATTGTGGCGAATCAAGGAAAATTTCATGATGACTATGCTTTTATAGTTTTATTATGTGTACAGGCCTGTTCTCTTCGGCATAAAACAATTGAACGGAACTAAATTGATTGCTACTCAACTAATTGCTACTAAACTAAACTTCAAAGCAACATCATATAATGGCCTTTCTTTAAGGTACTTATCCTACATCTAATGACATTTATTATTAATTAACATAATCTTACAACATGTATAGTCTCAATGTAATGACGATATTCTTTTGCTTTTAGGATTGTGTTGGTGCATAGATGCTACCCTTATACAATCAATTGTTGCGTATGATGTAGGCAAGGCATTTAGAGACTGTCACATAAACAAATCATGGAATGTGATGGACGTGTGTTCACTTAACATGTTGGTTACTCACATCAATGTAGGCTGGAGTGCACATGATACAAACGTATGGAGGCGAATCTTAGGAAATGCTAGGATGGGATCCCTCATGGTATTAGCTAACTTATATTGTCATGAATAATATGGAAAATTATGATTGTTGTATAGGAAAATCTTATGTAGTCGATTCAATGTATCCTAATACACTCGGTCACTCGGATACTTGATTCCATATCTAGGACCTGGATTGAGGTACCATTTGCCTAACTTCAGAAGATGGATCACCACAAGGAATGTATGAGCAATTCAACCACCGAAACTCTTGTTGTCGAACTGCAATTGAGAGGGTTTTTGCGGAGCGTAAAGTTTTCATGATTATATATATGATAAAGAATGGATTAATTGAGATTTTGGTAATCTTCGATAATGAGTGTATGAGAATTTAAGAATAGTATATATAATCCCATCGTTCTTTATCATTCATCTCTCCGTTTATTTTTAATTGTTACAATTTTATTTTTAGAACGTTTCTTTTAATTTTTATGTGACAACTCTAGGAGAATTGTGTGCATTGGATCAAAATTATAGAGTTGCCAATCACTTAACGATTAAGTTTTTTTTTCTAAATCTAAAGTGAACCCTCCTTAGTTAGCACATTAGATGTTAGAACTTTGAACCTAAATAAAAATCCTTATCCTAAAATGTGATTCTTTACCAAAAAAGCTATAATTCTCCATCACAATTTATTTTTAAAATTTCCTTACTCCTATAAAAATTGTACTACCTCCGTAACGAATTAGTTGCAACAATGAAATATTTTACCTCTCACAAATAATATCAATTATTGTAAGTAATTTATTATAGAAGGAGTATCTAAAATCGAACAAAAAACTCAGGCAAAAAAATACTATCTAAAAAAATCACATAAATAAAATAAAAGTACTTTAATTAAAAAAGATGATATTATATACAACCATAAATACATAACCTAAAATGGAAATAAAATGTAACCTAGGGCGTGCATATAGCTTCTCTCTAATAGAGATTACACAATAGAGAACTGTTATAGAATTTACGCAAATCACTCTCACACCTTAAAAACAACCGATAGTATTAGAAATTCACCCCCCAAATCGCTATCAAAAAACCAAAAACAATTCAATTCAACAAAATCACAAAACAAAAAAAGTGATTGTAAAAAGAACAATCCACGATCCCCTCTTCCCTCCACTCCCCCTTATATAAACACTCTACAACCCTTCATCCATTTCTCGCCCACTCCTTCATCTTCTTCCTCCTTCTTTTCTGCATTTTTTGCGCCCATTCTCAAACCCTAGCCGTTTTTCCTCTCTCCCAATTCAACCCAGATCTGCATGCTTATTTTCCCCTACATTTAGATCTGAATTCCTCTTCCCAATTCACATTTTCCCCTTTCAATTCTACATCCAATCATACTTCTCCTGAATTCGGCGTGGGAAAATTAATCCAATCTGATTCAGGGTATTGTTACTCTTCCCACCATTGTAGCTTCTTTCGTTTGCTCTATTTGAGGGGGTAGCCGGGGCTCCGGCCTCGGCGGGTTTTAAAGCCCCCATCTATACACCCTTTGTGGTACAAACACGACAAAAAAATTCCTCTCTTATTTATTTTCTCTCCTCCTCAGTCCGAACCTCCTCCTGAAAACGGACTCATATAATTTTTTTACTTATTTAGTTTAGATAGATAATTCATCGGAAGGGGAAGAAAGACGATGCCGGCGTTTTTTATCGACGCCTCCATTCCTGTTGCTGCTGCTGCTAACGTCGCTGCCTTTTCCTCCGTCGATCATCTCTCTCTTCCCCTCCCACCATCACCACCTATGATTTCTTCGACGAACTCTACTGATTGGTCCTCCACCCATTCCTCTTCCCTTTACGGAATCGACCGATGGGGTCCGCCTTATTTCTCTGTTAACAACACCGGCAACGTAACAATCCGCCCTTTCGGCGAAGCCACATTGCCTCACCAAGAAATCGATCTCTTAAAGGTTGTTAAAAAGATTTCAGACTCGAAACCAAATGGTGGGTTAGGTCTTCAACTTCCTGTTGTTGTCCGTTTTCCTGATGTTCTCAAACACCGGCTGAATTCGCTTCAGCTGGCGTTTGATTTCGCTGTTGGGAAACATGGGTACGGGTCGAATTACCAGGGTGTGTACCCTGTTAAGTGTAATCAGGATCGGTTTGTTGTTGAGGATATTGTCAAGTTCGGGTCTGGGTTTAGGTTCGGGCTTGAAGCCGGGTCAAAACCAGAGTTGCTTCTAGCAATGAGTTGTCTTTGTAAGGGTCATCCTGATGCTTTCTTGGTATGTAATGGTTTTAAAGATGCTGAGTATATTTCTCTTGCGATTATTGCTAGAAAACTTGCTATTAATACTGTTATTGTTCTTGAGCAAGAAGAAGAAGTTGATCTTGTGATTGAATTGAGTCGTGTTCTTAATGTTCGTCCTGTGATTGGGCTTCGTGCTAAGCTTAGGACGAAGCATTCGGGTCATTTCGGGTCTACTTCGGGTGAGAAGGGGAAATTCGGGTTGACAACTATTCAGATTCTTAGGGTTGTTAGGAAACTTGATGCTGTTGGGATGTTGGATTGTTTGCAACTATTGCATTTTCATATTGGTTCTCAAATTCCATCAACTGCATTGTTATCTGATGGTGTTTCTGAAGGTGCTCAGATTTACTGTGAGTTATCTCGTCTTGGTGCTTGTATGAGGGTTATTGATATTGGTGGCGGTCTTGGGATCGATTATGATGGGTCGAAATCGACTGAATCTGATATCTCTGTGGGTTATACATTGGATGAGTATGCTTCTGCTGTTGTTAGTTCTGTTCAGGTTGTTTGTGATAGGAAAGGAATGAAGCATCCTGTTATTTGCAGTGAGAGTGGTAGGGCTATTGTTTCTCACCACTCGGTTTTGGTCTTTGAGGCTGTTTCTTCTACTGCTTCTGCCCCTCCTCCGGCTATGTCGCCACAGGCATTGGATTATCTGGTTGAAGGACTGTCAGAGGAGGCTCGGGGCGATGTTCGTAATATATCTGCTTCAGTTACTACAGCGGATTATGATTCATGCTTGCTGTATGCTGATCGATTGAAGCAACGTTGCGTTGAACAGTTCAAAGATGGATGCTTGGGAATGGAGCAACTCGCAGCAGTTGATGGGTTATGCGAAATGGTATCGAATGCACTTGGTATGAGTGATCCTGTGAGCACTTATCATGTTAATCTGTCAGTTTTTACTTCAATTCCTGACTTTTGGGGGATTGGGCAGTTGTTTCCTATAACTCCAATACATAAGCTTGATCAAAAACCTGGGGTTAGGGGGATTTTATCTGATCTTACATGTGACAGTGATGGTAAGATTGATAAGTTTATTGGAGGTGAATCTAGTTTGCCTCTCCATGATTTGAGAAGGGAGAATGGGAATGTTGGTGGGGGAGGTGATGGCGGGTATTATCTGGGGATGTTTCTGGGCGGGGCTTACGAGGAGGCACTTGGAGGAGTCCATAACTTGTTCGGAGGCCCGAGCGTTGTTCGGGTCTTACAGAGTGACGGTCCCTACAGCTTTGCAGTGACGCGAGCTGTTCCTGGTCCGTCTTCTGGGGATGTCCTCCGGGTGATGCAGCACGAGCCCGAGCTCATGTTTCAGACTCTCAAGCACCGAGCTGAGGAGTGCCTCAACCACAATGAAGACGACATTGCCACCCTTGCTGATGGGTTGGCCCGCTCTTTCAACAATATGCCGTACCTTGTGGCGGGTCCCATAGCTACATCTTGCGGCTTCATCAAGAGCAGCAACAACAACAGTGTCAATGGGTATCATCATCCATTCTTTTGTGGCGCTGAGGACAGCTGCAATGGCAGTGCTGTTGAAGTTGCTAATGCTGAGGATGAGCAGTGGTCTTATGTATGTGCTTGAGAGTTTTCTGTTGGTCTTCTGAAATAATTTCGTCCCCAATAATGCTAGCCATTGTCCATGGTGTTCTAGTTCGTCGTCGAAGTCATTATCATCTGTTTATTGCTTAGAGTTTTTTGTTTCAATCGAATTTTTTAGTTTCCATTTCCTTCAAGTAGACAAGGTGTAAGACATCATGACTACATAGTCTTGCATTTTGTAGGATGGAAGGGAAAAATAAAGCTTCCCGGATTCATTCATGTATGTATAAATTCGGGGATCTTTGCTGTTTTCATTCTGTAGTATCCTTTATAATAGACTCCTTTTTTTCACAATTTCAACTTGAAAGTAGTCTCCTTTATCATTTTTTTTGTGTTTGTTATTGATTTAATCCATTTTTGCGCTTAATTTGTCGTTGTTATGATCGAGCGGTTCTTCTTTCGACAGACTATGAAAGACACTGTTTTGTATTGTATCCATTCATTGTGATCTTGTGTAGGGCCTTGTTGTCGCGCTTTATCACACTTTTGTTATGTGCAATTTCCACAAATTTGGCGTGTGTAGTTTTTGTTATAACCTAATCTATAGGTTATGGGCTTGTGGGGTAGTATAGCAAAGTGCTACTTTGATGTTTCCAAAGGTCATTGTTGCTTGCCGTGATTGACTGGTAAGTTTGGTATGCACTAAGCCACTAACTATATGCCCTGTAATTGTGCTGGAGTGGAATTGTAGTTTAAGCAAATGTGTGCTTCCTGGAACATAGGTTATTCTATATGTATAAATTCGGTGATCTTTGCTGTTTTCATTCTGCAACTTCCTTTGTATTAGACTCCTTTTGTTCACAATTTCAACTTGAAAGTACTCTCTTTTATCTTTTTGTGTTTGTTATTGTTTTAACCCATTTTTGCGCTTAATTTTTTTTATGTTACCATGCCACGGTTCGTCTTTCAACAGACAATGAAAGGCACTGTCTTGTATTGTATCCATTCAATTGTGTAGGGCCTTGTTGTTGCGGTTTAGCACATTTTTGGTATGTGCAATTTTCCACAATTTGGCCTGTATAGATTTTGTGATAATCTAATCTATAGGTTTAGGGCTTGTGGGGTAGTATAAGCAAGGTGTTACTTTGATGTTTCCAAAGGTCATAGTTGCTTGCCGTAATTGACTGTTATTCTGTTATGCACCAAGTTACTAACTAAATGCCCCTGTACTTGTGCTGGAGCTGAATTCTAGTTTAAGCAAACGTGTGCTTCCTTGAACCTAGGTTATTCTGTTTCGCTGTCTATCATAAGAGAATTTTCACGAATCAGGTGTCATACATTGAGATCTGAGATGCAGTCCTCTAGTTTGTCGAGGTCATATGTGTTGGCTCGTGGTGGAGGTGTTCGAATCTTGTGTTCGGTGTCCGAGATTTGTTGGTGCTAAGTGATCGAATCGGGACAATAAGATTTTGCAAATTTGTGAACACAAATGTTCTGGAGTAAAATGAAACATGGCCCTTGTTTGGTGCAACTTGTAAGAAACCCTAAGTGATGATAATGTGGTACCCAATCGATGGCCTACTAGGATTATAGGATATGCTAATTTGTTTTGCAATTTGCTTGTTCAAATTGGAGAATGTTGAATTAAAGTCCACATTGGACCATAGGCTTGTAAGCATCTTCTGTGGGGCTAAGAATAAGATGATATGATAACTGGGATCCTTTGTGGTATAATTTTGCTCTTATCTTTTTGCCTAGAGATGCCCACTACTACTCTTGAATGAATGCAAGTTGATTGCTTTGCTGCTGCATATGCCCTTCATCGTAGACGGATAAAATTGGGTCTCATTTTCCTTTATCGCACAGAATAGGTTCCTGTTGTGCCCACATCTTCTAAATGTGTTGTTTTTTTTGACGGATAAACGTGTTCTTGAGACTCGAATATTTTGGGAAAGGATTATTCCGAGCATCTTCATTGTTTTTTCTTTCTTTCCTGATGACACAGGACTTTGAGGTTTTTCAAGAAACTGTTCCGGTGCACACTAATACTTGTAACTGGGCTAAAGTTCTGTATTGAAGTTAATCCTTGCTATTTCTAGTTAAGAAAGTTTCTGGAATGATAGTTGTAATTCTTGTAACAAAGGACGACTTCACTGACAAATTTATCTGATTATTCATTGACCAAATTTCTTCCCCCAACCCGAGTTTAAGTTAACTTCATCGCCCAGTAGTGACTTCTGATTTAGTGCAAGGTCCTTTCTTTTCAGGTACTCGTCGTCTCCTCGAAATGTTATGAACCTGTCAAACTGTCATGTCAGAAATATCCGATTATCTAACTGTTCCTTTTGACGTGTGAATTACTATTACTTTGTTTGCGAATGCTAGTAGAGTTTAGTTTAAGCTAATTTTGGTGCCCTTTCTGCAAGGTCATTGCAAATACTCTTCCGAAGGAAAACACAAACAAGACAAAACAGTGAGTTAAATCTACACTCCAGGTCAATGCAATACCTACCCATCTTTTTTATCTTGTTCTTATTTGATAGGATGCTCGAGGCTGAAATGTCCAATACTTGCATTTGGTATTCATGATGTTTTTCCTGTAGTTAGACTTAATGTGAAATTTCTAACTGTACCCAGTTTACGTGGCTTAGGGTGTGTTCTCTTCACCTGGAATAATAAGGAAAAACAACTTTTTATAACATGTTTAGAAATTTAGATAGGTTCCAATAAGTATATAATTCTTGCTGAGCTCATGAAAGATGCTAGATTGTTGTGAATATTGCTAGCCTAACTTGATGAATATTGCTAGCATAACTTGGTGAATAGTGGATCAAAAGTCTGAGTTGGACCATGGCATTTGTAAGCATGTGTTGTGGGGGTTAAAACTTAAGAATAAGATGATGTATGATGTATGATGTATGATGTATGGGATACTTTGTGGTATACAATTGCTCTTTATCTTATTGCCTAGAGATGCTCACGATTGCTGAGTTTTTTTCAGATTCTCGTTGAAAGAACGCAAGTTGATTGCTGAATTGCTGCTGCATATGCGCTTCTTTGCAGGCGGATAAGCTAATTGCATCCATTCCTTTGTAGCGTAGAAAATTGCTTCTTCCTGCTGTGTCCACATTCTCCAATTTTTGTTGTATCTGCTGTAAGTAAAGATTGCCCTCTACACTATGATGTAATGGGATTGAGAACTGGAATATCTTGGAAACAGAAGATTCTGATCATATTTAGTGGATGGTTTATCCTGAGGACACACAATTCTGAGGATTTTGTTTCCACATTTTGTTACAGTGCACTGTAACTTCTTATTTATGTGGTTCGCAGAGAAAATCGTTATGAAATTGAGGACTGAAAGCGGTTGGGGATATGGAACGGACACATTTCGGAACTAGGAAAACCTCATGTATGTCCGGTTTATGAGCTTCGTAGCTGGTATTGGGTTTGAGGTTTCTAACGCTGAAAAAAATGAAGTCAGAGATCATCACTTGTAACATTATTAGGAATACTTTAGTTGATCATTTTGTGACATTTCATGTGTACTGATAAATGCTGTGAAAACATTTAACTCATATCAATATGCTAATCTGATTTTGTTAGTAGTGTTTCCAGGTAAAATCAAAGTAACTTTTTGTTGGGATAGATTAGAAGTTAGTAAGTTGGAAGCTTTGAAATGTTTTATAAGTACCATTCTGGCAATAGAGCTTAAACTAATTCTTTCTTCTTCATAAATTTGTATCAAGAACTTGCTAATTGTAATACGTCCAATAAAAAAAATTACTACCGATTCATTTTGCTCTTGTGAGCTGTGATCAGTTTATTTTTATGTGCATCAGGATATGTTTGTCGCTGGCTCGCTTTAATATTTACTTGATATTAATAGCCACTTAAAGATTAATCTGTACTTCATTTTTCAAATATATTTGCTACATGTTTCACTTTTGGACATCTAATTTGATCAATTAATTTTCTTTATACTTATATCCAAATATGTTTGTCGTATTAATATTAACATGAGGCTCTTGCTAATGAACGTCCCCTGACGTTCATTAACATTCAATATATCTCAAAAATGGTATTAATTTGGAAACATATGTCAAAATAATGGATTTGTGAGTATAATTATTATTTACCTTAATTTAATATTCTCACTTTTAATTATCTTATCCAACACTCCAGAGGCATATTAGTATGTGCCTTAACATAAAATTGTTTGTCATTTAAAGAATACTTTGTACTTCTAATATTGCAAATATATTTTCTACATGTTTCTCTTTTTTTACACCAGAAGAAACAAGGCCGAATCACGGAATCAGATTGCAAATTCACGGTCAAGCATTTTTAATGTTTTTTTAAAAGTGGGAATTATTAAAATCACTTGTTATTAGTTGACTGACCCCATTCTTAAATGTTTCCTCTGGTTTTTTTATTAGTTGACCCCATTTTTTTGACAAAGTAAATTAGGAGAAACGTTACTCCTATTATGTAAGTGAAAAGTTTAAATAAATCATTAAAAGTCAGGTGAGTGGAAAATGTTGAGTTGGTTTACTATAAGACGGTCTTAGGTTAAGCTTCATCTCATACCAGTTTAATAAGTCTTAGAGAAGCTTATGACGCGCCCCACATACTAAGCAGCCCAGCCAAGTTGATTTTTGTAACTTTTCGATCTAAAACCTTAACATTTTGCGTTTTTTAACTTTTCGGCCTAAAATCTTAACTTTTGCATAAAAATCCATAACTAATATCATATGTGAAATTGATACCCTTCACTCCATTAGCCCTATTCGTTATGGATTTTTATGCAAAGGTTAAAGTTTTAGGTTGAGAAGTTAAAAAAAAGGCAAAAGTTAAGGTTTTAGGTTGAAAATTTTTAAAAACAATTTTTCTGGGCTCCTTAGCACGTGGCACGCGTAATTGGGCTTTTAAATGACTTATTGGGATAGTCTTACATTAAGGTTAATGTAAGACTGTCTTTTATAAGACTTTGCCGAAAAGGTTTTCCAAAAAGGAAATGGATTAATAATAAAAAACAGCAATATAAGAAAATTCTCTCTATTTTTTGTACAAAGTTGATTTTAGATTAAGGGTGTCGATATCTTAACTTTTTTTTTTGTGTTGAGTAGATTAATATTGGGTAAATTTCTCCGCACGTTCGTATCTTTAATTATTTAGTCATCTACGGGTGGTAATGGTTAAAGTTTAAACTACAAACAACCCATATATTAAAGTGGTACTAAATGACGGTAAAGAAGATAATAATTTAATTATTTAGCCATCTAGGGGTGGTAATGGTTAAAGTTTAAACTACAAACAACCCATATATTAAAGTGGACAGTGGTACTAAATGACTGTAAAGAAGATAATAAAATTATGTGCAAAAACATCCCAAAGAGGTGAATTTTTTTCTACCAAATTTTCATTCTAACTCAATACGATCTTTCTACCAATAATGTAGTTTGAAGAAAATTACAAATTTGTGGGAAATCATTACCATGGATATTGCTATGAGCCTATGATACTTTCAATACAAACAAAATTTGACTTCTAAATCCGACGAACGACCAACTATTGACTCCTCTTTAAAGAAAAGACATGCAAAGTGATTTTTTTCTAGTTAGACTACTGCTTATACGTATAATAATAAGAAAAAATATATAAACTAGTACCATCATCATTATTTATTACTATCTACCAAATGAAATGTGAAACCAATGATTTCTTTCTTCTATAAAGTTAAGAACTAATCAACCACACCAATATTAGCTAAAATGGATTAGATATGATAAGGTACACGAAACTGAGAAGATACCTACTGAAATTAACAAGGTACTGAAACTTAAGGTACCTGATAGTGTAGTCATTTGGTAGAATTAACTAAAAAAAGGTAGCTGAAATTTGACACTAGTGTTCAAAAGTGAAAATTTGAGTCATCTTATATAAAAACGATAGTATTCTTAACGTTTCAATTTTTTTTGAAGGTTTTAAACGTATCAATTTAAGTCACTTTATTTAGAAAAGGTTATGTTTCAAGTAGTTGCCAAATAATACTAAACATTTAAATTAGTTTAAATAAGTATGTTCAGCTTATTATCTTTTGAGTCACCTTATCTATATTGCCAAACACACAACACTACAATTTTCGGAGTCAGAGATGGACTTTGATATAGTTTGAGTTTTCTTGTGAGTTTGTCACCCATACCCATAACAGGCCTTTGACTGGCCCAACAAGAAAGATTGGCCCAATTGGATCCTACTCCATGGTCCATGTAGAAAATAGCCCAAAAGAATTGGATGCTAACATCAAACAAGTTAGGTGAGTTTGTCCTCACCAAAATTTGAAGTTTTTTCAAAGTTCCAACTTCTTACTTATATTTTCATAGTGACATACACACTTAAGTAGACGAAAAATTATGTTAGATATGGATTTGTACTGATGTATACAAAAAATGATCTTGGATATGGATTCACAATAATGCAAACAATAGATAATCTTAGGTATGAATTAACTAAGGGAGTGTTTGGTTGGAGGGTTTTCGGATTGAATAAAATGGAATGGAAGTGATACCATTAATGAAGAATATGTTGTTTGGTTTAAGAAAAATGACATGAAATCTCACATCTAATAGATTCCCATCCCCTATAAACCCCTTCAATATCGTACTCCCCACCTCATATGAATTGAGATACCCATGTCTCCCCTTTAGTAATAACTCTTAAATTTATACTTCAGGGTTACAAACAATGAAAAGAAAGTAATGGATTTTGAATCCATACCCACTGGGCTTTCATTCTCATACCATTCCATTCCAATTATTTGAACCAAACATCCCCTAATATAATAATTGATTTCGATTACCAACTCTAATAGTTTATTCAACTATCTACTTCCTCCATTTTTTTAATGACTACAATTCTTTTTTCACGCTTATCAAGGAAGCGATTTAAGGGTGTAAACGAGAAATTTTTTTGATGAAATTATAATACAAGCAAGAATGAGACTCTATATTACTTGTGTTAAAATTTCATCGAAAAATTGAATCGTTTACATCCTTAAATCACTTCCTTGATAAGCGTGAAAAAAGAAGTGTAGTCGTTTAAAAAAACGGAGGAAGTAGTTAGCATTAGATGAGTTGTTATGGTTGTACTTCATTTTTTGGTGTTATGATTGTTTTTTTTATGTTACTAAGCCGATGTAGTACATATTATATAAGATGAACTTTATATTATACTAATTATAACATGTCATTTATCTTATATAATAATAGTAATTTTCTTTAATAATATGTAGCAATAATAATAATGATAATAATATTCATATTAATTATTGTATAATTAATAAATATTGTTATAACGATTAGTATTATTATATGATTAATAGTAAAATTAATATTCTAAACGCTATCATATATCGGTCGAGTAATAATTGCATTAATAATAATATAATATTATTTATAATATTAATTATAATATTAATTATAATTAATATTCTTTAGGTTGTCAATAATACAATAGTAGTAATAATAATGATTTTCCATCAGCCCCATAATGTTTTTACACTCACTCCAACACGTAATATTAGATGATAAACTGTTTGTTTGGTTATCAATTATTATATTACTCATTATAAAGGGTAAAGTGATAAGGTTCGTGATATTATTTTATTTAGAGTACAAGAGAAATAGTGTGGCCTCTAATTGTAAGAGTATTGTTAAAAAAGTTGATAGGATTAGCAAGTTTCGATGGTTACATAAGATATTATCATGTATATCTTTTTTGTCATTTTAAATTAAAATTAGGATCCATGAGATAATGTAATGTGTAATTTTGTCAAGAGATAAAAAAGGAAAAATATAATTATGGGACAGAGGGAATATTATTAATGATTTCAAGTGAATAACTATAATAATAATAGTAATCGTTCTAAAATACTATCTAAGATGAAGGTGATATAAATTGAATAAACTCTATTAAAGTGAAATTCTATTAATCCAATCCAAAAGAAAATCACCTTACACAATTAAGCTATGTATAATTCACCACAAAATAATATATTCGATACAAATAAGTTCAAATCAGTATCCGAATAGAAAAATAGAGAGAGAGACGTGAAAATTCAGAATTTCTGATATTGATATTAGGGGGAAGATCGTCGATTCCACTTTCCAACTCCAACTCCAATTCCAAATTTTCTACAATTTCTCTTATTAATATACTCTTGCTTCTTCCCTAAATTTGGGAATCTCTACATCGCACTTTCTCTCTCATCACTCAGGTAATACTTGTTACTCTAATTCTCAATTCCATCTTCAATCTATTTCATTAGCAATGTAATCAATCTCGTTGCTTTAATTTTCTCGATCTTTCTGTAACTTACAACTTTAACTTTGTTGTTCATGATCGATTTTTTTACTATAACCTAGTTTCAGTTAATTTTAATCGTCTGGTCTTCAAAAGTTACGATTTTTCGTATGTTGTGAACTTGTGATTGCTGTTTCACATTGTTTAACCTCTTGAATTTGATTCAACTGTGTGAATTTCAATAATGTTTAACCTGTTTTGGTTTGAATTACAGGTTGTTGCGGTAATTGAATTCTGTTAACCTAAAGTTTCGCAGGAAAAATGGTATGTAGGTTCATGTGATTAGGTTTAATTTTGATTTTGTTGTAATTGTGTGAACAGAAAGTTTTTGGCTTTGATTTGGGTAATTTTTACTGTTATCTTGGTTGTTTTTCAATTTTTTTTTTCTGTATTGTATGCTGCTACTAACCTAAATTACTAGGTTCATTTACATTTTTGTAACAAGTTTCGAGCTTCGGCTGTTTCCTATGTGAATAGAAAGTTTTGAGCTTTAATTTGGTTAATTTTTACTGGTATCTAGGTTGTTTTTCGTATGTTTTTGTATTGTATGCTGTTAGAAGGGGAAGGGGGACGGGTGAAAATCTATTCACACATTAATCATTGGCCACATATATAGGTTTCTATAGCACTCACTTGAGTTTTTGCCTTACTTTGCATTATTGATTTGACTCACTAAGTGAAAGCACGGGTTTAGGCTGAAACGAAAAACACAAGCAGATATGGAAAATTGTTTATTTGATATAAGTGAAAAAAACCACGTAATTGTACTCCCTTTTTGTCGACTACATGATGATGATGAAGGGATCCAAAGATAATAAGTAATTCAGGAACCCCTTTCGACCCTTATGTAGTCAAGGGCTTTAACAACCCGTTTGCTACGTGATATAGTGTATCTCATTAGTATCTTTGTTGCAGAATTTACATCTGTGGGTGATGATTTGAGTTTTCGACCTTCTTGGAATAACGTTGAATAAAGGAATAATTTGGTTGGCGTTTACCCTAGTAGACATATTATATTAGCCATTCTGGTTGTCTTAACTCACTGTCACTTGTTTACTTTTATCAATTTATGAGCATTTTGCATGACTTATTTATCTGGTTGCTACTTAATTGGACTAAAAACAAAGTTTTTGCTGATCTTCCGGGACGGCTCCAGGTTTTTTTTGGTACACCCTTCTTTAATTTGAGGGTTTTTGACTGCTGTATAACTTGCTTGCGTAGTGGATTTAATTACCAATGTTGAAGCTGATTTGTTTAACTTTAATTGAATTTCTTATTGTTGCTGCAGTTTTTCAATGGTTATCCGTACCATGGAGGATCATTTGAGCAATCATATAGATGTTATCCAGCATCCTTTATTGAGAAGGTTGTGATACTTTCTAACTAGAATGGCTTATGCATGTTTTCGTAGTGCTGGAATTGGTTTGGATTTTAACAATGATCTTTCATTTGCAAATAGAAAGTGTTTTATAGCAGCTGCACCCGTATGTACTAGAATTTGGATGTTTAACTATTACTTTGATTCTAAGCACTACTTGTTATGGATTTATTGGTGTTTGGTTTCACTTTTAAACTACACAGTCAGTGATAATTTCCATCCATCAGCACACATTTATGCTTCTACATGCCATTATTCTGTATGCGAGACTTTCGTACACTTCTAACTGTTTTGTTTCTTTATTTCAGCCACAAATTGAGAGTGGTGATAAAAGTAAGGCACTTAATTGATTGCTATGTCAGTTTATGTTTTACTTGATTTTGGATACCAGTATTGACACTGTTATGTTTGTCACAGTTATAATGCCTCCATCAGCCCTTGATCGTTTGGGTTAGTTTACCCTGATAAGATTCTCTGCGTTCAAATCATCATGTGGTCTGTTTTGTTATAATGATATGCAACTTTATTGTGCAGCTTCTCTTCATATTGATTACCCAATGCTTTTTGAGGTGCAAAATGATGCTGCAAATCGAGTCTCCCATTGCGGTGTTCTGGAGTTCATTGCAGAGGAAGGCATGATTTATATGCCATATTGGGTATGCATATATTTATCTTGTTTTCTGGCTAATGCTAGTTCACTTTTGTTTTGTGCTTTTGTCATCTTTCCTTTGCAACATCGTTAAGGTTTTCATGGGGATCTTCAATTTTTGTTAGTAGTTTGTCTTAGATGATGGAAAACATGCTTTTGAGGAATTTGGTTTTCTGATCTTTGTATTAAATAATGTATTAGATGATGGAAAACATGCTTTTGCGAGAGGGAGATATTGTTCGAGTGAAGAATGTGACCCTGCCAAAGGGGACATATGTTAAACTGCAACCTCACACACAAGACTTCTTGGATATCTCTAATCCGAAGGCTATGTATGTTGATCTTTACCTTTGTCCGATATGCTTTTAAGAGCTGATGTGAAATATTATTCTGGCTTCTTTCTTCCACCTGAATTTCACTTACTGTCTACTGATACGAATTTGAATCTTCATGAATCTATTGCTAATTATATTAATCTGCTCATCATAACTTGTATAACCCTTATTGGACCTTATTTGTACTTATTAAAACTTATTTGAACTTGTGTAAACTTAATCTCTTTAAGTTGAGAGCAACCAATCTCTATTGGTTTAGACCATGCTTCCCTGATGAATTTTTTTGATAGCTCTTTATCAGTTCATATAGGAGTTGGGTAACATTTAGTGTTATGTCATCCGAGTTTGGCCCAGGGAATGGGTGGAAAATTTGATGTAAAATTCAAACAAGATAGCTTTCTGATCTATGTATTCTCATATCTAGAAATGTCACGCTTATGAACTTGCTTCCAACAGCCTTATGAGCTACGAGAATGAATTACGTGGCTGTAACCTGATTCTTATTCAAATAAAATCGTTTTGCAAGTGACATGTAGCATGATTTCAGTGGTCACTTCGTGGGAGTCAGTGGGGTCGAAGCTAACTATTGGTTGTTTGATATTGAGCAAGTGAGGTAGGAGCTAGGTTAACTCTTTATAGGGTTATGATTTCTGGAGTTGTATGACACGTGATTGACGTGCTCCAAAATTCTTGAACAATATTTTTAGAGCATCTACATTGTTCTAATTGTAGACAACTGTTTCCAGCATACTTTATCAAATAAATGTGCTCATGTTCTTCTGACCGTTGTGTATTATCCCCTTTGCAGTTTGGAGACTACTTTGAGGAACTATTCCTGCTTGACTACTGGAGATAGCATCATGGTGGCATATAATAACAAGAAGTATTACATTGACATTATAGAAACAAAGCCCTCTAATGCAATTAGTATCATTGAGACAGATTGTGAGGTGGACTTTGCCCCTCCTCTTGATTATAAAGAGCCTGAAAGACCTGCTGTATCTGGTTCTGGCAAGGCTCCAGCTCAAGGTTTGCATATACACTTGCATTTACTCTTTCTGTTTGCATGTGGTAGAACATGAGGCTTATTTGGTTGAATGCTTGTTAATATGTTTTTATTTTCTCTCCATCAAGATTTGTGCTTTGTTTTTTGAACAGTAGCCATTGACAAGTCTGCTAAGAGTTCTTACTCTTGGTGGGTATTTGGAGCTACCTTAGATTACCTTGATCATCTATGGCTTAGTATCTGTCATATATTAATATATTGGGTCCACCATTGATTTTAATCTTAGTGGAAGAGGGATTGATTTCGAGGCGTTTAATCTTGATTTTGTTGTGTGGTGGCACTTTTAGTGTTGGATTCTTCTGTCTTTCACATTTGGAATCTTAGCTTTGTAATCACTGTATGAAGTAATTAGAATCAAAATCATAAGGTATTTTCTTATGTTCTTTAATGAAGAACGTACTTGCCACTTTTTATTTCCCCCAACAAATCAGGAACGGATTATGTTCATGGTATGTGCAATCCTTCCTTTTCCCAGATTCAGGTATCCAAATTGTCCCTTGCTTGCTAACCAATCAGAAATATATTCGCATATGAAACAAATAACCAAGTCGGGAGCACTTCATGGAATTTGAGATTGTATCCATACCATTGAAGCAAATTGCTGTATTTTGCAACCATCCTAAATGTATGTAGTGGTGTAGTCATAATAAGTTTCCAAACAACCATGATATATGGGAAAGGCCTACTTGAATATTAGGACATGCTTAGAGACCGAGGGAAATGCATTGGGTGTGGGGTAAAGGCGACAGGATGAAGAAAATGAAATTGAAGTTGAATATAAGGTGGTATTGGTAGAGATGACATAGATAATACAAGGAGTGAGAGATGGAAAGGGAACCATTACTCTTGTTTTGGGAGTAATACATGTCTTTAGAGGGGTGGTATCTCCAAAATGAGGTAATAACCCCCCCTCCCCCATTCATTACAATTTATATCCTATATCATCGACCACCAGTCCACCACCTTCTTCCACCTTCATTTTTTTTTTCTTCTATTACCCCCTCATACATAAACCTATGTTACTTAGACGCGGATACGGGTGTTGAAGTGTCAGACTCCGCTATTTTGCAAATAAAAAGTCAATTTGTTAGTGAAAAACGAAGTGTCCAAGTGGCCTTCCTGTCCGACACATTTTTTGAGGTAAATAAGGGCGTGACATTAACATAGTGGTGAGCTGAAAAATATTGGAGACATCCTGCTTTATTTAGTAATTAGTACATTATGAACCTCAAGTTGTGCTTTCTCCTATTTTTCTTGTGGAAAGACCAGCGTCTTCTTGAGGTGAGGGCCTGAGGGGTATAGTTTACTATGTGGAACTCGATGTAGGCTTTGTTAAATACGAAAATATGTAACTATGTTGGCATTGTTGCAGCTGAAGAGACTCCAGCTGAGACAGAGCCCAAATTTAACCCTTTTACTGGTGTTGGAAGACGCTTGGATGGGAGGCCTGCTCAACCGGTCCCTTCTCCTGTTTCTACCTCGGTTACGAAAGATAAGCAGCCTTCTCCTGTCTCTAGGTCTGGGCAGTCTGCTGCAGGGTCTAGCTCTCAAAGCACAAATCGCCAATCACAAGGAAAACTTGTTTTTGGTTCAAATGCCAATCGCACCCCTGAGGCACGAAAGGTACACTAAATTTTACGTAAAAGGTTTTTTGCCTGACCGATCTCCATAGAACAAGAGGTATAATTGCATTCTTGTCCTTGCTAATACCATGGTTAGCAAAACATAGGGTAAAAGTATCAATATATCATGTTCTGTGGAGAATGGTTAGGTAAATAACTTTTTTCTACACTGCTACAACGCTACCTGAAAACTCTGGACTACTGTTATGTTCTGTCGCCTATCCCGTTCAATTTGGTTACCTCTAGCTAGTTTTTTCACCTCTTTTAATTACTACTACTGCATAAATGTGCAGGAACCTGCTAAAGAAAAGAAAGAAGAAGAGCCTCAGAAAGAAGAGCCGAAGTTTCAGGCTTTTCAAGGGAAAAAGTATTCTCTGAGGGGTTGATCTTCTGATAATTATACATCACAGCTCGCTGTCTCAGTGTTGATTCAGTGTTGATTCGGAGCAAAACACAGAATTTGAACACTATGGCTGTCTCATCATAATGCTGGAGTAGGTTCTTATTTTGAATTGAACCGAAAAAAGGAAGGAAAAAAATTAGTTGCACATTGTTATATTAAGTTAATAGACTAATTGTTATGAATCTTCATGTCTACACGAATAGTAAATGCTCGAAAAGTTGAAATCTTTTCCTTGAACTTCCAAGATCTAAATCTTTTACTTAAGTTTTCATCTTAAACTTAACAGGTTTCATCTACAAGGTTTGCTTGCTACATGGTTTCATTTTTTGGACTTCTATAAGGAAGGGTGTGTTCTATTTAACTGATTTTGACGTTCCTAAATTGATCAAAACTTATTTTGTATACTTGATGTAATCTATCTGAACTTGTTTTAGAATTTGTTGACTTATTTGCTCCTTCCTCCAAAGATAAGTCAAAATAAGTTGAATAGAATACTATCTGAATGATTTGTTAGATTACATAAACATACTGGTGGCAATTCCATGGAAGTTGATATTTTGAGAATACATAAATATCGGTACCAAAATGGTTATTTCAGCTCAAATAACATGTATCAGGTGTATTTTCAGACGCAGTTTAGCCATACCAGTAGCCTATGAATCATCACTCAACAACTGATAATACACTTGCAGAAAACATATTTTATTGCTTGGCGCTTATGCCTGAAATACTAGCATAACAGAAAAAAATCACACCTACAGAAGAATCACACTTACAGAAAACTCACTCATATAGAGTGCACACAGAAATTAGCAGCTAGTGTATATCCCCTAAAATAACATCCCCTGAAACCTGATGTCCTCCTTGATTGCCATGACATCCACCGATGATGGTGGGTTTGCGATTTTTTCGCTTACCATTTCCGTTGCTGATTTTAACATCATATCCATTTCCTATTTTGACATCTCCATTTTGCTGTATGCCATGCCCATCATACCGGTTACCACCTGAATTGAATGTCTGTCCAGGAAAAGGATTGTAATAATAATAGTTTGAATTAGATGATGTTCCTGGAGGGTAATTACATGCTAGAGGATAACCATAGTTATAAGCAGGGTAGTAGTTCGTAGGAGGGGGAGGAGGATAATAAAACTGAGGTTGCCTAGAACCGCGAGAATGGGGGTGTCGTTGATGAGTTTGAGTATAGGCATACATCGTTACAATTTGAGTTTTGAAGGCTAAGCTGATTTATGTTGGTTGTTTTAGCTTGGTTGATGAGGTATTAGTAAGTGTACCCTTGATTTATAGAGGAGGCATATGCAGCAATGTACTGGGTACCTGATTCTGTTCACTAAAGTATTATAGTTTTCATATTCAATCTGGTCTACATTAGTGGTGATACATGTAAACACGTACAGAAATCCATTTTTTAATGAAATGAAATATTGGAAATCTTGTTCCATTATGGAAGGCACCTTATTCTTGGAAACACTTGGAGTTTTAGTGATAGATAATTGATGAACCGTCCGTTTAGGTGTGTTTTTTTAGACTATTAAATTGTCACATTGTGCTTAGCCAACAAATGTACATGAAAAAAAATATGTGATATTAATGTTTATAAAAAGATTTGCTTACACGATTTATTCAGGAGCGTGTGACGGTATGAGTACACTATATGAAACTTTTAGTTAAAACTGTAAGGTTTTAGTTTAAAAATTCAAGATTTAACACCTTACGATTTTAAGTAAAAATTATTGTTTTAAGTTAAAATCTTTTGGTTTATCATGTTCAAACTATAAGCATGTGGATTGACCATTTATCCTAAGGCTAACTTAAACGTCTATGATAGTAAAATTTATTCACGAACATTTGATTGTTCCCCTCATCCCCTCCTCTTCGATAATTTTTTAACAGAAGATGTTTTTGAGATAGACAAATATCGTCCTTATAAAATTATGTACCTTAAAACTTCATTGACTTTTCTCGGGCAAAGCGGGAAATGTGAATTTAAAGGGATCGATGTAATCTCTATACTGTAAGGGAAGAGGGGTAGGACACCAAACTTAATGTATTGCCTAATTTACCCTTTGTTGTTTAATTAATAATTTACAGGAAAAAAAATTATCATAAAAAATAAATAAAAAATTAATGAGAACAATTGCATAAACAAACCACCTATAATCATCCCACAATCCCACTACATCACAAAAAATAACTACTCACCACTCACTCACCCACTCACCCAACCTCAATAAATAAATAACATAAAAAAAACTGATTCAAATTACCAAAACTACTATGATATAATTTTTGCACACATTGTGTGCATATAATGCTAGTACACTTATATAGAGAGAGTTAAGTTCAATCGAGAAAAGTCATAGACAGACGAAATTGAGGAGGAGGGAGCAGGGGCCATGACCCTCTTAGACCCAACAAAGCCTCACCCATGGTTTTCACTTTATACTATAGGGACTATGTAGAAACATGTGCCAAAGGCCTAGTCAGGTAATGTCCCAAGCACAATATGTTGGTTTACGGCCCTTTTGTGTCGGATTGGCCGAAACCCCAAAAACTAAGACCCAAGCATGGCACGGTTCACGATTTACGACTTACGATTCACGAGCCTATCATGTTATGCCTTCGAACCTTGGCCAAAAACTTGTGATTTCCCAGTGCTTTTCATGCCCAATGTCGTGCCTATATATTCATAATTGCGTCCCAAGCAAGCCGGTGGCAAAACAAGCTCACTGTTGACCTGCTTGGGGCCTATATCGTCCTGCTTTTTCCGTACCTTTCCCTATGTTCTTCAAAGTTATGTCGCTCTGGAGTTTATGCAATTTATATCATTAATATCTAAAGTCATACGTACATATTTATAAAAATTGATATTCTACTTATTGGGACAATTCGAATAAGTCCCTATAGTTTTTTGTGATATATTGGATAGAATTTAGGAAATTTTGAATTCCTTTCGAAATAGTGTCAGGATCCCGAAGATTGATTGTGAACTCTAGAGAACAAAGAAAATAGCGTGTAACGTATAATTTTTCTCAGTATTATAATCGGTTACATTAATGTAATCAAAATCTATACTTATAATTAAAAAGTATAACTAAGATGATTATGGCCACAGATCACTGCCTTTTTAAGTCTAACAAGTGTTAGAACTTGATACCGAGAAACAAGATGAACACAATAACGAGAACAACGAACAAAGAATGAATCCTCAAGGCGTGTTGGGAACACTTTCGCAAAAGCAATATTCCGACCTCATACGAAGCACGGGTTACATGAAATTCACTTCCGAGATACAATGAAGACAATGAATATCACGCTCGTATGAGATTCACCAAATGAGAACAAGTGTGATGTGAATTTGCTTTGATGAACAATGAACAAAGGAGAGAAAACTTATGAGTGTTTTTTGAGAGAAATATAATGAACTTGTATCTTCATTCATCAGAGGATTTCCCTCTTATAATGCACGTTTATTACTTTGGAAAACCTACATCAACCGCTCAAAGAGCATAAAACTGTCGAATAAAGACGTCCGCAAACGGCCCAGTCGCGAGTCGCGACCTTAAGCAATTCCGGAGCATCAACATGGCAGTGGCTCGTCGCGAGGTGTGAGGCACCCTTCGTGAGTCGCGACCGGCTTCGCGAACCGAGACCGACTACTGCTGCCTTCCTTTCGCTTCTTTGCTCGCTGTACTTCAAAGCCATATGAAGCTTAGTTTCCAAAGCCATAACCCACAACATGCATATCCAAACATTACTTAAGTAGTGACACCATAACCAAGCATCTTAAGTTAATGTTACATGAATTTAACCAACCAAATACTCTAAATATTCAACAATCCTCCCCCATTTAGAGTACTCTATAAGATAATAAGCACTAAACATCATCAAAACAAACAATCTCATGCATGCATCAATGAAAGTGTACTAAGACTTGAACTTCCACCTAGTATAATACACATTCCAAGTATTCGTATCTGAAAGGTGTCGCAAGCGATTGAACCAATCCCAATACAAAGTGGAAAACTTGAAGATCATAATATTAACTACTTGAACTCATTAAACTTGACACTGAAAGTCATGTGTCCGTATCATTCATAAGTGTATCATAGCTATGCCCCTATAGCTACTTGAAGCGGCTAAACTTCACACTTACATAGGTAGAACTCTTAAATAAACATGCTACTATGAAAAAGCACAACAAGAGATCTATTAAGATATACAACCTCCTTACAACATCATAGTCAAACAAGAAGAATACTTGAGAATACTTACAAATGTTCTTCAATCATCAAAATGAAAGAATTCATCTTATTGAACTTAAGACCCAACGTTTGTTTGGGCGTTAAGTTATGATTCCCTCACTCGTGATTAACGAAAGGCTCCAATCCTAGACCGATTGCCATCCTCTTCACCGTATCTCTAGCTAAGGCCTTAGTGAAACAATCCGCTAGATTGTACGTAGTCCGCACATAGTCAACCGTGATAACACTATCCTTGATAAGTCCTTGCTTGTAGGAATGCCGTACACTAATGTGCCTTGACTAACCATTATAGACTTGACTATATGCCCTTACCAAAGCTGCATCATTATCACAATGTATCGCTATGGGCGATATCGGTTTTGGCAACAAAGGTATCTCAATCATGAGATTCTTTAACCACTCCGCCTCTTTACTAGCCGAGGACAAAGCAATGAACTCCGAAGTCATGGAGGAGTCCGCTATGCAAGTTTGTTTCTTGGATGCCCAAGAAATAACACCTCCTCCAAGTAGAAAAATAAATCCACTTGTGGAAGAATGATCCTCTCTATTAGAGATCCAACTTGTATCCGAATAACCTTCTAAAACCGAATGATACCCACTGTAGGATAAACCATAATCTTTGGTTTTCCCCAATTACCTCAAGACACGACGAATAGCATGCCAATGCTTTATACTAGGGTTACTAGTATACCTACTAAGCTTGCCTACCGTGAAAGCGATATCAGGCCTAGTACTCGTCATAGCATACATCAAACAACCTATGACCCGTGCATACTCAAGTTGAGATACCGCACTACCATCATTTGGCATTAATTTCTCACTTGGGTCCACAAGAGTTGACACAAAAGAGCAATGACTAACATTGAACTTCTTAAGTACCTTTTCAATGTCGTGTGTTTGAGATAAAATTAACTTTCCATTGCTTCTTTTAATTCTTATGCCTAGAATGACTTCCGCTTCTCCTAAATCTTTCATGGAGAACATTGAAGATAGGAAAGCCTTTGCCCACTCAACTTGTGACAAATTAGTCCCAAAAATTAACATGTCATCTACATATAGACAAATCATAACACCATGACCTAAGTCATCAAATTTGCTGTATACGCACTGGTCCGAATTATTCAACTTAAATCCGTTAGACAACACAACCTCATCAAACTTTTGATGCCATTGCTTGGGTGCTTGCTTTAGCCCATACAAAGATCTAACGAGTTTGCAAACTTTACCTTCTTGACCTTTCACGACAAACCATTCGGGTTGTCTCATGTAAACCTCCTCATCTAGCTCTCCATTTAAGAACGTTGTCTTAACATCCATTTGATGGATCACAAGGTTGTGTATAGCTGCAAGAGCAATCAACAACCTTATAGTAGAGATTCTAGCAACGGGTGCATATGTATCGAAGTAATCGATATCCGGCTTTTGGGAAAAACCTTTAGCCACTAACCGGGCTTTGAACTTATCAATAGTTTCATCAATTCTTGAAAATCCATTTACACCCAATTGGTTTACACTTGGGAGGCAAATCCGCCAAAACCCATGTGTTATTCCCCATGATTGAATCCATCTCATCATCAATAGCTTCCTTCCAAAAAGGAGCATCTTGAGATCTCATGGCCTCATTATAAGTCAAAGGATCACCTTCCACATTTAACACATATGGAAATTTAGTCAATATAGAGCTTCTAGATCCTTCAACTAAATATACATGAAAATCCGGGCCAAAGGATTTCTCCTTTCTTGCCCTTTTACTTCTCCTAGGTTGTGATGATGTTGATGCTACATTCTCATCTAAAGTTTGTTCATCTAATTCTTGATCATTTAAAGGCCGATCAATTTCTTGAATAGTGGTACTTGGAGTTACATCCTTTGGTCTAGGAATCGATGAATATCTATTTTCATCAAAGATTGCATCTCTTGACTCCACAATAGTGTGAATTGACCAAACGTCATTTTGTTCTATAACATAGAACCTATAGGCCTTGCTATGAATAACATACCCTATAAAGATGCATTCAACTCCCCTTTCACCTAAGTTTTTACGTTTAGGTTCCGGCACTTTAACAATTGCCCTACAACCCCAAACTCTAAGGAAACTTAGATTTGATTTTCTTTTGTACCATAATTCATAGGGTGTAACTTTGTTCTTTTTCATAGGAACACGGTTTATTATATAACAAGCCGTTAAAACCGCTTCACCCCAAAATCCATCACTCAAACTCGAATAGGATAACATAGAATTTACCATTTCTTGTAAAGTTCTATTCGTTCTTTCCGCTATACCATTTTGTTGTGGTGTATAAGCCGCGGTTGTTTCATGTATGATTCCTAATAATTGGAAATAACTAGAATCATGGTATTCACCACCCCTATCGGTTCTAAACCATTTTACTTTTTCATTTAGTTGCAATTCAACTTCGTTTTTTATAGATCTTGAACTTATCTAGAACTTCATCTTTAGTGAATAGAAGATAAACATAACAAAACCTAGAATAATCATCTATAAATGTTATGATATAATTCTTATTACCTAAAGAAGGAGTGCTATGGAAATCAAATAGGTCACTGTGCACCAAATCAAGCAAACTAGTATCCCTTTCCACATTATTTGGGAAAGAATTCCTGGTTATCTTAGTAAGCATGCATGTTCTACACTTCTCTATGCTTGGATCAAAACTAGGAATCAAATCATCCTTTTACATAGAATATAACTTTCTATAATTAAATGACCAAGCCTATAATGCCAAAGAGAAGAATTATAATTAACAACGCAAACATTTTTTAACAAAGTATTCGAAATACTTAACTTGAACATACCATTACATAAATAACCCAAACCAACAAAAGTACCTCCTTTAGACAAAATAAACTTATCCAACTCAATAACCATTTTAAAACCTATTCGATTCAGGATAGCTCCCGAGACTAGATTCTTTCTAAGGTCCGGAGCAAACGCAACGTCTCTTAAAACAAGAGACTTTCCGGAACTAAAAACTAGCTCAACTTGCCCTACTCCTAAGACTTGAGCAGTAGAGTCATTTCCCATGTAAAGAACCTCTCCTTCATCCGCCTCCTTAAAGATCTTGAAGAGAGAATGTTCCTTGCATACATGCCTTGAAGCTCCCGAATCGATTCAAGTCATGGGCTTGATTACCTAGTGGAAAGTTTAGAGTCAAAATCCCTTGTGGTCGAGGTCGTTTCTTCCTATTGGGCCTAGGAAGTTTTTCCTCGCTAGGTAATTACTAGATAGGGAACACGAAAAGGGAACACGAGATATTTTAGCTAGGAAAAACTTCTTAGGCCCAATACATCTTCACTTCAATCTTTGATTAATCCTCCAATTTAATCTTCGATCAAGTATTCTCTTTGCTCAATAATTAGTTTACCTAGCAATATCATAAGTGAAACACAATATGTCTTTTGTTGGTTAAGTCATCTTCAAAACTCAAGGGTCAACAATAGCCATCTTTGACAGATCTGGAGTTTATGCATTTTATATCATTAATATCTAAAGTCATACGTACATATTTATAAAAATTGATATTCTCAATGTACTTATTGGGACAATTCGAATAAGTCCCTATAGTTTTTTTGTGATATATTGGATAGAATTTAGGACATTCCGAATTCCTTTCGAAATAGTGTCAAGATCCCGAAGATTGATTGTGAACTCTAGAGAACAAAGAAAATAGCGTGTAGCGTATAATTTTTCTCAGTATTATTATCAGTTACATTAATGTTATCAAAATCTATACTTATAATTAAAAAGTATAACTAAGATGATTATGGCCACAGATCACTACCTTTTTAAGTCTAACAAGTGTTAGAACTTGATACCGAAAAACAAGATGAACACAATAACGAGAAAAACGAACAAAGAATGAATCTTCAAGGCGTGTTGGGAACACTTTCCCAAAAGCAATATTCCAACCTTATACAAAGCACGGGTTACACGGAATTCACTTCCGAGATACAATGAAGACATTGAATATCACGCTCGTATGAGATTCACCAAATGAGAAAAAGTGTGATGTGAATTTGCTTTGATGAACAATGAACAAAGGAGAGAAAACTTATGAGTGCTTTTCGAGAGAAATATAATGAACTAGTATCTTCATTCATCAGAGGATTTCCCTCTTATAATGCACGTTTATTACTTTGGAAAACCGACATCAACCGCTCAAAGAGCATAACACTGTCGAATAAAGACGTCCGCAAACGGCCCAGTCGTGACTCGCGATATAGGTCGCGAGTCGCGACCTTAAGCAATTCCGGAGCATCAACATGGCAGTGGCTCGTTGTGAGGTGCGACAGTAGTCGCAAGGTGCAAGGTACCCTTCGCGAGTCACGACCGGCTTCGCGAGCCGCGACCGACTACTGTTGCCTTCCTTTCGCTTCTTTGCTCGCTGTACTTCAAAGCCATATGAAGCTTAGTTTCCAAAGCCATAACCTACAACATGCATATCCAAACATTACTTAAGTAGCGACACCATAACCAAGCATCTTAAGTTAATGTTACATGAAATTAACCAACCAAATACTCTAAATATTCAACAACAAGGTGGTGTGACATGATAGCTCATTGTAAAGTCGGTTGGACAAAAAAAAAAGGATTCTCGCATACATAGTCTCTAATTTTACATAATTATACTTCTTTCATTTTAGTTGCAACATTCTTTTATTTGGGTATGTTTCAAATTAGTTATAATACTTTTTTTTATTCCATATTTAGTAAGTTTTTAAGTGTGAATTTACAATTTTATCCTTATTACCAACATTAATACACTTAATCGACACATATTACTTAACTATTCTAATTAAAACAAAAAATACCCCATTCTACTCTCTCTCTCGGCTTCAACCTCCACCGCAACTAGGGATGTGTACCATTCAGAACCGAACCGGACCCGGTTTGGACCGGAACCGGATTTACAACTATTTTGCGGACCAAAGACCGGACGGACCGGTTCGGAAAATTCCGGTCTGGGACTGATTTTGACGCGTTTATACAAATATTCATTTTATATGAAGTACTTTTTCTATTTTTTAAACATATTCAGCAACTTATAGTATATTGTTAATTCTATATTCATTTCGAAATATATACAAGTGACTAGTGACACATAAAGTGATAAAAATAACAAAATAATTTCGCTATTGTTTATTAATACCAATATAAAATTATGCATAGTTTTATGGTTTTCGTTCCAGACCAACCGAAATTGTAATTTTCCGGTCCGGCTTGATCCGATCCATTCGGATCCGAGTTTAGGTCCAAATTCCAGTCCGGTGCACACCCCTAACCACAACCATAAACCTATTTCATTCCACTATCGTTCTTATCTTTAAACGTTCACCATAACCACATCTCGAGCCCAACACCACGAGTTTAACCTCCACCATTACTGCCTCAGAACAACCGCCAAAGGTTCGAACCCCATTGTCACCACTGCAACCAACCGTTGCATCTTTCCTAGAACAACACTTCTCCACCAATCTCCTTTTTCCTCCACCACCTTCTTCGATCTCCTTCTTCCTCCATCTCAAACTTTCCACCATAAATTTTGTCCATGTTCTCTAACCAAGCTTTTGATACCATTTATAAGGCACTAGCGGAAGCCCTTCATTGAGTAATCATCTATGAATCCCTTCATGTTATTCCATCTATTTTGGAGATTTTTTTCCATAAGCGTTTTACTGTTAATTTTTAGAGTAGAGAGGAGAGTAAATAAAATATGGAGAAGTTTTGCGTTAAACTTACTCAATTAATCTCAATATAATAAGTGTCTTTTATAGGCTTACAAAATAGAGCAATTAACCTAAAAGATAGACACATGTCTAAGTAGTGGAGAACATGTCCCATACCATATCCTCCATAACTACTAGCCACTAATTACATTTTAATTATAAATAAATTACCCACTAACTTACTACTAGCCACTAATGCTACTTATTAGGAACTACTTTTGGAGTATTATCCAACACACCCCCTTGCTCCAAAAGTGTTATGAGTCATTTGCAACATTCCACATTGCGTCATGTCGAACCCCAACAACAACAACAACAACAACAACAACAACAACAACAACAACAACAACAACAACAACAACTAAACCTTATTCCCAAAGTGATTTGGGGTCGGCTAACATGAATCGTCAACTGAAACCGTTGCCAAAGGAGATGGCATCGACAAGAGTGATAAAAAGTTTTTAAAAGGGTTTAAGTTGTAAGAATTTTTTAAAAAGTTTTTGAAAAACAAGGTTTACACCAAAAAGTTTTAAAGGAGGTTTTCAAAAGGTTTTAAATGCCAACACAATTGAGAAAAACAAATAAATGCCGTAATCACACCCCTTCCTCCACATGGATACTGCCCCTCCACCCACTTCTATCCAACGCTATGCTCTCCTCAATCCCAAGTAGCCTCATGTCACTTTCAATTACCTTCATCTAAGTCATCTTAGGTCTTCCCCTACCCCTTACAATTTGATTACTCCTCCACTCTTCAATTCTTCTCACCGGTGCATCACCTGATCTCCTTTTCACATGCCCAAACCATCTTAACCGATTCTCCCTCATCTTTTCTTCAATTGATGCAACTCCAACTTTTTCCCGAATCACTTCATTTCTTAACCGGTCCTTCCTTGTGTGGCCACACATCCACCGCAACATACGCATCTCCGCCACGTTCATCTTATGAGCGTGACATTGTTTCACCGCCCAACATTCGGTACCATATAACAAAGCAGGCCTAATTGCCGTACAGTAGAACTTTCCCTTCAATCTTTGGGGAATGCCAGAATCACAAAGGAAACCGGTGGCACTTTTCCACTTTATCCAACCCGCGTTGATTCTATGAGCCACGTCTCCATCCTTTTGGAGAATGGATCTAAGGTAACGGAAGACGTTCGATCCTTGAACCACTTTGCTATCCAAAGTCACCGCCCCTGCCTCGTCGCTTGTAACCCCACTGAACTTGCACTCCATATACTCCGTCTTACTTCTGCTCAATCTAAAACCACGGGCTTCTAATGTATCCCTTCACAATTTCAACTTACTCTCAACACCTTCCTTTGTCTCATCCATCAACAAAATATCATCCGCAAACATCATACACCACGGTATATCATCTTGAATTGACCTCGTTAGTTCGTCCATAACTAAAGCAAAGAGAAAGGGACTAAGTGCAGAACCTTAGTGCACTCCGATCGTAATAGGGAACTCTGCTGTCCTCCCCACCGTGGTCCGCACACTCGTAGTTTGTCAAAATTTCAATTAGTTGATGCACATTACATCAACGCCCTATTTTTCGGAGTACTTCTCTCCATAATAATTAGATGGGTCAACCTTCTATTTATGAAAAAAGGTAGAAGTGTACCAATTAAAAAAAGACACTCCAAAATGGAAAAATGTACATATTAAAAAAACGGAGGGAGTACAATAATTGGGTAAAGAATGGAAAGTTGATGGAGTTTTATGAAACATAAAATTAGAAAGCTGGCCCGCTCGTTATCGTTTATGATTTTCAGTTTTCATTTTTTCAAAAAACAAAAAAAAGGACACCACAAAAAAATGGTTTTCACTTTTTAGTTGTCAGTTTTCAAAATCATCATATCTCCATTAAGTTTTACTAATCTTTGATTTATTATAGGACATATATCGTGTGACTTTCACGTACAAAAAACCAAAAAATTGAAAATCACATTGATACCGAATGAGCCGAAGTGAAAAACAATAATAGGGACCAGGTTTATCATCCACTTCTGCTCTCTCCTAAATTAATAATTTTTTTTAAGGTTTTTGGGAGAAGAATTCAAGGAGAAGAGAGAAAAACAGGGGCGGCTCTATATCAAAAATGGGATTTCATTGAGACATTGATAGACACTTTATTCCAAGAAACATAGTATTTGTTTTCATGAAATATTCCAAGACACGTTTTAATTGTAGGAATAAAAAATTGATCACATGTAGATTGTAAATTTTCTTGGTCATATAGTGTAATATTTTTCCACATTAGGTAATTTGAAATTACATAAAGTTTGGATGTGTTAATGTAGCTCAATTAGGAGGCAGGAGATGAAGTAATTAACAAACTTATTATGAGTAAAACTTTCCCATAATCCCTTATGGCCCATATGAATGATATGGTTTACTATCTGATTCCGTTAAAGAAAGATACTTAAAAAAAACCTATTGAAGAAAGAAAAACAATGACAAACACTAGTGCAGTTGTCTATTGTCTTTATCGCCTAACTAAAACACTCGAAGAATTTATTTTACCCCAAATATTCGTCAATCTAAATTTGTTTCTGTGAGTGTAAAATTAGCTTTTCTCGATCACTATATTTAATTTATAATAGTATATTATTATTAATGTACCTGAAAGATACTCCCTATGAATACTTTGTTTAATAACGAGTTTGGCAACAGAAGTTTTCAATTGTCTATGGACCTGTTTGACAAGTAGGGTAGCGATAGAGATGAGTAAATTGTTAATGTCAGTATAAGGTATAAATATAAATAAATTAAAGTTTTGCTTTTAACATCCTCTCAAAAAAAAAAAGAGTTTTGGTTTTAACAAAATTTCTATTCTTTTCTTTTCTATCAAAATTTTACTTCTTTAAGTTACTACTGATATAATATAATCTCATACTTATAAATGAGATTATATATTTTTTTAAAAACAGTTACTACTGATATTATTTGAAATTTATTTTTTATTCATATTGTTCAAATTAATAAATTGAAGCGTAGGGAGAAGATAAATAATTGGGAATCCGACTAAAAAAAGGCTATTATAATCAATAGAGCTGTACGAGTATTCGAATTATTGACTAACCTATTTAGGTTGCCTGACACTATTATATATATATAAAGAGATAAAACCCGTCTTTACAGACCAAGAGTCTTTATGTCCTCTTCTTAATGGATCTAGCCTTCCCCCTCAAAAAATAAATAAATAACCAAATTACCCTAATACACCCCCTTAATCTTTACAGGGAGGAATCACGGATAGATTGGAACGATGTTTACAAAATAACTCAGAATTTAGCAACCATCTCACGAACAAAATGATAATCAACATCAATGTGCTTACTACGATTGTGATGAACAGGATTGACAGTAAGATACATGGCTGGATCATTGTCACAATAGAGAATGGTAGACCGTCGATGAAAATACCCTAAATCAACCAACAATTGACGTATCCAAATTGTTTCGGTTGCAGTGTAGGCAACAACACGATACTCAGCTTCAGTGAAAGACTTGGAAACAGTAGGTTGTTTCTTGGAGCGCCAGGAGATTAAATTCTTCCCTAGGAAGACAACATAACCAGTAGTAGAACGCGAGTGTCAGGACACCCGGCCCAATCAGCATCAGAGTAGGCAACAGTCACAGTAGGATAGCCAATATTGTGAAGAAACAGCCCATAATCAGAAGTTCCCTGCAGATACCTGAAAATTGTTTTCACAGCATGAAGATGAGTAGTACGAGGCACATGCATAAATTGAGAAACCGAATTAACAGCATAGGTAATATCAGGACGAGTCATAGTCAACGAGAACATGATAACGAACGGGGCTTTATTGTTACAATTTAGGTATGTTTTTATTACCATTTTCGTCATTGACTAAACATTTACGAAGCCCTGTATGTCATTCCAACTATTTTAGAGATTTGTTTCATTAGGTTTTAACGTCAGAATGGTGGATAAGGAGAGAAAAAGTGAAAGAGAAAGTGGTGACATATAGGCGTTTGTTGTTATAACTTAAGTATGTTTTTGTTACCCTTTTCGTCATTGATTAAGCATTTACAAAGCCCTTTATGTCATTCCAACTGTTTTAGAGTTTTTTTTACACGGGGCTTAACATGGTGATAAAAAAATGGTGGATAAGGAGAGCAAAAATAAAGAGAACATGAGATACATGGAGAGGAAAAAAGTAAGAGCAGATATAACTGTTGGGACTGAGTCTGGATCCAAATATTCAGACACCGGTTGAAGTGGGTTCAATTCTGGGTAGTAATATTATAGATCCGGTACCCACTGGGTACTCGGTTCAACTTCGAAAACTTTGTTGTTTGTGGATTTTGTTTGTGCGATAAATGCATGTGTAATGAATGCATTTAGCAAGTATTGAACCCATGACCTAGAACACCAATCATTAAATTAATCACAGATATATCAAGAGACCTATTATGTTCTAAGTGGGTTTTACTTGAACCCTCTACTTGTTTGTTTTTGGCATGGCTCCGTCAATGCCAACTAAAATGTTTGGGTTGGGGGGGTTTCAAATATTGAAAAGGGCACTGAAAAATGACACATTATACCAAGATGGTTCCATATAATTTGGGAGCCATGTGCGAAATTAAATATAAGGTCTCATAAAGTTTTATAAAAATATCGTTATATTGGGGATAAACTCAAAATCGGCTAATCAAAAAGAAAAATTAAGGCTGTTCAATTGTTTCAGATGGAAAAATGTAAAGCTTGAGCATGGAGACGAGAAAGAGACGAGCATTGTTTTATGAAGAAGTTCAGAAGTAAATTATATTTAGTAGTATGGGGTTTGGTTTTGGGAATTGAAAGACATTAAGTGATTAAATGAAAGTTGACCGAGAAGAGGATGCTGCTTCAAGTTACTCCCTCCATCCCACAATGTTCTTCTCACTTCTTGAATATATGTGAGACATAAAATAATAAAGTGGGAAGAACATTGTGGGACGGAGGGAGTAGTATTTACTGTCTCACGCATCAAGATGCAGTAAATATATATATACATATATATATTTTACTTCAGGCGAAAATTTAGTAGTATAGATTGGGCCTAAAATTTTGAGGCCCTGTACGGTTGCTCACCTTACACATGGCCTTAGACTGGCCGGCATTATACTATGTACATACAGACTGAAATCAATCCTAAAATGTGACACTTATCATAAGGTGATGCATTATTTTATGAGTGGGCCTTTGGGAACTAGAAGCAAGAAACTTCCTTAAAATACCATATTAAGATTAAACAGATACTCCCTCCGTCCCATAATATGAGTCATGTTTCTATTTTGGGAGTCAAATTTTAAAATCTTTGACCAACTGTTCTTGTTAATATATACGTAAGAACATATTCATGTGGGATCTAGTTAGATTTGTCTTGATATATACTTCTATAATAGGAAAAATTGTTGGGAATAAGTCAACCTTTTCGCGGTCTTCTTTTAATAAGTTAAACTTTTAATAATCCTGGAATAAGTTAACCTTTTAAGGGTATTTGCTTTTACCAAGTCAAAACCGGTTCAAAAACACATAAATGGTTAGGGATGGAAAGTAGAAGAAAAGAAGGAACACATAAATAATAAATTAAAATTTAAGAAAAGTCTCACGTATTACCGGTTGAATGATTTATAAGTCATTTGACTTTAAAAGTTTAAGTAACATCACAGTTAACTTATTCCACGATTATGTAAAGTTTAACTTATTAGAAGAAGACCACCAAAAGGTTGACTTATTTTTGACAATTTTTCCTTTATAATATCAACTTTTTATAATTTTGTTAATACGGAATTAAAGATATTGGAGGTTAAAAGTACGTCTTGAAGACTGTACAAAAGTAAACATGACCTATATTGTGGGACGGAGGAAGTATTAAAAACTGACTTGCTTATTATTCATTAGTTAGTGAAAGTTAAAAGCCTCTATACAGGCATTTACAGCAACTGCTAGAAACATATACTGGGACCATGGCCCACAACTAAACCAAACTACTTCCTAATAGGCCAATAGGTTAACCCCCTTAACTAATTAAAACATTACCTGCTTCATAATAGGCGATACTCGAAATCACCAATTACAATAAGAAATACTCCAACACAATTTATTTCTAGCTAAGACTATTAAGCTAACAGTCGTCCATACAACTGAGAGGTATATCGGCATTTTAATCTCCACCAAGTTATACAAATAACGGGTAAAAATGTCAATATACTTCTTGTCTTGTGGAAAACGGTTAAAAGAGTAACCTTGTTAATTAGACACACCAAACTTGCAACATCCAATAATAGCCTAATAGGCTATATATAAGCAGCTAGTGAATAATGTCACCTAAGGTAACATCCCCGGATACTTGGTGTCCGCCTTGATTGCCATGACATCCACCGATAATGGTGGTCTTACGATTTTTCTCTTTAACATTTTCGTTGTTGAGTTTAACATCTCCGTTTCTCTGTGTACCCGATCCATCATGCCGATTATCACCAGCATTGAATGAGTGCATGGGATAAGGATTGTAATAATAATAGTTTGGATTAGACGGCTTTCCTGAATGGTAATTATGAACTAGAGGATAATCATGGTTAGGAGTATGATAGTAATTAGTAGTAGTAGTAGGAGGAGGATAGTTACATTGACGACGATGATTTGGGTATCCTTGATGACCTTGAGTAAAAGCGTACTGCATTGTTTGTCAGAAAATCTTGTATGTAGAGAAATTTTCCCTATTGCTTCTCAATTTGAGTTTGACGCTTGTGTTCGATAATGGTATAGCCGTATAGGTAAGTTTTGCTTCATTTTATAGACAAGGCACATGCAACATTGCAACATGCATGAGCATGACACTACAAAATAAAGTAGTATACTATAGTATTCAATGAACTTACTCAAGAATAGTCGTTATACTTGTATATTTAAGCATGTAGGAAAATTCGTTACTGTTTCGAGGTAGTTTTTGGATTATTCTTCTAATAACTAAAAGGCACTATTCCTTTTACTCTCAGTCACTATCAGGTACTACGAAGTAATTGTAGTTGTTCGCTTCAGCTTATTTTCAATTCAATTTAGTTATTTTCAGTTCAGATCAGTTAGTTCTATTTTTATCCAACTATTATTATTATTGATAATAATATTATTATTTATCTATTTATAATTACCATTTAATAACAACTAAAATACTATTATTATTATAATTTATTAATTATTATTATCATTAATTATTATAATTATTGTTTACTATTCATAATCATTATTTAATAATTTATGATTGTTTAATAGTTATTTATTACTGTGTTAATTACATTTCAATTCACTTCGGTTCAATTTAGCGCATTCAATTCAGTTGATGAGTTCAGCTCTTTTTAGCCAAAGATAACATGCCCTAAGGGTCTGTTCTCCCCAAATTATTTTTGGTTCAGTTCATATTAGTTCATCAACTCTGGACAATACTGTTACTCTCACATATCACTATTCATTTTAGTTCAGTTCAATTCAATTAAATTCAATTATTTTATGCCGAAGAGAACAGACCCTAAGTCATATTTTAGTGTTAAGATCATGACATTGCAAAGTAAGAGGTAATGAATTCCTAACCTTTCAGGCAAATGTTTTTGCTCATATTTTAATGAAATACCAAGTTAGGCCCTGTTCAGTTCACCTTATTTTTACTGAACTGAACTTATTTTTGCTGAACTGAACTTATTTTTACTGAACTGAACTTATTTTTACCGAACTGAACTTATTTTTGCTGAACTGAACTTATTTTTACTGAACTGAACTTATTTTTACTCATTCATGTTGTTTTTTCTTCTTTGCACTACTGATTTTTACTGAACTGAACTTATTTTTACTGAACTGAACTTATTTTTGCTGAACTGAACTTATTTTTGCTGAACTGAACTTATTTTTACTGAACTGAACTTATTTTTACTGAATATTATTATTTTAAGGTGAACTGAACAGGGCCTTAGTGTATGTATGTCATGTTGGACACAAAAAAAGGGCCCATGTAAGCATGTAAGGTGGGGGTGAGACAAGGAGGTCCCGTAAAATTGAATAAAAACTATACCGCATAGAGTTTACTCAAAATAGTAAATTATTTTTCGTAATTTTTAATTTTGTACATTTATGAGGGCACATGCTGACATAAAATGCTTCCTCACACGCGTTTTAATAATATATATAAATTAATTTATATATAAAAGAGTAGTACAATGTTTACCATAGACATTAAAACTAGCAAATACAAAAAAATTTGGATATAATAAGTCTAATTCGGCAACACCATGACATGATCGTTGTGAAAGAGATTTGACACTGATGAATACCC
Organism: Patellifolia procumbens; assembly: GCA_947645195.1. NCBI lineage: Eukaryota > Viridiplantae > Streptophyta > Magnoliopsida > Caryophyllales > Amaranthaceae > Patellifolia > Patellifolia procumbens. The sequence continues at coordinate 3,702,249 of CANSGD010000955.1, forward strand.
TCTTCTACATCGGTATTTGATACAGTCTTCCCCGATCGAGTCTTTTGTAGCTTTTAAATTGATGCAAATGATTGTAAATGTACACCTAACATCTGCCTCGACACAACAAAAATCTACAACAATTCATTGTTTTTTGTGAAACTAAAGAACGTTATGAAAACTATCAAGTCTCACAAAAAGAGAGATAAATATCAAAACATGCGTACATATAAGATATACTCCCTCCGACCCTCCGTTTTCTTTTAATATGTACATTTGCTTTTATGCGGAGACCAAGAAAAAAGTGCAAAAGTAAGAGAGAAGGATAGTAAAATTAAGGAAAAAGTGAAAAAGGTAGAGAGAAGGAAAGAAAAAGTAGGAGAGAAGTGTAATAATTAGGTGGGTCAACCTTCTATTTATGAAAAAAGGTAGAAGTGTACCAATTTAAAAAAGACACTCCAAAATGGAAAAATGTACATATTAAAAAAACGGAGGGAGTACAATAATTGGGTAAAGAATGGAAAGTTGATGGAGTTTTATGAAACATAAAATTAGAAAGCTGGCCCGTTCGTTATCGTTTATGATTTTCAGTTTTCATTTTTTCAAAAAACAAAAAAAAGGACACCACAAAAAAATGGTTTTCACTTTTTAGTTGTCAGTTTTCAAAATCATCATATCTCCATTAAGTTTTACTAATCTTTGATTTATTATAGGACATATATCGTGTGACTTTCACGTACAAAAAACCAAAAAATTGAAAATCACATTGATACCGAATGAGCCGAAGTGAAAAACAATAATAGGGGCCAGGTTTATCATCCACTTCTGCTCTCTCCTAAATTAATAATTTTTTTTAAGGTTTTTGGGAGAAGAATTCAAGGAGAAGAGAGAAAAACAGGGGCGGCTCTATATCAAAAATGGGATTTCATTGAGACATTGATAGACACTTTATTCCAAGAAACATAGTATTTGTTTTCATGAAATATTCCAAGACACGTTTTAATTGTAGGAATAAAAAATTGATCACATGTAGATTGTAAATTTTCTTGGTCATATAGTGTAATATTTTTCCACATTAGGTAATTTGAAATTACATAAAGTTTGGATGTGTTAATGTAGCTCAATTAGGAGGCAGGAGATGAAGTAATTAACAAACTTATTATGAGTAAAACTTTGGCCCATATGAATGATATGGTTTAATATCTGATTCCGTTAAAGAAAGATACTTAAAAAAACCTATTGAAGAAAGAAAAACAATGACAAACACTAGTGCAGTTGTCTTTATCGCCTAACTAAAACACTCGAAGAATTTATTTTACCCCAAATATTCGTCAATCTAAATTTGTTTCTGTGAGTGTAAAGTTAGCTTTTCTCGATCACTATATTTAATTTATAATAGTATATTATTATTAATCACTATACTGTAAGGGAAGAGGGGTGGGACACCAAACTTATTGGATTGCCCATTTTACCCTTACCCTTTAGTATTAAAAAAACAACAAAACTCCCAAATAAAAAACCCACCCACCCCACCTTTAATTACGTTTAATTAAACCCCACACCCCAAACCCACTATCTAATAAGTAATAACCCACTATCTAATCCTAAATTAAACAATAATTAAATACAATCTAATAACTACCCCCCACACCCCACGTTTTAAAACAATAATATCTACCCCACACCCCATTTTTAATTAAAAATTAAACACAATAACAATAATAAAATATATCCTAACTGCTACTTTAAAATTGACTACTAAAATAAATTAAATTGTTCACAATTTCCATTAAAAAAAACTACCCCAACCTTAATCATAGGCCACAATTTCAACGGAAAAAATATATTCTACCCACTATCTTCTCCTAAAATCAAGGTTGTATATCATCTGACATTTATTTAATTAGAAACATATAATTACTCTACCAAATTGATCAGTTTTCAAAATCGTTTATTCTACTTTGAAAAACTCTCATTCTCCTCCAAACCCAGCAATGAAAGTAGTATCAGAAAACCCATGCTGAAGAGCAGCAACACCATTCAATGCATTCAAGAACAGAAAGATGTTGCCAAAACATAATGCAACAAAGTCCTGTTATGTTATAACAACCATCCACTACAACTTTTGTTCCCATTAAATCCCATCTTTCTCTTCTAGGATCGGTTGTTTCGCCAGCCGCTTGGAATGACGAGCACAAGATGTACCATTGCTAGATTACCATGGTTGTGAGAATTTTGTTTTTCGTGTAGTTAAATCAATCAATGCAAAAAAGTCTGCCTTTTATACAAGGTCAAGATGTGTTTACCGAAGGTTTCAATGCAGCAGTTCCATTCTGATTCAAGGAAAACAAACTGGAAATTTGGTGATTCAGTTCACAGATTTCAATTTCTCTCTGATTTCTAGCTGTTGATACTTTAATTTATCCTGATTTCATAAATTTAAATGCATTGCTCTGATTATTTTAGTATACATCCAAGTACCTATCAATGTTATTGTAACGAAGAGAAACGCACAATGTCACATTATGTGAAATTGTGATCCTTACAAACAAGATTGTGTTAGATTGTGGTTTATTTTTGGTGCATTTTTTGAAGTTTCTTTATCTTAATACCAAAGCATCATTCTATTTTAACTTTTTTTTTGAGGAATATTTTAACTTTCCAATACACAATAGTTATTAATTGCTTGCGTTTTGATATTGTAGGTTGTTCTTGCATTTCAATGATCAGAAAATCTGGCAAAGGTAAGATTTTTTGTCTCATTTAAATTAATGTGCATTTTTTGCATCCTCTGCGTCATCGTTTGAGACTTTGAGTGCATTTTTTCTGTTTGATTTATACAAAGCCTTCGATTTGCCTTCCAAAATGCCATTATATATACACCCAACAAATTTACTGAAACATCTAGATTGAGAAGCAACCACATAATGATCTGAATAAAAATAAAAATGATATTGTTTGGACTTATTTTGTTGTTATTTCAGTAAATTGGCAATGTTTTTTATTTATTTAAACTGCATTGTTTGATCGGTTTTTCGATTTGCTATTTTTTAAAACTTATTTTCTTGATTTGTCAGTTTGTTTGGATAAACTGCCGGAATTTATTGTTTCGAAACAAGGAGTTTTTTTATTTAGATGTGGGTATTGCATTGTAGAGAGTAATTGATTGCTTATTTGTCATGTTTTATTACAGAACACCATATTGGCCATTGGCGGAATGAATATGAAAAATGATCCAGAGATTTTGAAATAGGAAATAGATGGGGAGAGAAATGCTGGAGGTTAGAAAGGAAGCTTGCGCTATTAATTTTATGCTTCCGCACGTATCGCGTGCATATAAGACTAGTGTACCTGAAAGATACTCCCTATGAATACTTTGTTTAATAACGAGTTTGGCAACAGAAGTTTTCAATTGTCTATGGACCTGTTTGACAAGTAGGGCAGCGATAGAGATGAGTAAATTGTTAATGTCAGTATAAGGTATAAATATAAATGAATTAAAGTTTTGCTTTTAACATCCTCTCAAAAAAAAAAAGAGTTTTGGTTTTAACAAAATTTCTATTCTTTTCCTTTCTGTCAAAATTTTACTTCTTTAAGTTACTACTGATATAATATAATCTCATACTTATAAATGAGATTATATTTTTGTTAAAAAAAAAGTTACTACTGATATTATTTGAAATTTATTTTTTATTCTTATTGTTCAAATTAATAAATTGAAGCGTAGGGAGAAGATAAATAATTAAGAATCCGACTAAAAAAAGGCTATTATAATCAATAGAGCTGTACGAGTATTCGAATTATTGACTAACCTACTTAGGTTGCCTGACACTATCATATATATATATATAGATAAAAACAGTCTTTACAGACCAAGAGTCTTTATGTCCTCTTCTTAATGGATCTAGCCTTCCCCCTCAAAAAATAAATAAATAACCAAATTACCCTAATACACCCCCTTAATCTTTACAGGGAGGAATCACGGATAGATTGGAACTATGTTTACAAAATAACTCAGAATTTAGCAACCATCTCACGAACAAAATGATAATCAACATCAATGTGCTTACTACAATTGTGATGAATAGGATTGACAGTAAGATAAATGGCTGGATCATTGTCACAATAGAGAATGGTAGACCGTCGACGAAAATACCCTAAATCAACCAACAATTGACGTATCCGAATTGTTTCGGTTGCAGTGTAGGCAACAACACGATACTCAGCTTCAGTAAAAGACTTGGAAACAGTAGGTTACTTCTTGGAGCGCCTGGATATTAAATTCTTCCCTAGGAAGACAACATAACCAGTAGTAGAACGCGAGTGTCTGGACACCCGGCCCAATCAGCATCAGAGCAGGCAACAGTCACAGTAGGGTAGCCAATATTGTGAAGAAACAGCCCATAATCAGAAGTTCCCTGCAGATACCTGAAAATTGTTTTCACAGCATGAAGATGAGTAGTACGAGGCACATGCATAAATTGAGAAACCGAATTAACAGCATAGGTAATATCAGGACGAGTCATAGTCAAATATTGTAATGCACCAACCATACTACGATAATCTGTGGGATCAGCAAGAAGTTCACCATCTAAGGGAGAGAGACTGAGACGAGAGATAACAGGAGTATGTACGGGTTTGACTGTATGAAGATGAAATTTATGAAGAAGATCAACTACATAATTTTTTTGAGACAACATCAAACCCTGAGGAGTACGTAAAACCTGAATGCCTAAGAAATAATGCAAATCACCCAAATCCTTCATAGCAAACTGAGCAGAGAGAACAATGATAAATTGCTGAAGTAAAGAGGAACTACTACCTGTAAGAACAATATCATCAACATAGAGAAAGAGAATGATAATATGACCACTATTTTTGGGAGTGAACATAGAGGTGTCACAGCTGCTGCACTTGAAACCAATAGAGAGTAGAAAGTTGCTGAAACGAGAGAACCAAGCTCGAGGGGCTTGCTTCAAACCATAAATGGATTTTCGTAACTGACAAACATGATGAGGTTTATAAGGATGTTCAAAACAGGAGGCTGACGCATATAGACTTCCTCATTGAGGAAACCATGAAGGAAAGCATTTTCAACATCGAGTTGACGAAGAGGCCATCTAAATGTAGCAGCAATGGTTAGAACTAAGCGAACAGTAGTAGGCTTAATGACAGGACTAAAGGTTTCAAAGCAGTCAATACCTGCCTGCTGATGATTACCAAAAACAACAAGTCTGGCCTTAAACCGCTCCACAGAACCGTCAGAATTATATTTAATCTTATACACCCACTTACAACCAAGAGCGTTTCGATTGTTGTTGCGAGGCACAAGTTCCCATGTATTATTCATAATTAATGCCTTATACGCATCACACATGGCTTGTTGCCAGCGAGAATCTTTAGACGCTTGCTTAAAATTAGACGGTTCAGACTCAACAACATCGGTTTTTAAATTCATTAAATTCCTAGTTGAAATAATTTCGTCTTTTAAACGAGTAGCCATGGTATGGACATTAGTAGGATCGACACACTTAGACGACTTTCTAGAACGATGAGGGGGATTGACGATGGGAGACGGGAAAGACTCTAGACTATTGGATGCAAGAGACGCATCCGATACTTGTGGTGGCACGGAGGAAACATGAGAACTAACGACATGTGGGGGATGTGGGTGCAGCAGCTCAGCTGCGGGCGCAGGAGGTTGCCGCGGGCTGGCAGCATCGCAAGCATGTGGTGCAGCTGAGGGCGCAGACTTAGCCTGCGGGCAGCGTACACGGCACTCGAGTGCATCTGCGGGCGCGGGGCAATCCTACGGCTTGGCAGCTTCAAGAGTGCTGCGAGTGCGGGGGGCGCGGAGATGGGGAGCGCAAACTTTGGGTAGGAGACACATGCAACGTGGACGACGTTGGTGGACTAGACGAGCTAAGACCGGGAAGCAAGTCTAAAAAGACACTAGAAGACGAGGCATTGGACGTGTGACCCATAAGAGAGCGGTAAGGGAATACACGTTCAAGAAATAACACATGGCGACTCGTATAAACCTTGCCAGAAATAGGATCATGACATCGATAACCCTTATAATGTGACGTATAGCCAATGAAGACGCATTGAATCGACTTAGCCTGTAATTTATTGATTTTAGGATCTAAAAATAGAGGAAAACTGGCACAACCAAAACATTTCAAAAACTCATATGAAGGAGGACGATGGAAAAGTTTGGCAAACGGAGACAAACCCTGCAATGCCGAACTCGAAATACGATTAATCGTATAAACATCAGTATAACACGCATCAACCCAATATCGAGTTGTCAATTCAGAGTGATAAGCATAGTACGTGCCATCCCGATAATGGTGCGATATTTCCTTTCCGCAACACCAATCTGTGCTTGAGTTCTAGCTCAAGATTTTCGAAAATAAATTCCCGAGTCACAGAAGTGTTGCAATAAAGGCGTGTTATTAAACTCACGTCCACCATCACTTTGGAAAAACTTAATTTTTGAATTAAACAAATTCTCAACAAGTTTCTGAAAGGTTAAAAAAGTCGAATAAACATCATATTTCAGTTTAAGTGGATAAAGCCAAGAAAAACGCGAGTAATCATCAACAAAAACCACATAATATTGAAAAAATTGATTCGATTTAACAGGCAATTGCCAAAGGTCACTATGTATCAAATATAAGGGAGAAGGGGCACGATGAGTCACAGACTCAAAAGGCAAACGATGTATCTTTCCTACTTTGCAATAAACACAATCGTCGTGAAACTTAGAATTACATGAAATCAAGTTTTGTGAACGTAAATTTCCTAAAACTCTAGCAGAGGTATGTCCAAGACGACAATGCCAAACATCTCCAGACTCCTTAGTTGCAATAAGATCAGGGACAGAAGACTCGGAGCAGACTTGGGAAAACTCTGAACAAGCTTGGGAAGACGACTTTGACTCAAGAATGTGAGGCTGAAGAGGATAGACACCAAATCTACTGGTTCCCCGCAACAGAACCGCCCCCATGGTCTTGTCCTTAACACAAACAAGAGACTCGTCAAAACAAACGATGCAAGAATTATCCTGACATAACTTTTGAACAGACATCAGATTATGTTTTAACTGGAGAACATGACACACCTTCGTGAGACAAGGGGGCGACTAGGGGAAGACAAAAGTGAAATTTCCAAGTTTATTAATAGGAATTCTTGTACCATCACCAACAACAATAGAACTCGAACCAATGTAAGGAAGAGGATTAAATATCTTACCATCCTGTGAGGTCATGAGTGATGCAGCTCCAGAATCTGGATACATTTGATTGTTCCCCTCAACCCCTCCTCTTCGATAAATTTTTAACAGAACATATTTTAGAGATAGACAACTATCGTCCTTATAAAATTATGTACATTAAAATTTCATTAAATTTTCCACCATTTTAGGTTTAGCAGGGACAAAGCTGAAGATGTAAACTTAAGGAAGTCAATGTAATACACATATATAGAGAGTTAAGTTCACTCGAAAAAAAGTTATAGACTGACGAAGTTGAGGAGGAGGGAGCAGGGGCCATGGCCCTCGTAGGCCCAACTAAGCCTCACCTATGGTTTTCACTTTATACTAGAGGGACTATGTAGAAACATGTGCCAAAGGCCTGATCAGGTAATGTCCGAAGCACAACATGTTGGCTTATGGCCCTTTTGTGTCGGGTTGGCCAAAACCCCAAAAACAAGACCTAAGCATGGCACGATTCACGACATACGACTCACGAGTCTGTCATGTTATGTCTTCGAACCTTGGCCAATTTTTTTTCTCTCTCCTCCTTCTTGTTACCAATCTTACGTTTTCTACTAATTTTTTCTTTCTATTTTCTGTTTTCTTATATTAAACTAATACTACGTAGTTTTGACAACTTGGTGTATTGGTACACCCTAGTGCACCTTCTAATTTACATTAACAGATAGTCGTTTGTTGTTATAACTTAAGTATGTTTTTATTACCATTTTCGTCATTGATTAAGAGTCTATTCTTTTCAACTTATTTTCCTTCCTTTGCTTATAAGTTCAGATAACTTCATATTAATTAAGATAAGTTCAAATAAGGTCTAATAAGGTCGAATAAGGTCTAATAAGATCTTATAAGGTCGCGTAAGGTCTAATAAGATTTCATCTAATGAGGTCTAATAAAGTCGAATAAGGTCGAATTAGTTCAGATAAGTTAAGACAAGTTTAGAAAAATTAAGATAAATAATAATAGGAAAAATTGACCAGGATAATCCAAACTATGTCCTTTCCGCCAAGAATAATCACTACTAAGCTTTATTCCTGTATAATCCCAACTATTAGGGAGGCCTGCCACAAACACCCCAGCTGACTTGCAACCAGTTGAAAAGGTAATTTTTTTTAATTTTCTTTTATTATTCCTTTTGTTTTCTACTCCCACCCCAACTCCTACCCACCACCATAACAGCCACCCCCTCTCCCTCCTCTCTCCCCCATTCCCAAAACCCTCTCACCGAAATTTGTCGACCATACTGAAACCACCTCCCTTGCCTCCCCCTCCTCTTCATCTTCCTCCCTGATCACTAAAATCGTCACCCTAACCACCCTAATTTGAAGATTTTCAGAGGTATTTGAAGGTGTTGGTGGTGGGTTTGATTTTCGAATCCATGGAAGAGGGAATAGGGTGAAAGGGAGAATGAGCGAGAAAGAGAAGTGGGGTTGCGGTAGTGGGATCGTGATGGTGGCTGTGAGTATGTGACCATAGGCTTCGTCGACGAGATTGGTTGCGAGAGAAAAAGATCAGAGTGGCGGCAGAGGTTTGTGGGAGGTGGCTGCAGTTTGACCGTCGGTGGTTGGTGAGAGATAGAGGTGGGATGGTTTGAATGTAGGTGGGAGAGGAGGTGGCGGCTGTTGGGTGGGGTTGCGGTGGTCGCTGACGGCAGAGAGAAGGATACGGGGGCTGGGATTATTGGTTGTTGGGTGAGTTGCAGGGGAGGGGAGCGAAAGTGGGTGCTAAAGGGGTGGTGGCGAGGGGAGGAGTGGTGGTGGTTGGGGGGGTGGCTGGTCTGTGTTGGTGAGGGGAGGGAAGGAAGGGGGTAAAAAGGGGGAAAATTTAAATATAAAATAAAATAAATTGTAAATATCCAATTAAAATATGACATGTGGCGTGTTTTACCAATTAAATAAGTTCCCTTCAGGTTACGGGGTGTTTGTGGCGGACCTCCCAAATAGTTGAGATTATACAGGAATAAAGCTTAGTAGGGATTATTCTTGGCAGAATGGGCATAGTTTGGACTATCCTGGTCAATTTTTCCATACTAATAAGTAAAATAAGTTGAAAAAAATAGACCCTAAGCATTTACAAAGCCCTTTATGTAATTCCAACTGTTTTACAGATTTTTTACACAAGACTCTAACATGTTGATAAAATGGTGGATAAGGAGAGCAAAAATAAAAGAGAACATGATATACATGGAAAGGAAATAAGTAAGAGCAAAAATGAGGATGAGAGAAATTTTGCATCCAACTGGCAGCGACAAATCTACAATTTATATAGAGTGGATTTACAAAATAAAATATACATTTAGCAAGTATTGATGAACCCATGACCTAGAACACCCATCATTAAATTAATCACATATCAAGAGATCAGACCTTTTATGCTATTTAATCTTAGTTAGTTTATGTTCTAAGTGGGTTTACTTGAACCCTCTACTTGGTTAGTTTTCGGTGTGGCTCCGTTAATGCCAATTATAAGGCCCTGTTCAGTGAATCTTAAAATAACAATATTTAGTAAAATAAATTAAGTTAAGTTCAATAAAAATAAGTCCAGTTTGGTAAAAATAAGTTCAGTCCAATAAATCTGTAGTGCAAAGAAGAAAAAACAACATGAATCAGTAAAAATAAGTTCAATTCAGTAAAAATAAGTTCAGTTTACTAGAAATAAGTCAATTCAGTAAAAATAAGTTGAGTTCAGTAGAAATAAGTTCAGTTTAGTAAAATAAGGTTAGCTTAGTAAAAATAAGTTGAATTGAACGGGACCTAAGTTTGGAGGGTCAAATATTGAAAGGGCACTGAAAAATCACACATTATACCATGTACATATAGACTGAAATCAATCCTAAAATGTGACACTTATCATAAGGTGATGCATCTCTATATTATAAGGGAAGAGGAGGGGGTGGACACCAAATTAAGAAAACAAAAAAATGAATCAAGGAAGTTATTAAGTGTAATTTCCAAACTTAGCTATCATATTTTTAGCTAAAGATGGTTAAGAATTTAAACTATAATATCTACAAATCTACAAAGTAAAAATAATTTTAAAAAATATCAATGGTTATATTTTATTGAAATCTATAAATTGACATCCCCTTTGCTTTATTTTTATATACTTTTGATTTTTTTCATTTTCAAATACTTGAGTAATTGATTGTTCATGAGTAAAGGTGCATTTGATCAAATTAATCATGAAACATGATACAATATTTTAGGATGAGTGAAAAAGTGGTAGAGGGCGAGTGATTGTTGGAACGCAAGGGAACACTCAAGAAGGGGGGTTGAATTGAGTGGTTAATTTAAAATTGAATTTTCGCAAAAACGAACTTTATGGCACTGTGCCAAGGACTGTGCCACGAATGGTAAATCTCGTTTTCACTCATAAACTCAATCAAATACTTTGAGACAATTAAGCAGCGGAAATAATAAGTGAGACACACAGATTTACCGTGGTTCGATCCCAACTCTGAGATCTACGTCCACCCTAACTATTCTCTTATTAATATTTAATTCAAAATATTAAACGTTTGAAACAAAATAGTTTCCCCCAATACTAACCCTAGTAGTGCTCCCCAACACTTAACTCTAAATGTTGCTAATGAAATTACAGAGGTATTCAAAGACCTCGTTAACAAGTGCTTCTTAGATAAGCATATACGAGGATCAATACAAACAACTTAACCAGCTATAACACTGCGCCGTCCATTGTGTTCTGGAATTCGGTTTTCTTTCTTTTAAACTCACAAATCTGATTTTTGCTCTGTAAAAACTTATTTTACTAGTGAATGGCGTGGCCTATATATATAGGGTTCACCATTCCTAATCCTTTTAGATAAAGAATAAATCTTTTAATAATTCTATCTTATCCCTTAAAATCAAGGAATAATTATCTTATTAAAAGATAAGATTCTATCTTTAAAAACCAGATTTTTATTTTCAATCTAAAAAATCTTTTTCTTGAAAAAAATCTTTTTTGATAAAAATTAATCTTATTATATAAAGATTAAAAGATGAATCTTTTAACTTTATCTAATAAAATTATATTTTCATCATAACCAAGATTTACTTTCTTTAAAACAAGATTTATTTTCTTTAAAAATGTTTTCGAAAAATTTAAAACTATTTTCAATATAAAACGTTTTTTATCTTTCTTTTTCGAAAACTAATATTTAATAAAACCGAATTCCTTTCACATGTAACTTTAAGTATGGTTCTTTATTTATTAATCCATAGGAAGTAAATCGTCATCTTAAACTTACATTACGTTACAACACATTGTTATGTTTAGTTAATTACAACAAATGATATATATAACTAATCCTAAGCTTCTTTCTTCGTTACTTGAGCTTCCATGAAGTATGAGCTATCACTTTGCTTAGAATATTGTTACACACATCAAACTGTTATAATACAACGTGTTTATGATCATCAAAATAATACGAACTTAGAGTCCCAACAGTGATGATGTATTTTTTTTTACCCATGAGTGATGATGTTAATGACATTTTTCATTAATCTTTTGATTTTTGTTATTTTAGGCATTTTTTCTTTAAAACATTTTTTCTAATCTACTCTCTAATATTTATTACTCTTTTTTATGTATTTAAATTGTTTAACTATTTAAACTCTTTAAAGATTACAATTACACTCTCTAAAAAAGTAAAACGAATAAAACTTAACGATTCTTTTTTTAAGAGTATGAAAAATATGTATACACTTTACTGGAGAAATTAAAATGTAGTTTCTTCCATATCCTTAAGATGATTCACGCATCACATGCATATTTGACTAGTTACTTTATGAGTGGACCTTTCGGAACTAGAAGCAAGAAACTTCCTTAAAATACCATTTTAAGATTAAACAGATATTTAAAACTGACTTGCTTATTATTCATTAATTACTGATAGTTAAAAGCCTTTATATAGGCATTTGCAGCAACTGCTAGAAACATATACTGGGATCATGGCCCACAACTAAACCAAACTACTACATATAAATAACCCAATAGGTTAAGCCCCCTTAACTAATTAAAACATTACCTGCTTCATAATAGGCGATACTCGAAATCACCAACTACAATAAGAAATACTCCAACACAATTTATTTCTAGCTAAGACTATTAATCTAACAGTCCCTCCTTAAACTGAGAGGTATATCGGCATTTTAACCTATACCAAGTTATACAAGATAACAGGTAAAAATGTCAATATACTTCTTGTTTTATGGAAAACGGTTAAAAGAGTAACCTTGTTAATTAGAAACACCAAACGTGCAACATCCAATAATAGCCTAATAGGCTATAAGCAGCTAGTGAATAATGTCACCTAAGATAACATCCCCAGATACTTGGTGGCCGCCTTGATTGCCATGACATCCACCGATAATGGTGGTTTTACAATTTTTCTGTTTAGCATTTTCGTTGTTGAGTTTAACATCTCCGTTTCTCTGTATACCCGTTCCATCATGTCGATTACCACCGGCATGAGAATGGCAATGGATCAGACTCGGATCGGACTTACCAAATTCCAAGTCCGCTCCATTTCAATCGGACCATGATTTTTACACTCCTATTAGGATTTATATTCTCGGATTCGGACTCGGACTTTTACCTTCGGATTGTTTCGGACTCGGATCGGATTCGGATTAAATTACCATATTAAATAACCAAAACACATCTTTAATATAAAATTTTTAATGTTAATTTCTTATAATGTAAATCTATTATTTCTATTAAAATGTACTTTCTCTATTAGTTAACGAGGTAACAAGTAATAATCGAACTCTAGTCGAATTCGGATCGGATCTTACCTAAGGTCCAACTCCTATCGGATTTCATTCGGACTTTTATATTTTCGTATTCGGATCGGACTTTTTCCTTCGGATCGAGTCGGACTCGGGTCGAAGTCGGACTGAATTGCCATCCCAAGCATTGAATGAGCGCATGGGATAAGGATTGTAATAATAATAGTTTGAATTAGACGGCTTTCCTGAATGGTAATTATGAGCTAGAGGATAACCATGGTTAGGAGTATGATAGTAATTAGTAGTAGAAGGAGCCTTAGGAGGAGGATAGTTACATTGACGGCGATGATTTGGGTATCCTTGATGACCTTGAGGAAAAGCGTAGTACTGCATTGTTTGTCAGAAAATCTTGTACGTAGAGAAATTTTCCTATTGCTTCAATCTGATTTTGACGCTTGTGTTCGATGATGGTATAGGTAAGTTTTGCTTCATTTTATAGACAAGGCACATGCAACATTGCAACATTGCAACATGCATGAGCATGACACTACAGAATAAAGTACTCCCTCCGTTCTATAATATAGTGCTTGTTTCTCATTTTTTACAAAAAATTAAGGTTAGATAAAAAACCAATGATTGAAGTACTTGTGACAACAAAATAACAAATTTAAAGAGGTAAAGTAGGGAAAAAAAGACAAATATAATAATGACAAGTACATAGAAAAGGAATATTTTAGAATAAAATACTTTGGGGGACCATTTTTCAAGTACTTGATGAAGGTATGTTAAGAATTTAGTACCTTTTAAAAATGGAAACAAGAACAACATTTTGGGACACCCAAAATGGAATACAAGCACTATATTATGGGACGGAGGGAGTAGTATACTGTTCATAGTATTCAATGAACTTACTCAAGAATAGTGGTGATACTTATACATTTAAGCATGTAGGAAAATGGCGTTACTTGGGCATAAACTTCAGCTCGTTTCGGCCTATTAGAGCCGACCTGTCCCTATTACTTTCCAAAACCGACCAACGAATAAAATCTTGGGAAGCAGGCCTCTTATCCAAAGCAGGTAGACATACTCTTATTCAATTGAACTTGGAAGCAATTCCAAACTATGCTTGTTCGTCAACATTACTGCAAGTAAAAACTACAGCCACCATTGACACCATTCACAGAAAGTTCTTTTGGAACCAAGGCCCCAATAAATAGGGTACCCCCCTTATAGCCTGGGATAAAATCTGTACACCAAAAAACATTGGAGGTATGGGCCTAAGGAAAACATTACCCCTTAATCAGGCCTTTCTTGCCAAACTAGCTTGGAAGGTACTTACTGACCCAAATAACCTCTGGGCAAATATAGTGCGTCAAAAATACTTACGCAACACTAGTTTCTTTGAGTGCCTACCCAAACCGCCCCACTCCTTCATATGGAGGAAAATAATGGACCAAAGGGATCTCATAAGAAGAGGGATCCGTTGGAAAATTGCCAATGGCTCCAAAATTTACTTCTGGTTAGACAATTGGCTGACAAACAAGTCCCTTATTGAAATTATCAACCTAGACCAGAATATGCTTGACCTCAATCTCAAGCTTCATGACTTCATAACCAATATGAGGACTTGGGATATAGCAAAATTACGAAATATCCTTCCAGATAACCTAATAGCTATGGTACGGGGCATCCCTCTCCCAAAGAACCTCGAGGAGGACACTCCAGTTTGGGGCTTATCCTCCCATGGAGAATTCACAGTCAAATCAGCCAACTGGCTAGCCCACAATATAAACCTAGAAACCCCTAAATGGGAGTTTAGAGCTATTTGGAAACTACTTATACCTCCAAAAATTCAGATTTTTGTATGGCAAACTTTAAACAATGGGATTAGCGTTCGGGACACAATTCACAAAAGACAGATCCTCCCCTTTTATAACTGCCCAGTCTGTAACTCTGACGCTCCGGAAACTATTGACAACCTTTTCTTGGTGTGTCCAAATCTAAAGACCATTTGGTCCTTACCCCAAACCGTCGAATGGTTGGGCTGCAAGATAAACTGCTCCAGTGTACCAAACCTTTACCGTCATCACCTACGAGACAAATGCACGGCGGCCAAACTCTCTTTCTTACTTTGGAGTATATGGAAGGAAAGAAATGATATAATCTTCAACAATACCAAACTATACATCTATAGGATTTTCCACCGTGCGAAAAATTTGGCTTACGAATGGAGGTTAAGAACTCATCTTGATATTTTCGCGCTACTCCCTTCCAATTATGACTCCCCCATCCCCCTCATAAACCAAACAACAATACCCACAACCCACTCAATTCAAGTAGCCTGGACACCTCCACCTCCTGGTTTTCTCAAGCTAAATTTCGACGGGTCAGTAAAACACAACTCTTCAGCAGCAGGTTTCATCATTCGAGACCACGAGGGCAAGGTCTTAGCGGCAGAGGCTTTCAACCTTGGCCTCTCTTCTGTCACCACAGCTGAAGCAACAACACTGCATAGAGGTGTGCTCAAAGCAACATCACTGCCGTACTCAAAGCTAATAGTAGAGGGTGACAACCTTCTAGTCATCAAAGCAACAAATGGGAAATGCCATACCCCATGGCATATTGACAACATCATCGAAGATACCAAAATCTGCCTAAGATCTTTTCAACAATTTCAAGTTCAACATGTCTATCGGGAAGCAAACAAGGCGGCCGACTGGATAGCTAACGCGGGTCATCTAGCTATAAATTCTCTTTGTATTTCAGATTGGAATGGTTCAAAATTAGAAACAATCCTTTGTAATGATGTGTTAGGAGTTCCCCTCGAGCGGAGGGTCTCCTAACCATCCTCTCTCTTCTTCTTACATTTATATAAAAAAAAAGCATGTAGGAAAATTTGTTACTGTTTCGAAGTAGTTTTAGGATTATTCTTATAACTAAAAGGCACTATTCCTCTTACTCTCAGTCTCTATTCCTCTTACTCTCAGTCACTATCAGGCACGAAAGTAGTTGTAGTTGTTCGCTTCAACTTATTTTCAGTTCAGCTTATTTTCAGTTCACGTCAGTTCTATTTTTGTTTAGCTATTATTATTATTATTATTATTATTATTAATATTAATATTATAATGAATTATTATTATTATTATTTATTTATTTATATTATCATTTAGTATCAACTAAAATACCATTATCATTATTTATTATTTATTATTATTAATTAATATTATAATTATTATTTACTATTACTAGTCATAATTATTATGTAATAATTTATAATTGTTTAATAATTATTTATTATTGTGTTAATTATAGTCCAGTTCAATGCAGTTTATTTCAATTTAGTTCGGTTCAGTTCAGTTTAGCACATTCAATTCAGTTGAGTTCAGATGTTTTTAACCAAAGATAACATGCCCTAAGGGCCTATTCTCCCCAACATATTTTCAGTTTAGTTTAGTTTAGTTCAGTTCAGATCAATTTTGGACAATACTTTTACTCTCACATATCACTATTCATTTCAGTTCGATTCAGTTGTATTCAACTATTTTATATCAAAGAGAACATACCCTAAGTAATATTTTAGTGTTAAAATCATGACATTGCAAAGTAAGAGGTAATGAATTCCTAACCTTTCAGGCAAATGTTTTTGCTCATATTTTAATGAAATGCCAAGTTAGTGTATGTATGTCATGTTGGACACAAAAAAGGGCCCATGTAAGCTTGTTAGGTGGGGGTGAGAGAAGGAGGTCCCTTAAAATTGAATAAAAACTATACCGCATAGAGTTTACTCAAAATAGTAAATTATATTTGTAATTTGTAATTTTTAATTTTGTACATTTATGAGGGCACATGATGACATACAATGCTTCCTCACACGCAATAATATATTTATAGATTAATTTATTAATAAAAGAGTAATACAATGTTTACCATATACATTAAAACTAGCAAATACAAAATAATTTGGATATAATAAGTCTAATTCGACAACACCATGACATGATCATTGTGAAAGAGATTTAACACTGATGAATACTCTCTTCTACATCGCTATTTGATACAATCTTCCCCGATCGGGTCTTTTGTAGCTTTTAACTTGATGCAATTGATTGTAAATGTACATCTAAAATCTGCCTCGACAGTCGACACAACAAAAATCTACAACAATTTGATTTTTTTTTTTGTGAAAATAAAGAACGTTATGTAAACTCTCAAGTCTCACAAAAAGAAAGATAACTATCAAAACATGAGTACATATACGATATACAATAATTGGGTAAAGAAAATTTTTAATGGAAAGTTGATGGAGTTATATGAAACATATTATTAGAAAGCCGACCCGTTTGTTATCATTTTTATTTTCAGTTTTCAGTTTATTTGAAAACTAAAAACAAAAACAGAAAACCACTTTTGTGGTTGGAGGTTATGCTTGGGCTTGCTACCACACACAAGCGCGCCGCCCGCCCGAATCAGGCCGGGCCTAGGTTATGGGAAGAGTTTGACTAATTTTTGATTTATTATATTTCATGTACAAGGAGAAGAGACAAAAACAGGGGCGGCTCTATATCAAGAATGGGGATTTCATTGATAGACACTTTATTCCAAGAAGCATATTTGTTTTCATGAAATATTCCAAGAAACGTTTTAATTGTAGGAATAAAAAACTGATCACATGTAGATTGTAGATTTTTCTTGGTCATATAGTGTTATATCTTTCCACATTAGGTAATTTGAAATCACATAATAAAGTTTGGATGTGTTAATGTAGCTCAATCAGGAGGCAGGAGATGAAGTAATTAACAAACTTATTATGAGTAAAACTTTCCCATAATCCCTTATGGCCCATATGATTGATATGGTTTAATATTTGATTCTATTAAAGAAAGATACTTAAAAAAAACCTAATGAAGAAAGAAAAAGAATGACAGACACTAGTGTAGTGGTCTTTATGGCCTAACTAAAACACTAAAAGAATTTATTTTACCCCAAATATTCGTCAATCTAAATTTGTTTTTATCAGTGTAAAATTAGCTTTTCTCGATCACCATATTTAATTTATAATATTATTAATGTACTTGAAAGATACTCCCCATGAATACTTTGTTTAATAAGGAGTTTGGCAAGAGAAGTTTTCAGTTTCAAATCTCACTAGGGGCATTTGGGGGTGGGGATTCCCTTACCATTCCCCCTACTCTCAAATGTCGGGCCACACAAATAGCAGATCAAGAAACTTTGTTAGTTGAGATTTGGTGAGGGGTCCACCATATTACCTTCCAAAAAAATCAATTGTCTATGAACCTGTTCGACAACTAGGGTAGCGATAGAGATAAGTAAATTGTTAGTGTCAGTATAAGGTATAAATAGAAATGAAATAAAGTTTTGGTTTTAACATCCTCTAAAAAAATCAGTTTTGCTTTTAACAAAATTCCTATTCTTTTCCTTTCTATCTAAATTTTACTTCTTTAAGTTACTACTGATATTATTTGAAATTTATTTTTGATTCTTATTGTTCAAATTAATAAATTGAAGCGTAGGGAGAATATAAATAATTGGGAATCCGACTAACAAAAAGGCTATTATAATCAATAGAGCTTTATCCAATACCTAAGCTCGCTTTATCAAAAGAATTTAACATTTTTTTTAATACAAAGAGGAAACTTAAAAGGAGTACCTTAAGTTATCTACATCAATAAGTTTGAATAATTTTTGGTTTGTCATAGACATTGATATAAGGCTGGTTTGGATGATGTGATGACCCAATTCAAAGATGTAGTCTACATCTGATTTGCTCAACAGAAAATCGTGATTATAGCTGAATCAAAGCTATGTACTTCCTCCGTTTTCAAAAGCTTGCAACAAATCAATTTTTTATGTCTCTCAAAAAATCCCCCTTTGTTGCAAGCTTTTCAAAACGGAGGAAGTAGTAGGTTGCTGATGTCGGTCACCAGAGTGTGTATATTCCACGGCATGCGAAAAAAGCCTTTGACGGAGTTGATAAGAACCGAATTGCCTCCTTTGATAATGAGGTTCTTGATTTGCATAATCTGGATTGCATTTCTTAAAGCAATAGATTCAACAATTACGGGAGTAGTTTGACCTACTTTGGAGGTTGCAGTTGAAGATATTACCGTATGAAATAATGAGGACAACACCAGCTGTTGAGGAGGAATGAGTTAAAGATCCATAATTATTAAGCTTAACATAGTTAGCGAGACGGGGTAAATTTCCAACTTGTTTAGATGTTTGGATCTTGCAAGGGGAAGGGAAAAGGATGTGTTTAGGGTATCATGTGTGGAAGGCAAGATTTATTTAGTGAACGCATGTTCAAAATGAAACATGATTTTTTGATGGTTATAATACTCACCAATTATTTTGAAATACTATATTCTTTTCAAATATTCCATAGGGTTTTAAGGATTTTCCAAATACTATGTGAATTCAATTTTTTGTTAACTGTGTGAATAGTTTTGATATTGGTACTAAGGGTTTTGTGACTTATGAAATGGCTAGTGTTTTGAGATTGTCAAAGCAACTTTATTTGTAGGCATGTGATAGTTAAATGGTCGATTATTCCATGTAAATTCTACAACAATAAGTTTATTTAGGGTATTTTACATTTCTTTTTTCAAAATTTAGAAGGAAAAATTGACCAGGATTATCTAAACTATGCCCGTTCCGCCAAGAATAATCCCTACTAAGCTTTCTTCCTGTATAATCCCAACTATTGGGGAGGTCCGCCCCTAATAGACCATGATCGGATGAAAACCTATTTAATAGGTAAACATGACACGTGTCATGATCTTAGTGGCTGTTTACAATTATTATTGTTATTATTATTAGGAAAAATTGCCTAGAATAATGCAACCTTTTGCCCATTCGCAGATAATAATGCAACCTAAAGATTATTCTGGAATAATGCAACCTTTATACCCCATTTATTTTAAATGGGGTAAAACCGGATATAACCTGAATAATAGGTTGAGTGGGACACGTGTCGGCTTGTCATTGGTCCTAATAAATTAATTTAAAAATAAAAACATAAAACAAAATACAAAAAAAAATAAATTTCCCACCCTCCCCCAACCCCCACCCAGAATACCGACCCCCCACCCAGAATACCGACCCCCCACCCCACCCCCACCTCACAGGTCACAGCCACCCACAACCACTGCCACCCCACCCCATTTTCCGACCCCCAGCCACGGTGGTTTAAACCACCCAGAAACCCCAACACCAGCAAACACCCAAACCACCCAACAACGACCCCCCGCGTGAAAACCACCAAGCCTCGCCCAAGCAACCCAGCCGAAAACCACCACATCCCCTCGAAAACGCTTCACCCCTGCCCAAAACCACCACATTCAAGTGTTTTAACAAAAAGGGGAGGGAGGAGATTGTGGTGGCGCAGCCACGAGGAGGGGGTGGGGAAGCGAAGGCGAAGGGGATGGGGTTTTGTCCGGTGGTGGCGCAACGACGAGGAGGATAGGGGGAGGTGGGGGTGGGGGGTTGGGATTGATCGAGCTTCAGGGTGGGGGTGGGGGTTGTGGTTGGCGCAGCAGGGGGTGGGGGGTTTGGGGTTGGCGCAGCAGGGGGGTGGTTTGGGGTTGGGGCTGGCGCAGTAGGGGGGGTGGGTTTGGGGTTGGGGCTGGCGCAGCAGGGGGGGTGGGTTTGGGGTTGGGGCTAGCGCAGCAGGGGAGGTGGGTTTGGGGTTGGGGCTGGCGCAGCAGGGGTGGGGGGGGGGGGTGGGTTTGGGGTGGTGGGGGGGATTTATTTAATTTTTTAACTTTTTGTTAATATATTAATTAAAATATAAAGTTTTAAACAAAAATTACCAATTGTTCAGGTAACCGGTAATTTGTCCTATTTAAAATAAATGGGGTATAAAGGTTGCATTATTCCAGAATAATCTTTAGGTTGCATTATTATCTGCGAATGGGCAAAAGGTTGCATTATTCTAGCCATTTTTTCCTTATTATTATTATTTGTAAAATTTCAATCCTTACCCCCTTCTTCCCCATCCTACCAAAAATCTTCCTCACCACCACCACCACCCAGCTTCGACCTCACCACCACCTAGCTCCGACCTCCCTGCTACGTTGATGCATCACCCACAAACCCACCACACCCATCCCCAGCCCCTACAACCCACTAACCACCCTCTCCCCATTCTCTCTCCAAACACACCACCAAAAACTACCACCACCACATTTATAACCTCTTCGCATGCCACTGCCCTTTCACCACTTCCACCCGCACCACCACAACACCCCCACTTCCCACCGCAGCAGCACAAACACCGGTTTTTCGTATGCACCACCACAACAATAACGCAGCACCACCACTTCCAACCGCAACAGCACAACACCAGCGATTTCTCTCTCTTCCAACCTCTCCTTGCACGATCTCTATCTCTTCCATACTCTCCTTGCACGATTTCTTCTCTCCTCAGGCGAGTTCTTTCACCTCCATTGGGTTTTCGGTTACGATTTTGAATTGGGTTGGCTTGTTGGTGGATTTTTTGGTGATGGTTGTTGGGTTTCGTAGAGTGGTGGCTGAAATGGTGGTCTTTCGGTGGTAGTCGAGCTTTTCAATTGGGATTTGGTGGTGGTGGTTGCGGGGTTTCGATTAGGTGTTTTGTGGTTGTTTTCGATTGGGGTTTAGTGGTGGTGCTTGTTGGGCTTCATTGGTTTTGGTTGGCAATTGGTGGTAGTTGTTGGGTTCGTGGTGGTGATGGAAGGTGATTCATGATGGTGGTTGCTGCAGTGGCGGTGTGGCAGTGGAGGTGATGGGTGGTGGTTCATTGGTGTTAGAGGACTGCTTGTAGTAGTGGCTGGTGATGGATGGTGGTTGTTGTAGTGCCGTTGTGTGGCAGCGGAGGTGATGGATGGTGGTTTGCTGGTGGTGGTAGCTGGTGATGGATGGTGGTTGATGTAGTGGCGGTGTGTGGCAGTGGTGGTATGTGAGATTCGTGGTGGTGGAAGTAGAAATAAAAAAAAAGAATTAAAATATTTTACCGAGCTAACAGGTTGCAAGTTACCTTCTTTTGGTCTTTCGTGGCGAATATATTTGCCGCGAAAACCTTTAGGATCAAATGACTATTCGTCACGAGATCCATTGTCTCTATAGCATATTGAAGCGATTTTCACAATCGCTGGGGTAAACCAAAATAATTGCCGGGAAAGGGTTATAGCTATACCAGCGATTATTGTGGCGATTATAATTATCACTTTTTCCCTATTTTATTTTACCTCCATGTAGCTTTAGCATCAATTGTAGTCACCAATATTTTCAATAGGCGTCGATTGTTATTGCTACTAAAGACAATGATTCAGCTTTACTATTACTATTGTGCCGATTACAATTGCCACAAAAAAGATAATCTTCACTTTTTTTTAGTTCTATTGTGTCAATTATAATTGTCTCTGAAGAGACTATTAACAAATGAATATTTTCTTGTATCGATTACAATTGCCAATACAAAAAGGTGCACAAGTATTGCATTTGCCTGGCCAATAATGTCAAACACATTAAAGAGAACGAGTCTAGTATATATATATATATATATATATATATAATATGATAACTTCAATGTTAGAAAATTTTACATTAGCAATCCTTGCATTTATTTTCTAGTATCTACATAATCATATAAGCAATTACGTACAAACCAAATGTTAACTAAAAACAGAAGAAAATCTTCCGAATAGCATCATGTTCACCAAAAACCTCCTACCATGCTTTCCAACCCTAGTACCTGGCAAAAACAAAGGAAACAAAGCTAAATAATATTGAAGTACAATTTCATTTTATGCGTATTAAAAGAGTATGTAATTCGCTTTGTAGGACCATACTTTACCTAGATGCCAACAAAATTCATGGTAAGACTCCATTATAGATTCCCCATCCTTGAGTCAAAGGCTCATCATCCTATAAATTACATCCATAACTTATTAATACTAGGCAATAATAATAATATTCGGAAATAATAAAATTCCATATTAATATAGATTATTCAAGGAAATAATAATATTCAGAAGGATAGTCCCAACCCCATCCATATAATGAACCAGATAGGCAAAGAAAGAAATGCAAGCACGTATGAAATCAAAGAAACACATGATGGAAGAAAGGAGATTATAGATCAAGAGTTAAAGCTTAATCATTCTACAACATTCTAATAGCAGTGATCTCAGTTCGTAACTAGCCTTCCTAATCTTTGAATTTATGCAGCACCACCCAATATATGGAACACTCCCTAATGGAGAAATAATTTAGAATAAGAGGAAAAGACTGATGGAGAAAACCAAACACCATTACCCCATAAATAGAGGAAGACATCAATGTAGCAATCAAATGCAAGTCACTTCCTTATACTTTCGTTAATCACAAAGAAGACAGAAGATAAACTATAGAAGATTAGATTAAGAGTTAAGAACACTAGTTCTAGTAGACAAAGTGTGCTACTGCTACATAACAAGCATTTTGCGAAGCACAATTAAAACAGATACGCAGAAACCTCATGGACTTAAAGAATTTAGAACGAGTTACTACAATTAGTGAAGCACAATTAAAACAGATAGACAGAAACCTCATGGCTAAACTTGAATCCTACGCTAAAGGATTAATAAGAGTGAGGTCACTGGTACTGATTAAGAGTGTTCCTGTTGACGGGAAGGAGGTTCCATTCCAGAGAAACAGTTTGTCAGAGTACTGCCTTAATTCTACTTTAACCATCTGGATATAACTGAATTTGGATAATGTGATAGGACCAGAAAGAATTTCCATTTCACAGTAGAAATTTGAGAAAGTACTTCTTTCTAGTTCAACCATCTGGATAACTAAAGAGTGAATTGAAGGTTCTCTGTAGTGGGTCACTCTTGAGCCACACATGTGAAACATTATAGCAATCTTACTAGGGAATTCATTATGTCACATTAAAAAATTACAGTTAAGGAATTAGAACACTGTAAATGAGCATAACCACCCTCGTGCTAGTTACCTGCTACAAGATGAATTCCCTAACAAGATTGCTATAATGTACCAATCCAACTATATATTAAAAAATTGCAATTACTACTAACACATTCTAGTTACCTGCTACATCAATTTAGCAGCATTGTACCAATCCAATTACATATTAAAAAATTGAAGAAGGGAGAAGAACTTACTGATTCATTTTCTGCTCTTTCCGTTAGAAGTGCAATTAGTTGTGACGTATTTCCCTCTAAACAATTAGAATAGCAGCTGTAGAGTATGCTTTAGCTCCAAGAAGAAGTTCAGGAGCCCTGCCAAGACAGTGTTACACCATCGATCAGAATAGCAGCTTAAAGTACATCACTAAACATGATATCTGCTAAATTGAAAATCCGGATAAAGCTGAAATCGGAAGAATAAAAATTCTTGTAACTCTACCTGTACCAAAGAGTAACCACCAACACGCTATATGGCTTCAATGGGCTACCATACTGGCATGACATTCCAAAATCACATATTTTCAGCTCACCCTTATTATTTAATAAAAGATTTGATGTCTTCAAATCTCTATGTAGCACCCAGTTATCATGAAGATATTTCACACCCTCTAAAAGCTGGAGCACCAAGGACTGACTTCACTCTGCCTGAAAGGTTGCCTCCTTGCCTGCATAAGCGCTTTAAGGTCATGCTCCACATATTTCATCACCATATAAACGCTATCAAAGCTATAAACACCATCATACACTACTATTTCACGAACATTGACAATTTAAGGGTGGTTCAAGGCCATTATGTTATTGATTTCCCTCAAATAATTGAGGGGGAAACCCTCTCTTTTGTCTTCCATCTTCATCTTCATCTTCTTTAAAGCAACAATCTCTCCAGTCTCCTTGTCCCTTGCTTTGTATACAATATCACAACTACCGTCAGTAATTTACCAAGTTTTTCATAATGAAACACACTTCTAGTACCCTGAAGCGGCATATTTCTCCTTCCTTCCCCAGGAACTCCAGCCTCAGTGCTCTTGCTCTCATAAATCAAAAAAGCACATCCAACCACGTATAATCAGTAGCATTATAATTAGTAGTTATCGATACAGGGTGCTTCCATGACATAGATTTCAACCACGTAAGTCAAATATGATATCTGCATCTATAAAAGTAACCAAATCTAGGATGTGAAATTGAAGTTTCTATTCTTGCATCCAAGTTACGCACCTCCTTTAAGCCTAAGGACCACCATAGTACAACATAAGCTATGAATTTCGATTCTTGGTTCGATTACCGATGTGATGAGTAATAATTTAGGATGTATTGCTGTTTAGGACCTAAGAATTGCTGAAATTTGTTCCTCAACTAAGCTAATATTCTAGATGGATGTGCAATTAGAAGTTTTTTAAAGCTATGTCAAATTGACGAGTAATTTAATTAATTATATTAAAACATTACTAATTGATTATATAGGTTTGACTTGTCAGTAATTCACAATTCACTACTAATTTAAATCAACTCACAATTGATAGTTCATTCACTTTTGATAAAAAACAACAATGTATCCACATATATTGATAATTCAACTATTTTCAGACCTAAAAATTAGAAGAAAAGAAAAGTAAATGCTTATTCTGAACTACGAAACTAAATCATAATCCAATTAGTCCATACTCAATGCTCCAAGATAAGAGCTAACAAATACTCATAATTTGAACTAATAAGTAAATTACAATAAATTGAAGAAAAAGAAGTAAATAAAAAAGACAGACCTCTATTTGACAAGAGCTTTTACGATACAACAAACAAAGAAAAGAGCACGAAAATGACCAAAAGGCAATAACATGGATGTTAGCTATCTATCAACAAACAAATTCTTTTCTCATTTTCTACACAATACCCATATCTCAAGAGCCAATTATGTGCATACTAAACAAAATAATTTACCTGATGAATAGAACACGCCTTTACTACATCCTACATTCTATCAAGAAACGACTTGTGTGCTTTCTTCAAGCTTTCAATAGGTTCAGCATTCCTACAATTTTACAGAATTTAAGAAAATTCGACCACATAAATTCGATAAATAGAAATCCTAGAAATAACTTGAAATGCCCCTGAGAACGGAATGGGCATCAGTAATTCCCCTTTAAATAGATCAGTAAATGAATTGAACAAGTTAGGGATTACAAATAACCAATGCTCACACAAGAGAAGAAGAAATTCAATGCAGGAGGAGCTTGACCACGCCACCAGCAAATCTTCGGCGAGGTAACAACAACCTTGTAGCGCGACGGCAGATGAGAGAGTACAAACCACTGGTCGACGAGGTGACGAGCGATTTTGGGGAGGTGACGAGCGATTTTGGGAAATTGAATTCAGTTTCAAGACTAACATTCGGAATTGAAAGAGAATTGAAATTGAAATTATTGGAGTGGCGGTGGATTGAAATTTTTTGAGACAATATTTTGTAGAGGTGCCGCCTAATACGTAATGGAGTTTGAGAATTCGGGATTTTTGGGGTTTTCATATCGATTTTTTAACAGGTTTTCGTATTAATTTAAATAGATACAATAGACTTAGTTATTTAAGCTTTTTTAAAATTTATTGTAGCAATTTGTTATTTGATGCAAAAAAATTGCCACTATAGCCTATAATTGTTGTAGTAGTTGGGATTATACAGGAATAAAGCTTAGTAGGGATTATTCTTGGCGGAACGGATATAGTTCGGATTATCCTGATCAATTTTTCCAATTTAAAAAATGTGAAAACAATTAGTTATGGAGAAAGTTGTTCCATTTAATTAGGATTTAGAAAAAAAAAGATAAATGTTGATTTTTGGTGTCCGCCTACTCTTCACTTATAGAATAGAGATAAGAATATCTCTTGTTGGCAAACAATTTTGAAGCATTTGCCAAATGAAAGGTTTAATTTTTGGTTATATATCTATGTTACATATTCAGTGGTAGTCCCATTTTAGAATTCGGAAACTAAGAATAGTGGATTATATGATAACCAAGTGACTTATTAACTAAGAAATCTCTTGTTACCCTTAATCTTCGGTAAGTTGTGTCCTTTCTTTGGTGTTGAGGGTAAAGGAATACTTGTGATAAGATTGAAAATATGGTTAGGATCGAACTAGAGATTGCTTTTTCTTTTTTTTCATGTCCGAAGACTTATCAAGATGAATTACTGCATTGACTTTTATATATATATATCTGGATTTGCTATTGGGCTTTGTGTCATTAGTTCTAGACTTCTAGTATATTGCTATGATTGACGACACTAGTTATATATGTAGTCAGAAGAAAATTTCCTTCCTAGACCCAATTTTTATTGAGTACTTCATCTTATTGAGCTAACTTGTTTGAGTCTATCAACTTTGATTTAAATTCAAAGAAAGAAGTGTGATAAATAATTTTTTCTTGAATTTAACTTTATTTCCCAAAAGCTATTTGGATTAGTTAGAGTTTTCCATCCTAATCTTGCTAGGAGGTTTTGATTCATATGATGAGTTTTCAGTAGAATAAGGCCTTCTAAATCTTTGGGAGCACATATTTTACTCCCGACAAATAGAGGAATTTGGAGTGGACATATTTTTTTAGAAAAACGCTTGGTTAATTGCAACTAATTTCTTGGTTATTGACTTAGCGATTTTTTTGCCATCATAAAAGTTGGGATATCTTCAAGGTTGCTTTGGATCGGAATTAGTCTTCCTGCTATAAAATAAAGTTAGAGCTTCTATGATCGAACTTTTTTTGCCAATTTTAATTAGTAAAGATTAGAAGTTTTTTCTTGCACATGCTTTTATAGAAGGAGACATACCTTCCGAGATATCTCCCTACCGAGGTTTAGTTTCATGTTGAAATTTCCCGCAATGGATTTTATTCTATGATTTGCCGTATGGTTAAAGAAGATAATTGATGAATTGGATAATTTAACAACTAACCGGTGTTTTGGAACCGTATAGTTCGAATCGTTTTCGAGTTATTGTTTGATGGTTGTGTTGCTTTGCAGAATAACAAACATTCATCTAAAAGAAAATAGACCTCAAATTTTCATAGAGTGAAGGCTTAATATAAAACCAATTCCTTTTTATCTTCTTTTGTTGCATAGGATAGTTGTCGTGCTAGAATTCAGGGATGAAAAGGAATAGAGACAAATGGTTTCTTTCCTTTAATCCTCTCGACGGGTAGAAAGTTTCAAAAAATTGTTATTTCGAGTCACAGAAATGGAATAAGAATATTTTTTCTGTCTATCCCAAATCGTATGCCTTTATCATAAAATTAGGACCTGCATGGTTCCTTGGTAACTTCTAATTTGATCAAGGAAACCACATAAAATGAATCTAGTAGACCCACCAAAGCACAAAAGCCAGGATCTTTCAGACGGATACAACCCATGAGAGTGTGCCCGTTTTTGCCCACAAACCCTATTGCATCCATATGATTTTGCACTTCTCGACAAATTTAATCAGCTTCATTATACTAAGCAGTGATTATAGTTTGGGAACTAAAGAACTTATTTTTCTTAACACTTGGGGTTCACGAATTTCAAATAAGAGACTGCAGTAACACAAAAATATTAATTTATCAAGATTTGAAGTTCAAGGGTTCAAGGATTTGTGTTGAAGTATATAACTAGGTTGGTTAGAGTTGTTAGTTGTTTCCTTAAATCTAGGATTAGTTTGTTACTTAGAATCTTGTATTAGTTTGTTAGTTGTATAGCTATAGTATAAATAGCCTAATAGCTTGTAATTCATCACTTACCACAACATAATACAATGTAGTCTCTTAGATTTGTTTTGCTTATCTCTTTCCTCTCCCTTCCTGCTTCTTAGTATACTCATCAATTCTTCAATGGAGTTCAACCTCCAATCATGAAATCTAACAATTTGAAATGGAATCCCATTCAATACTGTACTAGTATTGGAAATAATTGGCTACCTGTTTAGGTTGCCTGGCATCATATATATAGAGATACAAAATATATTTACAGAATCTACTAAGAGTCTAATTACCAAATTACCCTAATACACCCCCTCAATCTTTACGGGGAGGAATCACGGATAGATTGGAACAATGTTTACAAAACAACTCAGAAGAAAGACCCTTAGTAAAAATATCAGCAACCTGCAACTGTGTCGGAACGTGCTTGACCTGAAGTCCACCTTTAGCAACCATTTCACGAACAAAATGATAATCAACATCAATATGCTTACTACGATCATGATGAACAGGATTGGCAGTAAGATACATAGCAGGAACATTGTCACAATAGAGAATGGTAGGCCGACGATGAAAATACCCTAAATCAGCTAACAATTGACGAATCCAAATTGTTTCAGCCGCAGTGTAGGCAACAACACGATACTCAGCTTCAGTAGAAGACTTCGAAACAGTAGGTTGCTTCTTAGAACGCCAGGAGATCAAATTCTTCCCTAGGAAGACAGCATAGCCAGTAGTAGAACGCCGAGTGTCAGGACACCCGGCCCAATCAGCATGAGAATAGGCAACAGTCACAGTAGGAGAGCCAGTACTATGAAGAAATAGCCCATAATCAGAAGTTCCCTGCAGATACCTGAAAATTCTTTTCACAGCATGAAGGTGAGTAGTACGAGGCGTATGCATAAATTGAGAAACCGAATTAACAGCATAGGCAATATCAGGACGAGTCATAGTCAAATATTGCAAAGCACCAACCATACTACGATAATCTGTGGGATCAGCAAGAAGTTCACCATCTAAAAGAGAAAGAGTGACACGAGAGACAACAGGAGTACGTACGGGTTTGACAGTATGAAGATGAAATTTCTGAAGAAGATCAACTACATATTTGTTTTGAGACAAAAGCAAACCCTGAGGAGTACGTAAAACCTGAATGCCTAAGAAATAATGCAAATCAACCAAATCCTTCATAGCAAATTGAGCAGAGAGAACACTGATAAATTTCTGAAGCAAAGAGGAACTACTACCTGTAAGCACAATATCATCAACATATAGCAAGAGAATGATAATATGACTACTGTGTTTGAGAGTGAACATAGAGGTGTCACAACTGCTGCACTTGAAACCAATAGAGAGAAGAAAATTGCTGAAACGAGAGAACCAAGCTCGAGGAGCTTGCTTCAAACCATAAATGGATTTTCGTAACCGACAAACATAATGTGGTTGAGAAGGGTGTTCAAAACCAGGAGGCTGACGCATATAGACTTCCTCATTGAGGAAACCATGAAGGAAAGCATTTTTGACATCGAGTTGACGAATAGGCCATTTAAAAGTAGCAGCAAGAGTAAGAACTAAGCGAACAGTAGTAGGCTTAATTACAGGACTAAAGGTTTCAAAGTAGTCAATACCTGCCTGCTGATGATTACCAAAAACAACAAGCCTGGCCTTAAACCGCTCCACAGAACCGTCAGAATTATATTTAATCTTATACACCCACTTACAACCAAGAGCGTTTCTATTGTTGTTGCGAGGCACAAGTTCCCATGTATCATTCTTAATTAATGCTTCATACTCATCACGCATGGCTTGTTGCCAACGTGAATCTTTAGACGCTTGCTTAAAATTAGACGGTTCAGACTCAACAACATCGGTTTTTAAATCTAACAAATTCCTAGTTGAAATGATTCCGTCTTTGAGACGCGTGGTCATGGTATGAACATTAGTAGGATCGACACACCTAGACGACTTCCTAGGACGCCTAGGGGGAGGGACGATAGGAGACGAAAATGACTCATGTGGGACGGCTAGGGGAGGAGTAAAAGGCGAGGGAGGGGAAGATCCCGCGGGCGCGGGATGGTGCTGTGGGCTGGCAGCCGCTGCGTGTGGGGGAGGGGGAGACGCTGCGGGCGCGGGGCACACCTGCGGGCAGGCAGCAGATTTTGAGGGGGGGTTGGGGCTGGCTGCGGGCGCGGGGCACACCTGCGGGCAGGCAGCAGGGCTGCTGGGAGGTGGGTGACCCTCGGGCGTGCATGCACCCAGTGGGCAAGCAGCGGGTTGCTGCACGTGCTCCTGTGGTGCTGCGGGCTCGGGGGATGGGTCACTAGACAAAGGAAGACTCGGGAACCAACCTAAGGGGTCAAGAGACTCAGTCATAGGCGAACCAATGGGTGTGCTAGACATGAGAACGATAGGGAAATTTACGTTCACTAAACAACACATGACGACTTGTATAAACTTTGCCAGAAAGAGGATCAAGACATCGATAACCCTTATAATTTGAAGCATAGCCAATAAAAACGCATTGAATCGACTTAGCCTGTAATTTATTGATTTTAGGATCTAAAAACAACGGAAAACAGGCACAACCAAAACATTTCAAAAACTCATCAGAGGGGGGACGATGAAAAAGTTTAGCAAATGGGGCTGAACCCCGCAATGCCGAACTGGGAAGACGGTTTATCGTATAAACCGCCGTATAACACGCATCAACCCAATATCGAGTAGGCAACTCAGATTGAATAAGCATAGTGCGTGCCATCTCGATAATGGTTCGATGTTTCCTTTCTGCAACACCATTCTGCGCTTGAGTCCGAGCACAAAACTTTCGAAAATAAATTCCCGAATCACAGAAATGTTGTAGTAAAGGAGTGTTATCAAATTGACGTCCACCATCACTTTGGAAAAATTTAATTTTGGAATTAAACAAGTTCTCAACAAGTTTTTGAAAAGCTATGAAAGTCGAAAAGACATCAGATTTCAGTTTAAGTGGATATAGCCAAGAAAAACGTGAATAATCATCAACAAAAACCACATAATACTGAAAAAACTGATTAGATTTAACGGGCGATTGCCAAAGGTCACTATGTATCAAATATAAGGGGTAAGGGGCACGATGAGTCATAGACTCAAAAGGCAAACGATGTATCTTTCCTAATTTGCAATGAACACAATCGTCATGAAACTTAGAATTACATGAAATCAAGTTTTGTGAACGTAAACTTCCTAAAACTCTAGCAGAAGGATGACCAAGGCGAGTATGCCAAACATCTCCAGACTCCTTGGTTTCCATAAGAGCAGGGACAGACGACTCTGGGCAGACTCTGGAAGACTCCGAACCAACTCGGGAAGACGACTCTGACTCGAGAATGTGAGGCTGAAGAGGGTAGGCACCATTCCTACTGATTCCCCGCAACAGAACTGCCCCCGTGGTCTTGTCCTTAACACAAACAGAAGACTCGTCAAAACAGACTATGCAAGAATTATCCTGACATAACTTTTGAACAGACATCAGATTATGTTTTAACTAGGGAACATGACACACCTTCGTGAGGCGAAGGGGGCGACTAGGGGAAGACAGAGTTAAATTTCCAAGTTTATTAATGGGAAGTTTTGTGCCATCACCAACAACAATAGAACTCGAACCAGTGTAAGGAAGAGCGTTAGATAGCTTACCATCCTGTGAGGTCATGTGAGATGCGGCTCCAGAATCTGGATACCAAACGGAGTCATTTGTTTCACCACCAACAGACAGTGCAGCTAGGGCACGTGTGACACCATCAGGAGAGGAAGGCACAAAGCTATGATTAAAGCGTTGAGGGCAATAAGCTGCTTGGTGACCTGGATACCAACAAAGACCACAAGTATCTGAAGAAGGAGTGGTGGCTAAATTGCCGTTAGATGGATTACTTCCATTAGTGCGGCCTGCATTGCCACGACCACCCTGTCCTCCATTGCCGTGACCTCCATTGTTGCCACGACCACCCTTGTTACGATTATTGTTCCGATTCTTGTTTTTACCACCCCCTTGACCTTTAGAATTCGAACCACCTGAAGAAGATGATTGTGAACCTGAAGAGCCAGACTGAACAGCCACTAAAGCCTGATGAGTAGGAGAGGTCTCATCATAAGCACGCTTAGCCTTAAGGCGTTGCTCATGCTGAAGTAGCTTGGGGCGAAGATCATCAAACGTCAAGGACGTTTAAAATTGTAACAAAGTAGTAACAAGAGCATCATAATCTCGATCTTGATCCAATGCAGTCAAAGTATACTGGACAAGGTCATACTGAGAAACAGGACACTGAATAGCAGCTAAGGAGTCAACAATAATCTTAATTTCACGCAGAAAAACCTCCATAGTCTGCTATTCAGGCTTTTTCATATGACTCAATCGACCTTTCAATTCCATAGACCTAGCCATACTAGCATGTAAAAATCTAGACATCAAACGATTCCAAATTTCAACAGAAGTATGTAACTCATGAACATCAAGCATAACATCACGTGACAAAGTAGCATACAACCACAATTTAATTTGTTGATCTAAACGTAAATACTCGTAGAATTGCGGATTAGGAGTGGAATTGCCAAGGTGATCAACACAAGTAGATGAAGGTATAGAGACAGTACCATCAACAATACCAAGTAACTGATGTGTTAACAAAAAACATGTAACCTGAGTCTTCCAGACGAGAAAATCCTCTGGAGTCGTTAATTTAATGGTCACATACCGTGTGATGTCGTGATTGTTAAATTGATGTGCAAGTAACGGCGGAGGAGGAATCAAAGAGGCGTGTGGAGCATAGGTGGTAGGCGCATAAGAGGAGGAGTGCGCGCCAAACCCTGGAGGAAATCGTGGTGCACTCGTGGACGGAGAGCCGCCCATAAAAGGGCTGGACTGGGCCAGCAGCGGTGGCAGAAGCGGCGCCTGGGTGTAGGCGGCAGGCTGGTGGTTCAGCCACGACGCGCCACCAAGAGTGGTGGCTGCTGCCACGCTCGTGGCGGAGAGACGAGGCTGCGCGTGAGGCGAGCCCGTCAGCGTTGACGCAGCAAGTTGAGGCTGCGGTTGGAGCTGCGCCACCCGCGGTTGGTGGACCGACGTGGTGGGGCTGCGGTGGCCGGCAGAAACGTCCGGCACGGAGGTTGATCCGGTGACGGTGGGAGTCCTGTCCGTCATTAGGAGGCCGGATTAAAAAAAATAATTAGGTTTTGGGTTAGAGAATGTGAGCGGAAGAGAGAGAAAAAAAATTCTAAACCTAGGCTCGTGATACCATGTACGAGTATTGGAAATAATTGGCTACCTGTTTAGGTTGCCTGACATCATATATATAGAGATACAAAATATCTTTACAGAATCTACAAAGAGTCTAATTACCAAATTACCCTAATAAATACAATGTATGCTTTTCACGGCAGTTTTATTAGTGCAAACCATCATGATTTTTGTTATTTTTGTACATGATATTTATCATTTCTCACACTGTAAAATTTTTGTCATGAATTTCCATGTCGGTGCGCTATGTAATGGGCTAATGGGTTTGCTTAGCAAGGGCGGAGTCGATTTACGAAATTTTTTCTATATTTTGTACATGGTAGTATATGAACTGGTTGATCGAAAGCGTTGGGGTCTTTCCGAATAATCTATTGCAACGAGGCAAAACAAAGTATGGTGGATACTCTTAGATATTGTCCATATATGGAAAAAGTTTGAATTGCTACTGTTGAGATAGATAATGATAATATTAGGGATAATATTATCATATCTTTAGAGATAATTATGAGATAAGATTTTAGAGTTAGTTCTATCTTTATCTTATGTGATTATGTATCCTAGTAGGAATTGGATACGCTTGATACGCTTGTGTATATATATTTGTGGTGAACATTAATGAGAAGATTAAGAATTTGTGATTAATTTAACATGGTATCAAGAGCCAGGTTTTAAGAGATTAAAATCTAAGGTTGTGTGAGAAAGAAACGCCTGTCACCAAAACAAAATATATTTTCCGAAAGCAGATTTCTTGAGAGTTCAAGAAATCCTTCATTAAGTGTGAGTTTTGAGAGATCAAACAAAATTTATTCATTGAGAGGTCAACGTGAGAAAGCAAGAATCATATTTTTTTTTTTTTTTTTTGTGAGAGTTCACAAACACATATCATTGAGAAAATTGGTTTGAGAGATCAAGCAGGACATAAGTTCTTTCCTTTTGCTGTATAATACAGAGTGAGTGCCACACACCCAAATTTTTTTATGGCAATTAAGCGAGATTTTCTTAGAGCAAGTTGGTTTTTAGAGTCAGAGATCACATGTTTGGTTTTTTTTTGAGAGATCAAAATACAATTTTTTTCCAAATCTTTATGTGAGAGTTCATAGAGTATATTAACGTGAGAAAGCAATCTTGAGACCACAAGATTTGATTTTTTTTCTTCCCCCCAATTTCTTTGTGAGAGTTCACAGTAGTGGGTTCTCATTCTTTGAGAATTCAAGGATTTGCTATTTCTTGAGAGAGTTCAAACTTGTTACTTTCCAACAGAAACAGGGGTGTATAAGAGATTACACAATCCAGAAGACAAACTTGTAAGCTCAAACATTGACCACACAGAGTTGTATTTGTCGTGATTTGTGGTGCGTGATGCACGGTGGTAGTGGAACTGGGCCCCGTGGTAAAGCAATCAGTCATGGTGGTAGAACCGACAGTGCTAGACGAGGCCGCGTTCGGGCTGCTCATGTCAAAAATGTTGTGGCAGCCTCTGCAATTGCAATTAGCAGGGGCAGTGGTTTACCTCATGGTGCGACGGCAGAGGCAACAGGTCTTTCGGGACTCACGAGAGATCAGTGGCAGACCTTACTGGATTTGTTGAAACAACCAAAGATGGGTGATCGACTCCACGGCAAAGGTGGTGACTTTGAGTGGATCGTTGATACAGGAGCGACAAATCACGTGACGGGAAACTTGTCGGGTATGGTGAATGTGAAAAAGATTTCACCTTGTCCTGTGGGCCTTCCGGATGGGGAAAGTGCGGAGGCGACTTGTGAAGGGAGTGTGAAGCTCAAAGGGGGTTTAACTTTAAAACATGTCCTTTATGTTCCGCAATTAACTTGCAATTTAATTTCTGTCATTCAACTTATTGATGAGTCTGAATGTATTGTTCAATGTGCTAAAACTTTATGTGTTATACAGGATCGACGAACGAGGAGGCTGATTGGAGCGGGTGAACGCAAAGATGGACTGTACTTCTTCCGTGGTGTGAGTCGGGTCAACGCATTGCACGTATCTAGTAAAGAGTTGTGGGATTTGTGGCACAAAAGGTTAGGACACCCGTCTGAAGGAGTAGTAGCTTTAATTCCTCATATTAGTAGACTCCGTAGAAAAAACAATAAAGCATGTGATGTTTGTATGCGTGCTAAACAATCCCGATGTAGTTTTCCCAAAAGTATTAACAAAGCCAATGACATGTTTGATTTAATTCATTGTGATCTGTGGGGTCCCTATCGTACCAAGTCATCTTGTGGTGCTACCTATTTCTTAACTATTGTTGACGATTTTTCACGAGGTGTGTGGGTTTATTTAATACGTAGCAAAACTGAAGTGGAACAGATGTTTATGAGTTTTGTTGCCATGATCGATCGTCAATTTAATCATAAGATAAAAATTGTCCGGAGTGACAATGGAACTGAATTCAATTGCTTACAAGCATATTTTGATGAAAAGGGAATTTTGTTTGAATCCTCATGTACTGGGACACCTGAACAAAATGGGAGAGTAGAGAGAAAACACCGCCATATATTGAATGTAGCCCGGGCTTTAAGATTTGAGGGACATTTACCTATTAAATTTTGGGGTGAATGCGTTCTTGCTGCTTGTTATTTGATAAACCGGACCCCATCTCCCCTACTTAAAGGTAAAACCCCATACGAAATGTTATTCAATAAAGCCCCTTCGTATGATGCAATGAAAATCTTTGGTTGTTTGTGCTATGCCCATAACCAAAAACATAGAGGTGATAAATTTGTGAGTCGTAGCCGAAAATGTGTTTTCCTTGGTTACCCTTTTGGAAAGAAAGGTTGGAAAGTTTATGATTTAGAGACAAAAGAGTTTTTTGTTTCGAGGGACGTGAAATTTTTCGAAAATGAATATCCTTTTTGTGATTCATTGGAAGGTGGGAAAAAGGATCTCGTAGACATTGTTACTGCAGGTATTGCAGAATTTGATATTGAGATAGATAATGATAATAGGGATGGCGGATTAGTCCAGAGGGAGGTCCATGATAGGCGAGATGACGAGGGGGAGCATGTGGTGGAAATTGCACCCTCCGACCCCGTACTTGCTAGGGGGATTGCGGAGAGTGAGGGGGCTGGCGAGAGCATTGTGCATGATGAAGGCACAACAGATGACGAGGTAGTATGTGAGGAGCGAGGAAGGAACATGGAAGCTAGTGAGGAGCTCATGGGGAAAGGAAAGAGAGAGAAATTTAAATCAACACGGCTTCGCGATTTTATCACTCACACGGTTAGAAGGTTGAGTCCATCGCGACGATCGCCTGCCACACAGTCTTCCTCAGGTACTCCCTATCCTATAACACATTTTGTTAATTGTGAACGTTTTTCCAGTAGACACAGAAAATTTCTTGCATCTATAACTGCAGGACATGAACCAAGGAATTTCAAAGAAGCAATGACAGATGTGCGTTGGCGTGACGCCATGACAAAAGAGATACAAGCCTTGGAGAATAATGGCACATGGGTACTTGAAAATTTGCCTGCCGGAAAGAGAGCACTCGGCAGCAAATGGGTGTACAAAATAAAATACAATGCTGATGGAAGCGTTGAGCGGTTTAAAGCTCGACTAGTTATTCTTGGAAATCACCAGGTGGAAGGAGTAGACTACAACGAGACTTTTGCACCTGTGGCTAAAATGGTGACTGTTAGAACTTTTCTGTCAATTGCAGCGGTGAAAAATTGGGAAGTTCATCAGATGGACGTGCACAATGCATTCTTACATGGCGACTTGGATGAAGAAGTTTTTATGCGTGTCCCACCTGGATTTCACAATGAAAAGAAAAATGTTGTCTGCAGATTGAAGAAGTCGTTATATGGGCTAAAACAAGCCCCGAGGTGTTGGTTTGCAAAATTGTCACTAGCCTTACAGAAATATGGTTTTGTTCAGTCATATGCAGACTACTCATTGTTTACTCTGACGAAAGGGAATGTTCAGATGAACGTTCTAGTTTATGTTGACGATTTAATTGTTGCAGGCAATGATGTAGCTGAACTGAACAGTTTCAAGGCTTACTTAGGAAAATGTTTTCATATGAAAGATTTGGGAAAACTCAAGTATTTTTTGGGTATAGAAGTGTCCCGTAGTTCAGAAGGAATATTCTTATGTCAACGGAAATATGCGTTGGAAATTGTTGCAGAGACAGGGATGCTTGGAAGCAAGCCAGTGGATTTTCCGATGGAACAAAATCACCGCCTGAGCCTTGCACAGGGGCGGTACCTTAAGAATCCTGAGCAATATAGACGGCTTATTGGTCGTTTAATATATTTGGTCGTGACTCGGCCTGACTTAGCATATTGTGTTCATATTTTATCTCAGTATATGCAGCAGCCCAGAGAGGAACATTGGGAAGCAGCACTGCGTGTAGTGAGGTACTTGAAAGGAAAGCCGGGGCAAGGCATTTTGCTCCGTAGTGACAGTGAACTGCGCCTAGAAGGTTGGTGCGATAGTGATTGGGCAAGTTGTCCTCTTACTCGTCGCTCTTTGACAGGATGGTTTGTTCTTCTTGGCCATTCACCAGTGTCGTGGAAGACCAAAAAGCAGCAAACAGTTGCGAGATCATCTGCCGAGGCTGAATATAGGGCAATGGCAGCTATTACATGTGAACTAAAGTGGCTCAAAGCTCTTCTTGAAGAATTGGGCGTGAGTCAGAAGGAAGGGATGCGTTTGCTATGTGACAGTCAGTCTGCATTGCACATTGCAAATAATCCTGTGTTTCACGAGCGTACAAAGCATATTGAAGTCGATTGTCATTTTGTACGTGATGCGATCAAAGAGGGTCTTATTTGTCCTTCATATGTTTCTACAAAGGTTCAGTTGGCGGACATTTTCACCAAAGCTTTGGGAAAGGCTCAATTTGAAGTTTTGTTAAGCAAGTTGGGCGTGCGAGATTTACACGCTCCGACTTGAGGGGGGGTGTTGAGATAGATAATGATAATATTAGGGATAATATTATCATATCTTTAGAGATAATTATGAGATAAGATTTTAGAGTTAGTTCTATCTTTATCTTATGTGATTATGTATCCTAGTAGGAATTGGATACGCTTGATACGCTTGTGTATATATATTTGTGGTGAACATTAATGAGAAGATTAAGAATTTGTGATTAATTTAACAGCTACACAGATGTCCTTTTTTTAAATTAAAGGATAATATTCTTGGATTGTTTTTAAAACGAATCCACTGTGATCATGACTCTTATATGGGTCTATATCAAGCAGAGCTTCTTTTTTTTACTCAGTAATTTGTTTAATTGAGGCGTCATTGTTTGATTTTAATTGCTCTTTGCTAGACAACAAATAAAAATATATATCTATTATGTCTTTCTGTTTTTCGAAGTCAATCTAGTTTTAAATAAATTGCACAAGACAGTCTCGATATTTTTTGGTTGTTTGAGCCATTGGTCTAGATCGCTTGCAATTCCGAAAAACAATTGTTTGCATTTTCCGAGTTAAAACTTTCTTATGGCTGTCAATCATTATTTGTTTAAAAATATATAATCTCGTTTATAATTACAAGATGATATAATGACAACAAGAAAATTCTTTGGGCTGTTCTCGCACAGGGTCATTACAAGTCAAACTCTTGTACTACTGACAAATATGTAAAACAATGTGTTAACACGTACTCCCTCCGTCCCACAAAGATCTTCCCATTTCATTATTTTATACCTCACATATATTCAAGAAATGGGAAAATCTTTGTGGGACGAGGGAGTATATGTTATTGAATTTTTCTCAATATACATTTTCAATATCTATTAGAAAATAAAACAACTGCAGTAGAATATAGAAATTAGTATCTAACTGACACTTGATTATTAAAAATGACTAGTTAGCTAACTGTCCGCTAGAGAATAAAGAGGTATATTGACATGAGTCCTAATCATTCGTTCCATTTGGTGTCCTCTAGAGAATAAAGAGCTAACATATGACATTTTAATCTTTTAGTAAGTTACACTATAGTTTACAAAACAAAAAACAAATTGTCAATATGTTTCTTGTTTTGTAAAGAATGGTCAATCAAAGTAACCTTACTTGCAACTTGAAGTTAAAGGCTATAAGCAACTAGTGAATGTCACCTAAGACAATATCCCCGGATACTTGATGGCCGCCTTGATTGCCATGACATCCACCGATAATGGTGGCCTTACGAGTTTTCCGTTTAACATTTCCGTTGTTGAGTTTAACATCTCCGTTTCTCTGTATGCCATGTCCATCATACTTATTACAACCAGCATTATACACATGCCCAGGATAAGGATTGTAATAATAATAGTTGGAATTAGTTGATGTGCCTGAAGGGTAATTATAATCTTGAGGATAAAAATGGTTATGAGCATGGTAGTAACTAGTAGGAGGAGGAGGGGGAGGAGGATAATAAAATTCACGACGATAAGGTGGGTAGCGTTGATGGCCTTGGTTAAAAACGTATTGCATTGTATGTCGGAAGTTTTTCTATGTAGCGAAATATTTTATAGATTGCTTTAATTTGATTTTGAAGGCTTGTATTCGTTGAGAGTATTGGTAAGTTTCCCTTCATTTTATAGACAAGGCAAGTGCAAGTACAAAATCATATTTGGTACCCGATTCTACTAATCAAAGTAGTATACTATTCATTGAACTTACGCAAAGATTAATGGTAGTGTATGTACGCATGTGCAAAAAGTCGTTACTTTCATGAAATAACATCTTTGGACTATTCGTGTTGCATTAATATCTAATAGGGACTTTATTATAAGAAGCACTATAAATTGTCGGAATAAAATATGATCATATGCATGTTTTAGATTTTCTAGGTCATTTAGTTTAACATATTTCCACATTGGGAATTTTGTAAACATATATATATGTAAGTTGTGTTAGTGTAGCTCAAACAGGAGGCAGGAGATGAAGCAGTTAACAATATCTTTATTGAGATTGAAGCCTTCCCATAATCCCTTTATTTGGGCCATATGATCAATATGCATGTTTTCATATTTGATTTTGAAAGAAAAACAGTGGCATAGACTAGTGTAGTGGTTTTTACTGAGCAACTAGTTTGTGTCCCCGGTGATGTCCCGGGTTTATTTTTTATATTAATTAAATTAAAATAATATCTTCATTGATGATAATTTTTTTATTTTTAAAAATAAAAATTTAAGGGCACAATTTTATAAACAGTTAACCAATTTAAAAGGATCATGAAAAATTGTAATGAAAGAAATCTCTTTACTTTTTCTCCAAGTTAGATTAAGGTAAAAGGAAATGAAGACTAAGAAAATGAAATAATTCATCTCATCTATATTATGCATTCTTTTTTGAAGGTAAAATTAATTTTATGGTTTAATTCTCATCTATAGTATGCTTCATTGTTGTTTAATTTTTTGATTGTCAAACCCCATAATAATTTTTTAATTTGTGATAAGAAAAAGTATTAAGAGTTTGGTAGAGTAGTGATTAAAACTCTTTATTTCATGTGCGGGGGTCATGGGTTCGAAACTTCATAATGATAATATTTATAATTTTTTCTTTCTTGATTGTCATTTAAACTCACTAATAATATTTTTATTTGTGATAAAAGAGCATTAAGAGTGTGGTAGCGCAATGGTAAATCTCTTTGTTTCATATGCGAAACTCATGGGTTTGAAACTCTATATTGACAACATTTGTAAATTTTTTCTTATGACAATGACATGGATAAAATGTAATTGAAGAAGTGGATAGTGCCACGTGGCGGCTTGCATTGCTT
This sequence comes from Patellifolia procumbens, assembly GCA_947645195.1. Classification (NCBI taxonomy): domain Eukaryota; kingdom Viridiplantae; phylum Streptophyta; class Magnoliopsida; order Caryophyllales; family Amaranthaceae; genus Patellifolia; species Patellifolia procumbens. Next base: position 3,743,927 of record CANSGD010000955.1, read on the forward strand.
GCTTACGCTTTTTAATATATATATATAGATTATTCCTCGTCAATCTCGAATTCTTTTCACCAGTCTAAGATTAGCTTTTCTCGGTCACAATATTCAATATTTTTACTAATATACGCGTGAAAAAACTCGGTATATTTATAGCAAGATTGTCTTATCAAAACTTCAGATTAGCGGTTAGCAATGAAAATTACCACCTGCCTCTCCTTAAAATTTTAAGGCTTTTTTTTAGGGAACGTATTGTGTCAGACGCGTCTGACAGTAAGCATTGGTCAGACCACTTCAGTTGGTTTCAGTTTTATTTCGGTTAAATGTATTTTGATTTTAGTTGTTCAGTGAATAAGTTCAATTGATCCTTCTATTCTTTCAGTTGGACCTTCTATTCATTCAGTGGGGACCTTCTATTCTTTCAGTTGGACCTTCTATTCATTCAGTTGGACCTTCTATTCATTCAGTTGGATGTATTTTGATTGTAAACAACTGAAAGAATAAAAGAACCAACTGAAAGAACAAAGTAACCAACTGAAAGAATAAAGTGACCAATTGAAAGGATAAACCAACCAACTGAAATAATAGACCAATAAACTGAAATAATAAACCAATGAACTGAAATTCAAGTAGAAAAGCATAGATCACCGTCATCAGTAAGGAGATTAGCAAACGCAACATCAGTAGGGACAAAGAGCGTAATCCCATCACCAGCTTCATCTTGTTCAAATTCCTGAACCCCTGACGCCATTAACATAGAAGCAACAGCGTTGATATCGTGTCCATCCATTAACGCACGAGTGATGTTGAGTCCAGGAGGTGGTGGTCGTGTTTCCGAGGCGGTTAGATCGAAGCCTTAGGGTTGGAGGAGAGAGTCAATGGTGAAGATGGTGGGGTCGGTGGTGTCAGCGGAGAGGAAGGAGAAAGGAGCGGGGTCGGTGGTGGGACTCCGTCTGACAATAAGATTGTGTCAGATAGTCTGACCCAATACTTTCACTTTTTTTTAACATATAAAGTTGATGTAAAACGGATTTTCTTACATTCGCGTACACATAAACATAGGGTCACTAAACATATACTTTCTATAAATTGCTAAAGGTCGCGTAGTCGCGTAGACGAGTGCGCACAGCGCATATACACACCATTTCACAAAGTCTACAGTAATCAGCACACTCTTTCAATCAACTTATATTCTTATCTTTCCAGTTTCCACGGTTCCACCAATCCACCAAAAAGTCTCCTCTCCACTACTAAGCATTGTTAAAATGTGTATCCAAAACTACCTGAAAATTATCTGAGGGCGGAAGAATATTTTATTTTGGACAAACAACATACAAAATCAATAGCGCTCAGTGTCGTTTGTATTAGTAGTTAAATTCATGTCACTGTAACATGTAATATGTGGTTTATGCCCATTTATAAAATCAAGGGAGGTACAAACTTAAAATCAATTGGTAATAGGTGGAGTAACTTCCGACCTTATAACATCAACAACTCTCTTCTCTTATTTCTATGTGGGATACTCACACATTAAATAACATGAGACTATATATGGAGGCGTCATTCTTTTTACATTACCAGTGATAGTTGTCCAATCTTTATCAGCTGCTGAAACAAGGTTCGCTGGCAAGGTGATGACTGGTTAGTCCCTTCCCACTATCAATTAAAGGTACATGCTGAGCAGAAAAGATGCCCACTAAATACAAAGAGTTTTCTTTCTAGAAATGTTGGCTACCAATAACCAATCCCTAACGCGTTTTCATACTACTAAATAATGATATCAAACCTTAAGAGACATTAATGATAACACTAAAACCTTAATTTTCTAATAGATTTCCTTTTGTTTCCATGATAATCTCATTTTCTTATTCTTAATTTGGGATAACCGATTATTTTAACCTACAAAATGACCTTTGTTTTAGTCCATCAAAAATCTGGACCAATAAAAGGTAATCCATTAACATCAAAGTTTTCTCAATATGAAGTATATACTACAATTAACAAATTATGTAATACCCCTTATTGCGTAACCCTTAATAATCCAACTACTACAATTTCTCTATCATAGTGCACTATAAATAAAACATTTGCAACTCCAATTTTTAGAAAGCACTTCTGACTTGAACGTTGAAGGGACGTTCTCACAACCACCCATAATTAGTTTAATAGTTTACCTATACTCCTTTAAAGGTTCTCAGACTCATTGAAGACAACCCTCAAATCTTCTACAAATGGCTAACAAATCCCAAAGTATCCTTATACACATACAATTAGTTAAACTCTGGCCTTAATGATGAAACTTAGTTCGTCCAGCTGTTACAAATGCTTGGATACCATGATGCACGCAACAACACTTGGAGTTATTACTCCGATCCATGTATTTATTGCTTCAAAAAAATGAAAGTCCCATATTGATATTTACTTGATTCTCTTCCTTTTACATACATGTTACCAAAGTCCCACAGGCCACATGAAATGGCTCCATTCCTTCTTTGTATATATTTCTATTCTTGTAGTATATATGTTTGTAGATATCTCTATTCTCTAGTAACCACTACAAACACGCGCATATAGGGGCATGGTTTAAGTCGTGGGCATGTCAGCGTGTGGCATTGGCCCGACGCATTCGCAGGCATGGTGTGTGTACTTTGGTAGCTCTTCCCTATCCAGTCTGGGACAAACCCTACTTAAGGGATTTCATAATCGTTCCAGATTATTGCCTTTTTATTTGTTGTTACCATTAAGCGTTGGTTTTGTCCACGATCTTCGCCTTCCATGTTCTGGCCTCAGACTATCTTAAATGTTGCTTTGGGGCAGGTTGAGGAGTTTATTAAAAGAATGTTTTCCCCTTCCTTCAGTCACACAGAATATACAATACAAACACGCTTCCCTTCTTCTGGCAATATTCAAAGTGGTTCTCTATCTATTTTTCTGTAGACGTCATTACATTAGAGGACATGTAATCCTGCTTTGTGCGTTTGTAGGGGGGAAAATATAAATTTAGGGTAGTGATCTTTACGCCACAACTTGGTTTAATTAAGTTCTTCAATTGCTACCAGTTTGTAGTCCTACATTCTAAAGTTGCATTTTCTTAGCATTGTGTTATCATGTCTGGTAGATATTACTTGTTTCGGGTCACAAGAAACACAGTAAATTTGTAATTCGGGGAAGTCCAATTTCCAGCTAGGGTAGTAACCAAATAAGTCCAAGGTCTTCGAATCCCGGCACCTGCAAAACCGAGCACCGTGAACTACCCCGGGGATGTTCTCGGGATCGGCTCTCCAATGCTTAAGTCAGATCTGATCTCAGAAGTCAGAGAGAGTAGTACAAGTAAATGCTCTGCAATATATGGAAAAACGTACCTGAATGATCTGATGAGAGTACTATTTGTAGGTAGTACTGGGGTGACGTCATGAAAGCCTTTTTGTCAGTGGGCCTGACTGAAGGCCTGTACTTTCTGGCCTGAAGGATCCTTAGGGGTAAAATGGTAATTTTTTCCCCTAAGGGTATTTTAGTTATTTCACCGGTTAGGTGGGCCATGACTGGAAGAGGCCCAAACATTAGCCCCACGTTGTATGACGTAGTGTAAGATCAGGATGAGACTGCGATGTGGAGCGGAACACTACAACAAACTTGACCTTGAGTAACACATCTATGTAACATATTTCAAAGTGCAAGTTTCTTGATTACAAACGTAACATTTTAGTAACACTTAATTATTTTGTAACATTGAACGTAACACTTAATTATTTTGTAACATTGAATGTAACACTTATGAAATATGTAACACTTATGAAATACGTAACACTTATGAAATACGTAACACTTTATAGTAACATTTTTTATATATTTCATATTTTAAGGTAACATTTTAAAGTGTTGCTTTAATTTTCTAGTTAAGTGTTACTGATATATACATCATAATGTTACCTAAGCCTTTTGTTTAAAATTTAACATTGCATTATTCAGCGCTAAAAGCCAAATATTTGGCGCATGAATCTTGAATCAGCAATAAATTAAACCTAGTATCACGTTTTCCTAGGTTTCTCGCTAACCTCCAATTCTCCCAACTGCACACCATATCTCAGTCAATTTCCTAACATCCAATTTACCGCTACTCCTTCGTCTCCAACTGCACACCATCTCTGTCAATTTCCTAACCTTCAATTCTCCATCACAATTCCCTATCTCCATTCTCAAATTAATTATTTTAATATCAATTTTACTCATAATTAGTAAAATTAGTAACTTCGTCTGACGCAGAGAAACTTTGCAAGAGAACTACAATTGGAATCAAGCACCAATCTCCCCATTGACGCAGAGCAATACTTGCCAAAGGTAAACAATTTTCCAATCTGGCCGCTTCTCAATTGCATTGATTTTTAATTTTGATTTTCCAGTTCAATTAATCACTGGTTTCCTATTTTAATTCTCACGGGAAACAGAATTGAAAATCAGAGTTCAATTGAACTGATTTTCAAGTTCAGGGGACAAACAAACAAGTTTCCCCTTAAAAATTATTCCTGCCATGAAGTGATTTTCATGTAGTTGAAATTATTTTCAAGAGGTTTATTGTTTGCAAGTTCAATTTAACTTGTGACAAAATTCAACATCATTCATAAGATATTACTTATTATTTCTCTCATAAGTCATAACTACAAAGGTTTAAACTTTAGACCCTTGGTTCCTAATAAGAAACCTCAACTCTGTTAGGGTTTTATTTTAATACCGCAAGTGAACGGTGTCGTAGCACTAACGGGTCGAACTCAGGGAGGTGCAAGATTAAACACTAGTTGACTCTAGACTATGAAATAGCTACACAATTCTATATCGATGAAAAGAACTATCAAACTAATTTCTAAACTAATAAGAAGGATAACAATAACGATGATAACAATGATAAGAAAGTACTAAGACTGAGCATCACCACTGTTTCTGTCCAAGACAACAACAGTGAATGTGGTGGTGGGTACTTGGTGGAATCGTGGCTCCCAAACGTCCTTCGTGGTGGTGGTTACCTGCAAAACAAGGAGAAACCTCGGGGGTGGTTCCGAGGATCGCCTCTCCGATGCCTAAGTCAGTCCAAATTGAGCACAAGATCTCTAGTAGAGAGAAAACGAGTATCAAGTGCAAGTATTTTGTGAGTGTTTTATTGAACGTACCTTACCCATGCATGGGCATGGGTATTTATATGAGACATGGACTTGTAACTGACCTAGTAAAGTGAGTGGGCCTCTTTGAAAGTGGGCCAAGGTGGAACGAGGCCTTCATTAAACTCCTGCCTAAAGGCTATGTCCGGAGCGGTCTGCCTGAGGAGGTCTGCTCTGCTCCAGGCGCTCTGACGTGGAGTGGCAGGCTGCTGCCAGCTGGAGGTCTGCTAGGTAGACCCCATACAATTTGCCCCCCGGACCCAGTATTTGCAGATTGCAATATGCTGGGTGCATTTGTTTTTGTTCTGGCGTTCTGCTCTTCGCGGAATGATACGTGGCTGTCTGTGAGCTGCTCTTCACAAACTCCAGAATGCTTCCATTTTTCCCGCCCATTTGGTTGGGGTGTTGAGTAAGGGCCATTAATTCATTTTGAATTGAATTGAATTGATGTGACTCTTTCGGTTCCCAAGGAATGTAATGATGATAAGTTGGTGCTGAGTGGACGAATTATGCTTATTTAAAGGCTGAATCGACCTTTTGTGAAACTTTTCAGTTTCCTTTCCTTCGAACTCTTTGCTTTTCAAACTTTCTTGTTGTTCTTCGAGAATTTCTTTTCGCCCTAGCCATTTTCGAGTGATTTCTCTTGATTATCCTGGGAGATATCTGTCTGCGTTTGGAGATTAATTGATACTGTTGCGTTTGTGGCTTTCGTCTTCTCTTCCTTGGCGTCTTCTGCTCTCCATCTAGGTAAACTCCTTTTCCCAGATCTACTTTTGGTTTTTTCCTTCTTGGATGGTTTTGATGTGATCTTTTCTGTGTTTATGGATTTCTCCCCCTTTTTCCTTCTGTACGCACTTATTTGCCTGTGTTTTTGAGGTTAGGGTTTCTTTCCTTTGGTCTTCAGATGCGATTGTTTACTTCTTTGTTTCATAGATCTGTTTGGTGTTGTTTCGTTTCCGTTCTGCCGCTCTGAATGATAGGCTATGTCCTGCTTCTTCAGCAGGACTCTGCTCTGGTTGGTAGGCTCTGCTCTGCTTCTTCAGCTGAGTTCTGCTCTACTGCTGACATTTAAGATTTTTAGGGTTTGCTTTGTTTACCCTGTTATCCTCTTTACTTGCTGGGTTGTAAGCCTGCGATGTGTCTTCATTGTTTTGTCTGCGTTATTTGCAAGAAAATATCCTATTTCTTGGCTATTTCTGATCTTTACATACCATACACATCCTCATACACATCCTTGCCCCCCAGTCTGGTAGCTCAGTCTGTAGGTCTGAGGTGCCAGACTGTCTTGTGTGGTGACTGCAAGTCTGATGTGCTGTCGTCTGCTTCTTGTGTTGTGTAGGATGTCTACTTCTCACTCTGCTGCTTCCCGTGGGAAGGATGTGGTATCTACCTCTTTGTCCGAGCCGGATGAGCCTTATCCGGTGGACACTCAGTCCCCGTTTTTAAAGTTGGATCTGCCTCGGTGTAAGGACGAGGTGGTTCTGGAGGAATGGGAGATCTTTGACCCCTGGGACGGTCTTCGTAAGGAGGTGATGGGTCCTGAAACCAACAGATTTCCTCCCAACTACAAGTTTAAGCCCACTCTGCCCGCAGTCAAATGGAAGTACAGCGATCATGAGATGCGGAGTCTTGCCCTTTACGACAGCAAGGGTAAGCCTTATTTGGCGAAGAAATCTGCAGAAGCGTTCAAACGGGCGCATGCTGCATACTACGTGGAGATTGCTGCGGAGATCAAGCCGCTTCGCGGGTCTTGGGTAGTGCTTCCCCAAGAGGGTCAGAGCCTGGCAGATGTACCAGAGGGGTACACTGCTGTTTATATGAAGCAGCTGGAGTTCGGGCTTAGATTCCCCATCCACTGGTTCTTGGAGTGGGTTCTCTGCCGGTATCGTATGGCTCTCTGCCAAGTCAATCCCCAGTCTCTGAAGAAGATTCTGGGGTTTATTTGGGTTTGTGAAGCTCTGGGCTTCCCCCTCACCATGAAACTCTTTCAATGCCTGTTTTACTTTAAGAGGCAGGGGGGGAGTATAGCTTTTTCACCGGCTCGGTGCGGGCCAATCATCTGACGGTCTATCCCGTCGATCTCAGTCTGAAAGATTGGCGGGATAGTTTTGTCTTTGTTAGGGTACCGACGGAGGAAGGGCACCCTTATCAATTTAGGGCCCCTCTGCGCCCTGTGGAGCCTAGCTTCCAGAGGCAGTTGGACCCGAATGTGCTGAACTGGGACGAGAGGGTAGCTTACTACTACTTCAAGTCCAGATCCAAGGTTACTGCCGGGAAGCAGTATCTTCCCAAGTACTGGTTACCGCATCACTATGTGATGTGTCAAAATGCCTTCCTGAGGATAGGCCATCTGTCCCCTGATTATACTACGGGTAAGCGCTCTGCCAACTCTTAACTCTGCTTCTCATTTTCCATTCTGCTGTGATTCATTGTTTGTACTGTGCTGCAGCTCCGTGCAGACAGTTTGTTCGCCAAGTGATTAAGGGTGGGTTTTGAGCTGGCGGGCGTGTTCTGCCCCTTTCCATTATTTTCCTTCTGCATTCTGACTTGCTGTAGCTAACGAGTATTCTAATATTGCAGAGACTCTGGGGTCTGCCATTCCTTGGGAGCTGGGTTTGAGTCAGTCTTCAGTATGTCGCAGGTATCGTCCGGTACCTGACCCAGGGACCTACACCGTCCCTGACTTCATCAGGGAGATTAACACTACCTCCTTGGACCATCCTTCCCTCCGGACCAAGCGCCCGGAACTTGTGGATAGGTTTACTGGGACGTCCCGGCCGCAAGGGGGCCCCTCTGCCACTGTCACAGAGATTAAATCTGATGACGAGGAGGAGGCGGCGGCTGTTCCTCTGCAGATCCATCGTTCCCGGCGTGCTGTGCATCTGCCGGGAGATGATGATGTTGGTGGATCTGCAGAGGGGGCCAGCACTCTGCAAGGGACTGTTCTGATTGTTGAGCCCCTGCAACAGCTTCCTCCTGCGCAACCAGGTATTACTTATGATGAGCCCCAAGGTATTCTTTCTGCTTGTGTGCATTCTGACCAGCTTCTCATTTTCTTTTTTTACTTTCAGAACCGCCTGTGGTGGAGGATGTGCCCATGGGAGGGCCTGACCAAGCGGCGACAGAGTTTGACAGGACGGAGAAAGAACCTACTCCAGTGGGTGGTTCTGCTCAGCCTGATGAAGCTGGTCAGGAGTCCCATCGAGCCATGACAGAGTTTGACAGGACGGAGAAAGAACCTACTCCAGTGGGTGGTTCTGCTCAGCCTGATGAAGCTGGTCAGGAGTCCCATCGAGCCATGACAGAGTTTGACAGGACGGGGGCGGAGGCTGCTAAGACTGTCACGACTCAGTCTGCTGAGGATCAGAGTGAGGGCCAGTCAGGTAGCTGTCTTCTTCAGACCCAAACTGCTCTTTGTTATCGGTTTCTTTTTACCTGCACCTTCTTGATTTCCCTGTTTTTACTTTAATATGATAGGTTCTGCTGGGAAGGCCGTCCCTACGCCCGTTCAGACTAACTAGGAGACGGTGGAGCCTCTCCAGCATGAGAGGGTGGAGCAGCAGAGCTTGGCTTCCGTCCCAGTGGTGGAGACTGTCTTGTCTCCCCCTGTCCAGAAGTCTACTCCTCCTGTCCAGAGGCCTACTCCTCCTGGTAGGAAGGCTGCTCCTCCTCCTCCCAGAGGCTTTAAGCAGGTCCTTGCCCCTACTCCTGAGGATCTGGCGCGTGTGGTTAGTGTTTCCTTTTCCTCTCTTCCCTCTTGTAGAGTCAATTCGTTCTGTGCCTTACTTTGTTGACGGCATTTTTTACCTTTTATTTTCTTCAGCAGCAATTGAGGGCTAGGAAGGTGCAGTCTGCTGCGGCTCTTCAGACCTCTGCTCCCACTGCGGGCCAGCTTAAACCCCTTGCAGAGGGTGCTCATCAGACTACGGCTGAGCCTGAGGTCTCTTCTCATTCCCAGAAGAGGTCAGCAGAGAGGCAGAGTGAGGAAGGAGCTCCTCCTCAGAAGAAGACTCGTCTCCCTGCTGACTCCCCTCGGATCGTTGTTGTTGAGGACGACGTCGCCACCAAAGGTGTGTATCCCTTACCTGGTCTTAGCTCCGGCCTTTTCCCTTCTGTGGAACTGACTGGACTTTCTTTTGGCTCAGGTTCTCTGCAGAGGGAATCGGCGGACGACCAGCACGAGGCTCAGGGGCGGGAGCAGATGTCCGTGGCCTTCCCTGATCCCAGTGAGTGGTTGAAGCTTCTGGCAAGTCGCTTCTCACCGGACTATGCTGTTCAAGATGTCCCCCTGGTGAGTTGTCTGTCCTTTTTACAGTCATCTGTTTATGACATTAAGATTTCTTTCTGATATGCTTTTTCCTTGATTACAGGCTGCACGGGCCGGCGCCTTCATTGGGGAGTTCTGCCATGCTGTAGGGCTGGGTAGACATGAGGCAGATCTCCCTGAACTGCAGCAACTTAAGGCTCAGGTAGCACAGCAGAGAGCAGAGTATGCCAAGCTGAAATCCCAGAACTCTCTGATTGTGTCCACCTGCCGCGAAACTGAGGAGGAGAGGGATGCTCTGATTGTGGAGCGCGACACCTTGCGGACCGTTAACCAACGCATGGAGGGTCAGGCGGCGCAAGCAGAGGCTATCGCGGCTGAGCATTCCCGCCTCTCTTCTCAGCTTAGTGAGGCGTTGTCTCGTGCTTTGACGGTGGAGACTAAGCTGAAGACCTCCGAGGCCCGGCTGCAGACAGCGTTGAAGGAGCAGGAGCAGCTCAGGGGTCAGCTCTCTGCTATACGGGCTGATCATGAAGGCTGCTCTGCTAAATTGGCTCTGCAAGCCAAGGAGGCTGAGGCAGCTCTAAGACAGAAGGAGGAGGAGCTAGGGGCAGAGTTCTCCAAGTTGCTTTCTGAGAGGGAGGCTCAGCAGGCTAAGGAGGCTGAGGTAGCCCTAAAGCAGAAAGAGGCCCAGCTGCTGGCGGAGGAGGCTGCCCGGGCTGCATAGATGGAGGAGGCGTTTGGGAACAAGTACTGGGAGGACTGCAAAGTTGCGGTCCGTAGGGTTCTCTGGCATTTGCAACCCTCTTTCAACTGGGATGCCTTTGAGGACGCCTATGCCAGTCAAGTGCATATGCGACCTCCGGTGACTCAGGAGCTCAGAGATCTGGAGTTGCTCTACTCTCTGCCTTCAGAGGGAGAATCTTCAGAGCAGCAAGTTGATGGGAGCTCTGCAAAGGATGGCAGCTCCGTTCCTAAGCAATAGGAACTCGGGCGGCTATCTCATGCTTCGCCTCAGTCTTCTTGTGATTCCTGTCTGAGCTGCTGAGGTAGGTGAGTTGGGAGCCTGTGCTGAACTGATTGCAGTCCTCCGTTTTTGCCCTCCGATGATATCCTAATTGACTTATCTTGTAATATTTGTAACTAAATAGTCAAACATTTCCTTTTCATCTGTATTTGCTCCCTTCTTTTGATTAGGTAGCCGCCGTTGTTGTAGTACTATGTAGCACTCTGATTTGGCATATAGCCAGATCTTCTTATGTAAGATTAAATTAGTCAGCAATTATTTTTCCTGCAATGCGAGTTGCGTTCTTCTGTTGACTTTTGTGCTTTCTATTTGATGCATACCAAGTTTTGTTATTTCTGCTAAGTACCTGCGTTCTGCTCTGATGATGAGTCTGCCGTGCCATCAAGCAAATATATTTAGGCGTTTTTGGTTTACTTGGCTTGGTGGCCGGTGAGATTTGCTCAGAGCTGGGACTTTAGGGGCCCTTTACTCTTCTGCTCTGCCTTATGTATGACAAAGATTCAACAACAGCAGAGCAGAGGAGGTATTTTGACGCCCTAAGTCATGATGATTCTGGGAGTTTTGGGGTTCGCCCTTTAGCTCCTTCTGCCATCTTTTTCGTGTCGGGGTACGCTTTGGTTCTTAGGAACTCTCACGTCCCCATTAGCCTTAGGTGTCTATGACTTATCCTTGCTGCTTTTTGGGCCTTCGGCCCCGCAGGTTTAGAGGTAGAGGTCTATGACATCGGTAAGTCGAGTCGGCATCCGATCACTCTGCGGGCCTCAGGGGCTCTTGGACAGAGTTAACCTTTTGGCCGACTCCCTTTCTTCATTATATAGTTTACTTTTGTGTCTGAAGAGCCTCTTCAGCCTTCAGTCTGACTCAGACCCTGTTTTCTTTTGCCAGACTGTGGTATTTTTTCTCAGTCTGCTAAGGGTCTATCTGATTTTGGCATTTTGTTTTTCATAAAGAATTGATAAGGGGACGGGGGTTTAATGCGAAATGGAGAGTGGTGGACAAAGGGTGGCTCAAAGGCCTTTCATTCATGGGCGTTTTGATACAATCTGGGTTATACGAAGTATTTTTTCAATATTCGGGCGTTCCAGTTGCTTTTCAGTTCACTTCCATCCATTCTTTTCAGTCTGTAGGTTCCGGGGTGTAGCTCTTCACTAACCTGGTAGGGTCCCTCCCACTTAGCCGACAGCTTTCCGTGTATTTTGTCTTTTTGCACAGCTGCTGCATTTCTGAGTACCAGATCCCCTACCTCCAGAGGCCTGGCCCTCACTTTCCGGTTATAGTATCTGCTGACTCTGGCTTTGTAGGCTTCCATTCTGAACCTAGCTTCGTTTCTGTATTCATCCAGCAGATCTAGATTTGTCCTCAGGGCCTCGTCATTCAGACCTGGCTCAAATAGGCTGATCCTCAGACTCTCGGACCCGATCTCAACAGGCATGACAGCTTCAGAACCGTATACCAGGTGGAAGGGGGTCTGCCCAGTTGATTCTTTGATTGTGGTTCTTATCGACCACAGAGTGTTAGGCAGCTCCTCTAGCCACTTGCTTTTTTGCTCCTCCAGCTTCTTCTATAGGCCTATCAGGATCTGCTTGTTAGCGGCTTCGGCCTGACCGTTGCACTGAGGGTTGCAGACTGAAGATAGGGCATATTTGATCCCAAACTGCTCCAACCACCCTGATAGGGGTATGTTGTCAAACTGTCTCCCGTGGTCGAAGACGAAAGCCTTCGGAATTCCGTATCTGGTGATGATGTTCTGCCACAAAAATTTTCTGACGGCTGCTTCTGTGATGGTGGATAGGGCTTCTGCCTCTATCCACTTAGTGAAGTAATCTACCCCCACAATTAACCATCTCTTCTGATATTGGGCCGTTGTGAAGGGTCCCAGGATGTCTAGCCCCCATTGGGCGAATGGGATAGGGTTGTAGATTGGCATGAGGTCGTTTGCGGGTAGCTTGATGTTCGGTGCAAACCTCTGGCAGCTGTCGCATTTTTTCACCAGAGCTTCAGAGTCAGCTTTCATTGTGGGCCAATAATAACTGACTCTGAGAGCTTTATGGGCCAGAGCTCTTGGTCCGATATGGTGTCCGCAGAGTCCCTCATGAATCTCCCTCAATATGTAGTCTGCATCTCTCTGCCCTACGCATTTGAGTAGGGGCAGAGAAAAGACTTCCTGTATAGCTCGTCCCCGATCAGGCAGTATCTGCATGCTGTCAGCTTGAGTTTTCTTGCTTTCATTTTTCCTTCTGGTAATTTGCCAGTCTGTTTATACTCAGCGATCTCCTTGATCCACTTTGGCATATCTTCCAGTTCCAAAACTCGCTCTGCATCCTCGCAGATTGCACTGGTGGGTCTGACTTCCACCAGAACAGACCTATTCAGCTCTTGCAGACTGCTGCTTCCCAATTTGGACAGGGCATCTGCTTGTGCGTTCTGTGCTCTAGGCACTTGTTCAATTCTAAAAGTTTCAAAATTTGAAATCAGAGACCTCATTCTGGCTAGGTAGCTCTGCATCGTCGGCTCCTTGGCCTCATACTCCCCCTTGACTTGGTTGGTTACCAACTGAGAGTAAATTTTGAGGTGGACGTGCTTGGCTTCCAGGGTCTGGCAGAGCTGCAATCCAGCGATGGCCGCTTCGTACTCTGATTCATTATTGGTTGCCGAAAACATGAACTTCAGGGCATATTCAATGATTTTCCCCTCTGGGGTTCTGATGACCACGCCTGCCCCAGAGCCGTTGATGGTTGCCGACCCATCTGTAAAGATTTCCCAGGCTCTGGGCTCTCCTACTGATTCCTGATAGGCACACTCTGCTAGGAAGTCAGCTAGAGCTTGTGCTTTTATGGCGGTTCGCGGGGCGAATTTGATACCGAACCCTGTCAGCTTTAGGGCCCAGTTCATGATTCTCCCTGATTTGTCTACCTTCTCCATTGCCTTTTCCAGAGGCGTATTTGTCAGCACAGTGACGGGATGTGCGTCAAAATATGGCCTCAGCTTTCTGGTGGCCAGCACTACTGCGTAGGCTGCCCTCTCTATCAATGGGTAGCGTGTTTCTGCACCCGTGAGGGTGTGGCTTACAAAATATACCGGCTGCTGCTTCTTGTTCTCTTCCTTCAGCAGGACTGCACTCACAGTTGCAGCTGTAACGGCAATGTATAGGAAGAGAGCTTCCCCTGTCTTGGGTCTGGCCAGTGTTGGAAGGCCAGAGAGGTGTGACTTCAACTTCTGGAATGCCTCCTTCTGCTCTGCTTCCCACCTGAACTCTTTGTTCCCCTTCAATATTTTGAAGAATGGGAGAGCTTTCTCTGCAGACTGAGCTATGAATCTGGACAGGGCTGTCATTCTGCCTGTCAGCCTCTGGATGTCTCTGATGCTTTTAGGCTCTGGCAGATCCATAGCTGTTTTTACTTTGTCGGGATTCGCGTCGATCCCCCTTTCGCTGACCAGATAGCCCAGGAATTTCCCTGACCGTACTCCAAACACGCATTTCTTAGGATTCAACTTCATGCTGTGTTTGCGGAGGTTGGCGAAGGTCTCCTTTAGGTCTGCTATGTGGTCAATCTCAGTTTTACTCTTGGTGATGACATCATCAACGTACACCTCCAAATTCCTTCCCCTGTGACCGGCAAAGACCTGATCCATCAGCCTTTGATAGGTGGCGCCTGCGTTCTTCAGCCCGAAGGGCATGATGACATAGCAGAATACCCCGATAGGGGTGATGAATGCCGTTTTCTCCTTGTCTGCAGGGTCCATGAAGATCTGATGGTATCCGCTGAACGCGTCCATGAAGCTGAGCAGAGCGTGCCCACTGGTGGAGTCTACCAGCTGGTCGATTCTTGGCAAGGGATAGCAGTCCTTGGGGCAGGCTTTGTTGAGGTCTGTGAAGTCAACGCACATCCTCCAGCTCCCGTTCGTCTTCTTAACCATTACCACATTGGCCAACCATTCTGGATATTTGCAGGGCTCTATGAACCCTGCCTCAAGAAGCTTCTGAACTTCTTCCTCGATGGCTTTATTTTTCTCCGCAGAGTAGTTCCTCCTCTTCTGCTTCACAGGTCTGTATCCTGCAGCGGTGTTTAACTTGTGGTTGATGGTGGCTGGGTCCACCCCAGGCATCTCAGCTGCCGAGAAAGCGAACACATCTGCATTCTCTTTCAGCAGACTGATTATGTTGACTCTGGTTTCAGGATCCAGGTCTTTGCCAATCCTGACTGCCCTGCCTTCTTCCGGTCCCAAGAGTACCTCTTCGGTCTCTTCCCCCGGTTCAGGCTTATTTGCCTCCTGCTCTGCTTCTGGCCGAGCATCGGCCTCATTGATAGCAGCACACTCTTCCTCTCTTTGCTTGGCCTCTTTGGCCTTTCCTTCCTTTCTTTCTTTCCCGGCTTCTTCAGCCTGGTCCTTCTTGGCTTCTTCGGCCTCTTTCCTCTTTCCTTCTTTCTTTTCCTTTCTCCTCTTTCTCCTGGGCTCAGAGTGGTCAGGAGGAGGAGGTCTTTTATCCTTCTTTAGGGCGGTCAGATTGCATGACCTAGCTGCTCTCTGGTCTCCCTTCAGTCTGCCCACTTCTCCAGTACTGCTTAAGAAAAGCATGGTCTGATGATTGGTTGACGGGATTCCCTGTACTGCCTCGATGAACTTCCTTCTCATCAGAGCGTTGTATGGTGACGGGAGGTCTACCACCAGAAACTCTTGTACTACTGCTCTCTTCACTCCGTTCTGCCCCTCTGTGGTCACTGTCAGATGTATCTTCCCCTCTGGGATGATGGAATTCCCCGTGAATCCGACGATTGGAGTTCCTCCTTGCTTCAGCATTGAACGATCTAGCTCCATTTTATCGAAGGTATCCTTATAAAGGATATTCACGGCGCTCCCGCCATCTACCAGTATTCTTCGTACATCTATCCTGCTAATCTCCAGAGTGACCACAAGAGGGTCAGAGTGCGGGAAGCTGATGCCTTTGCAGTCTTCTGCTGTGAAGGTCATGTTTGGTAGATCTGGGCTCAGCTCTGCCTGGTTGATGGAGTAGAGGTTGGGGTGGGTGAGTTGCCTTAGGTGAGCCCTCTCTCCCCCTATCGAGCTAGAGCTGCCAAATATGACGTATACCGTCTTCTTTTTCCCTTCCTTGATCTCTGCTCGCTTGTCCTGCAGTGTCTGCCCTTCGCTCTGTTGCTCCTTCTCCTTGATCCCCTGATTCCAGGCGAGGTACTCTTTGAAGTAGCCTCGTCTGATCAGGCTTTCCAGATCGTTTTTCAGGCTTATGCAGTCTTTTGTATTGTGGCCAGGCGTCTCATGGAAAGCGCAGAACACTGCCATGTTTGAGCCTAGGCTTCTCTTCTTGGTGGGTGGTGGTCTGTGCCACCTGCTGTCATCTCTGTGGGTCAGAAAGATCTCAGCCCTTGGCGCGCTGAGGTTGCTATAGT
The DNA here is from genome assembly GCA_947645195.1 of Patellifolia procumbens. NCBI lineage: Eukaryota > Viridiplantae > Streptophyta > Magnoliopsida > Caryophyllales > Amaranthaceae > Patellifolia > Patellifolia procumbens. The sequence goes on from CANSGD010000955.1 coordinate 3,759,761, forward strand.
TGTTATATTTCTCTTGGGCCTTCAGCCGGTCTGCTTCTCTCTCTGCTTCTTTTTGTTTTTCTCTCCCTCTGCTCTGATGGGGCCTGGGGCCTCCAAAATTCAGTCTGCCTCCCATGAACTGGTGCTCATTCTGCCTGGTACCCTGTATAGCAGGTCTGCCTGTTTCTGCTCCGTGTGTCGATGCTTTGTTTAAATCTTCGACGGCTATGTATTTTTCTGCCAGGGCCAGGGCCTCGCTGAGTTCTTTCATGGTGACCCATTTAAGATCATCTCTGAATTTACTGGTGTGGGGTAGGGCGTTCCTCAGAGCGTGCAGAGCGAGCTTCTGCTCCAGCTCTGGGATATGCACCAGCTCTTTGTTGAACCTCCCTATGAAATCCCGCAAGCTTTCATTCTGAGTCTGCTTCAGCAATAGCAGCTCGTGTGTGGATTTGTTCCTCCTGCTTCCGCTAACGAAATGCTCTTTGAATCTCTTCTTCAGTTCATCAAAGTTAGCAATCGTTCCCTGGGGAATAGTCCTGAACCAGGTTTGTGCTATCCCTGTCAGAGTGGCAGGGAAGTGTCTGCACCATGTGGCCTCATTGTAATTTCCTAGTTCCATGTGGGTCTCAAAGGCTGCCACATGCTCCTTTGGGTCTCCCTCCCCTTCGAACTTGAGATTGGACGGGAGCTTCGCTTTTGACACCCTGGCCGCAATGATTTCAGGTGTGAAGGGAGACTTGGAAGGAGATCTAATCTCCTCTGCAGGTGAGACCACAATGGGTCTGGAGTTGACTCTATGGGCTATGAGTCCTCTGAGGTCTGTGGGGGCTCCATTATCGCCAGAGCCCTCCTCTGGTATTGTTCCTAATCTCAGGCTGACATGCCTTCTGACCGTTCCGCCACCAGCCGCAGACAGGGCCTCTTCAGCTCCTGAGTTGTGCCTGGTTCTGGGTCGCGGCTGGACATTCTGGGCCACGCCCCTTGGACTTCCTCTGTGGACAGATCTCCGACTTGAGCCTGCCGTATACCCTGTGGGTGTCTGTTCTTTGAACATACTGGGATGATCTTGCTGCATTATTTCAGTATCCCACTCTGCTTCCTGCCAGCCCCTCCTGATGTACCCGGGTCCAGAGCGGCTAGATAGGCCATACTCCGACGTCGGGGTGGGTGTAATGTTCGTCATATTGTACCCGCATAAGGGGTCTGCCGTGGCTGCCTCCTCTTCAGATGACAGCCGCAGGTGCCTTCGAACTGAATCGTGTGTTCTGGTTCTTTTTCTCTTTCGAGCAGGTTGGCTTCCAACAGTTTGCATAAACTGTTGAGCAGACTGCAGCACTTGAAAAGCTGCTTGAAGTTGCTCCGGTGTGGGCATGACCACTAAGCTGCTTGGCTGTGGGGTCTGCCTGGTTTCACGGTGAGGGGTGATGGTGTTTTCCCTCCTGCCTGATCTGGTGGTAGCAGCACTACCCCTTCTTGTTGATCTCGTGTTTGTTTCTCTCAGTGGAGAGTTGCTTTCTCCTCCTGAACTGTCGGAACCGAGCGTTTCTGAGGTTGGAACCACCATTGCGAAGTTGTAGATTGGGCTTTTCTACTCTTCCCCTCCTTCTAGCGCCAAATTGTTTCTGTCCAAGACAGCAACAGTGAATGTGGTGGTGGGTACTTGGTGTAATCGTGGCTCCCAAACGTCCTTCGTGGTGGTGGTTACCTGCAAAACAAGGAGAAACCTCGGGGGTGGTTCCGAGGATCGCCTCTCCGATTCCTAAGTCAGTCCAAATTGAGCACAAGATCTCTAGTAGAGAGAAAACGAGTATCAAGTGCAAGTATTTTGTGAGTGTTTTATTGAACGTACCTTACCCATGCATGGGCATGGGTATTTATATGAGATATGGACTTGTAACTGACCTAGTAAAGTTAGTGGGCCTCTTTGAAAGTGGGCCAAGGTGGAACGAGGCCTTCATTAAACTCCAGCCTAAAGGCTATGTCCGGAGCGGTCTGCCTGAGGAGGTCTGCTCTGCTCCAGGCGCTCTGACGTGGAGTGGCAGGTTGCTGCCAGCTGGACGTCTGCTAGGTAGACCCCATACAACCACTAACATGAATTGATCAGACACAACTTACATTCCAGTTAAAGAATCGAACCTTAGGAGAGATGACATTCTTTCGAAAAGAACTACCTTAAGACCACTCTCGTGACTACAAAAGGCCTAAATAATATGCATGTTTCCTATTTTCATGGCTAACATACAAAATTAGAAGCATTAAGAATCAATGTCAAATGAAATTCTCAATCTCAATTCTCACTATTTTCATGTGAGAATCTCGATCAATGACAAGCCAATCTATATTGAATCCCAACTTTCGTTGGCGAATTCAATTGATGAAATAAAAACAATGCTACAAAGAATCCCTAATTTCAATTCCAACTCTCATTGATAATAAAAACTAGGTCTAACGATGATGCAAATTGATAATGAAAACAAACTTGTCAAACCCTAATCCTACGATCCAAAAACATGGAAGTAAAAGAATAAAGTAATCAATCCATGCTAGGGCTCAACTCAATCTTAGAAATAAGACTACTCACTAATCATGGCAATAAGAACTATAAACATCATTGAAAACATAATTGAGAAATAGCAAAAGACAATAGAGAAGAATTCAAACTTGAATTAAACTTCACAAATATGATGTCTTTGATCTTCAAAACTAATCCAAAGCAATGTAATTAGGGCTAAACTAAGAGTTTTTGATAATAAAAGAGTCTAAAACTGAGTTATTAGGAATAGGCTACAATTGCTAATCGAAACCTATTTATACTCTACTAATAAAATAAAGATAGGAGTCCGAAAAGGACTAAATTCGACACAAACTCGATCAGGTTTAAGTTCAACCCGATTGGGTCCATGGTCAAACCCGATCGGGTCCTGATTGAACGGATCCCAAATGACTCTCTTAATGCATCCAAATGAACTCGAACGCGATCATGAGTCTCTAACGATCATCTACATGCTCCATAATGGTCCATTCCACCTCCAAATAGCTCTAATGTCCCTGAAATAACTCAAAAGACACAAAACTACAAACAAGAGTAAAATCTAGCGGAATATATCGGAACCACGCATGAAATGTATCGTTTTAGTAATGAAATGGGGGTCAAAACATGGTGAAATATCAACATAACAAACTCTACATTACTTGATTCTGTTGTTCACCTTAAATAACAATTTGTAATTTTGACATTGTTCCCAACAATGATGACAAATTACTTCGACTTGAACTCCATTATGTGAACAAAGAAAGAGTACAATTTTTGACATTGTCGTTGATCAAGTAGCAGATACAATAACATCGGTTGCGTAATTAGATCCTATGATCAAAGAATGAATAAGGCGCCAATTTTATTTGAGGAACTTGAATTCAAAACGTTCGTTGCTTCTTTTTGTTTTGCATTCCAAAGATATGAACCTGAAAGAGAGAAACATATCTACAGAAACTAACTAAAAGAGAGAAGATAATATGCTAGGATTATTTACATAATCTATTAAAACCTAATTGGTTTCCACTTTAATTTTTATTTGGTGCCAATGCCATGGCTCTTATAGCTTTCCGATTTATGAGCTTTAATAGCTCAATGGTTTTGATTTGCTGGTTATATTACATGTACAGCCACTCAGGTTGTGAATTGTGTTGATAGTTTAATTATATGTGATTAATGGATTCTAATTTGTTACAAAATTGACTTAGAAACATTCTTAGCCCACTTTGGTATTGTGAAAACTATTAAATTGGAATCATATTTGCTGGGTTTTAATATTCAGTTGATGACGAATGTGAATTGATCATGTTTCTGATGATTCTTAGAATCCTAAATCTACTGAGTTTTAATATTCACTTTTGGTCTTTTTGGATGTCTTATTCGCTCTGCTAGTTAACTTGTTAAGGTTTTATGTAGGAGCTTAATAGTGAATTTGTTCTTATTGCTAAAGAAGAATAGACTATGCAAGTTGATGGCTGTTTGTGTTATTGTTTTATGCGATGAACATCTTTGAAGGATATCATAAACTGATGCATTATCTTAATAGCTTAATCATTCATTAACACAATTTCGCATCTTTAGTGGCTCCTCAAATTACCTGATTTGTGACTCAGTTAGTTCCCCATTTGTTCCTGATATATATTTGATGATGCTTTTTTGAGAATTTGGATTTTTATTGTCTATTGAGTGAAATTTGAAACTATCGGTATCTAATTTGGACGAGTATTGTACAAATAGAAGAGTACCGTGAATGTGAATGTGAGAGAGGAGGAGGCGTAGTTGGTGGTACCACAAAGATAGATATGGAAGATTTAGAGAAAAATAGATGTAGATGTGGTGGTGGTGGTGCATAATTGGACTTGTTGAGAAATGCATGAATTAGTTTACGATGATTGGCACCATTGATGTTTGTTACCTGTAAATAGTGTCACAAGGGCTAGCATGATTCTTCGTCAACAAATTAATTTTCCTCCAGAACTTGAAATGGAAAAATGGGAAAGCAAAGCTATGAGGCATTGATGTTTTATTCTCTCGCCTCTGGGCTCTTTTCTCTCTTAACGCTCTTACTTTTTCTTTCATCGTCACTTCCCTCCCCGTGCAGTATATACCCTGTGGAGTACTGCAGCTGGTCCGTGCAAGGCTGTTGCGTGCGTTCCTGCAAGCAGTCAGCCACTCACGCACAAGCACTTGGTTAATCATATTCCTTTCATAGTTGCATTTTTTCTGTTTCTAAGAATAATTGTTAATATCATATGAATTGTGAATTGTTGATAGTTTGATTTGTGAATATGTGATTAATGGATTCTAATTTGTTGCATTTGTCTGAGTATGTAACTACTTAAAATATCAACTTCTTTCAATTTATGGAAGAGCTTCAAATTATGGGATTAAGATAATCTTTTGTAATTTAGTGCTCCACCAAATTTTAAATCCTAGATTTGCTATGTATTAATGCTACATGTTGGTGTTTAAGTTCTAAAACTACGTGTTTTTTTCTTTACGTTAAGGTGACAAAATGAGTAGTTGGACCGATTTCTTACAATCTAGTAAGGAATATGAGAACGGGGTGGAGGATTATTTAGATAAAGCATTCACCATACAAGCAGTAGGGGATCAAATTAGTTGTCCATGTAAGGTGTGTTATCATCGCTTTTGGCATCGGAGACAGAAAGTATATAATCACATGATTGCAAATGGGGTTGAGCCTAGCACTATAGAATTGTATTGTCATGAGAAAAGTACGTCCGCAGTATCAAACACAGATCAAGCTAGCGATGCTGTCATGCCAGACATCCAAGATGACATGGATGGTTTGATAAATGGTATCTACAGGAATATCGCGGAAAGGTTGCCTAATAGCCATGAAGGCTTAGGAGATGATGAAACTTTAGAGGTTGAGAAGTTTTACAAGCTCATTGAAGATGGAAAACAAGAGTTATTTCCGGGGTGTAAAACTTTTTCGAAATTATCGTTCATTATTCGTTTGTACCTCTTAAAGTGTGTTCATGGTATAGAGGTGGCAAATGGGTGGGCCGGACTGGGTTGGGCTGGGCTTGTGGCGGGCTGGGTTGGGCATATATGACCCGGTGCGGGCTGGGGAATTAGGCGGGCTGGGTGGGTTGGTGGGCTGGGTTAGAGAAGCGACCCATGGCGGTTTTGGGCGGGCCTGAAACGGGTTTGTGGGTAGGCTGGGTGGGCCTAGCGGGTGGGTTGGGCTGGGTAATAGGTTGGGTGGGTTGGATGGTTTGGGTTGGGCTGGTTAATTGGTTGGGTGGTTTGGGTTGGGCTGGTTAATGGGTTGGGTGGGTGGGTTGGGCTGGTTAATGGGTTGGGTGGTTTGGGTTGGGCTGGTTAATGGGTTGGTTGGGCTGGTTAATGGGCTGGGTGGTTTGGGTGGGTGGGCTGGGCTGGTTGCGTGGGTTGGGTTATGCTGGATGGGCTTAGTGGGTGGATTGGATTGGATGTGTTGAAAACTTAAAATAATATTAATTAGTAAGTTTGATGTAATATGAATTATATGTTTATGAATATGAATTTGCATTTGTAATTTTGTATAAGTCAATTAGATATAATTGTGAAATACGTTGGTTGCAAATATAAAATATTTGGTTTTATAAATTTCATTTTGTTAGTAATACGAATAATGATTAATTTTTATAATTTCGTAATGACGTAATTATTGAATATCATCTCTTACCTAGTAATGTCGTTGGGTGGGCTTTTGATGCGGGCTGGGTGGGTGGTGCAGGTTGGGTGGGCTTTTGATGCGGGCTGGGTGGGTGGTGCGGGTTGGGTGGGCTTTTGATACGGGCTGGGTGGGTGGTGCGGGCTGGGTGGGCTTTTGGTGTAGGCTGGGTGGGTTCGCGAATGGTTACGGGTGGGCTGGGTGGGCGGTTCCATTCGAGCTGGGTTGTGGGTAGCAAGCCCGGTGCGGGTTTCTTGCTTTGGTGGGTTGAATCGGGTTAGATGCGGGTTTGAGCGGGCTGAGCCTGCGAAGCCCCCGAGGCGGGCTGGGCTGGGCTGACCCGGCCCGGATGCCATCTCTATCATGGTATATCAAATAATGGTTTTTCTGATATTTTGGAGTTGATTAGAGAAATGATTCTAGAAGCCAAATTGCCTAAGTCTTTTTATGAGAAAAAGAAATTGGTGAAAGATTTGGGTCTTCATTATACAAGATCGATGCATGCCGTAATGATTGTATGCTCTATTGGAAGGTTCATAAAGATGCTACATCTTGCCATGTATGTCATGCTTCAAGATGGAAAGAGGTCGAAAACCAAGAGGATACTGAAATTCAATCATCCAAGAAGGCTCATCAAGTCCCTACCAAAGTTGTTTGGCATTTTCCTTTAAAACCTAGGCTTCAAAGGTTGTACATGTAATCTGAAACATCAGAGTTGATGAGGTGGCATGATGAGAAAAGGGACAAAGACAACTTATTGATACATCCCGCAGACGGTGAGGCTTGGAAGGAGTTTGATCGGATAAATTCTGTTTTTTCTAGTGATGCACGTAATGTTCGGCTAGGGCTTTCAAGTGATGGATCTAATCCATTTCGAACTATGAGCACTCAACACAGTACTTGGCCCGTTGTTCTTATAAATTACAACATACCTCCATGACTTTGCATGAAGTCAGAGTTCCTTATGTTGTCTTTGCTCATCCCAGGGCCCACTTCTCCCGGTAACGATATTGATGTCTACCTCCAACCATTGGTTAAAGAGCTACAAGATTTATGGGAGGATGAGTTAGACACTTACGATGCGTCGAAGCACCAAACATTTAAAATGCATGCGGCTTTACGATCAACGACTAGTGATTTTCCAGGATATGCTATGTTGTCTGGTTGGAGCACCAAAGGTAAGTTTGCTTGCCCCCATTGTCACTATGAAACCGACAGTCGGTTCTTGAGTAATAGTAAAAAAACAATCTACATGGGACATCGTCGCTTTTTGGATGCTAATCATCCTTGGCGTCGTGATATGAAGTCTTTTGATGGGACAAGAGAAGAGAGGGCAGCTCTCGATCCTTTAAAGGGGACGGAAATCTCAAGCTTGCTGGAAGATTGGGAGAATAGATTTGGGAAGCTACATCCGAGGAAGAAGTGGGAAGATTGTCCATGGAGAAAGTCATCCATCTTTCACACTTTACCGTACTAGAAAGATAATATGTGTCGCCATCATTTAGATGTCATGCACATTGAAAAGAATATATGTGATAGTGTGCTTGGAACTTTGTTAGGTGTGCCTGGAAAGTCTAAAGATCATCATAAGGCTAGATTAGATTTGCACGACATGGGAATAAGGCCAGAGTTACATCCTAAGGACTCAGGTGATGAGCAGTATGTGTTGTTGCCAAAAGCATCTTTTTCATTGACCAAGGATGAGAAAAGCATATTTTGTGGTGTTATGAAAAAGGCTAAGCTACCACAAGGGTGTGCATCAAATATTGCAAGGTGTGTGCAAGTGAAGGAGGGAAAAATATCAGGGTACAAGAGCCATGATGCTCATATTATAATGCAACATCTACTTCCGGTCGCAGTTAGAAACACACTACCAAAGCATGTGGCTTTGCCTCTAATTAGATTGAGTGCCTTTTTTAAAGGCATATGCCGTAGAGTTATCAATCCAAAGGATTTAGACCGCCTTTAGATACAGATTAGTGAGACTCTTTGTGAACTTGAAAGAATATTTCCACCATCTTTTTTTGACATCATGGTCCACTTGCCGATTCATTTGGTCAATGAAATAAAACTTGGTGGACCGGTGTGTGATTGGTGGATATACTCCATAGAGAGATACTTAGGAAAACTGAAATCTTATGTAAAAAACCAAAGTCGTCTAGAGGCTTCTATAGCCGAAGGTTATTTGGCTGAAGAGTGCTTTATATTTTGCTCTAGATATTTACATGATGGTGCTAAGAAGCGTTCTAAGGGAGTTAAACAGTGTCATGAAAAAGGTGATAAAGTTAATGAAGAATCATCTTTCTTCCCTAAGATAGGTTATCCTCTTGGGAGGAAGAAGAAGGGGAAGAAGCAAGGGATGGCATACACTCTTGATTCAGACACTATGATCCTAGCACATCGATATGTATTGTTTAATTGCAACGACAAGCAAGTTGAGAAATACATGAAGTGAGTAATTTTCTATATATTTTTTGTTTTTATATACTGATTTTATATACCTTTTTTAGTTACTTATTAATAATATGCTTACTAATCTAGTGAACATGAAGAAATTGTGAAAAAGTCGACGAGAGACAAGCGTAAAAGAAGGTGGAGAGAGGCTCAACAACATAGCAATGAATTCATGGATTGGTTTAAAGCAAATATTGAGCAAGTTAATGTCAATAATCATATTAAGTGGCTCTCATTGGGTCCTTCTAGTGTTGCAAGGAGATACAATGGATGTTTTTGTAAAGGTTACAAGTTCTACACTAGTGAGCATGATAAAAAGCTTAAAACCCAAAATAGTGGAGTCTCATACACAACTTTAACTTAAGCTTCGCAAGTAGTAAGGATCGCAATCCAATTCTTGGTAATGTCACTTATTACGGGATTATAAAAGCAATAATTGAGATAGACTATTGGAGTGCATTCAGCGTCGTTTTGTTCGAATGGGATTGGTTTCATGCAGAAACGGACGACTATGGCCTCACTCGGGTAAACTTCAAAAAATTGTGTTCTGTAAATGATCCTTTTGTCCTTGTTGTACAAGTACATCAAGTTTTCTATGTGGAAGATGGCATTGAAGAGGACTGGCATTATGTGGATAGAAAGTTACCAAGAGACTTTTTCTATGCGGAGGGGGAATGTGAAGATATATATCGGGAGGAAGTTGGTGAACTTACTGTGGATCTTGAGGAAGAGGAAATGAATCCTGCCACCATAAATGATGACATAAGATGGTGTAGGGAAGGTGATTGTGATAGAGTTGAGGTGCAATAAAAAGAAATGAGTAGTGAAACAAGGGTTGATAGCCATGAAACTAGTTCTGATGTAGATGAGACCGATTGGGATTGGATGGAGCCATTATGACTTGTCTGAGGGTGTTGATGACTGAAGACAAATTACTGTTTTTTAAGGGTTTTTTTTTCTTAAATTGGATGTAAGACATTGAGGTAGTTGTTTTTTTTATTGATTTTTTTTAAAACATTGTTGGGTGTAGTCTTATGTTTATGCTACAATGGTAAATAATTTTCTCTCTGTATGACTACTCCTGTCTTCTGTGGAGGAGGAGGCATGTTTACTTTTCTGTCATCTGTTATTTTCGTATGTGAATATGTGTGTTATCTCCTGTAGTTAGAGAAGTATAAAACTATGCAATTTGGGCATTGTCCTAGGGTATACGACACTGGGCAGCCTACTCTTCCTGTTGGCCAATCAGACATTCCACGATCAAGCACTCTGAAGATAAACTGCCCAAAATACGAAGAGATCTATTATCCAAGATCCAAATACCAAGGCAGTATCCTCATAGCATGCGGCAATTGCTATTCAGCAGTCTATTTTGTCATTGTTACCCTAGATACCATCTTTCTTAGCTCTATATTCCGAGTATACAAATTCTGCTAAACACTGATTTGGAGATTGGTTCCATATACCATACACAGACCCAGATATTTAGCAAAGCTGACTCTAGTTAGGAGGTTACTGATTTGGAGATTGGTTCCTCTAATTTAAAATTGAAGCTGATGAGCTACAAGTTAATCATGTTTCAATCTTTTTTGTAGATCGAAGATGTCAGATTATGAGAATCGTAGGCAAACAAGGATTCAAGAAAGCAAAATGAAGCTGCAAGAATTGGGGGTCAAATCAAAGGCTTATGATTTAACAGTGTCAACGAAGCGCACGAACCAAATCACGCGAACTAATTAAGAAGGATCAACAAAAGTTGGTTCATGATAATGATGACTACACTCCTGCTGAAGAAGGTGAACAAGACCACTCCAGTGAAGAGGAAACTGAGAACACGGGAAAGTATATTAAGTTGAGGTCTCAAAAGAAGGTGCTTATTTTATTTATGAATCACATTGGTTAACTAAGCTAGTATAGTTTTTAAATTTATTTTGGCTTTAATATGTCACAGGTAGCGGCGCCACGAAGGAGAAGTCCACTGTGATTAAAGAGACATCAAGTGTCTCTTAAGTATCAATGGCACTTCTCATTGGCTTGATCAATTTAGTTTTTTTTTTCCTTTGATGTGATACAGTATGAACCACACTAATTTCCGATCAATTAAATTTTTGTTGTTGATGTGGTGTGATATGGTATGAAGTGATCTATTTGAGTCTAAGCTCGCTACAATAATTTTAAGCAAGGTGAACCAAAGAAGACCCAAGTGGCAGTGTTTAGATTCTTCCTTTTTGGCGATATATCCTCTCTTGGTTAGATTGAGCCAAATAGATTTCGCAATTACTTGGTCAGATTATAAGGAAGGATGATGTTTTTGTGCTTTATTGAAGGAAGAAAACAGCAGATCAACTAGGGAAAGGTCGTATGTAAGTATTCATAGAGATAGAGGGCCTTGAGAAACGGGGCCTGCCAATTGATTTGTGATCGATGAAGAAGGATGTCCCATGAATCTGTCGACTAAAACTCTGATGTTCGTTCAACAATCTTGAATTTGAACAGCTCTTTAAAATAAGGCATTATTGGTCTATTTCTCCTTTCCAATCTCATTAGAGCTACTGATCCACAGGATATTGTAAGATTCTAACAGTTTTCAAAATCTGGTGACATGATCTGAAAAAATGAAACTTTACCAGACAAAGGGAGCTACATATATCTAGGAATTAGTTCCCTGCAATAGGTGCCTCAACATCTGTTCTTCATACTCTTTCAGGGCATTTTCTTCTTCTTTTCAGGATCAAACCAGAATAGTAGAGGATTTGGTCATATCTGCCGAAGATAATTATGTGTTTTGATTTCTAAAAAACATGTTTAACTATTACATGAGCTTATGTTTATGGCCGGTAATGGAAGCTGATAGGTGTACATTGCATTTCTAATGTATCTATATTTTAAGCTAGTATAGTTTTTAAAAAAATATCTGATAGCTTATTTTATTTATGAATCACATTGGTTAACTAAGCTAGTATAGTTTTTAAATTTATTTTGGCTTTAATATGTCACAGGTAGCGGCGCCACGAAGGAGAAGTCCCACTGTGATTAAAGAGACATCAAGTTTCTCTCAAGTATCAATGGCAGATATGGTGAGTATGCGTCGTCCGAGCTTGAAAGGGAGTGTTATAGAGCACAGTAAACAAATACCTGGGTCTGATTTGATGCAACGCTCTAGCAAGCCACAAAGGGTTGCTACTCGAGTGGACCACATGCATGAAAGAATATTAGTGCAATCGAAACAAGATGCAGGCAAGTCTGTTGCACAAAAAAGACATCATCCCAAATCCATAATGAGGTGGATCTTGGTGTCCAAATAAAGACGGTGCAAAAGAAGGCAATGGTTGCTCCTGGCTCACTCACTGCTTACATGAAACTCAAAACGAGAATAAGAGAAAAGGAATTGAGAGAGAAAAAAATGAATTATTTTAGGGGAAATCAACCTTTGAGCTTAGATGGATTTGAATCTGAACAAAATATGGATGAAGAAAATGTAGAACGTGATTTCGAACAAATTACGGATGAAGAACATGTAGAAAGTGACTTTGAACAAAATATGGTTGAAAATCATGTGGAACTAGCAGATACAGAGCATATTTATGGGAATGATATACAAGAGATGCAATATGAACAACTTATATCTCAAGAGCAAGAAATCCATCAAGCAGGTAATGATTCTTTGTATAGTTTTGCTACCATATTCAATGTTTCTGACTTTAACTCTAAATGTCATGCGTGGTTATGTGTGGCTCTTTGCACGAGAAATCAAAGGAACTATATCTAATAATAGAATCAGTCCTCATACTAAACCAAGACCTGTTAATTGGGTGTTGTTGGCTCTTCCTATGTGATATCAAATAAGATATCAACCACCTGATGCACTTGGTCCAGTTTCTGAGTGATGTACATCTCAAGTTGTGAAGTTTAGTTTTCTTAGTACAATCATTTACTTGAGACCATTTTGTCATGTGATAATGATGATACAATCAGGTTGCTGTGTATAAATCAAACTGTTATAAGATGTTTAGCTCTCTTTGGATTGTTTTAAATGACCGTGGAATATTCTGGAGGTTTTCAGTATCACTTCTCTATTATTAGAAGAGACTAGCCAGAGACTTACTAGCCTCAACCCGTGAAATTCTACTCTACTCCAAAGTTCAGTTAACCCCCCTCCCTGATTACCCTCTAGAAATAACCTGCGAAGATTTGTATTAATGAAAAACTTGAAGCTTGGGGAGGTGAAGCATAATTTTTCTTGCTCTATATAACTTTAATCAAAGCATTTTGGTCCGTGTAGCTGTCAGTTTTCGTAGAAGTTAAAAATTTCTGGTCAAAGTCCTAAGGGGAAGAACCTCTGTGCTACTGTAAGATAAGTCTGTGTATTATTGAATTTCAGTCTGTCAAACTAGTTTCTGTTTAAATCTTCATATCATCTCCTATCTTGCTATTTTTGTGCTTACATGTTTTAATGACCTATATTTGTCAATATTTGAGTAGCTTCGAAAGAAAAGCGAAAAAGACGACCAACTATGTGCAAAGATGTCCATGAGTGGACATTAGATGATCGGAAGCTTATTATTCTTAATGATATGGGGGAGCCTATTGGACCAGATAAGAAGAAAGTAGATAAATTTTCCAGATTCTTAGGTACTTTAGCTCGTAATCCTACTCTTGCGCCATTAAACAAGTTCAATTGACATCATGTTTCCCCATAAGGAAAACATTTGGAGTTATGTTCAGGTATGCACCCTTTACTATGTTTTTTTTTTAATTCTTCATTTAAGACGACTTTGTCTAATTGTTTTATTTAATTAATGTTGCAGAAAAAATACATCATAGCTGAAGAGGGTAAAGAACGCGTATTTGCATCCATTGGAAAACTTTGGCGTAGATATAAATGCACCATAAAGAAGAAGCACTTTACTCTATACGACAATGATGATGATAGATTAGAACATGCTCTTGAAACTATGCCTGATTCGCATTTCAAAGACTTGTTAAAATTTTGGAATTTGGAAATTATACAGGTATCAACGCATTTTAAAGATGTGTTTGAGCTACATAGAATTTTAGTTTCCCTCTTCGTCTATCTCGCAAGAACCTTTTCAATTCATCATTGTTTCTTTACGCGTTGGAACATGCAGGAGGAAAGTGAGAAGAGAAAGAGAAGCAGGTTGATCCAAAAAGATAGGCACACTATGGGTCCTGTTAGTTTTGCTGGGAAGCGACACGAATTGGTACACCATTGAATCCTTTCTTATCGTTATTGGTATGGTCATATACTTTTTCCAATTTTATTCATACTTACAATGAATTTTCTTACTAGCAACAAGAAGATGCAGAAAAAAAAGCTTCCGTCTCAAACAATTATGTACAAAGAAACTCGTAAAAGGAAAGAAGGCAAAACCTACAAAACATCTTACGACCCTGTCCAAGAAAACATTGTATATTTTCATTTTTCCTCTCTATTACTTAGAATATGCTTATTTATCTCATATTATATAGTTATTTATAATTTTACAATGATAGGACAAGATGAAGGAGCTCCTGTTGCAAACTCAAATTGATGAAGATGCTGCATATTATAAAGTAATGAATAAAACTGAAAGTGTTAGGGGATGTTCAACCAAAGGAAAGAGCAAGGCAACTTCTGTTGGTAGTGTAATCATTCCAGATGAGTTTTTGCAACCATATAAAGACCAAATTGTCAAAGATACAGTTAGAGAAGTAATGCAAACATTCAAGCAACAACTCGAACCTGAGATATTTCATGATTTGACTCGTTGTCTTGGAGATATGCCATCTACATCCAAGAATGGAGAGCATATTAACAATGTACCAACCTTTGAAGACACAAGTGATCAAGAGCACAATCATGTAAAATGAGGATTATCTTACATTTTATTTTATTTTTTGCAGAATGAGGATCAAGAGGAGTAGCTGATCACACAATGGATTTTATGCACAAGACTTTTTTTTTGTTATGAAAAAAGACTTCGAGTATTCTAAAATTTAGTTTTGGATCATTTTATTTGTACTCAATATTTGGATGATTTGGACGTACACTATACTACATGGGTATAATAATTATGATTATTACTTTTATTATTGCTATTTGTGTGTGATATATACATATATATTGACTAACAAAAAAGCGTTACCAAATGACAAGCAAATCGTTACATAAGATTACAAAAAGTGATATATAATGTTAACTGAAGTGTTACTATTAGTTAATGTATGACTTTAAAATGTTACCAAAGATACAACAAATGTTAGGTAATAAGAAAGAAGGTGATACATAATGTTCAAGAAAGTGCTACTATAGGTAAATCGATTACACTAAAAATGTTACTGCAGATATAATAAGTGTTACATAAGAAATTTTAGGTAACATTTGACTGTTGTTACAATAGGTATAAAAAGTGTTACATAATTGGATCTAAAGTAACATTTTTGGAAGTGTTACCATAGGCTTTCTAAAATGTTACCTAATATCTAAGGTAACACGGGCAGATGTAACACGTACTAAAGTGTTACCTAATAACTATAGTAACATTAATAGTAGTTTACGTAACATTTTTTGGTGTTACTTAAGGTGAAGTTTGTTGTAGTGGAATCGTCTGCTTTGGTTGCTAAAAACTCGACGTACCTCAAAGTGGGGTTACCTTTGTAAAATTCGAGCGTCCTCATCCAAAGGAGGTTAATGAGAATTCGAGCGTCCACAACCAGATGGGTTGGACGTGAATTCGAACGCCCTCTATTGGGTAGCTAAGTGCGAATTCGAACGTCCTCCTATGGAGGGGTTCAATCATGAATTCAAACGCCCTCCCTTGGAGGGGTTCAATGTGAATTCGAACGCCCTCCATTAGAGTGGTTCATTGTGAATTCGAACGCCCTCCCTTGGTGGGGTTCAATGTGAATTCGAATGCCCTCCATTGGAGGGGTTCATTGTGAATTCGAACGCCCTCCCTTGGTGGGGTTCAGTGTGAATTCGAACGCCCTCCATTGGAGGGGTTCATTGTGAATTTGAACACCTTCCTAGGAGAATAGCTCATAGAATTCGAGCACCCTCCTAGGAGAATAGTTCTAGAATCCGAACACCCTCAACACAGGGGTTCAAATGAGAATTCGAACGCCCTCCTAGGAGAATAGCTCATAGAATTCGAGCACCCTCCTAAGAGAGGTTCTAAAAATGACTTAGACAAACTTATAATTCAGTGTTGCTCAATATTAGAACGCCCTCCTACTGAGAGGTTCATAAAATTCGAACGCCCTCAGATAGAGAGGTTCGATACAGAACCCGAGCGCCCTCTTAAGGGTGTTCGATATAAAATAAAAAACACTCACCATAGGGTGGTTTATAACAAAACTCGAACGCCCTCCTTGGAGGGGTCCTATGAAAGACAAAATTCGAGCGCCCTCAATAGAGAGGTTCAATGCAAAACTCGAACGCCCTCTATTGGGTGTTCGATATAAAATTGTAAACACCAGCCATTGAGTGGTTAATTTTCTTCGAGGTGCCTGGTAAGGGCTAATTGAGTCCAATACTCAATTTGAAATTTCGACGTGGCCTGGTAAAGGCACTCGTTTGAAAATTCGAGGTGGCCTGGTAAGGGCTAATTGAGTTCAACACTCGTTTGCTCGAAAGGGGTTGCCTTATGAAGGGCTTTGCATAATTGGAAAATTTTCTAAGTATGGATTCAAAGAACATCCTTGAATTGGCTCGAGGTAGCTCAGTCAAAGGGTTGTTCCTTTGGAAGAGTTCGAGGAAGCCCCGGTGAGGGAAGATCTGTACAGCTGAATTTCTTCGAAGTAGGCCCAGTGAGGGTTAACGCTTTTAAAGTCAATGCTTTTAAAGTCAACTTTTTGGGATGGTCAACCGTATTTGACCGGTTTTTATACGTTTTAACTGTATAAATACCGTATCAAAACAAACCTCCTTCTACTCCTTGGCACGAACTCCCATGTTGGGTGACTGTTCATATTAGAGAGGTTACTGTTCAGGGTAGGTGAGATATAAATATTTCACTTCTTTCTTCATTTACTCACTTTGCAATTTCTCTCTCTACTTTCTCTCTCTAGTTTTCTCTCTTTTAAAGAAGCCCTTTGCTTCCTTTGTTTGCTGCTCAGAGTGCGTCAAGAGTGCGAGGAATCTCCTTCGTGTAATTCGACCAAGGTATGATTTCTCATACTTGACTCTTTTCTTTTCTTTTAATAAATTCGATAGGGGTCACTGTATTATAAATAATGAACCCTGTTTTCGAACTGAGCGCCTCATATACCTTGCCCCTTCCTTATATGCCTGGGTAGAAACATGGGTAGATGGCTCCTGTTGTATCAATAGCTTATTGGGCCCCGAACTCTGATTTTTTGCTCGACACCATTCCTATTGAGGAAGAGGAGTGTGAGGAGAATTTCGAGGGACCCGAGGAGTTTTTAGATCACCCAAATAAAGTAACGATAGCTTTCCCTCCTTCTAAGAGGAGTTACTTAGATTCTTTCCTTTCCCTTGGTGTAGTGCAAATAATGGAGGCGACGGATGAAGGGACCTCGACATCCGACTATATCGAGCCCTTCCCTTCCCCCAACATGAGATTGGGAATAAGTGGCCACTGGTCAACGGGGAAGTGGCGAAAGGATCTTCAAGGCGGGCTTGTATCATATAAAACTGCCCTATGTCATGTATCCTCCGCAAGTGACGGACCTGGTGGTGTCACCACCCCCTGGGTGCATTGGTGTATATAAGTCATATTTTGAGCTGGGTTTGCGTTTTTCCTTGCACCCGCTTTTCAAGGAAATTTTAGAGGCATACAACATCGCTTTATGTCAACTTATGCCCAACTCTGTTGGGACGATTGTTGCCTTTTTATGTATTTGTCGCATGCTTGGAGTGCGACCCTCCTTGCGCCTTTGGCGCAACATGTTCAGAATAAACGAAGTGTCCGAGCTTCGCCATGGGCCTGGTTGGTATTCTTTTCAAGCCAGACACCTTATTATGATCAAGGATGGCCGAAGAGATGAGAAATCATATAAGGTTACAACAGAGATGTGATAGGTTTTAGTCGTGTCACCTAATCAAAAATAAACCTACGGTCCTCTAACTAAGGTAGTCAGTGGTAGCAGGGTCGAATCCGCAGGGAGACAGAGTTTCTATATTAATATTCAATTAACTAACTACTTCAGATGAAAATATGGAGAATTAACTGAACTAATGAGTAAGCTAAATAATACGAATTAAGTCGAGGATTTAACTATGGAATAAAAGCCTAGGGTATTAGGTCGGTCCACCATGCTTATACCAATCAAACAAGGTCAACAACTATCGAAACCTAGGTCAAGAGTCGAGGGGTTAGAGCATGTGTTGAGCTATGGTTAAGACTCAACGCTCATGGTTCAACATACGCCGCATGTTCACTGATGTGTCCTAGGCCTCTAGTCGTAAGACGGATCTGTGCAAACAACTATTAACCACAAGCAATCAATGAAATTGGCCACTAACATTAATCACTAATTAAGGACAAACCACACCACAATCACTCTAATCAAGCCCTAGAAATCAATAGGGGTCTAAGTAACAATCATGGTATAAACATGGCTTCCCTATCTAACACCCTAGAAAGAGAACTACTCAGACATGATTAAATCGACAACAACAAATCTAATTGAAAACCCTAAGAATTGCATCATGAACTAAGTGAGAAATAAGCAATTGAACTAAAGTAATTGAGATAAAGGAATAAAGCAATAAGCAAGACGATTACCAAATTGACGGAAAGCGGAAACTTTAATTGAATTGAAATTGTACTTGAATCTCTTCTACAATCGAAAGCAATGATAAACTAGGCTAAGAGCTCTCTAAGTGTTTTACAATATGAAAGATACAAATAAAAATAACCTAAAAAGTATTTATAGGTCCTAAGAAAACAATAAGATAGAGTGGGGAAAATAACGAAAATCGCATCCCCGTGTCCTCCACCCGATCGGGCAAAAGGCCGCCCGATCGGGCCTGGGAACAAGTCTCCAGCAGCAACAAAATAGGCTTCACCCGATGGGATCGGGCAGATTCCACCCGATCGGGGCCGCAACCCCAGCACCCGATCGGGCAAGTCCACCCGATGCCATCGGGTGGATGTCTTCTTCAGCTCTCAGAAAAACAGCAAGAATGGCTAAGTATTGCTCCGCCCGATGCGATCTGGCAAGGCCGCCCGATCGGGCGGGAAACCTGAACTTCAGCTTCTTCACTCGTACCCGATCGGGCAGTTGTTGCCCGATCCGATCGGGCCAGTCTTCTTCTTTCCTTGCTTTGCTTGGCTTCAGACGCCAAGTCTTTGCACACTTACTTCTTCATAATGGGGTCCAAATACCATCTTGAGACCTCAAAGATGCCTCATAACTTCCCGCTATAGCGTGGTGCTCAAAACATCAAGTAAATAGGGAGTTTTTCCCTAAAACCTGCAAAATGATATAGAACACACAAACCACAACTATATCGAAATAGTTAGCATAAATAGCTCCTAAGAGCATCAATATAGCACAATTTAGCTTGTAAAGAAAGGGAAAAACTCTATAAGATATCGATATATCAAGATGCCAACCAACCATGCTTTTTTTCGAGGGGAGTTCCTCTTCATTTTTCGAGGGGATCAGCCGTGGGATGTACCTGTTACATTGTCTGATAGCCCTCCTAACTTCGACATGAATCTTAATGTGCCTGAAATGGACGCCGAGGAGGCTATAGTGGCCATTCATTGCGTCGTTCCATATTGACGGGAAGCCGAAATACAAAACTGATCATTGGCTGCCCAATGACAAGGACCTGGCTACCGAGCACTTCCTGTCGGCTTTCGACGTGTCCCCGGCTTATGACCAATGTAGGGGTCTATCGCTTGTCTGCTTCTTTTCTTTGTAATAAAAACTTGTTTCTAACTCATTTATGTTCTTGTAGTACTCGCTTACAACAATCTCGACGAGGAGATGAAGAAAAATACTGCGAAGAGCGGTATGGCGGCCATGGCCAGGCTGTCGATGCAAACGGGGGAACATAAAGTTCCCAAACCTCCTGCTGTAAGTTCGAACACCCTCTTGCTTGGTTTTAGTTCTTTGTTTCCTTTTAACTTAGTCTTTTCTTGTTCGTGCAAAATCCAAAACATAAACCAAAGGCAAAAGCGGCTACGCCGAAGCCTTTGCCTGCCCCTCCTACTACTCTGCCCGACCCCCCTCTATCAGCGGTCGAGGTTCCTGAAAGTGCGGGATCCAAAAGGAAGGCCCGCACCTCCCCTTCAATCGATCTGTTAACTTCCCGCTATAGCGTGGTGCTCAAAACATCAAGTAAATAGGGAGTTTTTTCCCTAAAACCTGCAAAATGATATAGAACACACAAACCACAACTATATCGAAATAGTTAGCATAAATAGCTCCTAAGAGCATCAATATAGCACAATTTAGCTTGTAAAGAAAGGGAAAAACTCTATAAGATATCGATATATCAAATTCCCCCAAGCTAAACCTTTGTTTGCCCTCAAGCAAATAAAACATGATCGTGGAATAGATTGCCTCACCCCATAAATAAAACGATTCAAGCTCAAAAAACATTTTCAAGACTAAGAATCGTTCAAGCAGGCATAATTCAAGTTCGGCAAATCAAATCCTTCCAACCACCAATCATCCAAGCAATTCATCAAGTTCAAGTGACTACTAGGCATACAAATCCTGAAAAGGTGCTCACAAAGGGTGTCACTCCTCTCAATTTTGTGGCAGGCAAAGAATGTGCCCGAACACTCACCGCCCCGACCATAAATGTCCCTTCCCACTCACACTCTCATGTGTTTAAGAAGGTAAAATGTCGCTCATCCTAATCAAGTCGACTCAACTAGCAGACGTACTCTTTAACTTTGACAAACTGACCAAAATTAATCTAGTAGACATTGTAGGCACAAGCTCAAGAGGACTTTTCCAGGTTGTAATGGGGCTTAGGTAAGAGGTAGGGGATACTTTTGGGTAATGTGGTGGAAAAACCAAGAAAGGGGGAGCATGAACACTCAAACAAGGCCTTAGATGGCCTAAGCAACTCCCAATCAGCACCATAAAACCATGAAAAATAAACCAACTCTCCAAATTCAATGAATACGCACAACAAACCCAAGTTTTAGGCAATGACATGAAACTTTATTTATGAACGTGCGTGAATGAAAGAACTTTGAATTCTTTTGAACTTTTATTTCATTTTTTTCTTTCATTTTTTTGAACTTCATTCACGCAACTCTAATTTTGCCTTTTCTTTTCTTTTTCTAATAATCAAGCCACAACAAATACACTTTTGATTCCTCAACAATCAAACCAAACCATGAAACCAACTTCACTCTCAACCCATACACAAAGCTCCCCCAAGCAAGGCTTGGGAATAATATCGAAACAAAGGCCATGGGCTTATAATAAGGGTTTAAGTAACATGAAACAAGGTCATTAGGCTCAGCGGGGCTAAGGAGGATAAAAATGTATCAAAAACTAACTCTGGGGCTCAAGAATAAGTCAAAAGAACGCCTCTATCATAGCAAGTGTAACAAGTCACCAAACATCAAATGAGTACGAAGTCAAAGTCAAGATCGATCCGCTAGAGAGGAACTAACACACCAAAAATATAGACTGGATAAAAGTATGAATCCAATAGGCTAGAAAAAGGCCTCACAGTCCAACCAAATCAGGTATGCAGCACAAAGTAGTATATCATAGTCAGAAATTGCTCGAAATCAAAGTAGTCGAACATCAAATCAAAGCCTCATAATCACAAATGCCCAGCTATCCAGAAAACAAAGTCAAATCATTCTCAATAAAGCACAAAAAGGGGCACAGGGAGGCAATCAAACCACTCATGATCAAACATATTTTTTTTCAAATTTTTCAATTTTTCTTACAGCTGTAAACTAAACTATCAAAGCTTTAAACTACACTAAAAAGCAGTAAACTATACTAGAAAGCAATAAACTATACTCACAGTGAGAGATTCTCCCCCAAGCTGAACGAGGCAATGTCCTCATTGCAACGAGGGAGAGGAGAGAACAAGGGCATCAGCTGCCCATATCATCATTAGTGGGGTCACTGAAGAAACCACCACTAGAAGTACCACAACCATCGGTAAAACCACCACCGGAGAGACCACTCATCCCACCACCAAATCCACTAGGACCTGCATCAAAACCACCTCCAAAACCACTAGGACCTAGGCCAAAGTCTCCTAAAGAGACTGACTGACGAGCAGGCTCATCCTCCTCATCCTCTGCCATGTCATCGCTATGACCGGTAGGCTGGCCATAACTCGGGTTCCAATGGTACCACGAGGGGTGCTGAGCAGTCTGCTCAATAATGCCACGCCTACAATAGTCGTCATAGAGAGGATAAAGGGCGTAGTGCTAGTCGTTAGCCAAGGTGTCCATCCGCCCCCCCATCTGGTCTATACGGGTATAGAGCTGATCGATGCGAGTGCCATAGCCCGCGAGGGTGGCGGTGTTCGCGTTGATCAGCCCTTCCATTCTACCCATCCCCGTCTCCATGCGACCTAGGGTCGACATCATAGAGGTAAAGTCAAATGAGTCCGTGTGAGGGAGAGGGGGATGGGGAGCAGAAGTGGAGGCGCCCTCGTCTAAAATCGGCGTATGCCGCCTATGGTAAGAACGGCGAGGGGGCTATGGCTCAGGGACAACTAGGTCGACTCCCTCGATAGGGAGTAGGTAGTTTGCCTGACGAGGCTGTAGTCGGGCCCTAGAGTCGGGCAGAATGAGGGATTTTTTGGACTTAATCACCCACTGAAATCTATGGTCAGGCAGGCGGTTCAGGACTTTGAGGGTGTTGAGATAGGTGAGGCCAATGAGGGTAGGGCCTAGGACGGGGGTACACTGAGTCTCGTCAAAGCCGGTAATTTACCGGGCAAACAATGTGATCAACCCCCCGTTAACTAACCTCCTAGAGGTCTAACTACCATCTTCCCTTGGCTTAGGGAGCGAGTTCGAGATACGCTCGAACTGAATAGCGATATGGTGAGCCAAGTTGTACTGAAATGGCTCCCTAGAGCCTTTAGCAATATAGCTAGCTATAGCAACTAGCTCGGCCCCCCGGACCAAGTGACCCTCGAACCGTCCCAACAGAGTCTGGGCCATGAACCGTATCCAAATGCTAAAAATAGGGTGATGGAAGTTCGCCCAATGACAGTGCTGGATGTCAAAGGGCTTAGGGTCCCCTGTCAGCATAACATAAGTGTCGGCCATTCTAAAGTGGTCGGGTGGGTAGTAGTCACCCCGTACTTGTAACCTAAGGACCCCCGCAAATTCCCTAAGGCTAAGGGAGTGTTCTTGGTTTAGAAGTCTAAAGTGGACATGGGTGACCGGACCGGCCCGGGGCTTTGTCAAACTGAAACTACTAAAAAATTCATAGACTAGAGGAGGATAAGTGTTAACATGTACATTATAAAGCGCCTCCATGCCTAGAACTTTCATGAAGTCCTTAAAATCATCAGTTAAACCAAGTTTAGACAAAAGCTCAACATCTAGAAATCGGGTAGGAAGTACCTCACGCTTTTTAAATCGCAAGAATTTCTCGCGATGTTCATCATCCCGGAAAATGATTTCCGGGTATTGAGGATCCCGTGGAACTTGTGGTGGTGGTGGTGGTTGTGGTGTTGCCTCTCGCCTAGATCGTGAGCCTTCACCACGAATTATCCTTTTGAATTTGCTTGCCATGGTAGAAAATGTGCCTTGTAACCTCTTGTAACACAAAGATGGGGTTTTAAGGTGAGTGTGGGAAGAGAAGGGAGAGGGAAGATGATTTTTGTGAATGAAATTTTGTGAGATGGAGGGTGAAAGGAGGGGTTTTTGAAGTTTTGAGGTGGAAAAATAGAGTTTTAATGGAGGTTAGGGGTTTGGAGGTTGAAGATGAGTGAAGAGAGAGAGAGTTGATTGAAAGGATGAGGAATGAATGGTGAGAAAAGGGGTGTAATCCGTGTAAAAGGAGGTTAGATGGTCGCAGGCCCGATCGGGTACATGGCCGCCCGATCGGGCAAGGTATTTTTGATCGGGTGCTAGGGTTGCGCACCCGATCGGGCAAACCATGCCCGATGGCATCGGGCGTCCTTTCTTTTCTTCCTGTATGTTAATTTTCGCTCACCCGATCGAGCATCTTCCACCCGATCTGATCAGGCGAGCTACTGTTCAGTATGTAGCTCGCCTTTTTGCAAATTTGGGGCAAGTAAGGCTCAAGTTTCTCTTCAAACAGCATATCTGCACATCAAAGCACACAAGATCTAGGAACACATTAGTACCCTCACGCTCTCTCACATGCTATAAGCTACGAAACAAATGAAAAGAAGATCTAACTAAGAGATACGGGTTGCCTCCCGCAAAGCGCTGGTTTATGAAGGTCCCGTACGACCTATTACCTTTCTAGGTAGATGAATCAAGTGGGGAGGAATCAAAGCGGATTTCCTCCACACAACCAACCAAGGCACCTTCATGGTACAGCTTCAGACGCTGTCCATTTGCCTTAAACTTCTCTCCTTTGTGGTTGGCAACCTCGATGGCACCATGTGCGTTCACTTCTGTCACCTCGAATGGTCCAGACCATCGAGATTTGAGCTTTCCAGGAAACAGTCTTAACCTGGAATTGAACAATAGGACCTAGTCGCCAACCTCGAATTCTCTTTTCCCTATCATCTTATCATGCAACTTCTTCGTTTGCTCTTTATAGAGCCTGTGATTTTCATAAGCATCCAAACGGAGCTCATCCAACTCATTGAGTTGAAGAAGTCGTGCTTCACCTGCAGCTGTCAAATCAAGGTTAATCTCTTTGACCGCCCACGCAGAAAGATACTCCATCTCAACTGGTAGATGACAAGCTTTGCCATAAACTAGTCGATAGGGTGTGGTACCCAAAGGAGTCTTAAAAGCAGTGCGGAGCGCCCAAAGAGTATCATCAAGTTTCAATGACCAATCCTTTCTAGCTTTAGTGACCACTTTTTCAAGGATTCTCTTAATTTGCCTATTAGACACTTCTACTTGGCCACTAGTTTGAGGGTGATAGGCAAGTCCGACTTTGTGGGTGACTCCATGTTTTGTCAATAGGGTCTTGAAGGTACTCTTATGAAAGTGAGAGCCACCATCACTGATTACAACACGGGGGACACCAAAACGGGGAAAGATTATCTTTTTAAACATCTTCATCACAACCTTAGAATCATTGGTTGGTGATGCTATAGCTTCTACCCATTTAGTCACATAGTCGACGGCCACTAGAATATACCTATTCCCACAAGAAGTAGGAAAGGGTCCCATAAAATCAATCCCCCATACATCAAAAGGTTCGACCTCTAAAATCCCACTCTGTGGCATCTCTTGCCTTTTTGAAATATTGCCCGTCCTTTGACAAGCATCACAAGACAAACAAAAGGCACGGGCATCTTTAAAAATCGAAGGCCAATAGAAACCACTATGTAAGACTCTAAAACCAGTAGCTTGGGAACCGAGATGACCACTAGAAGGCATACTATGACAATGTAGCAAAACACCCTCTATTTCCCAATCAGGAATGCAACGACGAAACATCCCGTCGGAGAACTTCTTATATAGGAAAGGATCCTCCCAAAAATACATTCTAGCATCATGATAAAACTTTTTGCGCTACTGATATGTAAGATTGGGAGGATGAGAACCACTAACACAGAAGTTAGCAAAGTCAGCATACCAAGGAGTTTTAGAGGACACAGAAAACAAATGATCATCAGGAAAAGAGTCATCTATAGGAGGGTCAGAAGGGGATCCAAACCTCAACCTAGAAAGGTGGTCGGCGACCACATTCTCGGCACCCTTCTTATCTTTGATTTCCAAGTCGAATTCTTGCAGCAAAAGAATCCACCTGATGAGCCTAGGTTTGGCCTCCTTCTTAGCCATCAAGTACTTCAAAGCAGCATGATCAGTGTTATAGGTTCGAAACTTATCCAATGCATAGACTATGGCTAGCAACTCCTTCTCTGTCGTAGCATAATTAACCTGGGCTGGATCCAAGGTTTTGCTAGCATAGTGAATCACATGGAGTAGCTTATCCTTCCGCTGACCAAGTACTGCCCCTATCGCATAATCACTAGCATCACACATGATCTCGAAAGGGAGATCCCAATCTGGAGGTTGTATAATAGGAGCAGTGATCAAAGCTGTCTTTATCCTGTCAAAAGACTCCAAACACTCATTAGTAAAATCGAATGTGGCACCCTTTAGCAACAATTGAGTGAGGGGTTTCGCAATTTTTGAAAAGTCTTTGATAAATCTGCGATAAAACCCCGCATGACCAAGAAAACTCCTCACTCCTTTGACATTCATTGGAGGGGGAAGTTTCTCAATCACCTCAATCTTTGCTCTATCCACTTGGATGCCACGCTCAGAAATCAAGTGACCTAAAACGACACCTTCATTCACCATGAAGTGACATTTTTCCCAATTAAGCACGAGGTTTGCCTCAACACATCTTTTAAGCACTTTGGACAAATTATGCAGGCAAACATCAAAATCAGAACCATAAACACTGAAATCATCCATAAACACTTCCATGATATTTTCAATAAAATCAGAGAATATGGCCATCATGCAGCGTTGGAAAGTAGCGGGAGCGTTACACAATCCAAATGACATCCTACGATATGCGAAGGTGCCATGAGGACATGTAAACGTAGTCTTTTCCTGATCATCTGGGTGGATGGGAATTTGGAAAAAACCAGAATATCCATCTAGATAACAGAAATAACTATGTTTGGCTAGCCTTTCCAACATCTGATCAATAAAAGGGAGGGGCAAAATGGTCCTTCAGTGTGGCATTATTAAGTCTACGATAATCAATGCACATACGCCACCCTGTCACAGTCCTAGTGGGAATTAAATCACCTTTCTCATTTTCAACAACAGTGGTCCCCCCTTCTTGGGAACCACTTTCACAAGACTGACCCACTTCGAATCAGCAATGGGATAAATGATCCCTGCATCTAACAGTTTCATGATCTCTTTCTTCACCACCTCTTGCATGTTAGGATTCAAACGTCTCTGAGGTTGAATGCAAGGGCGGTGATCCTCTTCAAGATTAATACGATGCATACAAAAATCAGGACTAATGCCCTTTAGATCATCAATACTATACCCAATAGCCTTCTTAT
Source organism: Patellifolia procumbens (assembly GCA_947645195.1). Classification (NCBI taxonomy): domain Eukaryota; kingdom Viridiplantae; phylum Streptophyta; class Magnoliopsida; order Caryophyllales; family Amaranthaceae; genus Patellifolia; species Patellifolia procumbens. The sequence continues at coordinate 3,786,584 of CANSGD010000955.1, forward strand.
GGATACGAAGCACAGCAAGCAAACTTTGCAATTGGCTATCTGTGAGTTTAGTACTAACAATCACGGGACATTCTTCCTTATCATCTAAAAATGCATACTTCAAATGAGAGGGAAGTGGTTTGAGTTCTACCTTAGTTACCTGAGGAGTAGAACTGGAGCATACACTTTCAAGTATCACAGTTTCCTGTTTCTGTTCAGCTCCATGACCCTCTAAATCAGCAAGACAGGCATCAACATCAGTATCAATGCCTAAGGAGTCACTCTCAGTCAATGCTACCTCCAATGGGTCAGCATCACGTATCTGCTGAAATGCAGACATCACAGCTTTGTCTACCACATCTATCCTGCAACAAGATTCTTCAAGCATAGGAGACTTTATAGCAATGGTTAGTTTAAAAGTGACAGTATCATCACCAACACTTGAAGTCACAGATCCTAACTTGACATCAATAACAGCACCTGCAGTACACAAAAATGGTCTGCCCAAAATAATAGGAATTTGGGCATCCTCCTCCATATCTAATACAACAAAATCCACAGGAATGTAAAACTTTCCCACCCTAACAGGGACGTCTTCTAAAACACCTAGAGGGTATTTTATAGAACGGTCAGCCATCTGCAAAGTAATTTGAGTGCACTTAAGTGCCCCCATATTCAGTTTATTACAGACAGACAAAGGCATGACAGACACAGATGCACCTAAATCACATAATGCTTTATCAATAAAAAGTGCACCTACATGACAAGGGATGGAAAAGCTACCCGGATCTTTCAATTTTGGTGGGGATTTGTTTTGCAAAACGGCACTACACTCTTCAGTGAGTGCGACTCTATCTACCCCACCAAAATCTCTCTTTTTGTGATCATCTCCTTCAAAAACTTAGCATAGACAGGCACTTGAGAAATTAGTTCAGTGAAAGGGACCGTTACCTCAAGGTTCTTGACCATAGCCAAGAACTTACTAAGTTGTTGATCCACTTTGGACTTTTGCATTCGATGAGGAAAAGGCAACCTTGGTGAAAAAGGTGTATCAGAAACCTTCTCCTTCTCCTTCTTCTTTTCTGCCTGTTCAGCTGTTTCAGACACTTCGACATCAGACGTTGAATTCTTATCCAATTCCTTCTCTACTACCTCCTTTTCCTTGCTAGGGGCAATATCATCATCGACGGGCATAGGAGGAGCAGCATAAGCAGTGCCACTACGAAGAGTAACGGCATTTGCTTGCTCCCTATGTGTAGGTTGCCCCGACAATTGTCCCTGCTGCCTCTGTGCATTAGTCTCTGCCAACTGAGCAATCTGAGTCTCGAGAAGTTTTATGTGCTTCTCTTGGGACTTCTGTGTTTCCTCATGTGTCTTCTGCATAGACAATATTAATTTCATCAGTTCAGAATTGCTAGGCTCTTGTGGGGTTGCATTTTGTGGTGCTGGCTGATAATTCTGATGAGCAGGTCTTTGGAAACCAGGAGGATGATGAGAATTTCCTTGGTTTTGGTAGTAGTTGGGTTTTGGGTTGTGGTGTGGAGGTTGATAGGAATTTCGTGGGGGATGGTAGGAATTTTGTGGTTGTGGGTTTTGAACATTGTTGCTTCTATAGGAAAGAAGTGGGTTTTCTTTCCAACCAGGATTGTATGTGTTGGAGTAGGGGTTATTGGGTTGTCTTTGCTGAAAAGCATTAGCCTGCTCCATCTGATTCTGACTGAACTGACACACCTCGCAGTAAGATGAGGCGATGGGTGCAACTGCTGACATAGCGTTGATGCTCATAGGCGGAGGTGTTGAACTAGCGGATTTCATTAGCTGCTGAGTGAGTTGCGCCATCTGAGATGTAAGCATTGAAATAACGTCAACTTCAAGCACCTTCTTAGTCAGACTCCTAGATGATGAATGGTCATTGGCCGCAAGATTTGCTAGGATGTCATAACCCTCATCAACTGCCTTGTCTAAAAAGACCCCTCCTGCAGACGAATCAACAATACTCTTCGTCTGAGGCTGCAGACCATTATAAAAAGTCTGCGTCAGAAACCACTTGTCCATATTATGATGTGGACATTCCCTTTGTAGGTCTCTGAATCTAGTCCACGCTTCCCTCAATGTCTCATCTGGCTCTTGGAAAAATGTGGCCAACTTGTTCCTGATTTCTGCTGTTTTTGTGGGAGGGTAATACTCATGTAGAAATGCAGCAGAAATCGCCGGCCATTCTGTCTCAGTGATATCGCTGAACCACCTCTGAGCCTTGTCTCTGAGTGAGAACTCAAATAACATAACCTTCAGCTGCTCAGGTGTGACTCCTTGATGTTTAACAGTCCTGTAGAGTTGTTGGAATCTCTGCAGATGGTTGGCCGGATCTTCAGAAGGATGCCCACTAAACTGATTCTGCTGCACCATATTAATTAGTGCTGGTTTGATTTCAAAATTGTTCGCAGCAATAGTGGGCATCGGCGGACCTGTGGGTATGCCTTCAGGATTAGGCACCCCATAAGATTTCAGTGACTTCGTCATTGGTAATGTAGAAATCTCTGAAACTGGCTTCTCTTGGTCAAATTCTTCTCTAAGATCCCGAAGTATTGCTTCTGTGTCAGGATCTCCGGGAATAATGTGAGTTTTCTTTCGATACCTGGACATATAAGAGAAAACGACAAGATAACCGTAAGAACGGCCTCGATTGGAACGGGAGGTTCCAATGAGGCAAAGAGAAGTACGCTAATTAATCGAATAAAAATTAGAAAACTAGCCGTCTCCCCGGCAACGGCGCCAAAATTTGATAGGTTTTAGTCGTGTCACCTAATCAAAAATAAACCTACGGTCCTCTAACTAAGGTAGTCAGTGGTAGTAGGGTCGAATCCGCAGGGAGACAGAGTTTCTATATTAATATTCAATTAACTAACGACTTCAGATGAAAATATGGAGAATTAACTGAACTAATGAGTAAGCTAAATAATACGAATTAAGTCGAGGATTTAACTATGGAATAAAAGCCTAGGGTATTAGGTCGGTCCACCATGCTTATACCAATCAAACAAGGTCAACAACTATCGAAACCTAGGTCAAGAGTCGAGGGGTTAGAGCATGTGTTGAGCTATGGTTAAGACTCAACGCTCATGGTTCAACATACGCCGCATGTTCACTGATGTGTCCTAGGCCTCTAGTCGTAAGACGGATCTGTGCAAACAACTATTAACCACAAGCAATCAATGAAATTGGCCACTAACATTAATCACTAATTAAGGACAAACCACACCACAATCACTCTAATCAAGCCCTAGAAATCAATAGGGGTCTAAGTAACAATCATGGTATAAACATGGCTTCCCTATCTAACACCCTAGAAAGAGAACTACTCAGACATGATTAAATCGACAACAACAAATCTAATTGAAAACCCTAAGAATTGCATCATGAACTAAGTGAGAAATAAGCAATTGAACTAAAGTAATTGAGATAAAGGAATAAAGCAATAAGCAAGACGATTACCAAATTGACGGAAAGCGGAAACTTTAATTGAATTGAAATTGTACTTGAATCTCTTCTACAATCGAAAGCAATGATAAACTAGGCTAAGAGCTCTCTAAGTGTTTTACAATATGAAAGATACAAATAAAAATAACCTAAAAAGTATTTATAGGTCCTAAGAAAACAATAAGATAGAGTGGGGAAAATAACGAAAATCGCATCCCCGTGTCCTCCACCCGATCGGGCAAAAGGCCGCCCGATCGGGCCTGGGAACAAGTCTCCAGCAGCAACAAAATAGGCTTCACCCGATGGGATCGGGCAGATTCCACCCGATCGGGGCCGCAACCCCAGCACCCGATCGGGCAAGTCCACCCGATGCCATCGGGTGGATGTCTTCTTCAGCTCTCAGAAAAACAGCAAGAATGGCTAAGTATTGCTCCGCCCGATGCGATCTGGCAAGGCCGCCCGATCGGGCGGGAAACCTGAACTTCAGCTTCTTCACTCGTACCCGATCGGGCAGTTGTTGCCCGATCCGATCGGGCCAGTCTTCTTCTTTTCTTGCTTTGCTTGGCTTCAGACGCCAAGTCTTTGCACACTTACTTCTTCATAATGGGGTCCAAATACCATCTTGAGACCTCAAAGATGCCTCATAACTTCCCGCTATAGCGTGGTGCTCAAAACATCAAGTAAATAGGGAGTTTTTCCCTAAAACCTGCAAAATGATATAGAACACACAAACCACAACTATATCGAAATAGTTAGCATAAATAGCTCCTAAGAGCATCAATATAGCACAATTTAGCTTGTAAAGAAAGGGAAAAACTCTATAAGATATCGATATATCAAGATGCCAACCAACCATGCTTTTTTTCGAGGGGAGTTCCTCTTCATTTTTCGAGGGGATCAGCCGTGGGATGTACCTGTTACATTGTCTGATAGCCCTCCTAACTTCGACATGAATCTTAATGTGCCTGAAATGGACGCCGAGGAGGCTATAGTGGCCATTCATTGCGTCGTTCCATATTGACGGGAAGCCGAAATACAAAACTGATCATTGGCTGCCCAATGACAAGGACCTGGCTACCGAGCACTTCCTGTCGGCTTTCGACGTGTCCCCGGCTTATGACCAATGTAGGGGTCTATCGCTTGTCTGCTTCTTTTCTTTGTAATAAAAACTTGTTTCTAACTCATTTATGTTCTTGTAGTACTCGCTTACAACAATCTCGACGAGGAGATGAAGAAAAATACTGCGAAGAGCGGTATGGCGGCCATGGCCAGGCTGTCGATGCAAACGGGGGAACATAAAGTTCCCAAACCTCCTGCTGTAAGTTCGAACACCCTCTTGCTTGGTTTTAGTTCTTTGTTTCCTTTTAACTTAGTATTTTCTTGTTCGTGCAAAATCCAAAACATAAACCAAAGGCAAAAGCGGCTACGCCGAAGCCTTTGCTGCCCCTCCTACTACTCTGCCCGACCCCCCTCTATCAGCGGTCGAGGTTCCTGAAAGTGCGGGATCCAAAAGGAAGGCCCGCACCTCCCCTTCAATCGATCCGTTAATACCGGATCTTAGTTTCCATCTAGGTGCAGGTTCCATTCCTCTAGGCGAGGATGATGTCGAGGAGCCCCTGGTCAAGAAGACGAAGTCTTCTTGGCTCGACGACGTCGACGGTCAGTCCGGCGTCGTGAGCATAGAGAATGCCAGCCAACAGGCTCTTCGAGCTCGTTATCAACGAGTTCGGGAGGCGTTGTTGGTGCCCGGGGATAAAGAAGACATCTCTAAGCTCAGTGCAGTGAAGGAGATTGAGGCACTCAACGAGTGCTGGTTACAAGTGAGTCTCTGTTTACTTCTTTTTTGTCCATATCCCACTTGTTTAACTTAACATTTTATCTCATTGCTTGTTGTCGCAGATGTCTATCCGAATGACCTGCCTTACTTAAAAGGAAGGTCGTGACTCGGGTAAGCTGGCTGAGGAGCTCGACAAGTGTAAACAGGAGCTGCTGGAGGCTTCTCGAAGGGTCCGTTTTCTCGAGGCTGAGCTCGAGACGGCCAAGATGTTGAACGCTGACAACCTCGAGGCTTTTAACAGCGAGAGGAAGAGCCTGATGACCAACAAAGAGGAGCTATCTAACCAGCTCAAGGAACCGGAAAAGAAGCTCGAGGCCTCGCGCAAAGAGGTGGCTAAACTCGAGGGCCAGCTGAGGGGCCAAAAGGAGCTGCTTGATCGTGCCCAGGCTCAGCGGGATGACTTGCAACAAAAATATGAAAAGTCCGTCAAGGACTTAAAGCAGAAGAGGAACAAGTACATCCGTCGCTGGAAGCGATCGCTGGAGGGCCGCAACTTTGCTTACCAAAAGATGGTAGAGGGTTTCCAGTCTGCTCGAGGAGAAGTTCAGAGTTTCTTCGAGAAGACTTTGAAGGACTTGGCTCCTGACTTGGATTTCCAACAAGTCTTGGCCAAGTACGGTGAATACGAGCAGAAGGCCCATGATGAATACATGGAGAAGGAGAAGGGTAAGCAGGGGGTTGGTGATGCTTCGACTCCTGTCCCTAAGGAGGTCGAAGAGTTTAAAGAGGATCAAGCCCCTGCAGATCCTTCGCCCGTTAAGGAGAGTGAAGTTGCGGCTGCGGAGGTTGTCACTGAAGCTGCTGAAGGTGAGCCTGAGGTGGGTGAAGCGGACGATGCGAGCTCTTCATCCGAGTCCTCGTCTGAGGAGGAGGATATTGACATAGAGGCCCCTTGACTTTTGTAACTCAGCTTTCTGTACTTACCTTTTTGTAACTCAGCTACTTAGTTTTCTTTTATTCTGCTTTCAAAGCTTGTAATCTTTACTTCGAAATGGAATGAAAACAAGTTTTTGTTGATCTTGTTTTATGCTTTTTGCATTTATTTTCGACCTGCCGGGTCTCCTGTTTCTTTTTGTATGAAAAAATTCGAGCACCCTCTAAGAAGGGTTCAAATAAAAATTCGAAGGCCCTCCCTAAAGGAGTTGTTTTTCATTTTTAACATGGATTCATGATGTGATGATAATATGTTCGAGAGACCGGTGAGGTCGTATATTCTTTGAACCTGCTAGGTGTAAAGAAAATTCGAATACGATACATAAAAATGCATGATAAATTCGAAAGACTGGTGAGGTCGTATTTTATTCATAATTCTTAACATGTCTGTTTGGACCGGCAAGGTCTACAAGGTTAAGAATGTTACAAATATTTCAATGCATATCACATCAAATTAATTTGTATCTAGACCGTCTAGGTCGAAGTAGTACAAGTATCACCTAACTTGTTCTTATATTAGCCCCTTAAGTTGTTGTGGTTGGCTTCAAACATAGAACTTCCTCAAGTTGTCGATATTACATGGACGAAACAAAGGATCACCATCCATGTTCTCGAGTCTGTATGTTCCGGGGTGAATAACCTCAGTTACTCGATATGGTCCTTCCTTATTTGGACTTAGCTTGCCAAGGTCCATCTTTTTTCCTGTGGCCTCGATTTTTCGAAGGACTAGGTCCCCTACTTCAAACTTCCTTTCTTTGACTCCTTGATTGTATAGTCTGGTCATTCTATCCTTTTGAGCAATTGATTTGAGCAGTGCATTCCCTCTGGTCTCTGGCAAGAGGTCGAGGTTGACGCTTATCTCTTCTTCGTTTTTCCCGTAATCATAGAAGGTTATCCCCGATGAGGGGATATCCACTTCAACTGGTAGCACAGCTTCACTTTCGTAGACCAAGTTAAAAGGCGTATGACCAGTTGCTTCTTTTACCGTAGTTCGAGCTGACCATAGTATGCCTGGTAGGTCTTCGACCCATGACCCTTTTGCTCCATCTAACATTTTCTTCAGTCCTTTGAGGATAACTTTGTTGGCTGCCTCGGCCTGCCCGTTGGTCTGCGGTCGACTGACAGCAGAAAATCTTGTTTGTATGTCAAATCGAGCGCAGTAGGCTTTGGTAGGTCCATTGTTGAATTGTCGACCGTTGTCTGATATGAGTGCTCGAGGTATGCCAAAACGAGTGATGATGTTTTTCCAGATGAACTCTTGCACTTTGTTATCTGTGATGGTGGCTAAGGGTTCAGCCTCGATCCATTTGGTGAAGTATTCGACAGCTACCAATAAGAATTTTCTTCCACCAGATGCAACTGGGAAGGGCCCGAGGATGTCCATCCCTCACTGGTCGAATGGTAGTACAGCTTGCATTGTAGTGAGAGGAGTGGTTGATTGTCGATGTAATGGGCATACACTTGACAGTTGTGGCATTTTTTAACCATGTCTTTGGCATCCTTCATCATTGTTGGCCAATAATACCCTGCTCGAAGGGCTTTTCAGCTATGGTTCGAGCTCCCTGATGACTACCACAGGTGCCCTCGTGTATTTCTCGAAGTATTTGCTGGCCTTCTTCGAGTGTCACACATCTTAGAAGGGGATGCGTGAAGGACTTCTTGTATAGCAGGTGGTCATGAAACAGGAACCAACTTGCACGGCGTCGCACTCTTTCTGCTTCTTTTTCGTCTTCTGGTAATTTTCCTTCTTCGAAGTATAGACAGATGCTTTGCATCCAATTGTTCGAACGGTCTATACTGCAAATGAGGAGTTAGCTGTTGATACTTGGTTTATACAACACCTCCCAAGAAATGGTTCGAGGTTCCAGTCCAGACGCTGAGCTTGCCATTCGGGATAAAGCATCTGCCTGCTGGTTTTCGGATCGTGGGATGTGTTGTATTGAGAACTTGGTGAACTTTTGTTGCTGCTCCTTTACCTTGCCGAGGTACATTCTCATACTATCTTCCTCTGCTTCGAACTCCCCTTTGACATGACCCACGACCAGTTGTGAATCTGTCTTGACAGTGATTTCATTAGCCCCATTCGAGAGGCATAGCTTTAATCCTAGCAGAAGGGCTTCATACCCGGCTTCGTTGTTTGACGCAGCAAAGTCAAACTTTATTGCATATTCCATTTTATTCTCGATAGGGTCTATTATCAGTAGGCCTGCTCCGCATCCTGCCATTGATGAAGAGCCATCTACGTAAAGTTGCCATGTCCCGGTTAGGGTGGCAGTCTCAATCTCTGTCGGGCACTCAGCAATGTAATCGGCTAAGGCCTGTGCTTTTATTGCTCTTTTAGGTTCGAACTCTAGGCCGAAGTCTGACAATTGATTAGCCCATTCGATGACTCGACTAGAGCCATTTCTACTTTCAATGATCTTTTAGAGTGGTTGACTAGTGAGTACCTTAATTGGATGAGCTTGAAAATAAGGCTTCAATTTTCGACTGGCCATTATCAGGGCATATAGCATTTTCTCCGATGGGGGGTATCTGCTTTCAGCACCTCGGAAAGCATGGCTAAGAAAATACACTAGGTGTTGTTGTTTGTCTCTTTCAGCAACGAGCACAGCACTTAGAGCGGTTTCAGATACCGCGAGATAAACGAATAATGTTTCTCCCGGCAAGGGTGAAACAAGCTTCGGCAATGAAGCTAAGTGAGTTTTTAATTGTTGGAAGGCATTTTCTGCTTCACAGTCCCATTCGAAGCATGGTTTCTTCAAAGTATTGAAGAAGTGTAAGCTCTTGTCAGCTGATCTTGATAGAAATCTTCCTAAGGCGGCCATACACCCCGTGAGTCTTTGAACCTCTTTCACAGTTTGAGGAGACTTCATGTTGATGATGGCTTATATTTTGTTAGGGTTAGCTTCAATGCCCCTCTCGTCCACCATGAATCCTAAGCATTTTCCTCCTCGAACGCCGAAGACACACTTCTTAGGATTCAATTTCATGTTATAAGAGCGAAGGATGGACAAGGTTTCTCGCAGATCTTAGACATGATCTTCGATCAGTATGCTCTTAACTATCATATCATCAACGTAGACTTCAACGTTGCGCCCCAACTGCTTTTCGAACATTTTATTGACCAACCTTTGATATGTAGCTCCTGCGTTCTTAAGTCCGAACGGCATGACCACGAAACAATAAATCCCAGAACTTGTAATAAATGCGGTATGCACCTGATCTTCCTCGGCAAGGGGAATTTGGTGGTAACCAGCATTTGCATTCATGAAGCTGAAAAGCGCATGTCCTGCTGTGGAATCGACCAGCTTGTCGATTTTGGGGAGAGGGAAGTCATCTTTGGGGCATGCCTTATTAAGATCAGTGAAGTCGACGCACATGTGCCATGATCCATTAGGCTTTCGAACTAGTACTACATTCGACAGCCATTCCGTGTATTGGCATTCCCTTATCATTCCAGCACTTAGCAGCTTTTTCACTTCTTCAGCTGCTGCTTTGTTCCTTTCAGCGCCCTGGTGCCTTAACTTCTGTTTGATGGGCCTGAATTCCGACTTGATGTTCAGCTGATGTTTAGTGACCGAGGGGTCTATTCCTGGCATCTCATCAGCTGAAAATGCGAATACCTCTTGATACTCTTGAAGGAGGTCCACTATTTCTTTTCGAACGACCTTGTTCAGGTCCTTTCCAATTCGAACTGTCCGGTTAGGATCAGGTCTGAGTTGTATCTCTTCATCTTCATCGACCGGCTGAGGTCGATTGTAGTTGGTTGGGTTCTCGTTGTAGAACAAACCCAATGGTGGAAGTGAAATCTTGTCAATTTCTTTTTCTTCTCTTTTCCTTTTCCCTTAGCTTGGCTCGGCTGGCTTGCTCCTTCTGAAGCTATAGACATAACACTCTCGAGCAGACTTTTGGTCCCCATGTAACCTTCCAACTGTCCCATCATCTGCTTAGAACTGCAACAGGAGCTGATAGTTCGAGATTGCAGCTTTTATTCTGTTCAGTGTGGGCCTCCCTATGATGATGTTATAGGGGAGGTCAATGTCAACAACTAAGAAGTTGATTGGAAGGTATCCTCCTTTTCCCTTGTCACCAAACCGGCTAGGTAAATTGATGACTCCAAGGGGGTGAACAGATTGGCCTCCGAATCCAACCAAAGGTTGGTCGATGGCTTTGATGTCCTTCTTCTCGTATTTGAGCTTTTGCCTCCCACTGTCTATCAACACTCGACCAACCCTGTGATTGGCCACTTTAAGTTCGATGACCAGGGGGTCATCATGGGGGGTCTGTATCTCCTTCGAACTCTCTCCGAACACCATGGTAGGTGATATCACGTATTTATATAGAGTTTTCTCCCTTATTTACAAGCTAATTTGTGCGTCATTGGAGCTCTTGGGAGCTATTTTTTGCTAACTATCGTATGTAGTTGTGGTTTCGTGTTTTAGTATTGAATTGCAGGTTTTATGGAGTTTTCTCCTTATTCCCGAGCCTTTTGGAAGCAACAACGGCTTTACGAGATGTTACGAGGCACGTAGGATGGCTCACGAGCTTTACGGATAGTTTAGGAGGTCCCAAGACCCCTAAACATGAAGATTAGATATCCAAAGAGTCAAGAAGGAGGTTTCCGTGCACTGATCGGGCAGAAATGGCCCGATCGGACGAATAAATATTGATCGGGTATGAAAGTTGCGGGCCCGATCGGGCGAGGTTTGCCCGATCCGATCGGGCGAGGAAGCATGTCCCCAGACCCGATCGGGTGACTACCGCCCGACCCGATTAGGTGGAGTGCTGCTTGGTCTCGTTGCGGTGCTACAGGCGAGGGGAACACGCTGGCCCAAGTTGTAGCCAGGACCGATCGGGTGGCAGCCTCGGGCCCGATCGGGTGGGCCGTTTTTCTCGCCTTATTGTTGCACTGCTGCTGCCAGAGCCCAGGAGTGAAGATTGGGGGAACTTGTATGTGGACCCGATCGGGTACTGTGCTCGGGCCCGATCGGGTCTGGTGCTTTAATCGCGCTTTTTCACTTTTTGTTTCCGTTTTTAGTGAACTTGAGGGGGTATTATAAATACCTTTTCCTCATTATTTTAGAGGGATCTTTTTATTCATCTTTCATTAGGTTTAGACCAGTTTTATTCTTCATTGTTCTTAGTTTAATTCAAATACTTTAGATTAATTTAGAGGTGATCAAACCTATTTCGATTTCAATAAAAGTTCCTGCTTTCCGTCAATTGGTACTCTTCTCTACTCTTTATCTCTTTAATTACTTTGATTGCTTAGTTTATTTATTTAATCGTTCATGATGCAATTGTTAAGGTTTCATATTAGTTTTATTATTGTTAATTCGATCATGAGTGAGTAGTCTCTTTCTAGGGTGTTAGATAGGAAAGCCATGTTTATACCATGATTGTGATTTAGACTCTTATTGATTTCTAGGGCTTGATTAGGGTGATTGTGATGTGATTTGTTCTTTATTGAGTAATTAACGTTATTGCGCAGTTTCGTTGGTTGCTTGTGGTTAATAGTTGTTTGCACAGATCCGTCTTACGACTAGAGGCCTAGGACACGTCAATAGTTCTGATTACGTTAGTGAACATGCGGCTTATGTTGAACTATGAGCGTTGAGTCTTAACCATAGCTCAACATAGGCTCTAATCCCCCGACTCTTGACTTAGGTTTTGATAGTAGTTGACCCTATTTGATTGGTATAAGCATGGTGGACCGACCTAATACCCTAGACTTTTATTCCATAGTTTAATCCTCGATTTATTCCGTCTTCTGTAGTCTATTCTTTAGTTTAATTAATTCCTTCCTGATTTCATCTGGAGTAGCTGAATTGGTTGAATATTGATTTAGAAACTCTGTCTCCCTGTGGATTCGACCCTACTTCCACTGACTACCTAGTTAGAGGTCCGTAGGTTTATTTTTGATTAGGCGATACGACTAAAACCTATCAGTAGGAGTGTCCGACTTTTTCATTCTCTCACCATCTTTTAGATGGTATAGGTGATTCTTCCTTGCATTGCCGGTTAGGCCTCCCGAAGCGAATCCCCCAGCTATGACTCCTACATAGCCTTCGGTTTTGTCGCTTTTGGCTTGTTTCTCCTTTCCCTTATCTCTTCTTCGGTCACCCTAGGGTTCTTTGAGATATCTGTTCAATTTCCCTTCGTCAGCTAACTTGTCGAGTGCTTTCTTTAATTCTCTGCAGTCCTTGGTCGTGTGACCATAGTCTTTATGGTATTCGCACCATAGTTTCTTGTCCCTGCGATAACTCGACGTTTTGATGGAGTTAGGCGAGGTAACACAAATTTCTCTTTTATTTCTAAGTATATTTCTCTCCGGTTAACATTGAAACGAGGATCATGACCTCCGTCAGATGGTCGATGTCTCTTTAGCCTGTCTTCCATGTCTTTCTGATTCGATGGCTCACTTCTCCTTTTGTTACCTCCTTCTTCATGAACATTCTTACAGATGTCCGACGCCTGGATATATTTTTGTGCCTGCCTCATGGCATCGGCTAAAGTGAGGGTCTCCCTCATGGCGAGCTCGAACTTGAAGCGTCCAGGATGGAGGCCGTTCATCAAGGCCGTAACAGCAACTCCATCTTGGAGGTCGGAGACCTTGAGGGACTCTTCGTTGAATCGCTTGATGTAGCAGCTCAGACTTTCCCCTTTTTGCTGGGAATTTGACATCAAGTGTACACTTGTCTTTTTGTGGCGTTTTGCCGCTATGAAGTGCTGGGAGAAGAGAGCTTCGAGAGCCGAGAAGCTGGTTATGATGCCGCTTGGTAGACTGGTGAACCAATTAAGAGCCAAGCCTTTGAGGGTGGTCGGGAAATACCTACCCCACATTGCCTCGCAAAACGTCTGCATGCTCATTTGAGCTTTGTATGCTGCCAGATGGTCAGCAGGATCAGTAACACCTGAGTAAGATTCTATCGAAGGGATTTTGACTTTGCCCGGGTTAGGGGTTTCCATGATATGTTGGCTGAATGGTGATTTGTGTGCCACTGCTGAGCCCACACGAAAGCCTAATTCGGCTACCTCCTCGGGCTCCTCGATCTGTTGTGGGTTCACTATCCTCAGAGTGTGACGGCTAGTCACGGATGAGATTGTCATGTGGTTCGTGTGGCCACTGTATGCTTCGAATTCCCTCCCTGGGATTGTTCTCTTATCTTTTCGATGATCTCCCGGGCGTCGAAGTTCTTACCCCTCTTCTATTTGTTGTATGATATATCGAGCATCATCTTGGTTCGGTGACATGATAGATTTTCCTTTCGAAGTAGCAGGTATCCTCTTCGAGGGGCCGCCAACATCATGCTCGGTTAGGGCATGTTTTGGCTGAGCTGCCCTTCGATGAGTCTGCGGCTGATCCAGGACTGTCCCTCGGTCAGGGGGAGTAGTCTGTTGAGTCTTCATTACTGAAACAAGCTGTTGCATGACAGTAGTCATATGTCTTTCCATTCGGAGTTCGAGTTGTCGAAGATCCGAGTAAGTCACTGCTGGTGGTGGTGCTTCGATAGCCATGTCAGCCTGGCTTCCAGTTTCTGGGACGTCGGTCTCGTCCTCCACGATAACACCTCCTTGGTTCAGCATAGTAGTCTGAGCATTCTCAGAAGCAGTTCTTCGAGCAGTAATACCGCGGGTACCTTGTCCTCGTGTCATGGTGTTCGAAAATGTAGCTGTTATGTTAGGTCCCCACAAACGGCGCCAACTGTTTCGGGTCACAAGAAACACAGTAAATTTGTAATTCGGGGAAGTCCAATTTCCAGCTAGGGTAGTAACCAAATAAGTCCAAGGTCTTCGAATCCCGGCACCTGCAAAACTGAGCACCGTGAACTACCCCGGGGATGTTCCCGGGATCGGCCCTCCGATGCTTAAGTCAGATCTGATCTCAGAAGTCAGAGTGAGTAGTATTAGTAAATGCTCTGCAATATATGGAAAAACGTACCTGAATAATCTTATGAGAGTACTATTTGTAGGTAGTACTGAGGTGATGTCATCTGGTGAAGATGGTGACGTCATGAAAGCCTTTTTGTCAGTGGGCCTGACTGAAGGCCTGTACTTTCTGGCCTGAAGGATCCTTAGGGGTAAAATGGTAATTTTTCCCCCTAAGGGTATTTTAGTCATTTCACCGGTTAGGTGGGCCATGACTGAAAGAGGCCCAAACATTACTTATGCTATTTCTATTATTATTGACATTGCGATTGCCTCCGTATACTTAGACCTTTTATTTCTGACATGTTGAAATTGGACCCTTTTGATGGATAACATTATGAATTATGGTTGGAAAAATGGAGTTTTTTACGGGATACATTGGGATGGACTATACCTTGATTGAATCACTAGCCCATGCCAATTCCAACAGCGTTCTTTAGTATGACAATAATAAGACCTATAGGGGGTTGTTGTTGCATTACATGATTGTTGCCTTGTATCTTATTTACAATAAGTTTAAAGATGCTAAAGATATATGTGATGCCTTAAAGATGAAGTTTGGAACTGGCGATCTCGAGATAAAAAAAATATGCATGTACTTGTAGGTTGAAAGATTATGTCTTATGATAGGTCTGTGTTAAATTAAGTCCATGACTGTGAGACCTTATGGTGCGATATTAATATTGTTAAGTGTACGGACATGTATGAGCTTTTCCAAACAAACTGACTTCTAGAAAAATTACTACCCTCTTGGGAGTATAGGGTTATATGAGTATTTAATGAAAACACGAGTAAAAGAACTTTACCCTTTAAGAGCTAGTTTCCCATATTAAGGTTGAAGAAAGGAACCGTATCCAAACCAAGGAAAAGTCAATAGACAGTTCTTCTTCTATTGGTTGGTTGAGTCTAAGAATATTGGATTTGGTAAATGACTAAATGAGTAAGAGTCTAAATCAATTGCATATGACTGATAGGATTTAGTCGTATCACCTAATCAAAGATAAACCTACAGTCCTCTAACTATGGTAGTCAGTGGAAGCAGGGTCGAATCCACAGGGAGACAGAGTTTCTAAATTAATATTCAACCAATTCAGCTACTCCATATGAAATCAGGGAAGAATTAATTAAACTAATGAATAAACTACAGAAGACGGAATAAATCGAGGATTTAACTATGGACTAAAAACCTAGGGTATTAGGTCGGTCCACCATGCTTATACCAGTCAAATAGGGTCAACTACTACCAAAACCTAAGTCAAGAGTCGGGGGATTAGAGCACGAGTTGAGCTATGGTTAAGATCAACGCTCATAGTTCAACATACGCCGCATGGTCACTAACGTAATCAGAACTACTGATGTGTCTTAGGCCTCTAGTCGTGAGACGGATCTGTGCAAACAACTATTAACCACAAGCAATCAATGAAATTGTACACTGACATTAATTACTCAATAAGAACAAACCACACCACAATCACCCTAATCAAACCCTAGAAATCAATAGGAATCTAAATCACAATCATGGTATAAACATGGCTTCCCTATCTAACACCCTAGAAAGAGACTACTCACTCATAATCGAATTAACAACAACAAAACTAACATAAAACCCTAACAATTGCATCATGAACGATTAAATAAATAAACTAAGCAATCAAGAATAACAAAAGAGATTAGGGTAGGAAAGAGTACCAATTGAAGGAAAGCATGAACTTTTATTGAAATCGAAATAGGTTTGATCACCTCTAAATTAATCTAAAGTGCTTGAATTAAACTAAGAACAATGAGGAATAAAACTAGTCTAAAGCTAATGAAAAGATAATAAAAGATGTCCCTAAATAATGAGGAAAAAGGTCTTTATAATACCCCCTCAAGTCTAATTAAAACGGAAACAAAAGACGAATCCGCAACATAATGCACCGGACCCGATCGGGCCAAAACCCATCCGATCGGGCCGAGGTACAAATCAGCCCATTTGGTCTCCTGGTCAACGCATCATCAGCAGCTTAAGTGGAGTGCAAAATTTGGACCAACCCGATCCAGCACTCGATCGGGTCTGTGATCGGGTTGGCAGCGAACAAGGCCCAGCAACATCTTTTATGATACGCACAGCACATATACGAATATTGCGGCCCACCCGATCGGGTCCGAGGCATCCACCCGATCGGGCCTGGTGCATTTTTGGGCCAACGCGTTCTTCTCGCAAGCAGCAACAGAATAAGAGCCACGAGCACCCAGCCCGATCGGGTCGGGCAGAGGATGCCCGATCGAGTCTGGTGCATGTCTTCTCGCCCGATCGGGCCATTTTTGCCCGATCAGAGTACGGAAACCTCCTTTTTGACTCTTTGGCTCTCTAAACTTCACGTTTAGGGGTCTTGGGACCTCCTAAACTACCCATAAAACTCGTGAGCCTTCCTACGTGCCCCGTAACATCTCGTAAAGCCGTGGTTGCTTCCAAATGGCTCGGGAATAAGGAGAAAACTCCCTAAAACCTGCAATTCAACACTAAAACACAAAACCACAACTATAAGCGATAGTTAGCACAAAATAGCTCCCGAGAGCTCCAATTAAGCACAAATTAGCTTGTAAATAAGGGAGAAAAGTCTATATAAATACGTGATATCAAACTCCCCCAAGCTAAACCTTTGCTTGTCCTCAAGCAAACAGAACATGAACATGGAATAGATTGCCTCACCCCATAGATAAAAAACAAATTAAAGCTCAAAACATTTTCAAGACTAAGAATCGTTCAAGCAGGCATAATTAAAGTTTGGCTAATCAAATCTATCCAACCACCAATCATCCAAGCAATTTATCAAATTCAAGCATCCACAAGGCATACAAGTCCTGAAAAGGCTCTCACAAGGGTGTCACTCCTCTCTATTTTGTGGCAGGCGAAGAATATGCCCGAACACTCACCAACCCGACCATAAATACCCTTCCCACTCACACTCTCATGTGTTTAAGAAGGTTCAATGACGCTCATCCTAGTCAAGTCGACTCAATCAGCAGAAATAATCTTTAACTTTGACAAACTGACTCGAAATCAATCAAATGAACACTGCAGACACGAGCTCAAGAGGACTTTAGAGGGTTGTAATGGGGCTTAGGTAAGAGGTAGGGGATACTTTTGGGTAATGTGGTGGAAAAACCAAGAAAGGGGGAGCATAAATCATTCAAACAAGGCCTAAGGTGGCCTTCACAACTCCCAACAATCACCATAAAACCATGTAAAGTAACCCAACTCTCATAAATCAATGAAAAGCTCATAACAAACCCAATTTTCTAGCAATGAAGCGAATATTTCTTTAAGAACGTGCGTGAATGAAAGAACTTGAATTCTTTTGAATTTTCATTTCATTTTTCTATCATTTTTCTGAACTTCATTCATGCAACTCTAAACTTGCTTTTTCTCACTCTCAAGCCACAGCAAATACACTTTTAAATTCCTCAAAAACCAAACTAAACCAACAAACCAATCTCAAACTCAACCCATACAAAAGCTCCCCCAAGCTAGGCTTGGAATAATATCAAGTGAAGGCTTTGGGCTCATAATAGGGGTTTAAGTAACACGAAACAAGTCATTAGGCTCAGCGGGGCTAAGGAGGATAAAAGTATATCAAAAATTCACTCTGAAACTCAAGAATAAGACAAAAGAACGCCTCTATCACAGCAAATGCTACAAGTAATCGAAAATCAGACAAGTACGAAGTCAAAGTCAAGATCAATCCACTAAAGAGGAACTAACACACAAGAATAGACTGGATAATAATATGAATCCAATAGGCTACAAAGAGGCCTCACAGTCTAACCAATTCAGGTATGCAGCACAAAGTGGTCTAATATAATCCAAAAATGCTCGAAATCATAGCAATCAAACATCAAATCATAGCCTCAAGATCACAAATACCCAGCTATCCAGAAAACAAACTCAAATCATTTTCAAATAGAGCACAGCAAGGGGCACAGGGAGGCAACTAAACCAGTCATGGGAACCATATCTTTTTAATTTTTTTCAGTATTTTTCGAAAGCAGTAAAACTATTCTAGAAAGCAGTAAAAGAGATAGGGAATACAAACAGAACTCCTCCCCCAAGCTGAACTTGGCAGTGTCCTCAATGCCAAAAGGTGATAAGGACTATGCTAAGAGGAAAAACAATGTTAGTACCCTCACTCTCGCTCACAAAAAGAAGAAAAATAAAAAGAAAAGGAAAAGGGAAAGAAAAATACGAGTTGCCTCTCGCACAGCGCTGGTTTATAAAGGTCTCGCACGTCCATAATCCGCCCTCTCTCAAATAGGAGGGGCTTGGCAATGAGTGCCACCCTCATCAAATATCTTTCTTCTCCAAATGTTCTTGACTATGCCTCCAGACGGTGAGGCAACTTTTGGTGGAATTGGAGCCTTCTCCACACCTACTTCATCCAAAACCTCATCCCTGCAACAAGATTGTTCAAGCATAGGTGCCTTAACAGCATTGGTTAGTTTAAACATCACTTTATCATCACCAACACTAAGAGTTAAAGACCCAGTCTTGACATCAATTACAGCACCAGCAGTACACAAAAATGGCCTACCCAAGATAATAGGAATCTGGGCATCCTCATCCATATCTAATACCACAAAATCAACAGGGATATAGAATTTCCCAACCCTAACAGGAACGTCCTCTAAAACACTTAGAGGGTATTTTATAGAACGATCCGCCATCTGTAAAGTGATTTGTGTGCATTTAAGTGCTCCCATGTTCAGTTTCTCAAAAACAGATAATGGCATAACAGAAACAGAAGCACCTAAATCACACAAAGCCTTGTCAATAAAAACCGGTCCAAGATGGCAGGGTATATAAAAACTACCAGGATCTTTTAACTTTGGTGGGGTTTTATTTTGGATAAAAGCACTACATTCTTCAGTAAGAGCGACACGTTCTACCCCACCAAAGTCTCTTTTCTTAGTGATCATGTCTTTCAGAAATTTGGCATAAACAGGCACTTGGGTAATTAAATCTGTGAATGGAATCGTTACCTCAAGGTTCTTGACCATAGCCAAGAACTTACCAAACTGCTGATCGACCTTGGACTGTTGCATCCTGTGGGGAAAAGGTAGCCTTGGTGTAAAAGGTGTTTCAGAAACCTTCTCCTTTTTCTTCCCTGTCTGTTCAGCTTCTGCAGACAAATCGACTTTAGACGTCGAATTCTTCTTTTTTCCTTCCTCTACCACCTTCTCCTTCCCTGTAGTTGGGGTAACCTCATCAACGGGCAATGGAGGAGCATCATAAGTTATGCCACTACGAAGAGTGATGGCAATCACATGTTCTCTCTGAACGGGTTGCCCTGGCAATTGTCCCTGCTGCCTCTGTGCATTAGTTTCTGCCAATTGAGCAACTTGAGCCTCGAGAAGTTTGATATGTTCTCTTGGTTCCTCCGTGCTTCCTCATTTGCCTTTTGCATAGACAATATCAGTTTCATCAGTTCAGAATTACTAGGCTCTTGTGGGTTGTTGTTTTGTGGAGGTGGGGTGTAGAAATTTTGTGGAATTTGGAAGTTATTGGGATGATGGGAGTTTTGTGGTGGTGGTCTTTGGAAATGTGGTGGGGTTTGATGGTATGAGGGTTTAGGATAGTTTTTTGGAGGTGTAGGTTGATAGTTTTGTGGGTTTTGGTAGTTATGTGAAGGGAGGAAAGTTTGTGGCCTTTGTTGAAAGGCATTTGCCTGCTCCATCTGAAATTGATTGAACTGACAGTCATGCCCAAAGTGACCCTATACACCACATACCTCGCAGTAAGATGAGGTAATTGGTGCTACGGCAGACATAGCATTGATGCTCATAGGCGGAGGTGTCGAACTAGAAGACTTCATTAGCTGCTGAGTCAGTTGCGCCATCTGAGATGTAAGCAATGAAATAGCGTCAACTTCAAGTACCTTCTTAGTCAAACTCCTAGATGATGAATGGTCATTGGCTGCAAGATTTGATATGAATTCATAACCCTCATCAACTGCCTTGTCTAAAAACACGCCTCCTGCAGACGAATCAACAATACACTTCATCTGAGGCTGCAGACCATTGTAGAATGTCTGCGTCAAGAACCATTTGTCCATATTATGGTGTGGACACTCTCTCTGTAGATCTCTAAACCTAGCCCACGCTTCCCGTAATGTTTCATCAGGCTCTTGGGAAAACGTGGCTAGTTTATTTCTGATTTCTGCTGTTTTAGTAGGTGGGTAATACTCTCTCAGGAATGCAGCAGAAATCTCACTCCATTCGGTTTCTTTCACATCGTTGAACCATTTCTGGGCTCTATCTCTCAGTGAAAACTCGAACAACATGACTTTGAGTTGATCTGGAGTGACGTCGGCATGTTTAACGATTCGACAAAGTTGTTGAAACCGTTGCAGATGATTTGCCGGATCTTCAGTAGGATGCCCACCAAACTGATTTTGCTGGACCATGCTGATGAGTCCAAGCTTAATCTCAAAATTGTTAGCGGCGATGGTGGGCATTGGTGGTCCAGTAGAAAGACCATCCGGGTTGGACACCCCATAAGATTTCAGTGACTTTGACATGACTGAACCCAAGGTGTCTGTTCCAGAGGTGTTCAGCTGAACACGCTGCCTTTCTTTCTGATTTTTCTTTCGGATCCGCCTGATTGTCCTAGTAAGATCGGGATCCGCTGGAATGGGGGAACCGTTTCTTTGAGACCTGGGCATACAAAAGAAACAAAAAGAAGCAGTAAAACGTACCTCAATTGGAACAATGAAGTTCCAACGAGGTACAGAGAAGTAGACAAATAATCAAATAAAAACTTAGAAAACTAGCCGTCTCCCCGGCAACGGCGCCAAAATTTGATAGGATTTAGTCGTATCACCTAATCAAAGATAAACCTACAGTCCTCTAACTATGGTAGTCAGTGGAAGCAGGGTCGAATCCACAGGGAGACAGAGTGTCTAAATTAATATTCAACCAATTCAGCTACTCCACATGAAATCAGGGAAGAATTAATTAAACTAATGAATAAACTACAGAAGACGGAATAAATCGAGGATTTAACTATGGACTAAAAACCTAGGGTATTAGGTCGGTCCACCATGCTTATACCAGTCAAATAGGGTCAACTACTACCAAAACCTAAGTCAAGAGTCGGGGGATTAGAGCACGAGTTGAGCTATGGTTAAGATCAACGCTCATAGTTCAACATACGCCGCATGGTCACTAACGTAATCAGAACTACTGATGTGTCCTAGGCCTCTAGTCGTAAGACGGATCTGTGCAAACAACTATTAACCACAAGCAATCAATGAAATTGTACACTGACATTAATTACTCAATAAGAACAAACCACACCACAATCACCCTAATCAAACCCTAGAAATCAATAGAAATCTAAATCACAATCATGGTATAAACATGGCTTCCCTATCTAACACCCTAGAAAGAGACTACTCACTCATAATCGAATTAACAACAACAAAACTAACATAAAACCCTAACAATTGCATCATGAACGATTAAATAAATATACTAAGCAATCAAGAATAACAAAAGAGATTAGGGTAGGAAAGAGTACCAATTGACGGAAAGCAGGAACTTTTATTGAAATCGAAATAGGTTTGATCACCTCTAAATTAATCTAAAGTGCTTGAATTAAACTAAGAACAATGAGGAATAAAACTAGTCTAAAGCTAATAAAAAGATAATAAAAGATGTCCCTAAATAATGAGGAAAAAGGTCTTTATAATACCCCCTCAAGTCTAATTAAAACGGAAACAAAAGACGAATCCGCAACATAATGCACCGGACCCGATCGGGCCAAAACCCACCCGATCGGGCCGAGGTACAAATCAGCCCATTTGGTCTCCTGGTCAACGCATCATCAGCAGCTTAAGTGGAGTGCAAAATTTGGACCAACCCGATCCAGCACCCGATCGGGTCTGTGATCGGGTTGGCAGCGAACAAGGCCCAGCAACATCTTTTATGATACGCACAGCACATATACGAATATTGCGGCCCACCCGATCGGGTCCGAGGCATCCACCCGATCGGGCCTGGTGCATTTTTGGACCAACGCGTTCTTCTCGCAAGCAGCAACAGAGTAAGAGCCACGAGCACCCAGCCCGATCGGGTCGGGCAGAGGATGCCCGATCGGGTCTGGTGCATGTCTTCTCGCCCGATCTGATCGGGCACATCTTGCCTGATCAGGTCCGCGACTTCTGTACCCGATCATAAATATTTCGCCCGATCGGGCCATTTTTGCCCGATCAGAGTACGAAAACCTCCTTTTTGACTCTTTGGCTCTCTAAACTTCACGTTTAGGGGTCTTGGGACCTCCTAAACTACCCATAAAACTCGTGAGCCTTCCTACGTGCCCTGTAACATCTCGTAAAGCCGTGGTTGCTTCCAAATGGCTCGGGAATAAGGAGAAAACTCCCTAAAACCTGCAATTCAACACTAAAACACGAAACCACAACTATAAACGATAGTTAGCACAAAATAGCTCCCCAGAGCTCCAAGTAAGCACAAATTAGCTTGTAAATAAGGGAGAAAAATCTATATAAATACGTGATATCAATGACAAAGCAAAATCATAATACTAATTGCAGTAAGAGGCAGAGTAATTCAAGAACTCTAGTCGGTTTTATCAAAACAATCTCAACTATGAATTATTCTATGATAACCGCCTTAGCTTTAGGGAGGGTGTCTTTTCAAAATAATATTGGGTGATCGAGAACTTGTTCAAAAGGTTGATTTTTGTCTTGAATTTTATGTATTTTACTTTGTTTATTTTCTTCCCTCGCTCTTAGTTTGCGCTAAGTAAAGCTCGAGATGCCTTATTTGACTAACAAAACTAGCTATTTTAGGTCTTTATATTATTTTGAAAAGTCGCTCCCTAAAACTGAAATTATTCTAACATTTGTAATTAGAATTGTTTTTGAGATTATTCTTATAAATTTTTCCATTAAACTACGGTGCCAAATTGTCAAAAATGTATAATATTCCAAGATTAGTACTTTATGTATAGCACTAGCCAATAGTGCGTGGTGAAATATATTCCTAGCAATCATGGCCAGAAATTTTGTTCTTGAGTTCACCCATACCATTACATATATTCCTATAATGACACTTTGATAAGGTTCTTTCTTTCGTTATTCATATTCCAATATTTTGTGCTTTCTACATTTAACATGGAAAAACTATTCAACAAATTTTTAGCTTATAAGAAGTGATAAAACATAATAATGTAGACGAGATTCAATCTCATATCTTGGTTAATACCTCTCAAGACTATCTGACATGAGTTAGCTAACATCCACTTGAACAATGAGTTTTACAAACGTGCAAAGTAATTTTTGACCATCAATTGTCACTGGAAGAAGTAATATAGTTATCTAAATAACGTTATTTCCAAGTTTATTGAGCGTAAATATATACTTGTCATCTGAACAAAACCGAACTAAACTTTTTTAATCATATATTAACACGTAAATGAGTACAATAATAGGCCCTAAGTAGTTCACTATTTAGCTGATCCGTACATTAACTAACATATAGTCAACATAGATCAAATTCTTGACACCACAAATACCGCTAGTAAAGCAAGAGGGATTCCCAATTCCTAACTGAAAGGAACAAACATTGTTCATAACAGAAGAATTTCTAGGAAACAAGGGAAAAGACACATGAGTTATGAACTTTGAGAAAATTGAAAAACAAAAGTTTGTCTGCAAACAGGCAGAGTTTTTATTTAGCATAAAGCAGTACTTAAAATATAAGGGTTTGGCTTTGGTTAATGAAAATCAACCAATATTGCCTAAGGTAACATTTCCAGTACTTTGCTGGCCACCTTGATTGTCATGGTTGCCACCAATGGTACCAATATCAACGCCACCGGATTTCGTCTTGCTATTTCCGACTTCGACGTTGCCATTCTTTTGGACACCGGAATGATTTACATTACCACCGGAGTTGTATACCTGACCTCCGGGCTGTGGGATTAAAAATGGAGGATAACCATACTGAGGGAATCCTTGAATTTGAGGGTTAGGAAGTTGTTGTTGCATGGTTTCAAATTTGGTGAGTAGTTTTAGTTAAGAGAGTTTGGCTTCCTTGATGAATGATGACATTTTTCTGCCGTTTTATAGAGAAATTGAGGGCTCAAAGGTATCTGATTCTTAAAAAAAAAAAGAACGTTAATTACGTTAAGTTAAGTAGCCTGTTCATGAATAGGGATGAAATCTATTCGTATGTAAATCATTGAAAAACTTTATTCTAGATGTGCATGCTAATGGATTGTAGAGCTTTATATGCACGCAATATATATTCGTGTGTATATGTAAATTTTGAAAGTCTAAAATTGAAATAGTAAGCCTTTGTTTTTTTACGTTTTAACAATATTATGAGAGTCATCCGTACATTAATTAATTAAAAAGTATGAAATTATAATTTCTATTAATGGATAATTAATGATTTGATTAAGGCTTAATTATAATTTAGTTAGAAGCATTAAGTATATTTAAGTTTTTAGTAAGGGTATTTAGGCATACTCACATCTTAAAACTTACCAAATAAGGAAAAAAATATAACAAGTATTTTGTTTCATCCCAAATTAGTAAGTGTAACAAGTATTTTGTTACACGGGAAGTATAATTAATTATCATTACCACTGTTCAATACCAATTATCAAACATGCCTTTGGAAAAGGGACTTTTTAACTGATAGTTTCAAGATAATCTATCTCAAACTAAAAAAAAAAGTAAAAACTGCAATTTGAAGCGAAGCCTGTTCTTTAGAGGATTGGGAAAGAAAGGTGTGATTTTACACAAATAAGATGGTTATTAGCTATTTTGTTTAGGTTGTTAACAGGCTGAACAAGGATTATGTATATGATACTCTTTTGAACTATGGTGTGCACTATGACAAGACATGGATATATGACAAAATTTATCATGAGATCAATCAGTTCTGCAGCTCCCATGCTTTTCAGCAAGTCTAAATTAATATGTTTGATCAGATCAGCAACTAAATTTTAAACTTGATACTTTTGATTCCTCTGGTTTTGGAATAAGCTGCTGGGATATGCATATTTTTGATCTAGAAGGCCGGCTTGATTAATTATATGTCTGTCTTCAGCAACAAGAATGAGTGAATAACTAAACATTAAGGTTAGTGCCACTGACGAGCTTCTTGGTGGTTTATATGTAGGTGACAAATGTTAGAAATTGAAGGAGATAGTTTTTAAGTTAGGACGGAGTTAGAACGGAGAGCTATTTAGCAACATAAACTAGTAGAAAATATGAAGATAGATCACATTTGAAAGGGTAACTGTAAGATTATGATAATCTTTTTTAGGAGGTTATTAGATTAATGACAATTTATATAGTGTACACACTAGGGTTTACAAGGGAATATTTACGGAAATAAATATACATAAAATATTCACATATTTATATTCTAACACACCCCCGCAGTTGGAGCGGGAGGAGGACGAACACTCAAACTGGAGCGCAACTCATAGAAGAGAGGCCTAGGAAGACCTTTCGTGAAGATGTCTGCATACTGATACTCAGATGGAACATGAAGCACACGAACGTGACCAAGGGCAACCTTCTCACGAACAAAATGAATATCCATCTCCACATGTTTAGTGCGTTGGTGTTGAACAGGATTACGAGACGTGTAGACGGCACTAACATTATCACAATAAACCACGGTGGTGGTGGTAAGAGGACAATGGAGCTCTAAAAGAAGGTTGCGCAGCCAACAAGACTCAGCGATGACGTTAGCAACGCCGCGATATTCTGCCTCGGCACTGGAGCGGGAGAGAGTGGCTTACCATTTGGAGGACCAAGATATCAAGTTATCACCAAGAAACACACAGTATCCGGACGTAGAGCGTCTCGTGTCAGGGCACCCACCCCAATCTACATCAGTGTAAGAGACAAGTCCAGAGGCAGTAGTGGAAGAATAGTGCATGCCATAGTCCAAAGTTCCCTTAAGGTATCGAAGGATACGCTTAAGGGCATGAAAAAGTGATGCTATTATTAAGAGGCTCATATCTAAACACACGATGACAATGGACGATTGACCCCTATTATTTAAAGGCTCATATCTTACTCGAAACCATATGATGAAAAATTAATCAAGACCCCTACTCATACCCGTCGAATTTTAAAAATATGACTATACAATTCATCAACTAAAACATATATATGACTGTATGTCCACATTTCTAATTTATGTGTTTTCTTCTTTGCCAAAAATAAGCTAATAAACAATTGATGGAGACAAGAATAAGAAAAAGCCTTTTCAGAAATTTTAAAACTGAGCAAAATATATATAATATATATATATATATATATATATATATATATATATTACCTTTTCATCAACCAAAGCCACTTCTATAGAGTCTATTATATCTTGATTGTTGTTATTAGAGATATATTAGGATACTAAAGATATGATAAATATCTTTAGGATATATTAGTAGTTAGGATATAATATTATATTAGAGGAATTATTATCTTATGATTTATTTCCAATAAATATTAGATAAGTATTAGGAATAATATATCTTTTAGAGATTGTTTCCAAGTAGGAGTTCTTATGTACTCCTATATATATTGTAGTCATAGTTCATTAGAGATATATTAGTATCCTAATATATCTCTAATAGTTGTAGTTGGGCAGTTGCCATAGTCTCACTTTCTGACTTTAATTCTTCAATTCTCATTCAATTAAGAGGTGAAAGATTATTGATACGATGATAAGTATGGTTTATGCCATAATTGGTCAATGTTGTATGAAACTGCGGGGGTTGCCAATTGAAGTGTTTAGTGAGTTTAAGAGAACATAAACGGTTTGTATTTATATGCACATCTAAAATGCAATGGTTAGATCATTTATACATTATAGGAAAATGATAAGCAAAATATTGGTCAAGATTGTCTTATACTTCATGTAATAGGTACATATTTTGGCACTTAAGGACCATTGCATACAAAGATCTCAAAGATACCATTATACTACATGCTATAATCATACAACTCATAGCCATTAATACATGTCAATTATATTACCCAAAATAGATCGCAGTTCATAGCCTTCTACGTGGACACAACGTATAACGCATAAATAATTATATATGCTTGAAGATCATAGTCAATATTTGACTTTCATGGAGATATGAGCATCTTTTATATGCACGCATGAAGATCATAGTCAATAGTTTATATATATGACACGTGAAGATATGACATTCACAAATTACGTACAATGCCTAAATAATATTTGTGTTCCGAGTTGAATCTCTATACTATAAGGAAAGAGGGGGTTGGGGTGGACCCCAAAAAGAAAAAAAGGAAAATTTAAAAAAATTAAACCCCTTAACTATCACAGCATCAACCGTCCAAAAATAAAACTTACCAAAACATTAAAACCGTATAATTAGAGGAAAGTATTATTAGAGGAAAATTTTCATTGATGGCATTAATACATATATCAGCATCAATTGCTGTGTACAAATACATCTTTCTTTGAGCCAAAAAACCCTAATTATTATTACCAACAACTTTCTTTTACATAATCTTTCATTTACATAGCAGGCAACACCCAAAGCTCCATCTTCGTGCTATATTGGATCCCGATGCCACTCTCGAAGGTTTGCAAATCTCATACACAAGTTTAACAAGTAAAAAGAAGCGACAAAAGGTTAGCCTTATTATTGTTATGCTTTGTTGTTGATGTGCTTAGAGTAAAAAAAAAGAATCAAATTTAAGCAAGAATTGGCATTTAATCATAACTTACAGTAACAGAGATGAATTCATGTCAATGGTGTGAAAGAATTTGGAAAAGATTATTAGGAAATTAAAGACCCAAATCTTATCTAGCCTTACATATATCAGTGCTTCCATTATAGTCGCTTCTATTCAAATTAGTTAAGAGTCTTAAAACAAATTTACCCAAATCAACTATACGTCATAGAAATTTTATTGTATGATATGGGGGAGAACTTTATTCAGAAATTAAATTAAAAACCCAATTAGATTTTTTATAACAGAAATTAAGATTTTTGCAAAATCAAAAAATGATTTTTTAAATCAAATCTTTTTGCAAAAAATAAGATTTTTTAAAACAGAGATTTTAATCAAAAAAACGAATTTTAAACATAAATATTTTTAATCAATTTTTTTTTGTATCATATAGATTGGGGCCCAAAATTTTTAAACAAAAAATTTTATTTTAAATTTTTTTTCCGAACCCAGAATCAAGCTTTTTGGTACATTAAAAGAAAAATAACCCAAATAGTCTCAATGGGAAAATCGAGTGACAAACGAAAAAGTTTTAATACACAAAAAAAAATTTCTTTACCCAAAACCAAAAATGTTAGTACACAAAATAGATCAAAATAACCCATATAGATTGGGGGAAAACATAGTGAAAATATAACAATTTTTTTTGAAAATCTTTAGCGAAAAACTCTTAAACAAAACCAAACATTTTAATACAGAAATTAAAGCAAAATAGCCAAATAGTGTGGCGAAAATAGAGTGACAGACAAGAATTTAAGATCGACAAATCTAGAGATTCAAAATGGAACTAGAAAAGTCACCACAAGTATACTCACAGGCGGCTACTGAATGTTATGGCCGGAGGCGGCGAAATAAGCGTCACTATGAGCTTTGACGTCGAGAATACTCGCCGGAAAATAACAATCTCGCCGGAAAATAACGATCTCACCGGAAAATAATAACTCAGATTTGTGAAAATTGTAAAAAAAAAAAGCAAGTCAGAATTGGGGAAAAATAATTATGAGATAAATAAATGAACAAATTAAACTCAGTTTCATTATATAGTGAGGAAGAAGATGAAGGGTGTAGACGGTGTAGAGGAAGAGATTTTAGTGAGAGGAGTTTTGTGAGGAAAAGTAAGCTGCTAGGTTGAGTAATATGAGTAAGATGTTCTGAATAGAGGAAAAGTAAGAGGATAATTGATAGATGTAGCACGTAGATGGATATACTCCAAATGTTTAGACTCCTAAAACCCAAATGTTATAAAATATCCTAAAGCTAATTCCATAAGCAGATATTGGTAACTACATTTGTTTAGTTTAGAGCAATTGAAGACTTTAGAGCTTTTATAGTCTAAACGTATAGTTTAGAGTGATATATAAGTACATTTGCTGACGTTGTAGTTGGGTTACTGGTTAGTTTATAGCTTTTCTAATCTAAATATTTAGTTTTGTTTTGTTTGATATGTTTACAGAAGGTGGAAGATGGGTTTTTCTTGAGGAAAACTGGAAAAGATTTGGTTTTTATGAGTGAATGGGTGAAACCGTGAAATGAGTGAGATGAGTTAATGGAGTGAGAAAAGTGAGATGAGTGGATGATTTATCATACCAATTGCACTAGAATTATACGGCTCTTACGGATACGAAGAGTGTTTAATATATTATATCTTACTAATAAGTTAGTTACCATTGTTTAGATATGAGATAGTTTTAATTTAGTTCAGTTCATTTCAATTCGATCTACATCAATTCATTTTAGTTCATTTATTTTTGCGAATTCTAAGTATATCATTTTTATAATGCAAATTATGTGGTACGAGCCAAATTATCTACCGTAGATTATACAATTTCATAATAAAATTTAGTTCAGTTTGATTCAGTGTAGTTCATTTATTTTGAGAACATGTCCTAAGGATAATATATTTAAAGTGTAAATTATGTGTTACTGTACAAATCAATTGGAGTACATGTGGTTAGACATAGACAACAAAGTGACAAATACTACATCATACTTTCATTGTTATTATTGAATTGAATTTACCAAGTTTTTATAATTATCATAACGACTTTCTTTAGGTAAGTGTATGAATATTTTTTCGTATATATAATTAAAAGTTATATTTGGGCAATGTTTAATTAACCTTAAAAAAATAATATTCAACAGAAACGTTCAGTTCAGCTACAATAAGTTGATAAATGAATTAGTGATACTCACCCAATCGAAAACATAGATAAAAATTAGATAAAACAAGAATTTACGAGCAGTGGTAATTAGTATACATACGGAAGTTAGGCAAACGAGGTGGAGTTTAGGAGATGGTGAATAAACAAAATTTAGGAAAATAAAAATATTTATCTAACGATAATTGATAATTAAAAAAATAAATTATTAATCATTGTTGTTAATCACTGTTATCATATTAATATTAGTCATAGATCAATAAAGAATAGCAGAAAATCACAATAAAGGAAAAAAAATAAAAATACATCGAGTGAAATAATATTACAAAGTTGGCGTGTGTAGTGGCATAATGGGTGAAGAAGAAAATCAAGATTTGCAAAATCAAAGGAGGAAATGGAGTGCTCAGAAAAGACGTCAAAGGAAATCACTGACTCCTGAGCAAAGAGGACGTGAAAATGAGGACAGTCGGACCAAATATGCCCGTACACATCCTGAGAATGCGATCCCTTATCAAGACGATCAACCTCTATCATCCCCTGTACAAGGTCATTGTATGAGTTCAAATTGCGATGAACCCTCAAACTCATCACAAATTAGAAGGCCCATGATGGACATTACCAACACTGATCATAGTGTTCGGGATGGAAACGAAGGACTTGAATGTAAGAATTTTCAACTTAATTAGCATAGTATAGAGATGCACAAACAATCATTTAGTTTACTTATCAACATGAAACCCTTTTCAATCATGCAGTACACCCCATCAGTGAACTTCGCTCACTCGATACACGAGCAAACTTTCAAAATCACATTCAAATGTTCAATGAAAGTTATGGGGACTTAGCAAATGATGAAAACAACTTGCCTAACCGATTTTTTTGTGTTGGAGAAAGTAGTACAACCAATGGAAATTTATTGGACCAAAGCAACTTGGCCAATCGTTTCTTTTGTGATGGAGAAAGTAGTAGAGTTAATGCAAACACATCACACCCTATATTAGGCATAACACACATTCCAATTGGTGCTCGGGTGGAAAATCAAAGTTCCTTACCCGATCAATTTCTTGATATTGGTGACAACAATACTTTTGACGCCAATAACGACATATCAAATTTCATCACCGATGATATAAGGGAAGAGGGGATTAAGAAAAGAAAATAAAATAATCAAGGAAGTTATTAAGGAATTAAGTTTTATTTCCTATCTTAGCCATCATATTTTTAGCAACATATGTTTAAAACTTCAAACTAAGATATCAAAAAATTTGCAAAATAAACATAATTTTAAAATATCTCAATGGTTATTTTTTCTCGAGATCTACAAATAGACAACCACTTTGCTATATTTTTATATACTTTTGATTTTTTATTTTCAAATACATGAATAATTGATTGATTGCTCATGAGTGATGGTGCATTTGATCAAATTGATCATGAAACATGATAAAGTATTTTAGGATGATTGAAAAAGTGTTAGAGGAAGAGGGATGATTTATTTTTTTAACTCATGAGTGATGATGCTAATGACATCTTCCATTAATATTTTGTAAGATTATTGTCTTCTTTGGCGTTTTGTTTTTAAATTACTATTGTTGTTCAACTCTCTAATATTTATTACACTTTTCTATGTATTTAAATCATTTCACTATTTAAACTGTTTTGAGATTAATAATTACAGCCTCTAAAA
This sequence comes from Patellifolia procumbens, assembly GCA_947645195.1. Lineage (NCBI taxonomy): Eukaryota > Viridiplantae > Streptophyta > Magnoliopsida > Caryophyllales > Amaranthaceae > Patellifolia > Patellifolia procumbens. The sequence continues at coordinate 3,818,384 of CANSGD010000955.1, forward strand.
AAATAAAATAACTAAAACTTAATAATTATTTTTAATAGTATGAAAACTATATATGTATACACTTAATTCACTGGAGAAATTACAATATAGTTTCTTCCAAATCTTTACATATTACTCTTTCACACGAGGCACGCATCGCGTGCATATAAGGCTAGTATCACAATATCAAAGCAATATCTTGTAAATATTTTTTAAATTATGTACATACCCTAGTTAATAATATGTATTAGGAATACACATATATTTGGAAATTTTCATATACCATCTTACCTAATGTATGAAGATTGCATAATTATAAATAGTGAAAGTATTGGGTCAGACCGTCTGACCAATACTTACTGTCAGACGGACCTGTTTCTTGCTATTTCACTGTTCATCTTCTTCTTCGCAGTCCCGCCACTGTCGACACCACCGACCCCACGTTTCTTCTTCTGCTGCTTCACTTCTTTAGTACTCTTCTTCCCTCATACTCTCATTCTCACACCCTCTCCTCCATTGATTCTGCTTCACCTCTCTTTAGTATTCTGCTTCCTCTCATTCTCACTCTCTCTCCTCCATTGATTCTGCTTCACTTCTTTAGTACTCTGCTTCACCGACCCCATGCTAGGCATTTCGCATTCAGGTAATTTCCTTCTACTATTTCTCTTTCACTTCATCCATTGATTCTGGAGATGTTGAAATTTCATGTTGTTATTGTTCATTTCTTCTAGTTTTTAGCTACTGGTTTAGTTAATTTTTTTGAGAAAATGAATTGTGTGGGAACTGGGAAGAAGGCTGATTTAAAAACCAGGAAGAAGCAGGTTTGTTTTGTTTTATTTGTATCAGTTGGTTTTTGTGTTGTTTCAGTTGAAGTTTATTTTGTTTTCATTTGGTTTTATATGTCTTACATCAGTTGTATTTCAGTTGGAAGCATTTATGTTTCAGTTGGAAGCATTAGTGTTTCAGTTGGAAGTAACTGAACAAAAATTGACACCAACTGAACAAAAATTGACACCAACTGAATAAAAATTGAAACCAACTGAAACAAAAATGAAACAATTAGATAAGTAACTGAACTTAAAAGACATCCAACTGAAATAAAAAAGATCAAATGAAAAAAATTTGAAACTAACTGAAAAAAAATTGAAACCAACTGAACAAAAATTGAAACCAACTGAAACAAAAATGAAACCAACTGAAAGTCGTCCGACCAAATGTTATGGTCGGACGCGTCTGACCCAATACCTTCTCTTATAAATAACATATGATCCTCCAGATTATGTGTGATATGGCAGCAGAGTTGGCAATATATAGTTAGCATATGCGTCAGTGATTAAGTGATTAGGTGGCGTGACAAATGGCAAGCCATGGAGCAAGCGGCTTTTCTTTTAGTATAATACTATATGATTATTACAAATAATCTGTTAGGAAGGAAGTAAATTGCACCATTGACTAGGTAAGGTCTTCTAAATTCATAGTTGATCACTCATATCTTTAATTGTGTTTGGAAAAAAATTATACGAAGTACAAAGTTTGTAACACCCATAAGATTGGTTTAAGAGGATTTGATAAGCTATTTATGTCAACAAGATGCATCTTTCTTATAGGGAGCTCATATGCCAAGCTACTCTGTAGTTAAGCGTGCTCGGCTGGGAGAAATCTTAGGAAAGTTTTTCAGGGTGCGCATGAGTGAAGACAAAATCAACCTAAATGACTCGTGTTAGCTTGTGGATTCACTTTATCAGTCCAGGAAGTTCATGACAATACGCCCCGCCCAGTGTGGGGTCGGGAGTTACAACGAGGTCGTTGCATTTCTTAAGTGGGGGTGATTGTAACACCTATGAGATTGGCTTAAGAGGATTTGATAAGCTACTCGTCTAGCATTGTGGAGTCTCTGCAAGCAACGAGTGCGTTGCATTTCTCAAGTGGGCGTTGACTTTCTTTTTGAAAAATGTTGCAAACTTAGAGGGAGGGAGGGAGGGAGTAACATAAGTGGTTAGGCTTTCTTTATGGTTTTTCCTTAGATGAACAAGAAAGTCATGTGGCAGAGTACATCGACTTATGACATTGGCACTCTTTGGTTCACCATATAACATTCTCACTGTAAGATTGATCTTTCATTTTTTTGCTTTTGTTTTTTTTTCTTATACGGTAAGGTACATAAGGTGGCAGTCCTACACAGATTCTATCCTATCTCAGGATAAGTGCAATGAGAGAAGGGGAAAATAACATAGCATAATGCTGGGGTAAGGATTAGGTCACGGGACGTGGGTGCTTACTGCTTACCACCAAGCCAACCTCAATTCCTTAATAAGATTGATCTTTCCTACTCCGTATAATGTATAATTGTCTTTGTAATTCTCGTGAAAACGGAAGAGGAGTAGAGGACAGAAAGGATGGATGGAAGGAGTGTAAAAAAAAGTAGAAAGTGGAGGTTCCTATATACTATGCACACTTTTATTTCTTTAGAGACTACTCCCTCCGTTCTGTATTGTTCTGTACTCTTACTATTTATATGCTTCCCAATGCACATTTTATATCCTTACTATCTATAATTGTATATTTTGTAAAAATTATAATACTTGAACATTAATAATGTACTTATTAAGATGAATCAAATAAAATCTCACATGACTATATATATTCACATATATTCATCTATATTAATATATATAGAAGGTTCTCTCTACGTGTGAATACTGAATAGTAAAAATATAAAAAAAAAAAAACCAAATGCACAGAACAGAGAGAATATTACAAAGGATTTGTTGCAACAAAGATTTGCACGGAAAGAAAAAATACTTGATTTGTTAACGTTATTGATTGTGCCATGCCCTCGTCCACAACACAATTTCTAAAGGCGTTTCGACTTTTGAATGGTAGCTAAGATACTAAGATCTTTGCTTCTTATAGTAAAGTACTTTCAGATTGCAATTACCAAGTTGTGATTATAGTATAGTAAAAAGGATGAAATTAGGAGGAGCCACTCAGAGATAAGGCGCACTTTCTTTCCACCAATAACTACTCTATACATTTCTGTATATAGCGTGCCTTTCACATAAATCTGCATAACATTACTCTTCAAACAATCAATAATATCATAGCTTAGACTACAACTCTAAATCTTGGTGCAAGACTTAATTGGTAATAGTGAGTTAGCAGTATTGCAGATTGATCCAGTATGACATTGTTCAAGCTCATATTTTTCAATCAACCTTAATGCAATCTCTTGAAAAAATGGAAAGTAGAAGTACATAATGATCCACAACATTTGATAAATCATGAGCACTCATCAGCAATTTCAAAACCCAAATTTGTATCAAACAAGGCACTTACGTCGACATAAATACTGCGCTCATCTTGTTCATTGTATTTTAAGGGAGTGGAAGTAGACATCTAAATGTAACTTCCAATAAATGTACCACAGCTATAGTGTTAGACTTGCTGCCAAATCTATTTCGAGAAGCTCTTATTAGCTCACTAACTATCCTGTAGCCTTCCAACTTCTCCCAAAATTCACATCAAAACTATACATACTAATCAGAGAAAACAACACTATGAATCGAAGCTTTCCAACATCTCCAACAACTTTCCAAAACTGCTAATCACCATCACAAATGGTATCTAATACTTTCCAACACTGGTAAGTTACATACCCCTACCTTGACAGCAAAACAACTTAACAGGACTGTGTGTGGCTTACACATGTATTGCTTCTTGATTGCACAGCTAGATAATCTAATTAATACTTCATTCAGCATAATTAATCACAAGGCTCAACTTGTTTGCTGCTTATTAAGGAATTGCATGTATTTGACGAACCTACCACAGGTATAGTACTACACTTACTCCCAAATCTATTCTAAGAAGCCCTTCTGAGCTCACTGATCCCCAATAGCCTCCAACTTCTCACAAATTTGACATCAAAACTAAATTCACACTAGATTGAAGAAAAGCTGTAATAGAATGAAGGCTTCTCATATCTCTAACATCTTACCAAAAACTGCTAATCACTATCACAACTGATATCTAGTATTTACCAACAACTAGTATCTAGTATCTAATGTTTAAACCCCCAGCCTCAACTCAAAACAGCTTAACAGGACTGTGCGTGGCAGGTTTTGCGTCTTGACAACAACTTAAAGCCAGAATATGCAATTTAATGACAAATGGAAATAAGTTTTTTCTGTCGCAATTTGGCATATATGGAAAATGAGAAATGGTGAGGTTTTTGAAAGGACAATGCTAAGATGTATAGTACTTCCATTTTTAATGGCTTCTTGGCTGATCTTATGCATACTAATCTTGCCTTCCAGCTTAACATAAGTGCCCAGGTCCGATCAGAGGGACATAAGATATGGACTGCACCAAATCTTGGTTTCTTGAAGCTAAATGTTGATGGAAGCTGGAAACGCAATGAACAGGCTGCTGGAGGGGGAGTAATTTTAAGAGCTGATGGTCTTTGGGTTGGTTTCTCTAAAAAATTCAATGCTATTTCACCTCTAGCATCGTACTCAAGGAAGGACTGCAGCTAGCAAAAAATGAAGGCATCACTCACTTACAAGTTGAAATCATCAATTAATCACTTTGATCACCGATATTGCTGATCTTCTGAAAAGTGCATGGACAGTGGAAATAACTCATGTTCATAGAGATGCTAACAGATTAGTTCACGTTCTTGCCAAGTTCGCGCATAGAATGACTGATGATTTCATGATCCTTAGCAATGTCCCTTCCTTTGCAAATCCTGTGTTCGAATATGATCTCTCTAATGCTTGATTGCTCGTAGGATGAATATGCCTCCTGCAGCTCCTGCTCATCTTCCATGATCCTAGAATCTCAGAATGTTGGGTAGTATGCCCTAGTATTTAGTCATTACCTTTGTATGTATGTTTTTGTCTGTGTGGAAACTATAATTCTTTTTTAAGGTGATCTTTTTGTTAAGGATACCAATGGTTGTATCATCTTTTGTCGCTGGACTTTACCATCATTAGATCTCTTCACTTGTACAGATCTAAAGATGGTTAAGTTTGGTTCCCTATTTAGTTAATATATGCATCCTTATTTGTGTTAAAAAAAAGAAGCTCAGCTTGCTAGATTCAATTTATACAACCAACCAAATCTCAGTTTCGGTTCTATCAACCATACTACATCTTTGCAAAATCAAAAATTTCAACGTGTAATCAAAATTTCAATTTATACAACCGAATCTTAGTTTCTGTTCTATCGAGCATACCTTGGAAAATCTTCAGCACCTCAGTTTCAGTATATCAAACATACTACATCTTTGCAAAATCAAAAATTTCAACGTGTAATCAAATTTTCAATTTATACAACCGAATCTCAGTTTCTGTTCTATCAAGCATACCTTGGAAAATCTTCAGCACCTCAGTTTCAGTTCTATCAACCATACTACATCTTTTCAAAATCAAAAATTTCAACGTGTAATCAAAATTTCAATTTCTACAACCGAATCTCAGTTTCTGTTCTATCAAGCATACCTTGGAAAATCTTCAGCACCTCAGTTTCAGTTCTATCAACCATCATACTACATGGGAAAATTTTCCATAATATCCATCACCACAATGCGACCCAGGATACTGATGGCACGAGCGTAGCTCATCGGCATAGGAAAATATTCCGAATCCCTTTGGTGTTGTGACAACCGGGCTTCAAATTCGTAGCGACGATTCCCCACATTATCAGGCAACAGAGGGTTCAGGTTGGCAACAGTGTCCAGAATGAAATCAATGTTGTCTATCAACCGAGCCTCATTCCGGCTGGCAAAACAGAGTTCGCGCTGTACATTGATCAAGAAGACATCTTCTATCCAATCATTAACAACCCTAAACTTGAGAAACACTGGCACACAGTCCGGAAACACAGATCCCACCACGGCGAACGGAATTTCTCGCATGTGTTCCTCTCCCTCCTCTCCTTCCCCTCCTTCCCCTCCTTCATCCTCTTCTCCTCCTCCATCCACTTCTTCCTCTCCTCCCAAACCCAAAAAACGAGCGTCACTTTCCTCACTACTCAATTTAACCATCACGTCTTTGAGAACAACAAGAACAGCACCACGAGCAATGAAAGTTTTGATGTTTGTTTCAACATTTTCTTGAGTTCCTAAGGAGGTACAAAAGATAGTAATACCAAGTCCTAAAAAACATGTAAATCTACCTAAATGAATCTTTGTTCTGATTGCATACAGTTCCCCAACACCTCTATAACTGGCATTTGATTTCTTAAATTTGATGTCTCTACCTCTTATTCATCCTACTCAACACAACAATTAATTTTGATGCAAGTCGATTAATGAGAAGGCAAAGTCAATTGTGTTTTATGATAAACTTTTTCTTAATCGATCAAAACAATACAATACAGAAGCTAGCTCCTATGGTTAACAAAAATGAGATATGTTCAAGATTAGCGACTTACCAGCAAGATTAACTGAGTGAGGAACAACGAAAGCAAGAGCTATCGAAGTGTTAGGAGTGTTTTCTTGAGATTCAGAATGTTGTTGTTGTAATTCTGTGTATTTTGCCATTTGTGACGATTGAAGATCGAGAAGAAATACAGAGGCTCCTATGATTAACAAAGACGAGATAGATAATAATCCACATAACAAACATACGGATTCAATCACTATACTGAAATTGTTAATAAAGAAACAACATCAAAGGCAACTTACTTATGATCTTGCAAGATGTCATCCTGTTATCGAAACTTTCAGAAATTGCAATGAATTACACAAGTACAAAGTCGAAACTGCAAAAAAATTGTCTGAGTTATTATGATAAAATTTTGTATACATATACAATTTCTACTAAGTAAGAAATTTCAACATGAATCAAGATTCTACAACATTATTATGATGAACAATTGAACATAATCCAGCGCATGCAAAGTTAATTCCGGAAAAAATGTCACACAACAACAAATTGGCGACAACATATCAAAAAATAAAGTATCTGTATGGGGTCTACCTAGCAGACCTCCAGCTGGCAGCAGCCTGCCACTCCACGTCAGAGCGCCTGGAGCAGAGCAGACCTCCTCAGGCAGACCGCTCCGGACGTAGCCTCTAGGCTGGAGTTTAATGAAGGCCTCGTTCCACCTTGGCCCACTTCCAAAGAGGCCCACTCACTTTACTAGGTCGGTTACAAGTCCATATCTCATATAAATACCCATGCCCATGCATGGGTAAGGTACGTTCAATCAAACACTCACAAAATACTTGCACTTGATACTCGTTTTCTCTCTACTAGAGATCCTGTGCTCAATTTGGACTGACTTAGGCATCGGAGAGGCGATCCTCGGAACCACCCCGAAGTTTCTCCTTGTTTTGCAGGTAACCACCACCACGAAGGACGTTTGGGAGCCACGATTCCACCGAGTACCCACCACCACATTCACTGTTGCTGTCTTGGACAGAAACAGTATCAACAATCAATCAAAAGAAAGGAGAGAGAAGAATTACCGAAATGTGAAGAAGAATTTAGGACAGAGAAATGGAGGTTGCCATGGGAACGAGAAAGTTCTCCTTCGCTCTTACTCTTTCGTTAACCGGGAATTTCAATTTCAAAATAATAGGGAGAGGGTTACTATATATAGGCACTCGCATCTTATTTACCATTGGCGGGTCGGTCCCAAACTCCCAACTTCGCTCAATAGTCTCTACTTACTTTGAGATTGTGTTCATTGGTATTTTTTTTATTTTTCTTTCTCGTTATTCACAAGTGAACAAATCTTCCAAGTAAATTTTTAATGTATAAAAGTTGATATAATCAACGTGGTTTTGTCTAGTTTATGTTAATGAGTATATTACAGAGTATTAGTACTCAATCATTATAATTTTTAGATTCATGTTATTAAACATTACTTTATCCTTTTTAAATTAATGACTACATTTTTTAATTCACAACTCAAATGCATTTTTTGTTTGAGTCTAAAGTATAAGGTATGTGGTAAAATAGATTAGAGAGAAAATGTTACCATAAAAGAAAAAACAAGAGAAGTATAGCCATTAACTTGAAACTGCTTAAAATAGAGTGTAGTCATTAAGTCAACATGGAGGAGGTCTTAGCGATGAAGATATGTGCAATGGAAAGCATGTAAACAATAAAGGTGCATGATTTCATGGGATGGAGGGAGTATGAAGAGATGATTAGAAATTCGCAATTAGTCTATAAGTGAAGTTCGAAAAAAATTCTATGATGTACACTTCCAATGCAATGTGAAATCATCTCAACTCCAAAGATATCCATATTTCTTCTTCATCGATGTTAATAAAAAGACGTTAACCGGGAATTGCATGTATCTGACGAACCTACCACAGGTATAGTTCTACACTTGCTCCCGAATCTATTCTAAGAAGCCCTTCTGAGCTCACTGATCCCCAATAGCCTCCAACTTCTCACAAAATTGACATTAAAACTAAATTCACACTAGATTGAAGAAAAGTTGTAATAGAATGAAGGCTTCTCATATCTCTAACATCTTACCAAAAACTGATAATCACTATCACAACTGATATCTAGTACTTCCTCCGCTTTTTTTAGATGCAACAATTGGGAATATTTATGAGAGGTAAAATATTCAATCGTTGCAACTAAAAACGGAGGAAGTATTTACCAACAACTAGTATCTAGTATCTAATGTTTAAACCCCCTACCTCAACTGCAAAACAGCTTCAACAAGACTGTGCGTGGCAGGTTTTGCATCTTGATAATAATTTGAACAATTAGTAGATAGTGCACCCTGGAGCACAATGAGCAAATTTAATGATTAGTAAAATCGAAGTTAATAAAGGCACTACCATAAAAAAAATTAAAACAGCGGGCTCGAGGCCGTAGTTATCTGATAAAAAGACCTACATGTCACATAACTGTTATATTAAGAGATATGAACCACTTTGAGGGATATGACAAAATATTAGAAAGTTTCAGTCCACGTGAGCTACTAGTTTGCTTCGTGGCTATAACTAAAGGGAGACGAATAGAAATATTGTATGGGCGTTTTTTGGAAAAGCATAAAATAAAGTCTTTGTTCTACCGTACACAGGTAACACAGCTAATTGTTTAAAGTAAGTATGACGGGGTAATATGGGACAAAAAATAAATCCACTAGGTTTCAGACTTGGTACAACTCAAAGTCATTATTCGCTTTGGTTTTCACAACCAAAAAACTACTCGGAAGGTCTCCAAGAAGATCAAAAAATAAGGGATTGTATCAAAAATTATGTACAAAAAATACAAAAACATCCTCGTGTGTCGAAGGAATTGCACGTATCGAAATTCAAAAAAGAATCGATCTGATACAGGTAATAATACATATGGGATTTCCAAAGTTATTAATAGAAAATAGACCACAAGGGGTCGAAGACCTAAAAATAAATTTACAAAAAGAATTGAATTGTGTGAACAGAAAACTCATGGTGCTCCTTTCACAAACGCAGCAAAAGCAGAATTAAAAACGCGTCTGTCAAGTTGGGCTAGCTCATCAGTGAACATAAAGTGTGCATCAGTTTACAAAACCAAATTCAAGAAAAATGATTTGACAAGTTACAGTTCACCTTTAAATTCAAAGGTGTGGGTAAACTGTTATTTCTCTTCCCACTTTCCCATACTCCAACTTCATCATTTCTCTCTCTCTCAAATTTCTCTCTCCAAAAACTCCAAACCTCCAGAACCATTTTCCTCCCCAACCCAAATTTTTGTTTCTCCTACAATCAAAATTTGTCAAAAGAATGTTGAATAACTAGCTACAAAATACTCATATCTCTCTCTAGAAAACTAGAGTTTTCTCTCGTCTCAGGCGAGTTCTCTCCCTCTCAACTAGAAATCTACATCTTCCCCCAATCTTTCTACTGCTGTTGCACCCTTTTCCCACAAAATACGCTACCCCATAACTCTCACAAAGCTTCTCTTCTCCTCTGCCATCTTTCTAGAGCCTCCAACACTTACTTATTGTAGCATGCAAACATTCTTATTGGCCACTGCTACACAAAACATTTATTCCAAGTTACCCAACTGCAGTAAACTCTCTCTTCCCTAGTCATCCTCAATCACCCACTGTGCAAATCTCACCTACCTACCTACCTCAGTCCACGGTGAACACTTGGCTTGCATGCACCATTGTCAAAGCTTAAAGTGAGCTACACTTGGCACAATGCTTCTTCACAGGTACACTCTCTTGCTTCCTTTTTGCCTATTTATTTCCTTTACACTGCTCCAACATTTCATCTTTAACTTTATAAACTTAACTCCAGTTTATTCGTCAACATTCTCACAATCTTTCTTTTCCTCTTCACCCTCTCTCTCTCTCTTCTTCCTTCATCGCTCTACTCTCTTTCTTTCTTCATGAGAAATATGAATCCAATAGATCTAAACACTAACAACTTTCGAATGGGTGCCTTAATTGACCCACCCTCAAATTTACGTTTTGCCGGTGACATTAATCGGAACTCCACTATCATTGGCTTTTTCTATGGACCTCACCCACCGCATCATCTACTTGTTCAAGGTCTTATAGCTTCACAATGGACTCGTCGCGGCTCTACTACAGTGTCTAGAACTGGACCTTACTATATTCTTACTTGTTCTGAGCAATCTGATGTTGAAGGCATCCTTCAACTACATACTGCTATCATTGATGGTCATATTATTACCTTTCGTCGAGGTCATTGGTCAATGGTGCCACAATCTATAAACTTCAATCTAGCTCGTCTTTGGGTACGTATTTCTGGCCTCCCTTTGGGTTATCTCTCTTCTAATTGGGAGAGACAAACTCTATCCCACGTTGGTTATGTCGAAACTATAGATCATACTAGTGATGACCTACCTATTAATCCTGAAATTCGAGCTTGCGTGGTTATAGATCTTTCACAACCTCTCATTCCTGGCTGTTTCCTTCCAATTGGTACTGATAGAGTTGTATGGGTGTATTTTCCCTATGAGGGAGTCTTTCGCTTCTGTAAAAGATGTGGTTGTGTAGGTCATTACACTAGATGGTGTCATCTATCGATCTTGGAAGCCAATAGAAGGTTAAGACAAAGAGCTACCTCAATGGAACAAAATGGTCTACGTTTATTGTATGGCCCTCTAAATCTTCCCTTTTATACTAACCTCATTGAGGGTTTACCCGACTATTTTTGTTTTCAAAATACACAAGACAATATAGTCTTAAGAGATGAACCAGACAAACCCCATGTTGGTCGCAGATTTGATAGACATGGGCAACCTATCCCCACCAATGCTCCTGAGTTTGACTCCTCTAGCACTGATAGTGAATACTTTTCAAGAGAAGATGAGCTTGACACTCCTTCTCCTATCCATGCCCCGACTGACTCCAGCCCAAGAAATACCGGACAAACTCCACCTCTTCCTTCTTCTCCTTCAAATATCCCCACTTAATCATCTGGTACACGTTTAGGTTTGTCTTCTTTGGACCCTTATGCTCAATTTCTATACTACTTTACCTCGTCCTCCACATAATCCTTATTTCGAACGTGGAGAATCCTCAAACCGTAATCGTCTCTATGAAAATGGTGAATCTTCAAACCCAAACCCTTACTCCCACCCTCAACAACCTTGTCCAATCTTTGATACTCTAGGCCTCTCTGCATGGGCCTCTCAAACTTTTCACCAAGCTCAACAAAGCACAGTTAACAACACAAACACCCAAACCCACACCACAACTACTCTTCCTGCAGTAAACCCTACTCAAAACACAAACCCACCAAATACTCACTCCATAGGCTTACTTGACGATATTCTCGACATCCTGCCACCACTTAGAACGATTTCTCCACCACCACTACTCCCTCCCACCTCTACTGAACATCAAGGTCTTTATATACCAATTACTTTAAAACCAAGAAATCAACCTATACCTCCATACTCTCAACAATAAACCTCACTAAACACACAATCAGGTATTATTCGACACACTCCAAGCCTCTCAAGAGCTGGTTATCATTTAAGACGTCTACTCATCCCGAACAGACATGTTAGGGTTCACCCCTACACTTCTTTTAATAACTCTCCTACCTCCCCTTTCTCTATCAAAACCACTCCTCTCTCCCCCATAGAAACTGACCCACCAAACTCACCGATAACTCCCACTACCACACCACTACTCCCCACACTAAGTAACTATACCATCTCTTCTTCCTGGCCAAGAAAACGTTTTCGACCACCGGGACATTATCGCAGCACTTTTGTCGATATGCAACTGAAATATGGTACTGATGGTTATATCTCTAATGACTGGACTCTTAAAAGAAGACGCATTCGTCTTGAGTGTGTCGAGGCCAAAGGAGGCTTTAACATGTGGTGGAGGGAAAATGGCTCTTTGAAACTCCATCTGAAAGCCATAATTGACCTAGAAATGGGGAGTGACTTAGAGGTTGAAGTGGGAGAAGAAGTTTCCTCCCGTTTTTCTGGAAAACGTATGGGCCACTCTTCTATGGACACCCATGGTAACAACAAAAGACTCAAACTCAAAGACCCGATACAAGCTCTCTCCCCTAGCCCTTCTCCACTGAGCTCGTCAACTCGTACTATGGCTTTTGAATTTGAATTAGTCTTATCTCTCTCACCTCCATCAGGTGCGGTGGCTGGCCCTTCACAACCACTCGTGTTCCAATGAAGCTTATAGCTTTCAATCCAAGGGGAGTTAGAGATGAGTCTTCCCTTGCTATCCCATATTCAAAATGGTTGACTAAAACTCATCATCCTATGTTTTTTTTCATGTCAGAAACAAAAGTATCTTTATCTAATGCTTCGAAGATTTTCAAATCTTGTAACCCTTCGTTTGTAGCTGGTCTAGATGCTAATGGTAGTAGTGGCGGATTATTAGTTTTAGGTTGGTCCTCTTTAAGTATTACTTGTCTTAAAGTCTCTCCTAACTATGTATTATGTAATGTGGTTGATCCTAGTAATGGTAATTGGACGGTTTGCTTTGTTTACGGTGCACCCATGTTAGCCGAAAGGCTAAATGTTTGGATGAAATTAGCTTTGTTCTCACAAACTTACCCAACCCTTTTATTCGTTGGTGATTTTAATCAAATTGAGTATTTTGAGGATAAGTTAGGTGGTTTAACAATTATCAAAGGTTGGCAAGACTTTATTAATTGGAGAACTACTACTCATTTGATGGACATACCATTCGCTGGACCAAGGTTCACTTGGACAAACAAACAAGTAAACCACCGCCTAATCATGGAACGTTTAGATAGAGGTTATATGACCCCAAACTGGTCCTCTACCTTCCCCCTCTCCTTTGTTGCTAATCAACCCATTTTAGCATCCGATCATGCGGCGATAATACTAAATACCACTCCCCTTACCACAAAAAATAGACGACCTTATCAAATAGAAAATTGGTGCTTAACTCACCCCACCACTATCAGAATTATTCAAACTTTTTGGAACTTCAATAACCTTAACCCTTTATTCTATCAAATCTCAACAAACTTATCTACCATTAGAACCGAACTACAAAAATGGAGCCTAGCCCACAAAAAATTCCTAGGAGTTAATTGGAAATTAATTGACGACAATATCTACGCATAAAGCCACTCAATTCAAACCTTAACCAAGCTCGCACCTTCTTACTAAATGCACAAGATTCCTCTGCTCTCATGCAATTGCACTACGTCTATTGGTTCGTAAACGAAAATCTCAAATTTTTATTCACTCCCTACAAAATGACTAACATATATGGATAATCGAACCAAACCGACATTTCCAATCTCATGACTCAACACATTACTACTATAATGCAACTAGATTCCCAATATGACCCTATCAAAACTAATTCTCTTTTAAACCAGCTGCACCTCCTACGAGTTACACCTTTAGATCAACGCAACCTCCTACAACCCTTCACTGCTATTGAAATTCAGCAAGCCATGTTTTCACTAGGAAATAACAAATCACCTCGCCCAGACGGAATTACCGCAGAATTTTCCAAAACACATTGGTCCACACTAAATGTAGCTTTAGTTCAAGCGATGCAACTAGTTTGGCATAAGGGTTATTTCCCACGATCATGGAACTTCTCTTTAATGGTCATGATTCCCAAGGTAAACAATCCAGAAACAGTCTGTCAATTTCGACCGATTAGTTTTTGCAACACCCTTTATAAGTGCATAGCCAAGATCTTAGTAAATAGACTCGAACCCCTCTTCCCTTCCCTCATCTCGGATTATCAACATGCCTTTACACAAGGTCGACAACTTCATTATAGCACTTTCCTTAGTCACGAACTTCTACACTTTATTAAACAGCGGAAACAAGGGAAAACCACCTATGCAGCAGTTAAAATAGACATGAGTAAAGCCTACGATCGGGTCAAATGGGATTTTCTATATCAAGTTCTTAAGGCCTATGGTTTCCCACAGAAGTGGATCAATCTTATTTATCATTGGGTTTCCACCGTCTCTTATAGAATTCTCTTTAATGGTCAGCTAAATGCTCCGTTCTCTCCTCATTGTGGTCTCCGTCAGGGTGACCCTCTCTCTTCATACCTTTTCATTCTCTGCATGGACGTCTTATCTAGTCTCCTAACAATTTCGGAAAATATTAACCTTTTCCAAGGCGATAAGGATGAGAAAAGGCCAAGGAGAGCATCAAATAGGAGGGAAACCCCTAAGGGGGGACGGACAGAACTCAGATATTGACATCAAACTAAATAGGAACGATGTCAGTATCAACCATCTCCTGTTTGCTGACTATATTCTCCTATTCTTTGAAACAACCAATGCTTCTTGTCATTCCATCACAAAAATTCTCTCCGATTTCTCAATAATTTCGGGCCAAAAATTAAACCTCACTAAATCTTTTGGCAAATTTAGCCCAAACACACCTCCGGAATCCCAACAATGCTTCAAAGAAATCCTCTCTATGCCACAAACCTCAAACATAAACACCCATTTAGGCGTACCTGTTGATATTACAGGATATAAAGCTCAACATTTCACTGCAATGATTGACAAAGTTTCCAAAAAAAATATCTTGGAACCATTAAGATCTCTGAATTCCAACCAAAACAATTCTCATTAACACCGTCCTCATCTCTCGTTAGTCACATCATGCCAAATTTTAAACTCCCCATAAGTATCATCTCCAAACTGGACTCCTTACTACACACCTTCCTTTGGAGCAAAAATGGTGAGACAAAATTTCTTGGATCAAACGTCAAGTTACCACTCTTCCTAAAGGACTTGGAGGCTTAGGTATTCGTTCATTATAACTCCTCAATGAGTGTAAACTTATGAAGCAAGTGTGACGCATTTCCAACAACCCCCAACTTCTTATCTCTAAATTTTTTTCTTCGAAAAGAACACTAGCTCTATACTCAGGCAAACAAAAAAGCTACGTATCCCCTAATACTTCTTGGGGTATGAGAAGTCTCATTAAGGCGGAAAGTACACTACTACAAAATTGACATTGGAAAATTGGAAATGGCCAAAAAATCTCAGCTTTCTCACAAAAATGGGTAAACCAATCAGTACCCGTTGTAAACTCTTCTATCTCCCTCAGACACATTTCCCGTGCTAAAGTCCATAACTATATAAATACTAACCCCATTCAATGGAACCTTTCCCGTATCATCTCCGACTTTGATAGGCAACATGCACTTTCCATTACAGCCATGGAACTTCCACACATTGACCAACCGGATCAAATGGTGTGGAGCCATCACAAATCAAGAATTTTCACTACCAAAACAGCCTATGGCATCCTCTCCTCCACTACTTATCCCTATTCTCCCACAATTCATCACCCTTTCACACTTCATAACACTACCACAACCATTTTCAAACATTTATGACACCTACCCCTTTTACCAAAATGGGAAATTTCCATCTGGCGCCTCCTACATGACCGTCTTCCAGATAAAGCTAATCTCCACAAACGACAATTATTACCTAACCCCTATTGTGACTTATGCCCAAACACAATTGAAAACTCCGACCATCTTTTCCGCACTTGCCCTTTCACCATTAATATTTGGGCCCTCACTCACATACCTTCTCTCCCAAACCCTAACACCTTTCCCACAGTGCAACAATGGATCACCCACTCTATCCTTTCCTACAAAGGAAAAGAGGGCGCGTATAGCCCTAGCCTCACATATTTTATCTCCACACTTTGGTGCTTATGGCTGCACCGCAATGATAGAGTCTTCCGATCCACAGTTGCTAACCACACTGCCGTGTTACATAACATCAACACCCTAAGCACTCTTCAACAACAATCTCACTAGCTCACCTCGACACCACTCTGTTTCTTACACCCCCCTGAACTACCACCACAAACTCCACCAGGATTCCTACAAATAGATCTAGGTCTTTTACAACAAGGACAACTACAACACACCATCCAATGTGATGCAGCATGGTCCTGTACAACAGGTATTACAGGTTTAGGTTGGTATCTCAACAACACAACCAATGCGATCACATACAACCAAGAAGGAAATTTCGGATCATCATCAAGCTCCACCCATGCGGAAGCCCACGCATGCCTAGCTACAATTTCATGGGCAATCCAACGACAATTACATAGTGTCCTCATACTCTCCAATTCAATAAATCTTATCCATCTACTGCAGGGAAGAGAACTGGACATCAACATCACCTGAACATTGCAGAAAATCAAACATACAACCTTACAATTACAAGTTTACAGGATCCTAAAAGTCCATCGGCAACAAGTGGCCAAAGCTCATAACATAGCTAAAATTTGTGCCACTAATCTTTTATCGTCTTACTAGTTTGTATTTTCCTGCTCAGCCTATGTCAAAAAAAAAATTGTCAAAGTTTGGGAATTGTTCATTGAAGACCACAAATTCGAATTATTGCATAAATTTGTTACAATTATGGACATTAGAGATGAATGCAAGTCGCAAGGAAAGAAGAAAACAAGGCAACCAAAGAAGCTACTTTGCCCAAAGCCTCTCAAAATGCTTCACCCAGATCCACTTCTAACACCTAATAAAGAGTAAGTCTTGTTCTTATTTTCATGTTCAAAAAATCCTCCCATTTTACATATGTTTAGCAAATTGTTGTCTTTTTTTCGTTCCAAGATCTGAAGAAGAAATCCCACTGGACGTTCTTTTCGAATTAAAATGCAAGAACTCCAAAAATGTTCTTCATCCCAACAGAGGTATTTTTTATAAAATTGTAATTGTTCATTCATTTGATGGATATGCTTTAGAAAGTTGTACATTTGATGGATTTATAATATCCCACTGAATTGATACATTTAATGATTAGGAAGTGGTACATTAATAGAATTAGAGTACGTAGATTTGATGGTTGTTGGTTGTTTCTCTGAATTCATACATTGTTTATTTGTACATTGTTGTTTGCATGGTTGTTCATTAATGGAACAAGAATTTACATTTGATGGTTGTTGATTGTTTCTATGAGTTCATACATTGGATGGATGAGCTTGAGAAAGTTGTACATTGTTGATTACCTTGTTGCTCATTAATAAATTCAATATGTATAATGATAGTCCCACAACTGAGAGTGAAGCAATTCCTGAAACTAATGTCAAGTGAGTACTTTTACTGTGATTTATTTATTTGTACATTGTTGATTTCATGGTTGTTCATTAATAAAAAAAATATGTACAATGACAGTCCTACAGCTCAAAGTGAACCAATTCCTATAACTATGCCAAGTTAGTACTTTCTGTGTGAATTCTTCATTTGTACACCGTTGTTTACATAGTTCATTAATAAAACCAACATGTACAATTATAGTCTCATGACTCAAGGTGAAGCAGCTCGCACAGCTGACGATCAGTGAATACTTTATTATTTGTTTCTTTGTACGCTAATGTGTTAATGGTTGTGCACTAATAAAAGTCAATAGGTACAATTATAGTCACATACCTCAAAGTGAAGCAGGTCCCACAACTGGATCTGAACCGGGTCCTACAACCATCACAAATTCCTTCAACTACTCACAAGCAATTAGTTTGTCTTCTTGTTTCTTTATACATTAGTATATTCTTGTTGTACAATACATATACTTATATGTTCATTATCTATATCACCATATGTGTTGTTAATTTGTACAATGATCATTATATCTAATAATATGTACATACTCTCATAAAGGATTAAATAGCTTGAGACCAGGCCTAAGCGTGGGAAAAAAAACCCAGCCTCTGAAGAGTAAGTGATATGTACACTAGATACTTAACTATGTACAATACGAAAGTATATATGTTTATTATGTTTAAAAAATGAATAACACTATCTTTACTTGTATGTTCACTCTTTGAGCATATGTACACTAACTGTTCCCCAAAATTTCACTCTTTAAGTCTAAAAGTACGATATCTTTACCTACTTGTCCTATTACTAACCCAACAAACATTTTGCGCTCAATTTGATAGGATCAAACAGGTTAAGATAGAATATTGCATTGACATTCTCAAGAGCAAAGTCAACAAGCGTGGAACGTGGGTTGCGGAAAATGCCGAAAAGCAGGAGAAGGGAAAATACCAAGAATCTTAGATAAAATCAAGTTCTTTTTAGCAGCATTTCACAATGTTCCTTTTTGTAATTAATATTGATACTATGTATCCCACAATTCCTAGAAATTTAGAATATTTTTGTATATCTACTGACTAATTAGAATCATGGTTCCTTTTGGGGTAACAAAAAAATATGTGTATGTCCTATCTTGCAAATTTCCGTTATATATCCAGGTCGTAATTACTTGACATGTGTACACTCAGGTGTGTAATTTTTACACTATTCTATCAGCTTTTGTACAATTATACAGTTGTAAACTATCTTTACTCATATGATCACTAACTCTATACATATGTACACTTTCTATTCTCATGTGTTCATTCACTTAGTCAATGAATACACTGTCTTAACCTACATGTTCACTTGACATTTAATATTTTCCTATCCAAGTTGCACTAACTAACATTGATACCATGTTTCCAACAATGGTGTCCCTCGTTTCTAGAAATTTAGAATACTTTTGTATAGTTACTGACTAATTAATCAATTTCCTTTTGTGTTAACAAGACAATATCCTTGTATTCTACATCTTGCAAATGTCCATTATATATATCCAAGTCTCATGATTTGACATATGTACACTCAGATATGATATTTTGTACACTTGCATATAAGCTATTGTACAATTACCAATATTCACTCACTTTATACAAGTATACAATACCATAATCTGTTTGTTCACTATTTGTATACACATGTACATTGTCTAAACTATATGTTCACCCATTAAGATTTTGGGTACACTAGGTTTTATCAAATGTCCTTGTATTCCCTATCTTGTAAATGTCCATTATATATCCACTAAGTGTTCTCAAAATTGTTCATTTTGTTGCATTTTGTAGCATTAATAATTAACATCACATTCAATTGACAAAAAATAATTTTTGGTGTGTTAGTCCAAGTACAACATGAATGAGCTACATTTATTACAAATCACTTAACTAATTATCTAAAAAATACACCAAACAATGCAACATGCACAACCATCATGTATGTACATTGATGTACACTTGTGTTTTTTTTGGTGAAAGAGAGGGCAAGCCCCTAAAAAGACAAACTAACAAACGAACGAAAAGGGAAAGCAAAAAACAACCAAAACAAAACTAAAAAACTACTACTAAGCAGAATCCAAAGCCTAGTCCTCAACCACAAAACCATCAGCATTCGACACCAATCTTGGAACCGCTACACCCCCAAGGTCCTCCAATAAAACGGCTTGAAGATCCCCGTGGACCGCCTCAAAAAACTTAATCCTCTCAGTTAAATTCACTCCATAGTTAGCTAACCAATCTGTCGCTCGATTAGCCTCCCTATAGCAATTAGATATGTTAATTGTCCACCCACTCCTGTGCATTAGATCCCTACACTTCCTGATAAGGTGGATAAGTGGCGAGTTAAGTACTTCCTCTCCAACCAAACACTTCACTATTCTCCGAATCTACTGCAACACAAATCTTCCTATGCCCTCCATTCCACGCAATAGCAAGCCCACGGAGAACTCCTAATAATTCCGCCTTCATGACCGAGCAGATTCCGCACGAGATGGCGAAGGTTTCAAAGAGCTCCCCTCGTGCACCTCTAATTAGTCCGCCTGCCCTCACTTGTCCTGGGTTGCCTTTAGCTGCACCATCTGTATTAAGCTTGACCCAACCTTCCCTCGGGAAACTCCAACTAATATACCTCTTAATTTTCGTCTGTTTCCCATCCTCTCCATTCCTCCTCACACAATCCATAACACGCCTAATTTCACCCACCCTAGCAAATAGGAAGGCCACTTGATTGATCGGATTTCAGATATCTCGAGTAAAGCACCTCTCATTTCGCCATTTCCACAACCACCAAATCGTCATAGCAAACATTAGCGGCCACTCCTCACCTAGATGATCCTTTGATATTGTTAAGTTGTCTAGAATCCAGTCCTTCAGAGGTCCCCCTCGAGACAAACCCACATCTGACCACCCCAACTTTCGCCAAACCACCTTCGCTGCCGGACAGACATGCAAAATGTGTTCTGTCATTTCTTCTCTCACCCCACACAGAGTGCATCTGGGATCCTGGGTTAACTTTCTTAAAAATCTATTAGCATTGGTCATAAGCCTGTCTTGAATCGCAAGCCATAGGAACATCCTCACTCTTTGTGGTACCGGAGCTTTCCATATAACTTTCCAACCACGAGTTTGATTGAGATCACCGCATTCCATCTTCTTAATCTTGATGGTCGACGCAATAGTGAAACCACCCGACGGTGTTCCATTCCAAAACACTTAATCAACCACTTCATTATCTTCCATTACCTCAAACGACGCAATCTCTCCCAAAATATCAGCCGGGAGATACTCCGCAAAATTCTCATATTTCCAACCACAATTCACATCCCACATATCTTGCACCAGAGATGATTTTGCTTCAAGCGGAGGATCTGTATGTGAAATAGAAATAAGGGGTTGATTCGTGGCCCAATTATGCTTCCAAAACAGCGTTTTAGTGCCATTTCCTACAGCCATACTTACTCCCTTATGAAGCACATCTAAGTTATCAAGAATGCCTCGCCAGGCATTCTAAACTCCTCTTTATCCTTGAACATATCTATGTCGCAATGACCCTCATAGTATTTGGCGCGCAAAACGCGGGACCAAAGTAGACGGTTCAGCCAAGACACGCCAGCCAAATTTCGAGAGGAAAGCTGAATTGGCTTGGCGCATAGAACGTAAGTCTAATCCCCCTTCGCTTTTGGGACGGGTAACCATCTCCCACGCAACAAGATGGACCTTGCGTGTCTCTTTTGACCCACCCCAAAGAAATCTACGAGCTTTCCTATCCACATCATCACACACCGACCTAGGAATTTTGGCCATCTGCATTGTATAGTACGGGATTGACGACACACATGACTGAATCAAGGTATGCCTACCCGCCATGGAGAGAGTGCGTAACTTCCAACCAGCCAATTTCTGATTCACCTTCTCAACAAGATACTCATAATCCTAACGAGAGCTGCGACCATTAAGCGTAGGAACGCCCAAGTACTTGCCGAAATCGTGACTGGACTCCATACCCAGCTCACCATAAATCCCATCTCGAATATCTAAGTGAGTATTTTCAGAGAAGAAAACCTTAGATTTATCAACATTAACCTTGCTACCCGAGACCTCACAAAAACGATCTAAACATTCTTTCATCACTTGGGCTTGGGACAACGAAGCTTCACCAAAAAGAATCAATTGGTTGGCAAAAGCAAGATGAGAAATCGGTGGCCCATTTCTACTTTCAATTCCGAAGAAAAATCTCATGCTCTATGAGATGAGAAAGACGCTCCATACAAATGACATAGATATAAGGAGATAGGGGATCAACTTGTCTAATGCCACGAGTAGGAGAAAAAGGATCTGTAGGTTCTCCATTCCATAGAACTTGAAGCCTAGCCGACGAAATGCAATTCATCACCAAGTCGACCATAGTCTGCGGGAGGCGGAGTTCTAAAAGAGAATCTCGAATAAAGCTCCATCTAAGACGATCATCATAGGCCTTCTCGAAGTCGATCTTAATGGCCATGAACCCACTCCTACCTTGTTTCTAGCGCATGGTGTGAAGCATTTCTTGCATGTAAAAATAAACTCAAAAGTATTTATACTAACCTAAGAAAGCAAATAAGATAGGACCGAAAAAGACGCAAAATCGCCCCTCCGTGTCTTCTGCCCGATCGGGCAAAGGTCCACCCGATCGAGTCTGGGAACATTACTTCAGCAACTGAATTAACACGTCCACCCGATCAGAGCCACAACATTGACATTCTACCGGGCAAGGCTGTCCGATGCCATTAGGCCAATGATGTTCTTCAAAGTCTTCAAAAAGAGGAATGCCTAATCAATATCCGATATATGCATATATTCATCGGCTCACTTTTTTGGCAGTACATTCCACAAAAATGGCAGTACATTCCATGAAAATGGCAGTACATTTATTGAGAAACGTAGTATATAACAATCGATATTTTCACAGCTATATAACTTTATAGTTTGTATTTGGCATATGATTTTTCGTTAAAAAATGTACTACCATACATATTAGAATTTACTGCCATACATATGAAATGTACGGCCATTTTCATGAAATATACTGCCAAAAAAAATAAGGCGATTGATATATTCATATATCCGATATTGATTAGGCAACCCTCCTTCAAAAACCATCAAAATAACTAAGTAGAATTCATTTTTCTTAAAGAAAAAGAAAAAAAAAGAAGTAACGAAGCAAAAATAGAGCACATACATGAGATACGTCACATCACACAGTGACACAGCATACTGGGATACTCAGCAACACCAACAGCAAACCAATGCCGACCGCCCTCATCAACCACCTCTGGCCCGTTTACTTTGCTCTTCTTGGTCGTCGCTGCTACTTTTGCTGTACTCTTCCTCTTCTTTCTACACTTCTTTTTTACACTTCCTTTCACTTTCTTTTTCAGCTCTACTTCTTCAATTTTGATTTGTTTTAGTATCAATTTGTGCCCTTTAATTGAGTTCATCTTGCGTGTTTTAGGCCTTTTTTTATTTTTTTGTGGTGATAAAATCAATGTCTTCATGTATTAATCTTTGATCATTAATCTTGACTTAGCTTGATTTTTTGTTGTTGCTGATGTTAAACTTAGGGTTCATCTTAGAATATACTTTGCTTAACTGGATTATCTTGAATATATGAGCGAAATTCTGTTTAGATATCTGCTTCATTTTGAAGCTCATTTTGATCCTCAGATGCTAGGTTTTTACTTTTTAATGGAGAAAGGGGTATGTGATTAAACTAATTATGAAAACCACTGCAGTAATAACCAGGGCCGGTTCTGAGGGTAGGCCTCGAGTGCGACCGCCTAGGGCCCAACTCTTCAAGGGGCCCAAATTAGAAAAATATGTCATATAGTAAAACAAAAATTACGTCGCGCGGGGATACTCCGAGAATACCAAAGAATAAAAGAAGAAAGAGAATGTTCAGGGACCTATATTACTTTCTTTTTCCTAAACTTTAACTTCTTAATTTCAATATTTTGCCAATCTCATGAACTTCTTCGTATATTGTCAATAATTTTGAAAAACTATTATCTACATAGAGTAAGCCTTAGGATAGACTATTAAGACCAAAAGGTATTAATTTAAAGTAAAAAGGTTTTAGCTCATAATCTTATAACCGTTGATATTCTTACTTAAAAGCATCAGTGTTAGAATTTTATAACTTTTGAACCTTTGGATTCAACACTTTTAACTTAAACATCATACTGTCTAACCATGTACTTATGGATGGACTGTCAAACATAAGTCTCTATATTAATTTTGATATTTGATTTCTTCTTGATTTTATTTTTAAATGTCGTTGTTTCGTAATATCTTTACACATTCTATTAATTTTTTCCCCAAAATATTTACTCTTGTGAGCATTTTTTTCCTTTCCAAATTCTTATTTTTCATATGGGTGTTTGGGTATTTTTCATGGATATATATAATTTTCTCTTTTGGTGATAAATGATGACCTTACCATGGGAAAGACTTTTAGATTATCAGCAATGATGATGGAGTTCAATACTTATGCAATTCTTTTAAGAAAAAGAAGTTATTGAAGAAATGAAATAAAGCGTACTAATATAATACTACTATATTTCTAAGGATAAATGCTATATTTGTTTTTGCATAGTTTCGAGACACGACTTCAAAAAGTAATATCTAAAATCAGATATATGGAAAAAAAATTCTATACATTTGGGGCCCATTTTTGGTTTTGTGCCTAGGGCCCCAGAAATGTCAGGAACGGCACTGGTAATAACCCAGGTCACCACTCCCAAACACACCACTGCAGAGTGCAGACTCACTGCACCCAAACACAAAACCACCGCTGCTCCCCAAACACCAAACCACCACTGCACCCTAACACCAAACAACAGCCACACCCAAACACACCACTGCAGACCACAGTATCACCATGACACCCAAACCAACCAACAGCCAGACCAACCGAAACCCATACCCACCATCACCAATTCACCCAAACCCGCTGACACACCCGCCCAAACCAAACCCACCGACACACCCACCTGACGAAACCCACCGAAACCCACAAACCAAGATCAAAGAACCCACGAACTAAGACCGAAGAATCAAGAACATTCAAGATGGGCGAATTTCAGTAGTGATGATTGGTGGTTGTCGGCGGCGGAGGTAAGTATTGGTAGAGGTGAGGTGACGAAATAGAGGTGAGGTGAAGAGAGAAAAAGGGGTGGAGGTGAGGTGAGGAGAGAGAAGGTGGTGTTGGTGGAGGTAAGGAGAGAGAATGAGGTGGTGAGTGTTAGTGGTTAAGAAGCACTGGTGGATAATTAATGGTTTGATTAATGCTTAATTATGATTTAGTTAGAAGCATTATGTATATTTAAGTTTGTTTAGTAAGGGTATTTTGGTAAACTCACATCTTAAAACTTAACAAATAAGGAAAAAAAGCGTGACAAGTATTTTGTTTCATCCCAAATTAGTAAGTGTAACAAGAATTTTGTTACACGGGAAGTATAAATTTATTCTCATTACCACTATTCAATACCAATTACCAAACATGCCTTTAGAAAAGGGACTTTTTAACTGATAGTCTATCTCAAAATAAAAAATAAAAATAAAAACTGCAGTTTGAAGCGAAGCCTGTTCTTTAGAGGATTGGGAAGGAAAGGTGTGATTTTACACAAATAAGATGGTTATTAGCTTTACCTACCAAATAAGATGTCTTAAATGTTTTACACCAAACAGATGGTTATTATCTTTTAATAATAAGTGTTTTCAAACACATGTATATAAACAACTTGTCAAATTTGCAGTCACATCTTCCAAAGAACAAGGTGAAATTGTAATTGCTAACTCTAACTTTCCTTTTTGAATAGGGTCGATGTGAGGTTACGACTAATTTTTCGATGTTATTATCCGTGTTATGTGTTTGTTTCGAATTGCATTTTGTATGATGATAATCTGTGGAAACTTGACAAATTGTGCTTTCTTCAAACGTCCACCAATAATGAGTCAGCTTTACCATCTTACACCATGTATCCAGAAGGTCATGTTGGTGTTTACTGGAGAAGGGGTGCCCTTTCTAAAACAATCACAGAACCTGGTATTATCTCGTGTATTCTCGTGTATTCCACTTTCACAATCCTGATCACTTTAGGCTGTCTATGCAATAAAAAAACAACCTTTAATTATTTTTGTATCAACCTTAAACAACAGATATCTGAAACAACAGAAGGGGTAGACTTTAAGACACCTGGAGTGTCAGTGCTATTTATTGTGTATAAGAATCCAACTTACAGTCAATGAGTTATTTTCAGTTTTTCATTGGAAGCTGCCTCTAATTACCCATCATGAACCTACACAAGTCACACTTCAGACTGATCAGGTATTTCCACTAGTTTGTATAACTTTCTTGATCGATTAGCTTGATAGAGTTGTTTTCATTTAGCTCCAAGTCTCATCTTTGAGCCAAATAAGAAAATAAAGTTGGATTTAACTTTTGAAGTTAACTATGTAGGTTAGAGATATTCCATGTGGCACAAAAGGGGGTGTTATGATCAACTTCACCAGGATAGAGGAATGCTCACTTAAAGGTTCATTTCAAAAGCAGCACTCTTTTTTTATCCGTTGACGATGATGATTTTTGCTTGTACTAGTTGACTTGTATTTCTTTATCTACCTTTGACTATTTTGTTCAGGTTGTTAACAGGCTGAACAAGGATTATGTATATGATACTCTTTTGAACTATGGTGTGCACTATGACAAGACATGGATATATGACAAAATTTATCATGAGATCAATCAGTTCTGCAGCTCCCATGCTTTTCAGCAAGTCTAAATTAATATGTTTGATCAGGTCAGCAACAAAATTTCAAACCTGCTACTTTTGATTCCTCTGGCTTTGGAATAAGCTGGGATATGCACATTTTTGATCTAGAAGGCGGGCTTAATTAATTACTACCTCCGTTTCTTTTTATTTGGAACATAGAGAAAAACACACAAACCAAGGAATGTAGAGAGAGAAAGAGGGGGACCACTTGTTAATGAAGGAAAAGCACTCATATCAAGGGCAAAGTTGTAAATAAATGGAAAAAAACTTTCCATATAAAGCTATGTTCCAATTAATATGACATTTCCTTAAAAGGAATACGTTGTAAATAAAAAGAAACAGAGGTAGTATATGTCTGTCTTCAGCAACAAGAATGAGTGAATAACTAAACATTAAGGTTAGTGCCACTGACGAGCTTCTTGGTGGTTTATATGTAGGTGACAAATGTTAGAAATTGAAGGAGATAGTTTTTAATTTAGGACGGAGAGCTATTTAGCGTCATAAACTAGTAAAAAATATGAAGAAAGATCACATTTGAAAGGATAACAGAGAAATCATACATACAAAGCAGGTTGGGGCCACCCACCTTCTAAAATCCTACATGGAACAGGTTGGGGTTCCCCCCCTTAAGACCTCAGACTCAAGCATCAGAAAAGGACACCGTGCGTACTAGGAATGTACAGTCAGGGTTCTTGAGTACTAGGTGTTTCTCTATTATTATGTTTGTTATTTGTGAGCTTTAGATGTGTCATGTGCTAAAACTTGATAACTCATTTCCCTCCACTTATGACTTATGGCTGTTCCTTGTTCCAATATTATCTCAGTATTCTTGAAATCTTTATCTCCCATTCACTGTCAAGGGCCAAGTTTTAATTGGTTGGACTTACTAGAAATACTTCATTTCTTGTTCTGTACTGTCAAGCTTTGCTGAAAATTTTCTTTTTGTTTCTTGCTCTAAACTGCTTTATTCTTCTTGATTCTCTGTTTGATGCAGATTGTGTTGGAAGTGTTCCATAATTCAAGTGTATTATTTAAGTAGTTAAATAACATAATTATTTATAAATGATAATCTTTTAATCAACGGTAAAGAGTATTAACGCTTTGATAGAAGCCTCTTAATATTATTGGGTTAATCCCTAACTTAGTGTTAATTGAATCCTGTTGGGTCACACATTACAGTAACAAGTTATGAGTTATAAACATATGAACAAATAACTATTGGAGGATTGTTGAAGCGGTGACTTATTGGAAGTCTTTTGGAGTTCTATTGTAACTCCACTCCATCATGATGGAAAGTTTATTGGAAGTCTTTTGGAGTTTTATTGTAACTCCACTCCACCATGATGAGAAGTTTGTTGGAGCTTTATTGTAACTTTCACTCCATTAAAGTGAAACTTACTTATAATTCTCATTCACTTAGGTTGTAACCCTCATTATGTTATGGAACATAATGTTACCTATACTTAATGAGGAGAATGAAGAGTCATACCATTTAGATGTAGTTCATTCTCTCAATTCCATATACTTCCTCCAACATATTATTAATTCATGTCTTATCAAGAGTGAGTAGAGAGTTAGTGAACCCACTACATTTGATGAAGATCCTAGCAGATCCCCATAGCATATTGTTGCTCGTGGATACTAACAGAGGGGCTTCATTTGCAGCTCTTGTCTCTAGAATATTGCATGCTAAATCATGCTTAATGCTAATATTTTAATCGATTTTCATTATGGTGCATTATATGTTTATTAATTGGATCTTGGGACGATTTTCTCCTATAATGCCATAGCTCTTTTATCATTTGCGACACGGATCATTAGATTGGCTACAGAACAGGTTTTCGAGTTACTGTATTGCTATGCTCGCTAACTCTATTATGATTTTGTGCAATATAAGTATATTTAAGGGTGGTCTAAAAGTTTTTCAAAATGAATAGTGATATGCTTAGGTAAGTTTAGGAAAATTCTCCCGTCAAAAAAAAAAGTTTAGGAAAATTCACTTTTGCTCATATTTTCTCTTGATTCTAATTTCTAATTTTTATATCCTTAAAAATGGAAAGTTAAAGAAACAAAAGCATTAATTATATCGATCAATGCATGTTTTGCTATAAATTACTGAATACTTATGGGCTGCACATAACATTACCCTATGTTATATGAGCCTTATTGATGTGTTTGCCTGAACTCCCTAGTAAATTCTGATGGCAAGTTGGCAAAAGTATTCTTATAATTGTTTCTACTAAAACTTGATCTCAAGAAATTCCTATTTTTTTCAATCATGCTTGCTAGATGCGATCAAATACTTTCTTTGAAACATTGCTTTGCAGCTTCTAGCAGTCTAGTCAGCATTTGGTTCGATGCTCCTTTGTCCCCTTTTCCTTGCACAATTTGACTCGCAAAGCTCTCACAAAAAGTGGTTCGTCCCATTGGCAACGGAAAAGGTACAGAGGGAGTATTTTAGATCAAGCGTTGAACAAAATTAACGATAGCGATGGTTCCATATAGGTGTGGTAATGCTGGTAGTTATTTACTCAGAGGTTACAATAGTAATGACTGCAAGCTTTGAGGAGATGATACTGTGGTACTGTTGACGTAGATCACAAAACAATAAAACTTGCAGACTTCAGTCTAGCGAGAGAAGAGTCTTTGATGGAGAAGATGACTGCTGAAACAGGAACTTATCGATCGATGGCCACTTAGGTGCATTACTAGAACAGCTTTTGTTTTTCAGATAAAATTCCGGATTTAAACTGTCATATAGAGACAATTGGAGAGATGTCAGGAAAAGAGTTGTCACCATGAAATTTCTAATATGCCACCATTAGAATTAAATTATGGAGAGAAGATAAAAGATCAATCAACTATTATGATGGGTTTTTTTCGGTGAAATCATATCAATAATTCAAACAGGATAATAAAATATGACAATTATTTCGTTATAGATTACCAGATAAAGTAGAAAGGCATTTGAATGAGGTACGATGGGTTTTGGGGAAACATGAGGAAAGAGATGGAAAGATTTTGTGGAAATACTGTATAAAACGATGGAAGAGAAGATAAGAAAAGAAAACAAGTTTTATCCGTATATTTAATGCGTAACTCTTCTGTTTTCCTCCATGGCAGTTGTACAGTACTGTTACTTTGAGGCAAGGAGAAAAGAAACATTACAACCACAAAGTTGACGCTTATAGCTTTGCAATTAATTGTCTTGTGGGAGCTAGCTGCTGCTCAACAAGCTACCTTTTGAAGGCATGTCAAATTTGCAGGCAGCCTATGCCGCAGCTTTCAAGGTAAATTTTCCGACCTGTGTTTCTGACTTCTGAGACTCGCATAGTCACACACACTGCTGGTGTCAGACACTATCTTATAACCATGTTAAGACGGGACCAACCTAAACTCCTAAAGCAAATTAATTTAGTGTCCTCTGCCCCACTATGAGATGTCAAGATCCATATCCATTCTGGCTTGTGGAGCATCAGCCTATCAGGCATGGATGCTGGAGATGATATGTAGAATCTCCTTAAAGTAGTAGCCAAGTGTAGAGAATCTCATATGTGGAATTTCTTATAAGTAGTGAGCATTTGCTCTAGTAGTATGATTCCCTCTTAAGGTGCGAGAGATCCCGAGTTCAATTCTCAGAATGTCACGAGTATACAAGTTGCAAATTAGTTCGACTATATATATTCGTCACCGTACATTCTGATTTATAATATTTCCTCCGTTTTTTCCTCGCTACAGTTTGACCAAAATGTATAGATAAAGATATAGATTTTACATATTGGATACTTCCCTCGAAAGGCGTGGTCGCCTTCCTCAGCATACTCACTACCACTAATCTCTTAGCTGCTACTTTTATAGCACTAACATTAGGTGAGGTGGGAGAGAGCAAACCAGGCATGCCAAATTTCCTGATTTTGAAGCTAAATTTCTGAAGTCGAATTCCAAGAAGTTCATCTTATCTGGGATCATTGTATTATTAACCAAATAATGGACAAAGATGCCTTAGAATTGAACGAGTATATCAAACTTGGTTAAGGTTTCTCTACTTTTAGGATTAGAGTTTCCTAAGTAAAGCTGTGCAGTAACAAGATTCTATTTTCTGACAGCAATTGTTACAGTAAATCCTACACTTTATTCCTGTATTATGTTTTAATTTTGTTCTTCCTTTAATGCCACAGATTCAAGACAATTGGCCCTCAGTGCTGTTCGCAATGGCAGGAGGAATTGCTCAGTTTAGGAAATCTATCAATACAGTATGCTATGGCTTTAGTTGGATTGTCAGTTGTTAGTGCTAGCATTACTGTTGTTATAGGTATGTGTTGGCTCCATTTCACTCTCCTTATTACGCGGTACCTATATTGGCATCTATACTAAGATTCAACAATTTGTTTGATTGAGTTTGGAACAACTGAAACTGATATGTTGTTCTTTACATACATTAACAGGTACCACGATAAACTATTTCTTGGATGACAGAATAAATGAAGCAGACATTCTTTTCCCTGGTGTAGGGTGTTTCCTGATAGCAGTCTTCCTAGGTTCGACTGTTCACAAATATAATACCTCTGATAATGCTGAAAAACTAAAAAAATTATGGAGAATAAACTTGAGGAAGAGGAAAGGTATGCGACTGTGTGCCACTCCGTCCTAGCTCAAGGCTAACTTTGGTTAATAATTGATTGTTCTCTTAGCTCTATGTTAATGTTCTACTTTTACTCACTATTGTCACTTTACGTATGTTTTCCAGTTAAAAATTTACACCTTTCCATAATTCCATCCAAACTCCAAAGTATTTAATTATCCATAAATCTACCTTTTATATTCCTATTTAATCTCTGTGTCTCAACTGAATTTTAATTCTAATCCGGGAAGGAGGGGCTTGGGAGAATCATGAATGAACTCTTTCTAGGAGAAATTATTAGAAACCTTATGCATGCTTGTTGTAGAATTATGTGCTTGCTTCGTTTTTCAGTGTTGTACTAAATTTCACAAGTGGCAGACTCGTGCGCCACAGAAATCGACTTTTGACAGGGAAAACAATGTTTCAACCGCAGATGGAACACCTGCTCAAACAGGTTCAGAAGTTAGGCCATTCCCTGTTAACAATATAGTGTGCATGCCACTAGGTTGGTTTAGGTTAGGTGCCTGTTGAAAGTAATTAGGGAGACCAATTACATTATTTTTGCTTATTAATGAATCGGACATAACAATGTAACCACACATAACACAGAATTAGCATTCACCATATATCACATTGAACATAGGATTGACAACATTATTAATTATTATGAGAAAACTGATAAAAAAAGTGGTTAGGATCAGCATTTATGATCAATAAAACTTGCATATTATGCCCGATATAGTAATAGTATGCCCAATAACACACTCAATAGTAGGGAAGGCAACGGGCGGGATTTGGGTCGGGTGAGCCATCATCCGCATCCATCACCCGGTTAAACCAACTCTTATCCATCCACCTCCCGCGGGTGAATCGGGTGGACAGGGTAATAATCCATTTAAGATAATTAAACGAGAAAAGTTAAATCAAACTTGCAAAATCACAATTTATATATTAACTTCATGTCAAATTGAGATAAGTTAAGCTAATGGAAACATGTCGATAACAATAAAAAGGGAAAAAGAAAACTATACTAATGTAAATAAAATGATAGACATTCAAGAAAGTGTAAGACATGGGTGATAGAGCGGGTGATAAACGGGTGATGGATGAAACTTTCTCATTTACTATACTGATGTAAATAATTCCATCCATCACCCATCACCCGTTCACCCGCCATCTGTCCACCCTCCATTTAACTCGGTTTTTCACCCTTTTTTATTTTTCGAGCGGAGCGGGTGATGGATCATCTGCTGGATATTGCAATCTCTACTCAGTAGTGATGTGTTTAGGTATGAGATGGGAGGACAGTAGGAAGAGGCGTAGGCCAGTATTGGAGCTCAAGTCTATTGTGGAAAGGGGAGTGTTTATAAAAGTGATCCGAAAGCAATATTTCAGATGTACCCAAATTCTTCAAAGAAGACGAAGCTGTATCACACAAAAGCAGCACCTTGGAGGCAGTGTTTAAGATATAAAATAATTGAGGATTAGTTGGGTGTACATCGATCATAAGACTCCCATGGTATACCGAAAGACATCTACTTCCGGTCTTGTCAATGCACGTACAACGACAATCCTTCCAACAAGGTAGCTTGACCTCCTTACTATCATTATCAAGTTGAACTTGATTCAGATCGAGCACTGTGCAGAGGAGTTCTACAGAGATGTCCTTTTCGTACACTCGTTGTAACAAGCCTGCTGCTTCATCGAAATGATAAGCAGACAGAGGCACGAGGGGTTTGGGAAGCACTGAAATCAATCTCCCTCCACATTCTAACAGGGTTGATCTACAATGACCTGGCGGTATTGGTAACGCTCTGGCTTCCAGACTATAGCTATAGCGGCTACTGGTGGTCATCATCAGAGTGGTAGTGTCGAAGAATGCATCAAACATACCGAAATATTCATCGTAGCAAACGCATACCATCCCCTTAACCTTAAAAGGTGTCCGCGGACACCATGTTTGATGCAGATTCAATGGAAGTCTAAGGTCAATTTCCATCCACTCACTCTTGTTCTCATCAGAACAACAACAAAAAACGATGAGCTTAACAGTGCAGAAGGGGCCCTTCATCCAGTTGTAGAGGCGGGGGGATTGAGCTACAATAATCCTAAAACTGTACACGGACCTGTAGTAGTAATCATCTTCATCATCGATATTGCTATTGCTATTGCTATTGCTTGTTGTTCTTCTTCTTTTTCTCGATCTTTCTTCTTCTTCGACCTCCTCATAAGGATCTTTGCAAATTAAACAAGCTGGGGAGAGGTCTAATCCTCGTTGGAAGTCGTAAGGGGCCGGAGATGGGGTAGGGGGAAGAGCAACCCAACGCTTGGTAACAGGATTGCAGATAAAATAATAGCGAGGATCATCCTTATGCTTAACTTCCTTGCATAATAACACTAAATCCTTATACGTAGCCGCAACTTTATATTTTCCTTTTCCTCCTGGAAGGAAATTCAACGAGGACTTATTAGTAGGAGAATCAAATACCTTATTGTGATCGTCAATCAGCTTTTTCTCACCGTCGTCTTTGGAGGCTTGTTTCAGCCGCAACGTCGTTATAAACGTCCACGGCAGAACCTGCTGATGATGTTGATCTACCCCCAGGCCCTCCTTCTCCTTCTTCTTCTTGTGATTGACGTATCGAATCAAGAATGTAGGATCTGAAAGTAGAGACAACCAATGTTTGGATACTAATTTGCACGTTATCACACTTTCATGATTAGCAAGTCGTATGAATATCTCTATTAGTAGCTCGTTGAATAGAACTGCTATGTTTGTTGCTGATGATAACCCAATCTCAGGGTTTGGGTTTGAGTTTCCCATATATGCTACAATTTGAGGAAGAGGAAGAGGAAGAGGGAGGAGAAAGATTCAGACTTTTTCTAAGGCTCAGCGCTATTTTATTTATACACCTATAGGTCTATAATGGGTTCTGTACTCCCTGAATTTTTTATTTTTAAAAAAGGTAAAAAGGAAAACCCATCGAAATGGAAAAGAAAACCGTAAAATAAAACCATATGAATACTTCCCTTTTTTTAAAAAAAAACTTTTCCTTTTTTTCATCTGTCTTATCTTTTATTCCTATATCTTCTCTTAAGTTTTTCTTACGTAAAAATACATAGAGGTGTCAATTCGGGTGGCCGGGTCGGGTTCGGGTCGATCTGTGTCGAGTCGGTCCGTTTCGGGTCGGGTTTTGTCGGTCCACTTTGCTTTGTCGGTCCGAGCCGGGTCGGTCCGGGTCTGTAATGTTCGGGTATTGTCGGGTCAATGATCATGTCGGGGTCGGGTCGGTCTCGGGCCGGGTCATTATCGGACCGGGGCTTACCGGGTTCGGACCGATCCGGGTCGGGTAACAAACGGGTTGAGTAAGGTTGATTCGGGTTCGGGCAGCCTTTGGGTCGGGTTGATTTCGGATTTGGGTGACTTCGGGTCGGGTTTTGGGTCGGTCAACTTCGAGTTCGGCTGCCTATGGCCTGCGACTCTAGTTGATTTCAAGTTCGGTTAACTTTATCTCGGGTTATTTTCGTGACAGTCGATTCAAATTCAAGTTGAATCCATTTCGTATCATACTCAACAGTGGGTATGTTTTAGATTGAGCCTTAACATATGAAGTTATTCTTGAAGTTGAACCATTATCGCCTGTTTAGTAGAACATCATCGTTTTTGTAATCACTTTATAAGATTGGTTTTTAGATTAAAAACATTCTTTATAACGTGTTATTAATTTTGTTCAGAATATTGGAATCAAAAGTATTTTACTCCATTATTAGGATTGTGTAAATGACTCTGTTATTGAAAGTATAAAGATCAATGTATAAATCGAAAGTATTTTACTTTCATGGCCACGTTGTTTTTTTATTCTTGTAAAGTGAAATAAGATAATTAAATTAATTGATTTTATTATAAATTTTATTTTCAATATAAAATTTGATAACTCGTTATAAGTTAAGTTACTAAAATAAATTAATAAGAAATACTACGTTAATTAATATTTTAGCTAGATTAATGTATGCGATAATTAAGATTAGTGTTAGATTAATCATTTATTACATCTAAGATTAGTTACTGGATAAGTCATCAATATAGTAGATCAATGTGTAAGATAGTTAAGAGTAATATATTATTCAATCATTAATATATTAGATCAATCAACAGAGTAATTGATATCAATCATCAATACATTAAACCAAAGTTTACGATAGCCAATATTAGTGTATTAGATTAATCATCGATATACTAAATCAGTTATATGACAATTATGATTAGTGTATTCGTGTATTAGGCCAATTATCAATAAATTTAAGATAATTAAGATCAGTGTATCAGATCAATCATCAATATACATATATATACACATATATATATTAGATCAGTATGTAATATAGTTAAGAGTTATACACTAAGATCTATGCATTACAACAATCCTTGATGTATTACATTGCATCAATGTATACGATAACTAAGATTAGTGTATTAGATTAATCATCGATGATTATATCAAATATAAGATAGTTAAGATTAATATATGAGATTAATTGTCAATATACTAGATTAGCGTATAAGATAGTACATTAAAATTATTATATCATCGGGCATCAATGTAGTTAGGATTAGTGTATTAGATCAATGTAACTCATTAAGGCAAAATATATTAGATTAATCATCATTATTAGATCAATCTAAAAAAAAAGCTAAGACTAATACAGGAGATTAACTTTCAATATATTAGATCAATCATCAATACATTAAATCAATGTTTACGACAATTAATATTAGTGTATTAGATCGATCATCCATATACTAGATCAATATATATATAAGATAGTTAAGATCAATGTATTACATCAATCACCCGCATATTAGATCATTGTGTATAGTAAGATAGTTAAGATCGGTGCATTAGATAGATCAATCATTAATATATTAGATTAGTATTTAAGATAGTTAAGAGTTATAAAATATATCAATCACGATTAATGATTAAAATAGCTAAGGTCAATGTAGTAAATCAATCATCGAAATATATTAGATCAATGTATATAATAGCGAATATCATTATATCTGACCATTCATATCAATACATTAGATCAGTGGAAAAATATAAGATTATTGTATTAGATCAATAATCAATACATTAGATTCACTGGTAATTAAGATATCGCAGAGCTATCAATGTATTAGATCATAATACGAATGATTGTCTAATGTATGCTAATACAAATAGTTATACTTATATAGATAAATAATAATAATACAAATACACAAAATTTATAACAATAATAGCAATAATAATACAAATTCGTTTGGATTATAACCTAAAGTAATAGTAATAATTAGGGGTGCTTATCAAACGAGCTGGTTCGCAAACAGTTCGAACTCGGCTCAGTTAAAGTTCGGTTCGTTACAACTCGGCTCGAGTTCGAGTTCGGCTTGAAACCTTAACGAGCGAGCCTGAGTATAACCAAGCTCGGCTCAAAAAGCTCGTGAACAGCTCGATAAGAAATAATAAGGGAAGCTCATATATATTACCAATATAAATTTTGTTCTTCCTAAAAATATATACAATAAGCTACTTAATCGATCATATGATGTCTTCAAGCACATTATTTAACATTTTTTTTACGATAGTATTATTTAATATTTATCATGTAATTATTTGGAATTAAACATGGGCACATGTCAAGACTTACAAGTGAATAACATAAAATAAATTATGACAAAGCAATGGGAATGGATAAAGGGTAGAAGTGAAATCCCACATCAAAAAGTCATGCAAAAGTTAAGCATAGCAAGTAGTATATATATTTAACAAAGCAATGCAGCAAGATGTTGTAAGCACCGAATCCCACATCGAAAAATTGGGAGAAAGGTGTCAGTAGAAGTTATTATATAACCCAAGCTTTAACAAAGCATTTGTATGTGTTGCTGTGTATGGCTTCCAAATTGGAGAATCAATACTAGGCTTGGAGTTCAGATTTTAATGATCTTATCTTAATTTACTCAAGCTGAGCTCGAGCCTTAATTATGCTTATTGATTTTTCTCATGTAAACTTCATTTTATTATTGGATATAATATTTGATTTCTTTTTATACTCTCAATTTGAAGTGTTGTAGAGCTATCATAATATTAGTTATACCTAATGTTAAAAATTAGCTATTTAATCTTGCAAAAAACAATCAGTTATTTAAACATAATTTCTTGGAGTAATATAAAAAAAAACTATAAAACAGATAGAATATTGATTGAAAGTGTTTAAACCAATTTATGTTGAATTATATATTGGCTTTGTGTAAGTTCTTTACATTAATTATTGATTGAAAGTTTTTAAATCAATTTATGGTGAATTATTATATTATTTCGATTCAAATGAGAACCAAGTTAAATTGTAGTATCATGTTTGATTATTTTATAGGCGATTAAAATAAGAAGTAACAGTAAAGTTAACTATCTAAATATACAAAGGCAAGTTTTATTGATTTTTATATTATTATATTTTAGGGATCAATGAATAATATCGTGTTAAGAGTAGTTGAAAATTACGAGATGTGAAAAGGAAGAGAGTTAATTTGATAGAAAATAATAATATATTGATATTAATTACGTAGATTCTTAAGTAGAGTAGGTTGAAGAAAGTAAATTACTTTTTAAAAAAAAATGTATTTTACAACCTTATACTTGTAGTGTGAGAAATATTTAAAAAAAATAGTGTGTCATTGCCTTAAATAGAAGTGTTGCGTGTAAATTGAGATGCCCAAATAGAAAAGTGTTGTATTTAAATTGGGACACAAGGGACAAGAAATTATATCGGGTCCAAACAGGTCGGTTTGTATTGGGTCGGGTTAAACACGGGTCAGGTTTATTACAGGTCGGGCCTTTTCGGGTATTCTTCGGGTTGAATCAGGTTTCGGGTAGGTTCCAGGTCGGTCCGGGTCGAGTTCGGGTTACTAATTATCGGGTCCGATCGGGTCCAGGTTGACTACAGGTCGTTCCGGGTCGGGTTTCGAGTCGGGTCATATCGGATCATATTAGTCTCGGGTTGATTTCGGGTCGGGACCAGGTCGGGTTTCGGGTGTGTAACTCTCGGATCGAGTCAGGTACGGGTCCGAGTCGGATCGGGTCGGGTCAGCTTTTGACACCTCTAAAAATACTTATGTCATACAATTGATTTTTTCAACTGATATTATATAAATATTGAACTTTAGTTTAGGAATTTTTTTGGTATTCGAACTAAATTAAGACCAAGTTTCCATTATATTATGGACTAGGGTTGAAGCATTAATTTATAATTTTGTATGTTTTAAAAAGTAAATATGGTTATTAAGAATTCAACTAATTGAATGTTGAATTCTTTGTCATCCTTATGAATCAACTTAATTTCCAGACCAAGAGATTGGTAGAAATTAAGAGCATCCTTTTATTAGGTGTTTTCCATGCTTATTGAATCTATTAATTAATTGACTAAAGATCATTCGAGCAAGGATCTAATTGATTGATTAATTGATTACTCTTGAGGGCCATTCGAGAGAGGATTCAAGTAATTTAGAAGAGAACTTAACTTTGCATGATATTTGCTTTTGAACTGTAATTGCATTGCTTGTTGTTGCCTAACCCGGATTCATACTAGTAGCCCGAACTCTAGTGTTTCTTTTATCATATTCACATCTCATATTTGATTGCTAGTTCTTATTACTTTGTTAGTTGTTCGTTAGTATGAATCGATTCCTCAAATACCCCAAATACCATTCACTTAGGTAGTTTAAGACTTATTAGGCTTTAGTTAATCCCTTTTTCCCTGTGCATCGACCCTTGACTTGCCCTTACTACGTCCATAGTAGATGCTTGTTAGTTGTTATAAATATTGTTGAAAAGTGATTTTTCGTGCCTTAACGACACGCTAAAAACCTGTTATCACAAACTAAAAAGGAAGACAAATGGCAAGTGTATTGATCAACATACACCCAACTACTAAATAATGGTTGAGACACTGTTAACTCAACCTACTTCCAAACTCGAGGATACCGTACCGCTTACCGACAACCCTACAAAACATTCTTATAAAACATGCTAAATCATAATTAAGTAAACGTAGAAACTTTCTATTTAACTCAAAACTTGTAACAATCAGGAACTTTCTCCTTTTAAATCTCAACTTGACATATGAGGAACTTTCTCTTTATAAATCCCAACTTGATATATGAGGAACTTCCTCCTTTCCAACATAAATTTTATACACTCTTTCAATATGAATGTCGTCAAAACGATTTTAAATCTCAATATATAAACAACGTAAAACCTTTTAAATCTCAATGTATAAACAGCCTAAAATCGTTTAAATCTCAATATATAAACAACGTAAAACCTTTTAAATCTCAATATCAACTTCAAACCAATATAAACCATTTTCTAAAATAATTTGTACAAGTCTTAGTAAGAAATCTTACCTTATCAGCAACCACAATCAACCAATCCAATCTCAAGTCAATAAGGTTCTTCTAAAAATCCACAATCTATAATATAATATAGTATATAAGTCACTTAACCTAGTTAATGAGCTTTAACTAATTTTGAAAACGACTCGGTGTCAATATAACACAAAAGTCAAGCTAATCAAA
Source organism: Patellifolia procumbens (assembly GCA_947645195.1). Taxonomy (NCBI): domain Eukaryota; kingdom Viridiplantae; phylum Streptophyta; class Magnoliopsida; order Caryophyllales; family Amaranthaceae; genus Patellifolia; species Patellifolia procumbens. The sequence continues at coordinate 3,858,017 of CANSGD010000955.1, forward strand.
ATTCCAAGAGTAATAATTTTGCAATTTAAATTCGAAAACTCCCTAACTTAGAATCAAACATCAAACAATTTCCAATTATACAAATTTCACATCACACAAGTTTTTCCCCAATTCAATTTCTCAAGAACCCTAAATTAACGAAAACCCCAATCCAAAAGTCAACATAAAAACTGAAATTAAAACATGTGAATAAATCTAACTTGGTTAATAGAGTAATTGAAATGTAGAAGAGTGTAAAAATGCCCAAAATTTTGTCACTTTGATCCGAACTCGGAAAACGTCCCTCAAATCCTACTTTTTTTCTCCAGTTAACCAAGCCGTATAAAAATTTAAGGATGAAGAAAGTAGAGTGACAGTGGCTAAGAGAAGTTGTAGGTTTCAATGGTGGACATAGAAGTTAGCAAGAAGAAGATGATCGAATGGAAGGAGATGGTGAAGAAGAGCATAAGGTGGGAGGCGCAAGGCTCTGCGTGAGGTAAGTTTACTGCTCTTAGGGCATGTTTTCCCCAGCTTATTTTCAATCCAGTTCAGTTCAGCTCAAATCAGTTCAGTTTAGTTTAGCTCCAATCAGTTCAGTTCAGCTCCGTTCTTTTATAACCATTTTGTTAAATATTATTATTATGTTGGTCTTATTTATTTTACTGATTACTCTTATTATTATTATTATTTATTTTTATATTATTATTTTTATTTATTTTTCTATTATTATTTTTATTTTTTTTCTATTATTTTTTTCTATTATTATTATTATTATTATTTATTTTTATATTATTATTATTTAATTTTATATTATTATTTCTATATTTTTTTATTATAACTTTACTCAGTATTATTAGGGAGGAACATGGTTTCGGTCAAAAGCACAACTCAACCCATGTTTTTTAGCCCATAAGCCAATCAAATCGCGTCAAAACGGTTTATGTTGCAATTTTACGCGGTGCGATGCAATCATTATTTTTATTAATAAATATTATTATATTATTAAATCTAATTATTAAAATAGTAACACTAATTTACCTCTTAGATATAATTTTTATTATATAGTCATCATCAAGTATTAATATATTAATATAAATAATACTTGTATAAAATAATTATTACTCCCCCCTTTTTCTAAATAGGGACGTTTTTTTTCGCTTCGAACCAAGAAAAATGTGCAAAAGTAAGAGAGGGGGATGGATAAAGTAAGGAAACAATGAGAAAGTAAGAGAGAAAAGAAAAAAGTGTGAGAGAAGTGTTTTAATTAGGTAGGTCAACCTACCATTTATAGTAAAATGGAGAAGTGTCTCAATTAAATAAAAACACCACTACATGGCAAAATGTCCCTATTAAAAAAACAGAGGGAGTATTCATTATCATTAATTTTTATTATTATTAATAATTTTTATTATTAATATTATTTATTTATAAATATCATTTTAAAATACTATTATTATTATTCATTAATTATTAACTATTCATTATTATTACTTATCATTATAATTATAATTATTATTTAATATTTATATGATTATTGTTTAAATATTATTTATATATTTATTACATTCAATTTAATTCAATTTAGTTTAATTCAATTCAATTTAGTTTAATTCAATTCAGTTCAGTTCAGCTCCAATCAGTTCAGTTCTGTTCAGTTCATCTCCAATCAGCTCAGTTCAGTTTAGTTCATCTGATTTATGCCGAATAGAACATGCCCTTAGTGCTTTTGTTTTGTTTTCTCGTTTTTTTCCTCTCTTCTTTTATTATTAGATTAGGTAAACCTAATGGATAAATAACTAGTGAAACTAGGAATAGGTTTTTTTGGCTACTTCTAAGATAGAGTCAAAGTATGGAAAAAAATATTTCAATAAAAAACTAATTTAAATTATTTTCATAAAATAATCTAATATAAATATTTATTAACAATATATAAAAATATGGTGTGTCACACTTTATTCCTTACATGTTGAATCTGGACCCTTTTGATGGAAAAAAAATTATAAAACGTGGTTGGAAGAAATAGAGTTTTCAGGGACAAATTAGAGTGGACTATACCTTAATTAAATTAGTAGCTCCTAACAATTCCAATAGCATTTTTGAGAAGGAACAATAAAACCTGTGGGATCGAGGATGTTGTTGCATTATATATGACTGTTGCTTTGCATATATCTGATTTACAATAAATCTAAAAATGCTAAATATATGGGATGCCTTAAAGATTAAGTATGGCTTTAATGATTTTGGAATCAAACAATGTGCATGTAGTCGTTGGTTGAAAGACTATGTCTGATGATAGATCTGTGTTAGGGCCTGTTTAGATTTACTGAAAACAACTAAACTGAACTGAACTGAACTGAACTGAATTGAATTGAATTGAATTAAATTAAATTGAATTAAATTGAATTAAATTGAATTTAATAAATATATAAATAATATTCAAAAAATAATAATATGAATATTAAATAACAATTATGATGATAGGTAATAATAATGAATAATTATTAATGAATAATAATAATAATTTTATTTTGGATATTTTAAAATGATAATTATAAATAAATAATATTAATAATCATAAATTAATAATAATAATGATTAATGATTATAATGATAACTAATAACAATTACTGTATTTTATAGTCTTTGTATTAATATATTAATACCTGATGATGATTATATAATAACAATAATATCTAATAATTAAATTAATATTACTATTTTAATAATTATATTTAATTATATATTAATATTTAGTAATAAAATAATAATTGGGTCGGACCGTGCAAAATTACATCATAAACCGTTTTGACGTGATTTGATTGGATTATTGGCTGAAAATGCGGGTTTATTTGTGCTTTTAGCCTAAATCATGTTCCTCCCTAACGATAATAGTATTAATAATTAATAAAGATATAATAAACAAAATAATATACAGATAATAATAATACTTAATAATAATGATATAAAAATAAATAACAATAATAATAATAATAATAATAATAATATAATAATAATAATAATAATAATAATAAGAGAAATTAGTAAAATAAATTAGACCAACATAATAATATTTAATAAAATGGTTATAAAAGAATGGAGCTGAACTGAACTGATTGGAGCTGAACTGAACTGAACTGAACTGAACTAATTAGAGCTAAACTGAACTGAATTGAACTGATATTAAGCTGAAATGAACAGGCCTTTAGATTAAGTCCATGACTGTAAGACCTTGTGTGCCAATATTATTGCTGAGGGTATGGACATGTCTGAACTTTTTCAAGCAAACGATCTTCTTGAAAAATTACCACCATCTTGGGAGTATTAGCTCATAAGTATTCAATGAAACATAAGAAAATTGACTTTACTCTTTAAGAGCTAGTTTCCCATATTAAGATTGAAGAATGGAACTGTATATCTTAACTAAGGGGAAGTCAATAGAGCATTCTTCTTCTGTTGCTAATTTGGTTGAGTTTAAGAATGCTGGATTTGGTAAAGGACCAAAAGGTAAGGCTCCAAATTAATTCCATATGACTAGGCTAAATAATGAAAGTAAGGGTAAAAGGCGAGTTTAAGGGGAACTATACATAATACTTGTGGTAAAAGGCTGAATAATTGAAGAATTAAAGTCGGTCTTATCAAAACAATTTGAACTATGAATACTAGGATAATCCTAACTTTAGGGGGAGTCTTCTCATAAAATGATATCAAGTGATCGAAACTTGTGCAAATGGTTGATTTTTGAATTTTATGTATTTTACTTTGTTTATCTTCTTCTCTCGTTCATAGTTTGCGCTAACTAAAGATCGAGATGTCATTATTTGATCAACAAACCTAGCTATATATTCTTTGGATAAGTTTGGGAAGACACTCCCTAAAACTGGATTTATTCTAGATTATCAATAATTGAGATTATTTTAGAAAGAATGACCACAATTGAGATTATTCTTTTTAATTTTTCCGAAAAATACTTAGGGTGACCGTTGGTCAAAAGCGTATTATATTCCAAGATTAGTACTTTATGTGTAGCACTAGCCACTAGCGCGTGGTAAAATATATTCCTATAAATTATGGCCAGAGATTTTGTTCGAGATACACATATGATGAATACTTGATGAATTCACCCATACCCATTACATATATATTTCTATTCCTGATAAAAGTTTGATAAGGTTCTTTCTTTCATTATTCATATTCTTATTTTTGGAGGTTTCTATATTTAACATGGAAAAACTATTCAACAGATTTTTTAGTGTGTAGATAGTGATAACACGTGATAATGTAGACGAGATTCAACCCCATATTTTAGTTTACCACCTCAAAAGACTATTTTTGACCATCAATTGTCAATAGAGGAAGTAGTTTCATTATCTAAATTTTTACCTTGTTCTCAAGCTTATTGACCATAAATGTATACTTTTCATCTGATAAACTTTTCCAATCGTATATCAACACATAATTAGTACAATAATAGGTCCTAAGTAGTTGACTGTTTAGTTGATCAGTACATCCAACTAACATATAGTCAGCATAGATCAAATTCTTGACACCACAAATACCAGCACTAGTAAGAGGGATTCCCAATTCCTAACCGTCAGGAACAAATACTGTTCATAACAGAAGAATTTCTAGGAATTAGGGAAACGATACATGAGTTATAAACTTTGAGTTCTTCAACGAAAAAAGAAGTTTGTCTGCAAACAGGCAGAATTTTTATTTAACATAAAGCAGTACTTAAAGATAAGGGTTTGGCTTTGATTAATGAAAATCAACCAATATTGCCTAAGGTAACATTTCCAGTACTTTGCTGGCCACCTTGATTGTCATGGTTGCCACCAATGGTACCAATATCAACACCACCGGATTTCGACTTGCTATTTCCGACTTCGACGTTGCCATTCTTTTGGACACCAGAATGATTCACATTACCACCGGAGTTGTATACCTGACCTCCGGGCTGTGGGACTAAAAATGGAGGATAACCATACTGAGGGAATCCTTGAATTTGAGGATTAGGAAGTTGTTGTTGCATGGTTGCAAATTTGGTGAGTAGTGTTTGTTGAGAGAGATTGGCTTAATAACTTGATGAATGATGACATGAATTGTTCTGCCGTTTTATAGAGAAATTGAGGACTCAAAGGTACCTGATTCGCACAAGAAAAAGAACGTTAATTACGCTAAGTAGCCTGTTCATGAACAGGGATGAAATCTATTCGTATGTAAATCATTAAAAAACTTTATTTTAGATGTGCCTGCAAATGGATTGTAGAGCTTTATATGCACGCAATATATATTCATGTCAGTATATGTAAATTTTGAAAGACTAAAATTGAAATAGTGTGCCTTTATTTTTTACGGTTTAACAATATTATGAGAGTAGTCTAATGTACATTAATTAAATCAAAAGGTCTGAATTATAATTTTTTATTAATTGATGTTAAGTAGGATTTTAAAAACAAAGGATTGTGTTAAACGGTCTATCCATTCATGTATAATTAGACTATATACAACTTCAAAGTAAACATATCAGTTTTTAGCTTCAGATCTCAAGGTTTTAAAATTTTAACACCTCAAGCTTATAAGTTAACCTTATACAATAATGAGATTTTAAGTTAATATCTTATTATTTGACTTAAAATCTTTTAGTTTTACCATGCTTTATGGAAAATTTTAGGGTGAGCATTTGAAAAAAGCCCACCACAACATTTTAATAAATGACTAATATCAGCCAATCATTCTGGAAGGCAGGATAATGAATTTTGCTTTTTTTCATTGCAAAACAATAAAAAAATTCATTTTCTATATTTTCTATGAGTCTAGATAATAATCAATAAATATGATTTTTTATTGTCCTCTCCACCACCACTCTATCCCCTTTGTCATCACCTCTAAATTAAATGTCTTAGGGCCTGTTCTCTCCAACTCATTTTCAATTCAGCTCAATTCAATTCAGTTCAGCTCTATACAATCCTTTTACTCTCATATATCACTATCCATTTCAGTTCGGTTTAGTTCGATCAGTTGAGTTCAATTCAATTCAGTTCAGCTATTTATGCCGAAAAGAACAAGCCCTTAGTTTTCCTATTTTTGACTTTTATTACCTCTTAATGTATTACCCTCATCCCAAACACGAAGCATATGATAAGATTGTCTTATCATATGTTAATGTAAAACAAAGGGTAACTTGGCTTCCTCAGTTAAAGGGATCTATTTAAGGTGACCCCTTATCTTAAAGTGATTTCTTTAACTTTAAAAATGGGGCAAAAAGTCGGGTGAACTTATAGTAATTCCCAATATACGACTGTCTTATACTAATAAGAGACTTATTATTAGATATGTAAGATGTCATTTACCATGCTTAATCTTATTGTATCACTGTAGATTCATCATCTTAAATAGGGCAAGAACATTTAGTATAAGACAACATATACCAATAAGATTGTACCATTGAAATCGAGGCAATAATTCAGTACAACTTAAGAGCTCCAAAATGGAAACAGAGTTACTAATATATTTTTCTGCGAACAGAAAATTTATTCATATAGATAAAAGTGCTTAAATCGTAAATATATGAGGCATTGGATTGGGTGGTTTTAGTGAGAACCAATGTTGCCTACGGAAACATCACCAGTGACTTGTTGGCCACCTTGATTGCTGTGATTACCACCAATGGAGCCAATATCAACACCACCGGATTTGGCATGGCTGTTTCCGACTTCGACACCGCCGTTGTTCTGAATGCCGGAATTGTTCACGTTACCTCCAGAATTGTACACCTGACTACCAGGGCTAGGGATCAAATATGGAAGATGAGGTTGCTGAACCTGAGGGCATTGGTATGGGTTACCACAGTGCATCTTTGAATTTTAGTTTGATGTATATGTTTAGTTTGAGAGTTGAGAAGGGTTGGTTTCCTTGGTGACCTAATTCTACCCTTTTATAGAGAAATCAAGGCCTCAACTTTCAAAGGCACCTTATTCTGATATGATAAATATTATTGAAAACTTTATTCTAGATCGATATTTATGCATGCATAGGATATTAGGATAAGAACAAATATGCATATCAGCATATGTAATACTTGTATATATTCTCATAGACAAGTGGTTGAATCAAGGTTCTGGTTTTTATGATTCTATAATCAGAAAGTTAGATTCTAGAAAAAAAAACAAATCCCAATTTGACATGATGATAGATTCGAAGTTTGGAATGGCTTTCAACGTAGAATTTTAATAATAATCCAAAGTTCTAGAGTTATGAATAAGACTAGGTCTTAAAATTTTAGGTAATGTACTCAACTCAAAAAAGTTTTTGCTATATTACTCGTCTACTCGATCTACACTAACTTCTACCAGGGTCCAGGCTCCAGGGCATTTCATTTAAAATGTCCATTTCAGAGCCTCATGTGACAAATTGATGTTCCCGTGTTTTTCATTGATGATTTTTTTTTTTGGGTTTTTCATTTGAGCTTCGTTAGACAAAAATTTCCTTCTCTTACTTTTGATCGGATTATTTAAACAAAATTCTAAAGTTTAAGAAGTTTATACAGACTTTCTCCAGCGATTTTATGATTTTTTTTCATGTGGATTTTTGCAAATTGATGTACATTTTGTTTGGTTTTCACTTTTCATTGAACATGGTTTTCTAGGAATGAAGTTGGAGAAGGAAGAGGGAAGTTGGAGGAAGCTAGTGATTTTTATTTAGAAAAATTGAATAATCATCCTAATAACCTTCACTTATCTTCTTAAATAATCCCAACTTTTTGTAGGAAGGTCCTCGAATGTTGGGAGTATTATGAAAATCCAAAGTTGAAATTCTATTGAGAAGATGTGTGAAAATATGGATCATTCTAATCGATTGTTCCTTTTTTATTCTATTCATCTTTTATTTAAAATGGAAAATTGGATCAAACAGCACAATCGGTATGTTTGTTCGTTGTACGAAACAGCACAATAAAAAGGTGCACAAACAACACGAATTTTTTCTAATCGGAGCAGAAAATTATTTAAGTGTTTATTTGTCTGAGATTCCGTGAATCTTTACCATTTTAGCTTTTTTTTCATTTTACTATCTCCCTCCACTTTAAATAAACTATTGGATTTAAAACTAACCATATTTCCTCTTTGAACCCTAAAATTTCCCCAAATTAATTTTGTCTATCAAACCCTTATTTCCCCAAAGTTTGTACTATTTGATCCAATTTTTTCCTTTAAAATATTAAAATAAAAAATGTAAGCTCGCCAGTGAATGATCTATTTATTCTTCTTTTTTTAATGATTTAACAACAAAAGTAACAGTATTAGGGAAAGAATAACATAAGTTGCTTTGATGAGTATCCTAACAATAACTTTCCAAAGTTGAGTACTCTAACTAAAAGTTTGGCAAATTAATTTTGATATAGTATACCTAATACTAAAGCCCCGTTCAGTTCCACTTATCTTTACTGAACTGAACTTATTTTTACTGAACTGAACTTATTTTTACTGAACTGAACTTATTTTTACTGAACTGAACTTATTTTTACTTAACTGAACTTATTTTTACTGAACTGAACTTATTTTTGCTGAACTGAACTTATTTTTATTGATTCATGTTGTTTTATTCTTCTTTGCACTACTGATTTTTACTGAACTGAACTTATTTTTACTGAACTGAACTTATTTTTGCTGAACTGAACTTATTTTTACTGAACTGAACTTATTTTTACTGAATATATTGTTTTAAGTTGAACTGAACAGGGCCTAATAGTATGCTTAACTCCAAAATTTTGTGACTTCTTAGACCCCTTTCAGTTTAACTTATTTTTTATTGAACTGAACTTATATTTACTGAACTGAACTTATTTCTACATACCTGAACTTATTTTTAATGAACTAAACATATTTTTAATGATTCATGTTCTTCTTTGCAGATATTGATTTTTACTAAACTGAAATTATTTTTACTGGAATGAACATATTTGCTGAACTGAACTTATATTACTGAACTGAACTTATTTTTTTTCAACGAAACTTATTTTACTGAACTGAACTTATTATTACTGAATATTATTATTTTAAGGTGAACTGAAAAGGGCCTTAGTTACAAGGTCGGAATTTACCGCTAGATCAACGCGTTAGATATGTACAGCCCCATATTTCCAGAAATATTTATTGTTCAAAATTTTTGCAATACGTAATTATTAATGGCAAAGTCTTATAAACGACGTCTTACATTAAGCTTAATGTAAGACAAGTCCAATAGGCATCTTCCCAAGCCAGCCTTCTTCCCACCACCTCCACCCACCACAACCATTCCATTTAATCCATTAGCCATATTAGTTATGGATTTATATGCAAAAGTTAAGGTTTTAGGTTAGCAAAACTTAAGGTTTTAGGTTAGCAAAACTTAAGGTTTTAGGTTAGCAAAACTTAATCGAAAAGTTAAAAAAATCAATTTGACAGGGCTGCTTAGCGTGTGACGCGCGTAATTAAGCTTTTAATTGGCTTATTAGACTGGTCTGACGTTGAGCCTTAACTTAAGATCGTCTTATAGTAAACCTACTCATTATTAATAGACTATTCAAAAGCAAGTGTAAAAGGAAAGAAAGTATGAACAAGATATTTTTCTGTCCAATAATTATAATCAAACTTTTGGGTGGTGCCTCTACTTGTCTCAAGCACTTGAGGAAAATAATTCAAAAGTAAGATCTTCAAAGCGTATCAAAGCTAAATATTACACTCCTCCAAAAACAAAGGAACGAATATCTTTTAGCAATATTTCTCATCCAAAAATAATTGTCTTATTTCAAAGATTTCCAAGAATAACCTTGACTTTAATTTGTTAGGAATTTATTTCCAAGGTTATGTTCTATTTAATTAATTTTTGGTTTAGTTCAGTTCAACTCCAATTAGTTCACTTTAATTCAGCTCCATCCAGTTTAATTCATTTCAGTTCATTTCAGCTTCATTTAATTTTTATCAAAATCGTTAATATTGTTATTGTTAATCTAATTTATTTTACAAAATACTCAGGTTATCATTATTATTATTATTAGTAGTAGTATTAGTATTAGTATTATTATTATTATTATTATTATTATTATTATTATTATTATTATTATTATTATTATTATTGCTATTATTATTTCGTTAATAGTATTATTTTGTTTATTATATCTTTATTCATTATTATTATTATTGTTAGGGTTGAGCATAGTTTGAATTGGTGCGGTTTGGGAGAAATCCACACAAAAACGGTTTTAGATTTTTTCAAATCGATCCAAACTGCACCATATAAAACGGTTCGGTTTGGGAGATAATCCTGATTTGAGATTATTGTTTTATTTTACCGAGTGGCGGTTTGTGGCAGTTTGGTTTATAAAAAATAATAGATGAACCCTTAATCACAAACCGCGATTTGGTCAAAAGCATAAATGAACCTAATATTTTAGCCAACAAACCATAACCTAAACCTCGCAAAATGTTTGGATTGCAATTTTGTGCAGTCCGACTCAATTGTTATGATTATCATAATTATTACTCCATGCGTCCCAAAAAATCTTTACATTCTCCTTTTTTGTCTCATATTACTCTTTACACTTCTATTTTTTGACATGGCCCACATATTATTTAATTCATTTACTTTTAGAAAGATTCCATACCGAGAATAATCTAAAAAGATTCCATTTAACTATTTTTTTCATAATGTATGAAGAATAGAAGGGAGATTAAGGTGGAAAACACTGATAATGTCAAATGTCAATATAATATAACTTTAAAAACGGAGGTAGTACGCGTATCATTGAGTTTAGAATTTGCAATTCATCAAATAAGTGATTTACAGCAATTATAAAGTGGGCATCTTGAAAAGAAGTTGGCCTTTAGCTCTGATTCTCTAGCACGATTCAAGTGGGGCATCTTTTTGTACAAATTATTCTCACTAGCTGATCTTGCTCGATGCATCATGCATGTCCTTGGGAGGGTGACTTTGTTTCTTCTTGTTAATTGTTGTTTACCTAGAAAAACTTCTTGAATGCCAAGCAGTTCTTGTATTATTATGTTTACAAACTTCTGGGTTGTAAACTTGCAATTTACTGTAGGTTACATAGCAAAAATTCTTGAATGCATCTAGTATACAGCAACAATTGTGAGACGAAGACTAAGACGGGTAAATTTTACCTTAAGGGGGCCACTTATAAAGTTTACATTAATTTTATTATGCACTAGATGCACTTATAAAATTTACATTAATTTTATTATGCACTTGATGCACGCAAGATTTTTTTGTTTACCTAGAAGGTGTCCTCAATTCAAGTAAGGCCATTTGAACCGATTCTATTCTTTCGCTGGTGGACCAAAGAGAACAAGAGTTCCTAAAGTTTTTGGTCATGCATAGAGTATATATTCTTATTTTAAAACGGAGGTAGCAAATACGTAGGGATGTCAATGGAGCGGGACGGGGCGGATGTTGGCATTTCTATCCCCATCCCCATCCCCGCCCCATCACCCATCGCGGGGGGAAATCTTATCCTCATCCCCGCCCCAACGGAGACACACCAAAAACTATCCCCGACCCATCACCCGCGTGGATCCCCATACCCATCTCACCCCCGCAAGACCCGCCCCATTTCCCGTCTCATTTTCGCCCCATCCCCCGTCTCAATGCCGGTTTACTAATTTTTTTAGGCCTAGAGAAACAAATGGTAAATAGTTTTAAAAGAGATAAATTACATTAAAAAATAAATTTCTTTAATACACAGGGATAAAGCGGGGAGAGCGGGGATGGGGTGGGGCGGGTGGAGATGGAGCGGAGCGAGCGGGGATGGGGCGGGGCGGGTGGGGATGGGACGGGGCCAATCTAACATCCACACCCGCCCCATCACCCACGGTGGGTACTGTTATTATCCCCATCACCCGCGAAACCTTCCCCCATCCCCTTCTAACTGGGGCGGATGCGGAGCGGGTCTCCACGAAACCCGCCCCACTGACATAATACGGATTGCTAAAGCACAACGCGAAAATTTGATTAGAACTGTGATGGCCAATAACCGACCCATATCCAAAAAAAAAGTGGGTAGATAGGTGTTGGTTTTGCAAGCTCAACGACTACACTGCGGTCAATATTGCTCGAGAACGTGTTGCGGGTCTCCTGCAAGTAAAGGAACATGAAGAAAAAGGTCGAAGAAAAAGAAATGGGAATTGGGCAGGAACCTCGTCGTGGCCCGGGACCCAAGTCATCCTGCTCCTGGCACGTATATTGCTTTTTTCGATTTTGCTTATTGTTTAGTAGAACTTGTTTCCTTAATTTACTTCTAGTAGGATAATTATGTTATTTGTTTCTTAAGTCTAGGATAATAGTTTTCTAAGATAAGAAGAGATAAGATAGTATTTGTTTCCTAAATATTATATCCTAAATTTTTAGGGTGCCAATTTCAACTTAGAGAGAAAAAAAGTCTCAATTGACAAATAAACCGGTCCAAACCTCTATGTGAAGACCGGACTGTACTCCAATTATGTTCGACCAAACAAAGATCGGATAAACCGGTCTAATCCTGTCTGATCTTGTTCTGTTCACTTTTGGTCAAAGATCTGATCCAGACCCTCTATTGCACACCCCTATCAGTCCTCACTCGTTAACTCTATTCTTCATCTTACTAGCCTTATATGCACGCGATGCATGTCTCGTGAAAAAGAGTAATATGTAAGGATAATCAAAATAAAGAGTAATATGTAAGGATAATCAAAATAAAGAGTAATTTGTAAGGATAATCAAAAAAGTAATATGTAAAGAGAGTGTAATTGTAATCTCAAAAGTGTTTAAATAGTGAAACAATGTAAATAGATTTTAAAGAAAAGAGTAATAAATATTAAAGTGTACATTAACAATAGTGATCTAAAAACAAAACGCCCAAAAAACAAAAAAATCTTACCAAAGATTAATGGAAGATGATATTTAGAGCATCATCACTCATGAGTAAAAAAATGCATCGTCAATCGTCACCTCTCACCACTTTCCCACTCATCCTAAAAAATTATATCATGTTTCAAGATCAATTTGATCAAATGCAATCATGAGCAATCAATTACTTATGTATTTGAAAATAAAAATTAAAAGTATATAAAAATATAACAAAGTGGGTGTCTATTTATAGATCTCAAGAAAATATAACCATTGATTTTTTATTTGTCTTTACTTTGAAGATTTTCAAATATTTTAATTTGAAGTTTTAGATATTTTTCGCTAAAAATCTGATGGTTAAGAGTGGAAATAAAACTTAATTCGTTAATTATAAGATTTGAGAACCTCCTTGATTTATTTTATTTGTTTTTTCTTTTCTTATTTTTGGTGTCCACACCCTCTTCCGTTATAATATAGAGATAAGATCAGCATCGAATTGTAGATTTGTCATGTTATATAGGGTACAAAGATTAATTAAAAAGACATCATACACCAAAAACGTCATACCGTTTAAATTGAGGTAATAATTCATACAAATCAGGAGCACCAACTGGGCAACAATATAGTAACTAATAGTATATTTTTCTGCAAACAGAAAATTTATTCAAATACATAAAAGTACTTAAAACGTTAAATATGAGGCATAGGATTTCATGATTTTAGCAGGAGCCAATGTTGCCAATGGAAACATCTCCAGTGACTTGTTGGCCGCCTTGGTTGGTATGATTGCCACCAATGGAGCCAATATCGACACCACCGGATTTGGCCTGGCTGTTTCCGACTTCGACACCGCCATTGGTCTGAATGCCGGAATGATTCACGTTACCTCCAGAATTGTAAACCTGACTACCAGGGCTAGGGATCAAATATGGTGGATAACCTTGCTGAGCCTGAGGGCATTGGTATGGGTTACCACACTGCATGTTTGAAGATTAATTTGGTGTATGTTAATGTTAGTTTGAGAGTTGAGAGAGGTTAGTTTATTTGGTGACCTAGTTCTTCCCTTTTATAGAGAAATTATGGCCTCAACTCTCAAAAGGTACCCTATTCTGAGATGATAGATATTATTAGTGGAAACTTTATTCTAGATATGCATGCATGCATGCATATAGGATAGAACAAAGATGCGTTCGTTTTTGAGGGGATAGAACAAAGATGCATAGGGATTATGTATTCCAACGAACAAGTGGTTGGAAGAGGGTTCTTTTTATGATTCTATAATCAAAATGTTACGATTTTTTATTAATTAATTTATTTATTTATTTTAATGAAATTGTCAATTTGGCGTGATGATAAATTCGAATTTAGTTTGGGATAAGTATTTAAATATTAGTCCAAATTTCTGGAGTTAAGCATACGACCAGGTACTAAACTTTGCCTAAACTTGAAAAGTTATTGCTAGAGTACTAGCCATCTACATATACTAACTTCTATTTGTTTGATCATGAAATTCTATTAAAAAAGAAAAATAAATTCAAAACATATCAAGAGCCAAGAGAAACTAATTGACATTTTTCATAGAAGGAAAATGAAAATCATCTGCTCCTTTTGTCATGAATGCTCATTAAGATCGCAGATAGTATTGAGAAGAGGAGTGACAAATCTCTAACAGATAGAGGGCACAATGCCCTTTAACACAAATTTAATAAGAATTTTATAGTATTGGTGTTTGCCTCTGTAGTGTTGGTAATTCCTCACTTGATTTCGTATTTCAAATTTATTTTTTACCAACACTATGTATATCAATACTATATCCATAAACATAAATACTATATAATTTGTGTTCGAGGACACCATGCCCTCTAAACTCTAATCATTAGAAATTTATCACTCCTCATATTGAGTTGCCTTTGAAACTCTGTTAGCAAGGTGCTATTATTTGATTTGTCTATTTTACAAAAAAAAAACAAAAAAAAAGGTACCAAACCTGAAGAGACGAAAGTTTGAGCTTTGAGAAATTGAACATAATAGTTGAAAGATAATCAAAAGAACCCTAACATTTCAATCAATCAATCATCTACGTAACACTCTAGTACGTGAAATCACCAATATTTTCTTGCTGTTGTTAGTGTTTGTTTTTCAGATGTCCATTTCGGAGCTTCAAAGGCTTCCTTTAGACAAGATTTTTCTACATAATTTTGCTCCTCTTGTCTTAGCTTTAGTATGATCTTTCAGACAAAAATCTGAAGATTAAGAAGTTTATATTGAAATTCTTCCTTGATTTCACGATGTTCTTCACACATGGATTTTGCAAATTGATGTTTGTTTGATTTTCATTGAACGTGCATGGTTTTCTGGGAATTGAAATCAACGTGCATGATTTTGCAAAAGAACCCTACCATGCATGTCTGAAACTTTGAAATCAGTGGCGGATCCAGGATTGCCACCTTACGGGTTCGAAGTCAATCAAAAATTAGGACCAAAATAAAGCAATTACAAAGTCAACATCCTAATTCAAATTCCAAATTACAACCGATAACTAGAGAGTCCATCCTTCGAATTACAATTAAAAAAAATCACCAAAACATTCTTCTAGTAATTAAATGCATTAAGAGTGTAAATTGAAAAAATTGATGAACTATTAATTAACTAAATGAAAAATTGAAACATATAACATATAACATCATATACAAATTACAAAATTTACAAGTGTATAAACTAAATTACTTTGTTCATAATACATTAACTAATTATAAACGTTAAACAAGAAACCTAGTTTACTAAAAATCTTATACTACAATTTTTACATAACATCAATTAAAATACCCAAATTACTAAATTAGCTCACCTAAATTATAAAATACTAGTAGTTACTAATTGAAAATAAGTTTCTAACATACAAAATAAAAGAGGAACAAAAATTTGGAAAGGAAACAATAAATTTTGAAGTTGAAAGTTAGGGTTTACCTAAGTATAAACTAGAGACTAGAGAAGCACAATCCTTTCTCCGTGCTTGGTGCTCCGTGGTCGGCTGTCGACTGCCGGTGGGCCGCGTGCTGCACGTCTGCTTTGGTGGTTGCTGCGGTGGTGAATTGGGGAGATTGGGATAATTGGGTGAGTTAGGGTTGGAGTCTTTGGAGATGAGTTTGAGAATGGGGATTATGATGTTGTGACTCTAGTGAGAGTGAAAATTTTTGGAAAAGAAATAAAAAGGGTGTAAGGGGAGTCGATCCAGCGAACAGCGACTCCTTCGTCATAGGAGTTTTGAGGCGCGGCCCAAAACCAGACCGACTCCAGTACTCTTTAGTTATTTATCTGCGCGCTAGAAATGTTATCCTCGCTTTGTTTTTTTCTTTTCTTTCAAAAAATTAAAACTTCCGTATTTTTCCCCCCAAAAATCATTGGGTTCAGCTGAACTCAGTGAACCCATAGTAGATCCGCCCCTGTTTGAAATGACCATCCCATCGGCCCATCCATTGTCTTGCCCATTATGCAATGAGGAAGATGAATCTATTTCCCACTTATTTTTATACAGTGATGTCTCGTGGAAAGTATGGTGTGCAATACGTCAATGGTGGTGAGTAGATTACATTTCCCCAAAAGATACTAGGCAGGCTCACGAACAATGGATGGGATGGTCATTTGTCGGTTTTGAGAAAAAAAATATGGGTGGCTATTTTCTATGCTGTGATTGGAGCTATTTGGGATGAAAGAAACAAGATAGTATTTTAACGGAAAAAAACAAAGATGGGAAGACATTGTAATATACATAAAAATGCGAATCGATATTGGGTGAATGCTTGGGATGAGGATTTCTCATATAGATTTGGTGATGTTGTAAATAATCTTGATGGAGTTATTCGTCTTTGGGGTAGAAGACCACGTGTGAGACCCTCGATTTCATGGCAGCCCCCTTCGGGTAATACTCTCAAATAGAATGTAGACGGATCAGCATTATGTAAACCTGGGAAAGCTCGAATAGGAGGGGTATTAATGAATGAGCTTAGGCACAAACTATGTTCTTTCTCTGCATCGGTGGGTATACGGGACTCTAATGATGCGGAGTCATTGCCATTGTTTTTGCATTGGACATAACTTTGGAGAGAAATGATTTTCATGGGATGGCTCTAATTGTTGAATCGGACTTTATGAATGTGTTGTCTTGGGTACAATATAGTGAGCGATGTCCATGGCGTCTTAGATTTTATGGGATTAATCTTGAAAATATTCTACATGTTTTGAAAGGGCGACTGAACGACGTGAAGTTTCAATTCCAAAGACGCGAGCGAAGTGAATGATATTGCCGATGGTTTAGCAAAAATTGGAGCTATTAGCAATGGTGTTCATGTGGAATGGATATGAAAGTGTGATTTGTATTTGGTTAACTTGTTGTTAATGTATTGCACGATGGATGTTATACCATCTTTGGCTTTGGCCTATTAATAAAACAAAAATTCCATTGAAAAAGAAAATGCTTAATTCGAACGTTTTGTGACATCTTAGTTACAAGTTTGAAATTCTACTGCTAGACCAACTCGTTATTCTATTAATGTGAAAAGATACTTACATTTTTGAAAAGATACCAACTCGTTATTCTATTAATTCGAACATTTTGTGACATCTTAGTTACAGGTTTGGAATTCTACTGCTAGACCAACTCTTTATTCTATTAATATGAAAAGATACTTACGTGATTGTTTTATATTTTTGTACTCCATATTTTCAAAAGTATTTATTATTCAAAGTTTTTATCAATACGTAATTATTAATAGAGATTGTTCACAAGCAAGAGTAAAAGAAAAGAAAATATGAATAGAATATTTTTTGTCGAAACGTTCTAATCAAACCTTTGGGTGGTGCCTCTACTTGTCCTAAGCACTTGGGGAGAACAATTCAAAAGTAATAGATTTCTAAAGTGTATCGCTACTAAAAGTTACGCTCTTCCCAAATCGAAGGAGTTATTTTTAATTAGGACCTTTTAGCAATATTCCCCCTCCAAAAATAATTGCCTTTATTTCAAGGTGTTCCAAGAATAACTTTGACCTTAATTGTTTGGGAAATGGGAATTTATGTATATTAAAGCATATAATAAACTTGAGTATAGTTTTTAGCAGCTTATTGGTTTAAAATTCTTTAAAAAAAAACGTGACCACATGAATACATGATAGCTAACACAAGGAATTATTATTTTTCTCAAAAAAGGAGTGACTATCAATGAGTTTACAATTTGCAATTCATCAAATAAGTGATTTACAACTATTATAAAATGGGCATCTTAAAAAGAAATTGGCCTTTTGCTCTGATTCTCCAGCACGGTCTAAGTGGGCATCTTTTTGTACTCCCTCCGTAACACATTACTTGCAACATTTTCTAAAAATAGGTGTAACATAATACTTGCAACAATTTCTCTACTTTCTTCTTATGGTAAAGTTTTCAACATTAAATTATATATGGTCCCCACCTCATATGTACTTGTTTTTATTTTTTTCTCTTTCCCTCCTTTTTTTCTTAATCACATGTCATTTATCTCTCCTACTTTTACCAAATTACACTTTTTTCCATCATTAATAAATTTTGCCTAGGAATTCTCCCCAGTCCATTTGTTGCAAGTATTATGTTACGGAGGGAGTACAACTTGACAAATTGTTCTCACTTGCTCGATGCATGACTTTGGGAGGGTGATTTTGCTTCTTCAGTTCTGTACTGTATTATTATGTCTACAAAGTTTTGGGTAATTTTGCATTAATTTATTATACATTTGGGCTCTGTTTGTTATGGAGAAACATTTTCTCGGGAAATGATTATCCGCTATCTTAACTTTTTCATGTTTGTTATGGAGGGAAACTATTTTTCAAGTATGGAAATTTTCTCGATTAAAAAGGAAAATCATTTTCTTTAACTAATCAAAGCATGTCATATTTTCCACCATACTTTTCCTTCTATTCTTCCACTCCTTTTTACTTTAATTTCCTATTTCCCCTAGGTTTTTTATCATCAAACAAATAAAGGAAAATGTGTTACAATATTATTTTCCTTGAAAATTATTTACTTAGAAAGTACATTTATATGAAAATGTGTTTTCCATCAAAACAATCGATACACGCAAGAATTTATTTGTTATATAGAAGTGGCCGAAATTGAAGTAAGGCCAGTTGAACTGATTCTATTCTTTCTCTAGTGGACCAGAGGGAACACGAGGTCCTGAAGTTTTTGTTCATGTATGGAGAATATGTTCATATTTTCAAATGGAGGTGGCAAATACGAATTGATAAAGCTCAACGTGAACATTTTACTAGAACCTGTGGTGACATCCAAAAGAATAGTGGGTAGACAAGTGAGCCCTAATTGGTTCGAATCTGATATGATATTAATCAAAAATCAACTTGACCAAATATCTTACGACCCAATGGAATAATATTTCAACCCAAGTTTGTGATTTCCTATGATAAATTCCTTCTACACCCGAATGTGGCCCAAAATTTCACCGAATAGAGCCTGAGAGGGTACGCTAACCCATGATAAACCCGATAGAATATGAATTAAAATTTGATATTAAGGACGTGCTCTCTTCACTTTATGTCTAATCATGTCCAATTAAGGTTGATCAGTTCCAATCAAATTTTAAAAAAAAAGGAAAATCTAGGATAATCATGTCAAATCAGGTGTTTAGATATATTCGGCTAAGGAGAACACACCCCGAATCATGTTCATCAACCAATTATCACTTAGGTTTGAGTCAGTTTCGGTAGTGTGATATATCAGTATTAATCATAGTTATTTTTGAGTCGGATCAAGTATTTCCGTTCAAACCACATTATAGTAGCAACATTGTAAATTGGTCGTCTGAGAATATGACAGATATTGCTTGTTCAGTGTTCAACTAAATTACCAATAAGAATACACCTTTCATATACAAGTGACATTTCATACAATAACGCCAATGTAAATCACTTACAAAAAACATTGTTGCTAATGCAATAAAAAGAAAAATCCTCTGCAGTTTACACTTTCTCCTTTAATTACTGCCAAATATATAAGAGTTGTATCAAAAGTACATCAGTCACCTAGTTCTGCTAGGACACAGCACTTGCGAGTTACGGCAAGGCAAGAAGTGTAAAAGACAACCAGTTCTCTGCCTACTATACAAGTGAAACAGAATTCTTCCTGGTTCTTGCATGTTCAACCAAAAAAATGAAAGAATAACCAGTTTCTTAGGCAAATGTTCTGTGTTTCTATGATGATAAGATAGATTTCAGAGCATCCTTTATGTAGGGATACTTGAATTTGAAGCCTAATTCCTTGGCTCTAGTTGGAACCACCTTCTGGCCTTCCAAAACCTGCCAGGGCCACGAGCAAAGTTATAATATATTCATGACGGGTGTATTCGTGGTTACATGGAGAATAATTCACTGGTGAACGTGTTAGCTATTGGCGGTCTGGGCCCCACACCAATTCCTCTCTTTGTTCACAGGAGAACATGTTCTCCGATTAGCTCTTTGCTTTACAGCCAACACTCAAATTAAAGAGGAGGCAAAGCATTTGCTTTTGAGACGAAACACATACAAAAAACAAAAGGAGGTATATACTTACTACGATAGCCCCTTCTCCAAGAACTGCTTTGAGTGCGAAGTCTGGCACTGGAAGCCATGAGGGTCGGCCCATGGCATTTCCTAAATTTTCACACATCTCTCCCAATCTAACAGGATTTGGAGCAGTTCCATTGATAACGCCTGAAGTATATATGATAACATTCATTACCACAATTAAAATTTCTATGGCACCAAAAGAAAAAAAAAATGAGTTACCAAAGAGTCTTACCTTCATAAGCTGGATTTCGAAGAGCTTCATATATTAGATTTACAATGTCATCTACATGTATCCAGGAAAACCTAAAACAACAAAGACAGAATAAAACTTCAAACGAGAATATTATCTTCGAACTATTAGGAGGAATAAAGCAAGGGGGTGAAGAAAGAAGTAATTAGCTTAATAGTTAATACCACTGTTTTCCAGTCCCTATAGGTCCACCAGCAAACATCATAAAAAGAGGGATCATCTTGGCTGCAGAGAATTCAAAAAAGGCGTAAATGGGGTGAATATCACATAAGCAATCAAAATAGGCACGATGTAAAACTAAAAGATAAAAGATAGACTAGAACAATGGACCTTAAGTTCAAGAGGGACTCATAGCTGAAAAGGTGACTCTAGCATGTGAAACAATTAGATTAAAATGACTCATTACTGTCCTTATCTCAAAAGTAGGACCAATATGAACGGAGGCCTTTAGGGTTTCAATTAAAACCAAAATATGGCACTACATGAGTTTACAATTGACGAGTACCTAGAGCACCTCCTTCTTTGCCTAGAACCACGCCAATGCGAATACGTACTAATCTTACATCCTTGTTGACTTTCAGAGCTGAGGCTTCCCATTCTCTACAAACCTGATGAGTAGCTTATCAAGATTAGGAACTATTATGTCAATAAAAATATACCACATAAGCTACTCACACACGAGTACTTGTGTCGGATATGGTATGTTTCAGAGTAACTATTTTATGAAATTTCCTCCTTTGCCGTAGAATAAAGTGTCGACGTATCCATACCAATGGCGGAGCGTTGAGGATCCTCCGCGGGTACTTGTATCAAAATGAGGAGTCCAAGCAACATTGTACACAACCACCTGCTGGGAAATGCAAGGGGAGGGTACGGTCTACCACACATACAAACGTACGCCTCACCCCCTCCCATCATCCTCAAACCAACAAGAACAGTGAGGTCCACAGCAGAGGACACCGTCTAGAGCCCCCCAAACCAACCCAAAACAAAGTCCAAGGCTCCATGCCCTGCATCAATCCTTGAGACCATGTTTTATACCTAGAGCCAACAAAAAGCAAGCAAGCCCATTTTGAAGGATAAAATCCATGCATGTAAAACCGTAAATATGTAATGTGTTGTTGGATAATCTTGACCGAAATTGCCAAAACATTTACCTCAACCCCAGACATGTGCAATATGCAAATTCTAAATGCTAAAAGTCACCTTGAATTCCTCTCACATACATTAGCGGCTATATTTTAAAGAGGTATGGAAATCTCGACCTCAAAGGTTGAAAAGAATGGCGCCTCCAAAGTCCCACGATATTTCCATGTGAGTGTTCCACATTTAAGAAAGAGAAAAGAGTTGTTGACTTTATAACGTTAGGAGTTACTCCACCTATTAATACTAATTGGTATTGGGTAAAAACCTTCTTTGTCCTAGTGAAATGTACACAATCTCTCCTCCTTATGAGGGTGCGGGCTGTTATGATATTTAACATGGTTTTAAGTCCCAAGGTTATTAAAGGGACCTCAAATGTGAGAAAGAGAGTGTGAAATGAATGGTGTCTTCGAAACCCTATATTATTTCAAATGTGAGTGTCCCACTTCGATTCGACAAAAGGAGAGGAGAGTCACCTATTATCAATTGGTTTTGGTTTGGAACCTTTTTTCACTTTCTGATATAGACACTCTTTCTCCTCCTTATGTGAGTGTGGTCCAAGCCCGTTATGAAACTGAACAAGGACCAATGCATAAACCAATAGCAAGAAATTCAGAGAAGCTGCCCTTGCTTGCCTCATGTTCCTGAGCACGGTATAGAAAAGCTCAACACATATGAGGCAATAGGGATCCTAGTGCTCTTAGGTGCGCCTTATTTAATGAGGTGCATCTAAGGAACTCTTTTTTAAAATGATGCAAGAGAGTTTTTTGTGCGCATCAATACGCTTTTTGCGCCTAGAGTGCGCTTCTTTGAAATGCCTTGGCAAGCAAAAAAAAGCGCTTCGTCTATAGTAATATGCCTTAATGTCTAGACGCACGTCTTTATACTCTGGTCCTAAGCTCAATCAAAAAGGTGTAGGACACGCTTACCAGATCAAATTGAGTAGATTGAGGAATTCTCAATGACCCAATAGCCTCAAGAACCACTTAAACTAGACCTAGAAAAGTACTAACAAGTGTAGCCAAAATATTGAGCCACCATGGACCTTTCCACATAATGTTAGTCTCTTCCTTGATATCTACTCTTAGGGTGGTTTCAACTATGTTTCTTATAATTGAAGAGGGATTCAGAAAGCAACCATATGCGTTCAGAATCCAAAATTATTGCAGAAAGATAATCAACCCAAGGAAGCCCCTGCTTCTTATGCATTGCCATCGAGCAACCAAACAGCAAAAATTCAGATGTCAACACATCAAGAACATCAGCAACAACGATGATACTACAAGCCTTACTCCCTCGCGATGTGATCGGCTAAACTTTGAACATTCAATCTATTGGTAAGGTCATATAACTACACATGATCAATGTTCTAATACTCACCTCAGCCAAGTAATCCTTTCCTGATGGACTTTTCTCATCAAATACTTGTGTCTCACTTGTTCCTGGAAATTAAAAGTATCAAGACAAAAGAAAGCATCAAAAAAAAACTATACTAGTGCAATGAAGATGCGAGTATGCCAAGACAACAGCTCATTAGACTGACCATAATAACCGACTGCCGTTGCACTGACTAGAACAGAAGGCCTAGCATCAGCTTGCAAGTCATTTATTAGCTCAACAACCTTCAGAAAACAAAGAGTGTCGTTAATTAGAGAAAGTAAAAATCACTCAGATCCTAGGAAAAGAAGAATCAATCTACAAAGCTATTTCTACATTAAGTAACCAAGGGAAGCAATTTGGATAAGACTTTAATAACACTCATGAAGAATCGAGAATAACCTTAGAAGTGACCTTGATTCTGCTTTCCTTAATATCATTCTTGATCTGTCATAATATACAAAAGAAACTGCAATCAGCTATCTTGAGTTCTTGGGACAACAATAACCAAATTTATAGTATCAACAAGATTGTAAAGTTACTTGAATATTGCTTGATAAAGCCCGACTATTATAGAAAATGAAATAATATGCTGAAGCTTTGCCATAGAAATCAGATTATTGCTTGACCAAACAGCAACAGATCATTCGTTAGACTAGTATCTGTGGCCACCACATAATAACTCCATTTTTCTAGGCATTCTCAAAGGATGCAGTTAAGATGCCGACACACAACTTGAGGATCAATATATTTACTTACTTACGACAAGTAAAAACTATAATCGATCATTTGAATATATATGCTGAAACGAATCTGACAAGGCCCCATATATAATTATATATAGTACAAGATGGTCAAGGCTCTTCCTCACTTACATATAGTACACGATGGTTAAAGCTCTTCCTCAAGTATATATAGCACAAATTGGCCAAAGCTCTTCCTCGCATATATACTACAAGATGCTCAATTTGGAGTATGTGAATATCGTCAAATGTTAATATGGTACAACTCAAATTACAGAAGAAGTTATACTCTAGTACTAACTGAACTTGCTACATATCTATACTAAGCGAGAGATGATTATTTTTCTATATATCAGTATAGTTTCTCCAGTAGCATTCCCACAGTTATTGGCAGCATCTTTCTTCATTACCCTCCCTATGTTTGACTACTCACCCGAGTTGAAACATTGCAAATGGTTACATTGACACGTGCCACAGGGCCATTACTTTGACTAGATTACGGAATGAGATCTTATGTCGCACTTTGCAAAAGATGGTGGAATGAAACTAAGTTCATGACTTTCAGAAAGCTACTCATACACTGATAAGCTAAGTAAGGATCCTTCATTTCATAATTTTATTTTGAATTCAAAAGCAATGAATTGTAATTTGGGAATTATCATATCATATTTGCAATCTAGAGAATCATGAAACAGAAGAACGTTAATACAGACCTCAGAAGACCACCTTGTACTGATAGGTGTTCCAGCCAAATTTACAACAGCACTTGAACCTTGAATGCTGTCTTTCCACTCTCGCTCTTCTGCAACCACAATGCCTGGAAACTTGTTGGCTGCAGGTGAAAACATGGATCACAAGGTTAAGTATAAACCAAACAAACTTCACAAGTGATATTTAATAAGAATTCCAGATATATGTTTGGATATTTGTAACTGAAGAAAAAAACTAAGATTCATACTCAAAATCTACGCAAACGCATTTAGTATACAATATAGGCATTTTCATTACCTTCTTACCGGGAAATATCAGCTGAGCTTGAGATCTGGATCGAGTCAAGACACGAACTTGATGTTTATCTGAAGTAAAACACAGAACAGAGAATAAGACATATGTAGCCCAACATGCAGAGCAGAGAATAAGACTAATGTGAGACCTTTGAGAACATTAATGTCAAATGGATTCCGTGGTCTGCCTAGAAAAACAAAATTTTGTTGCGCTTTGCTTGCTGAACTCTATGCACTATAAATATTATTCTATACAATACTAGAATATACTTATGTAGTTAAGGTAAACAGTACATAGATGAAGTCTTCTTCATCAAAAAAAAACTTTATTACTTATGCAAAAAATAAAAAGCCGAAACCTGAACTTCTTGCAATATCGTGACCCACTACCAAATGAAGTACTGTATATTACTGATCACTTAACCCTTGGCGAGGATGATCTGAACTAGTCAAGCAAAAATGACTTTTTTATAACCCAGATCAGTCATAACAGCTCCCAGTTCCAAGTTCCAACAAGATCAAATAGTGAAATGTCCAAAACTCCAAATATAACACCCTACTTCGTAATGTTCAACTCAAACATGTTAGAAACCAAAAATATATGATGTATGCATCATCAGAATACTAAGTTATGAATACAGATTTACTGAGAGTACCTTCATGCAATCTTTGAATCAACCGCCTACCGATAAACCCAGTAGCTCCCGTTATTGATACAACCATCTGATTGTTTTACGAACAAACAATCATCAGCAAATGAAACTTTCTGTTCAAACATAAGCTTTAAAAAGGTACTCCTTAAGTCAGTAGCAATATTCACAAAAAGATTCTAGTCAGAACCAGTCGTAGAACCAGGGGGGTTGGGGCAGGTCATGGCTTCCCTGGTCGACCGGTCGTTTTGAATGTCTATTAAAAGTTGAATGTAAAAGTACTAGTCATACCATAGTTGAGTTGGTATTAGATGAAATGTGTTTGAACCTCGTAATTGCACTTCAATTTCAACCTGTTCTACCTCATGAAGTGGCTCATTTTGAGCATATACCTAAATACAATGCTATACAGATACCCCCGCCCCCCGCGCCCCAATACACATTTCCTAGTTCCACCAAGGATGTACTATCAGGAGGTCGACTCTACATAACACTCACTTAGATATGACAAGTCGACAACTAGTGTTTTACCTTCAACTTTTAACAATACCCAAAACCATCAGGGAGGCCACGGCCTACGCCAGCCCCCCTTTGGTTCTGCCCCTACGCCACTGCCCACTCAAAACAAAATTGTCACCTCGAAATCAGCTGTCAACTCAAGCTATAATCTCTTGCACAACGTAAAGAAACCATATACAAAACATAACATAACCCACTCATGCATCATTTATCATGCATCATAAAGCAACAGCAACCAAATTTAGTGAACATTACTCATTTTTTCTTGGTAATTATATACTTCCTCCATTCTTTATTAATCACTATATATATAGAGAGTTTTATGCCTCCCAATGCACCTTTCAATGTTAATAACTCTAATTATGCTCAAGTAAAAATTATAGAAAGTCAATATTAATTAAGTATATATCGAGACAAATCTAACAAGATTCCACATGACTATATTTATCCTTGTGCATAAAGCTTTATAGTTGGTTAATGGGAGATGGATGAATAGCGTAAAAAGAGAAATGTAGTGATTAATCAAGAAGGGAGGTAGTATAACCGAAGAATTAAGAGAAATGCAACACCTTGGAAGAAGGGTCAGACCCATTTTCTCTGCTTAAACACCTTAGTGTAAATTTTTTGGCCTCAAAACCCTGAAAATTTTGACAAAATTAAGACAAATTAAGAGATTAAAATTGAATAAATTTCAATGAGAAAGAAATGGGAACCTGGGTATTGGGGAAGAAGTGAAATGAAGGGGGCTTAGAGATGGAGGTAGTCCAAGACAAAGGATTAGTGGCTCTGAAAACCTCCATTAATGAATGCTCTTCAACAGCCAAGCAAGAACCAAAGATTGAAACTTTATTCTTCTTGTTGTTAAAATTTTCGTGGGAATATCAAAATGATGTGTGTTTTTGTTCCTCGTGTAAGGATTTGAGCCACAACGACATTTGCTAGTTCTATCTCTTTTGTGGTCTACTACTCCTAACTTAAAAGTGTGGTATCATGTGTCAATATTTTTTTTTTGCCTAATATGCTCAAATTTCATTGAACAGTCAAAGCGGTATGAGGGATAAAGATCAAAATTGGAATGAATCTTATGTGAGCCTGAAATATTAATGAGTAGATAAAGTTAGTGGGAAGCTGATGTGGCAGAGTCTGAAATATAGGATCCCAACTCACCCTTAGGGACGATCAAGTGTAAGACATTGGATTTACTTGTCTCTCGCGAAAGTGGTGAAATCACCCCTTAAGTTTAATCAAATGTGAGTTTTGGCCCTTTAACTTATACTTGTATTAGTTAATCCTACCACTTTACCAGGTGGTGATGATAAACCCCTAAACAACAAATCGTCAAGTTACTTTTTATTGATAACTTTTTGATTTGAGGGCTTATTTTCACCATTTGGTGAAGTTGTGGGGGTTAAATAGTACAAGTGTAAGTTAAGAGGCGAAACTCACATTTGAGCAAACTTAAGGAGTCTAATTATAATTTGCCTTCATTATTTATGATTTGTATTCCCTCTCTGCAAAAGATAATAAATCAATTTTCAAAATAAAGTTGGCAACACCCCAACCGATCCAATAACCTGATATGAAATTTTCGTGTAATATCTCTGATTATGTATATGGCGGTCCATTTGCCCCCACTCCCATCCAAAGTAGAATATTGATTCTGCTAACATTGTTGAAGTTCACCGATCACTAGTAAACGAGTTGAACCCCTTCCAAGCCTAGTTACTCGACCAGTTTTTTCATACATGTCGCCAACTGTCAACTAACTTTAACCTAGCATGGTTATTAAACAGTTCATCCAAACCTATTCAACAAGCGCGTGCATAAACCTAAAGTCCAATAATTAGAGTGTGTCCTCTCACTTTATTATATAATTTCTTTTAGCTTATTTGAAACTATTTATCTAAACTAGACTGATCTTTTATTGGATTTATAAGAACGTAAGGGAACTTATTTTAACTTATTTTTCATATGGCTTTAGAACTTAATGGAACTTATTTAAACTTATTAGAACTTATTGGAACTAATCTAAACTTATTGAAATTGAAACTTATTCATGTGAAGAGAATGCAATAATTGATGAGTTCTTACTAATAAATAAGTTAATATAAGATATCAATTGTTTAGTGTTATGTTTCGACAAGTGTACACGTCAAAGTGTTGCAAGTACTTTAACACGGAAATTTATCACTTTTTAGGGTAGATACTTAATGGTAAATTGCACATGATTTAATTTAAGGTTAAATTGTTCACAACTACCTAATAAAATATCACTTTTTAAAAAACAACTTTTAACATGAAACTTTTTTAGTACAACTATCAAGTATAGATATTCCGTCAACATAACACTAACAAAACTGTTAACTTCTATATTTTCCATCAAATTCCAAAATTCCCCAAAATATGAACCCTAATTTCATTCCAGAAACCCCAATTCGATGAACCATAATTTCACCAATTTTTCCAAAAGCCCCAATTTATAAACCAAAATTTCATCAATTTTCCCAAAACTCCCAATTTATAAACCATAGTTTGCAGATTATAGTGGATGGGCTAACGTTACTGCCTTCGGCTAGGGGATGGAATGACGGTGGTGGTGGCTTCCGTTGCCTAGGTCAACATAGGATAATTAAGTGATTATGCACTTAAGAATAATTAAGTGATTCTTCCCCAAATTGCAGGACATTCAAATTAGGGTTCATAAATTGGGTTTTTAGGAAAATGAATGAAATTAGGGTTTATGCAATTGGGGTGTTTTGCAAATATTAAAATTAGGATTCATGCAATTTAGGAGTCCAAGAAATTTGAGGGAATATTAATAAGTAAATGATTTTGGTGGTGTTATGTGTTGACATAATAGCTATTAGGTAATTGTATTAAAAAGGTTTTATAGTAGGTAGTTGTCTTAATTAAAAAAAGTGATACTTATTAGATAGTTGGTGATAATATTTCCTTTAATTTAATTACTATACATATTTAAGACATTTATTTTAAAGTAAGCTTTTAAAGATGACTAGTGTCAATATATCTAAAAATACAAAATATTTACAAAGTTATGTGCATGTTTTTGTTTTTTTTGGGGGGGGGTAAGAAAAAGTTTATAAAAAAAAGATAATCGTAGGAGCCCCTCGCACAAGGAGTTTCTCTAAGGTATCTGAACTAAGGATACGGGATAAAGCAGACTGGTCTGACATCTCTATATGGAGATAGTCACTAACAAGATGGCCAACTTTTGCAATCCAATCCGCTGCTCTGTTTGATTCCCTATAGATATGAGGGATCTCCCAATGATGCTTCTGCTGAAGGACCCTCTGAATATTCTCTATGATGTTGGTTATCTGCCACGAAAGTGACCATTGCTTTACCGCGTTTATGACCAGGAGATTATCATCTTCTATGATGCTACTGCTATGTGGAACAGATTTGAGGTGAAGAAGCGCTCTATAAAGAGTTATCGCTGCTACTATAATGTTAGCGCTGCCTAAGTTGAAAGTAGTTGCTACAATGACATTACAATTGTCGTTTATGATGATGAATCATGTTGCCGCCGAGTTGTTCTTCAGTGAGGCGTAGAAATTGATTTTATAGAGCCTGGAGGTGGGGAGGACCAACGAACAAGAAGGGGAGTGGGGAGTGGGAGAGTGGAATTTAGAAGGTGGAGAGGTGTCCCCGTAGTTGGGAATGTAGTTGTTATAGATAACATATATTAGGTTACCAAAATATGTACTCCTGTTTGATATACACACTTCATATCATACATTGCATGTAGTTACAATAAGAATAGTATATATTGATTACGATACTAATTAGTACTACCTCCGTTTTTTATAATATGTATGTTTGCTTTTGCGTGCGGATCAAGAAAAAAGTGCAAAAGTAAGAGAGAATGTTAGTTAAAGTAAGGAAAAAGTGAAAAAGGTAGAGAGAAGGTTAGAAAAAGTAGGAGAGAAGTGTAATAATTAGGTGGGTCAACCTTCCATTTATAGGAAAATGTAGAAATGTACATATTAAAAATAAACATCCCAAAATGGTAAAACATACATATTAAAAAACGGAGGGAGTAGTTAGGGGTGTCTAAAAGAAGAAGGTAGAATGACATAAGTTTTTGGTTGATGTTACCATAATATAATTCATATTCATTTTTTAGTCAAAAAGTTTAATAAACATTAAAATTTAAGATGATATTAAAAGTATATTGATTTTTTTTCTTTTTTGAATTATTAAACATAAAACAATAAACATAAAATTTAAGATGATATAAGGATATGATATACACTAAACATTAGGCTCGTTTGGTATCACCATCAGTTTCCTATTTTGATTTTTATAATTTTAGAATCATATCATATACTTTAACTACCATATCCTGAAAATGATAAAAGGAACTAAAAATATTTTTTCTGGTTTCCATATAACGAACATAACCCTTTGACTCTCTCCTTTTCAATATATTTTGCTTATTAATTATACCGTATCAGATGAAACCCCAATCAACCTTATTCGACCTAATCTAAACTGTATATGTTGAGAACATAGAATCAATGTAGAAACTAGTTTGCAAACATCAACATTAACAATGAAAGCCAACAACCAAGCAAGCAAGCAATCCAACAATAAATGAAGAAATAAATGTGAGAGAGGGTTAAGTAATGGCACCGTGGGAAAACCCGAGAATCCGGGAGTAAAAACCCACAAGCACTAAGGAGTAGTATTGATCTTGATGATTGATTGAGAGAGATACAAGCTATTTCAAGCTACACACACAAAGGCACAAAACCCTAGAAATTCTCTCTAGCCTCTTGATTTGTGTGATATTATGTCATATGTACAAATGGGGAAAAGAGGGGTATTTAGACTACCCCCGAAAATAGCAAAACGGCTTCACGTGAGACGAAATACGCGAAAACAGGGTGCAGGCAAAAGCTGCCAAGTGCTCCCTTTGCTCCTTCCTTGCACCTCATGAGCCCTTCTTGTCACCTTGGCTCTTAGCCATCTCCACACCATAGACCTAACAATCTCCCACTTGGAGATCGGTCTAAGACCATGCTACTAACATCCCCAACACATCTCTCATCATCATCAATCATCTCATCAATGTTTCACCATAGCGCTCCCACCATTACAACCATCCACCACTCATGGATGGAACCCAATTGAGGTCCTACACAACCCCAATTTCTCACAAGTTACAACCTTCGTGAGCATGTCCGCCGGATTCGATCCGGCAATCTTCTTCAAACACATAGAGCCATCCTCCACTAGACTCCTAGTGTAGTGATACCGCCTCTTAATGTGTTTAGTACGATAGTGAAACATAGGGTTCTTAGCCAATTGCACCGCACTTTGGCTATCACTATGCAACACACAAACCTCTTGCTTCATACCCATTTCCTCAAGGAAACTCTTCAACCACTCAATCTCCTTCCCCGCCTCCGACATAGCAACATACTCGGCTTCCGTCGTAGACATGGACACACACTTTTGGAGCTTGTTCATCCAACTAATGGCCGTACCACCAATAGTAAAAACATACCCCGAAGTGCTTTTGCTTGAGTCATAGCATCCCCCGAAATCGGCATCCACAAAACCTTCAAGAACAACTCCATTCCTCCCAAAGCAAAGAGCCATACTAGAAGTACCCAACAAGTACCTCAAAAGCCATTTCACGGCCTCCCAATGTCGCTCACCCGGATTTGACATGAACCTACTCACAACTCCCTCCGCATGGGCAATGTCGGGCCTAGTACAAACCATAGCATACATCATACTCCCCACGGCCGAAGCATAAGGAAAAGTGGCCATCCTTTCCTTTTCTTCCTTTGTCTTGGGTGAATCCTCCTTTGTCAATTTGAGGTCCACCGAAAGAGGTGAGCTACGAGGCTTCGCATCAACCATGTTAAACCGCTTTAACACCTTCTTGACATACTCCTCTTGAGACAACCTCAACAAACCCGCCGATAAGTCCCTAGAGATTCTCATGCCAAGTATTTGCTTGGCCTCACCCAAGTCTTTCATCTCAAATCTCTCCGACAACTTCCTCTTCAAGTCATTCACAAACTTCATGCTAGTACCCGCAATGAGCATATCATCAACATACAAAAGCAAGTAAACATAACCATTTACGTACCTTTGAAAGTAACAACAATGATCGCCATCCGTTCTCACGAAACCATTGCACAACATGAAGCTATCAAACTTCTTGTACCATTTTCTTGGAGCTTGCTTCAACCCATATAGACTCCGTTTGAGCTTGCATACCATATTTTCCTTTCCCCGAACTTCAAACCCTTCCGGTTGTTTCATGTAGATTTCTTCTTCCAAATCACCATGCAAAAACGCCGTTTTCACATCCATTTGCTCAAGGAATAAGTTTTCCGAAGCCACAATTGCCAACAAGATTCTAATGGTAGTCAACTTCACAACCGGAGCAAAAATCTCATGAAAGTCAATGCCCTCCTTTTGTGAAAAGCCCTTCACCACAAGTCTTGCTTTATACCGAATACTACCATCCGGCTCATCCTTCTTGCGAAAGATCCATTTGCACAAAAGTGCTCTCTTGCCCTTAGACAAGTCAACCAACACCCAAGTGTCGTTCTTCTTCAATGAGCTCATTTCCTCACTCATTGCATGCTCCCACTTCAACGAAACACCCAACCTCATTGCCTCAACATAACATTCCGGCTCACCGGAATCCGTCAACAACAAGTAATTCGCCGAAGTCTTCTTTATGGGTGGTGGTGTGAACCTAATCGGTGCTTTAGAGAGCCTTGATGTTCTCCTCACCGGTGGCGGTGTCTTTGGTTCCTCACGAACCTCACTAGGTTCACCTTGAACCTCAACCTCCTCATCTCAAAAGTATCCTCATCTTCCTCCGATTCACTAGAAACCGGATCATCCGGAGTTTGCACAACATGTTGAGGAGATGCATGTTGAATTGGCACATCTTCATCTTCGCTTCCAATTCTCACATCACCATCTAGCTCAACAACCTCTCGCTCACTCTCAATGGATTCTTTTTCAACGGACTTTCCACCAAAGTTATCCTTGTACAAGGAATTTTCATCAAAGGTAATGTCACAATGCCTAATAACCTTGCGGTTACTAGGATTCCACACTCTATAGCCATACTTCTCATCACCATACCCCACAAAGTAGCATTTCAAGGCTTTAGGGTCAAGCTTGTCTCTCTTTTCGGATTGCAAATAGGCCACACACCCAAAGGTCTTCAAGTGAGCGTAGGACACCTCCTTACCACTCCACTCCTCCTCCGGTATCTTGAACCCCAAGGGCACCGAAGGTCCACGGTTTATCAAATAAGTCGCGGTGCTAACGGCATCCGCCCAAAAGCACTTTGGGAGACCCGCAAATAACCTCATGCACCTTGCTCTCTCAAGTAGTGTTCTATTCATCCGCTCCGCTACCCCATTTTGGCGAGGCTTTCCGGGAATAGTCCTCACCAACACAATGCCATGATCCTTACAAAGTTCCTTGTAAGCTTCCAACTCATACTCTCCTCCATTATCGGACTTGATACTCTTTATCTTCGCCCCGAAGCATTTTCAACCTCCGCCTTCCAAGTCTTGAACTTCTCATTCACCTCCGACTTGTGCTTCATGAAGTAGACCCATACTTTCCGGGTTGAATCATCAATGAAGGTAACAAAATAGTGAGATCCACCAAGGGACTTGATGGGGTATGGGCCCCATACATCCGTGTGCACAAGCGCTAGCTTCTCCTTCTTCAAGGACCGTTGGGTTTTTGTGAAAGACACCCTCTTTTGCTTCCCAAAGACACATGTCTCACAAAATTTCATGTCGATTGATTTCAAGCCCGACAACTTACCCTTTGAAGCTAACATCCTCATCCCTTTCTCACTCATGTGACCAAGCCGAGTATGACATAGCTTGGTATCACACCCCGTGGTTGTAGCAACCATATTAGTACACCCTAAGGTAGTGTACAAGGTACCGGTCTTCGTGCCCCGATCAACCACCATGACACCCCTTGACACCTTCCAAGTACTCTCCCCAAACATGGTTCTATAACCCCTTGAGTCCAATTGACCCACCGAAATCAAATTTTTCCTTAGCTTAGGAATGTACCTCACATCTTCAAGCTTCCATGAACTCCCACTTGAAGTCTTGATCATCACATCTCTCTTCCCCACAATGCCCAACGGATTATCATCCGCAAGAAACACCTTCCCATACTTGCCACTCTTGAAGTTCCGGAAAATTTCTTTACATGGTGAAGAATGAAACGATGCACCCGAATCAAGTATCCATGTCTCAATGGGACTATCCACGCTCAAGATCAAGGCATCCCCAAATTCATCGCTTGATGCCAAGCTAACCGATGAATTTGAATCATCATTGCTCTTTTGATTAGAGCCACCCTTCTTCTTAGGATTCGGACACTCTCTCTTTGTATGACCCTTCACTCCACAACTCCAACACACAATGTTTCCCTTCCCCCTCGATTTACTCCTCCCCTTACTCTTCGATCTCCCTCTTCAGTTCCCCTTTTGTTGTCTCCATCGTCCCCTTGCCTCACTAGAATAAGCACCACCGGATGACTCACCGGACTCCTTCCTCCTCAAGCTCTCACTCAAGATTAAGTCCCTCACATCATCATTCCTCAACTTCTCCTTACAGGAAGAGTTGCTAATGGCGGCAACCACCGTATCCCAAGACCTAGGCAACGATGACAACAAAATCAAGGCATTCACCTCATCATCAAACTTGATATCAACCGAAGACAATTGAGAAATAATCGAGTTGAATTCATTTATGTGTTCCGGAGCCGAAGTACCATCATTCATCTCAAGCTCAAACAACCGACGCATAAGGAACACCTTGTTCATTGCCGAAGGCTTCTCATACATGTTCGACAATGTTTGCAAGACATCCACCGTCGATGTTTCATCCTTGACATTGTAGGCTACACTCCTACTCAATGTCAATCTAATCACACCTAGTGCTTGCCTATCCAACACTCTCCAATCTTCCTTCTTCATACTATCCGGTCTCTTGCCCTCAAGAGGTAGATGAAGACCATTTTGGTACAAATAGTCCTCTATTTGCATCTTCCAAAAGCCAAAGTCCTTCCCATCAAACTTCTCAAGCTTCAACTTGCTTTCATCCATTGTTAAACAATCAAAAAGTTCTCAACCTAGGGTTTCAACAACAAGGAACAAAATTTCTGCACCAAAATTTCAATCCCCAAACACCCAAAGCAACAAACTTTGATTTCCAATCACAAACACAAGCTTCCACAACAACTCTAATTCAAATATCACCAAAGATTAACCTAGGCTCTGATACCAATTGTTGAGAACATAGAATCAATGTAGAAACTAGTTTGCAAACATCAACATTAACAATGAAAGCCAACAACCAAGCAAGCAAGCAATCCAACAATAAATGAAGAAATAAATGTGAGAGAGGGTTAAGTAATGGCACCGTGGGAAGACCCGAGAATCCGGGAGTAAAAACCCACAAGCACTAAGGAGTAGTATTGATCTTGATGATTGATTGAGAGAGATACAAGCTATTTCAAGCTACACACACAAAGGCACAAAACCCTAGAAATTCTCTCTAGCCTCTTGATTTTTGTGATATTATGTCATATGTACAAATGGGGAAAAGAGGGGTATTTATACTACCCCCGAAAATAGCAAAACGGCTTCACGTGAGACGAAATACGCGAAAACAGGGTGCAGGAACAGGCGCCCGTCGCGACCCGCGACCAAAAGCTGCCAAGTGCTCCCTTTGCTCCTTCCTTGCACCTCATGAGCCCTTCTTGTCACCTTGGCTCTTAGCCATCTCCACACCATAGACCTAACAGTATAGACTAAACTTATCTGAAATAAGTTGAAAAGAACGGATTCTTTAACTAACCATATTCAAAGAAATTAAGAAGCCTGGACAAAAAAGTGGACCCTAGAAAAGAGAAAGAGATTAGTTAATGTAGGTAAACAAGTGTCGAGATCGGCAGAGAAAGAGACAAGGATCATGATATGTAGATGATATATGCATTCTCTTCTTTCCTTTCTGTACTGTTAGTGAAGAGAGTAGTACTACTATTACTACTACTGCTGCATGTAGGATACCTGAACTGCTGAACCCACATAAGCAACCAGGCAACCAGGCTTGGCTGTAAAAAGCATGCTAGCTTTTATACAACCTGCTGCTTTTTTTTGCTCATCCATTTTTATTCGTACTAATATATGACATCCATTTTTATTAATTACTCCCAACATTTATAATCCGTTAGTAAAAGTAAAAGTCCCAATTAATGTGATTCACAGGGAAAAGTTTATGTATCTAACAAGGTACTTATTCGACAAGTTGTATAATCGAGGCCGTATATATATATGTACTTTGTATTCATATTAATATTCCTCATTTGATAAAAAAAAAAATTAAGTACCTAGCTAATTAAAACATGGATATTTGGAATCCTTGGATAATGTGACTTAAAATTTTAGATGAGAAGTCGTGTATTATAATATTAGTTTGTATGCTGTCATCAGCGAACCAACTATAATTAAACAAAATGATTAAGGGTGAAGGGCATTGTTAACATGCATGTGAGATGAAAGTAGTATACTACATGTGAAGGCCAATGTGGTCATTTTGTAGGCTGTTAATTTCATAATTTAGCTAAATCTAACCAAGTGAAACGTAACTTATTCAATCCGTTTAACCTATGAGGAATATTGCGAGTGAGATAGTAACTCAATCATAAGAATAATCTTCATTATGGATGCATGGTCTATCATAATACTCCCTATGTCCCATTTTAGTTGCAACAGTTTAACTTTTGCACTATTTATATGTCTTACTTTGACTATGATTTTTAACTAACATATAAAACCAAATGTTACTAAATAAGATATAGATTTGTCTCAATGTATAATTTTAACATATCAATTTTTCATAATTATTACTAATTGATCCTTAGCTATATTAATGGTCAAACTAGTGTATTGGCAAGTGTGCCAGTCAAACTGTTGCAACTAATATAGGACGGATGTAATAATATTAGTTATACCAGTTTAATCAATTACAATAAGTAATTTAATTTCTAGAATAATTGATTATCTAATTGATCGAGCAACTTTAATTTAGAAGATTAACTAAGGCATAAGATTTGAAAACAAAATCATAAAAGTAGCCTATATAAAAACTTATGTTACCATCTTTGAATTTTTTCCCAAAATAATGCTCCTCAGCAAAATAATTCCCACTTTACCGTCACTTTAAAAATAATTCTCACAATACCGTCCACGTAAGCAAGTCAGCATAAGAATTTTTTTTTTGTTTTTTCACGCAGCTAATTCGCTATCTGAAAGAGCGAATTACATATAAATTCGCTGATTCAGATAGCGAAATTGTTTGACTACTTGCAACAGAAGCCAAATTGCTGTGAGAAAATTGGAAGACAAATTCGCTATCTGAAGTAGCGAAATTGTTGACTAATTTCGCAAACCAAAAAAAAATTGAAACGTTGACTTTGCTTACGTGGAAGGTATTGTGGAAATTATTGGTATTGTGGAAATTATTTTCATGGTGACGGTAACGTGGGAATTATTTTGCTGAGGAGCATTATTTTGGGAAAAAATTCTACCATCTATGCATAAGTATATATGTAGACCTTATGGAACTTTAGAATTTTAATACGCCTTAGAATTATAAGTTAAAAAACTTAGTAAAATTTCAAGCTAAAACCTTCTTGTTTTTAATTAAAATAGGCCATATTTTATAGGAATTACGCATTAGTAGATTTATGAACTTTAATTATCTAATGAGTATAAAATAATTTATAATAAAATAATAAAACATGACAATCTTAATAATTATGAATCAAAAATGAAAAAAATAAAATGTTATAAGTAGTTATAACTTCTCTTTGTACCATGTATGTAAAAAAAACCAAGAATTCATGAAACATATGTGGTCATCTTATTCTTCATCTTTACAAATTTACCTCAATACTTCATATTTGACCCTTTAATTCCCTATATTACCCCTAGCCATCTCTTTCATCTACTACACTTACCCCCAAAAACCTCACATTTTTTTACCTATAAAAACCCCCAACTTTTTTCACCCAAACACACATTTACTTACTACAAACTTACCTCTACATTAAATTGATCACTTCCATTACTCTTTACCTTCCTTCATTAGTATGAAAATGGTGAGTGAAATCTCAATGAACAAAGAGCCTCAAAATGATAATAGCAAGAGCGAGAATGAAGACAACAACGGAATGATGAAGATGATGATGAATGACAAAGTGAAGGCGGTTGTAGGAAGAAGTGCAGTGGTTGTGTTCAGTTTAAACGATTGTTGTATGTGTCACGTCGCGAAGCGGCTTCTCTTCAGCCTCGGTGTAGGGCCTACTGTGGTTGAGCTCGACACCAAAAGCGGTGGTGCAGCCGAGATTCAGGCTGTTTTGTACCAACTTTCCGGTGAACAGCAATCGCTTCCGGCGATATTTGTTGGAGGCAAGTATTTAGGAGGGATTGAGTCTCTTATGGCTTCTCATATTAATGGATCCCTTATTCCTCTTCTCAAGGAAGCTGGTGCACTTTGG
This sequence comes from Patellifolia procumbens, assembly GCA_947645195.1. NCBI lineage: Eukaryota > Viridiplantae > Streptophyta > Magnoliopsida > Caryophyllales > Amaranthaceae > Patellifolia > Patellifolia procumbens. Next base: position 3,896,747 of record CANSGD010000955.1, read on the forward strand.
CTCTAGGTAGTTTAATAGGAGAAATTTCATATTATAAGCTATTATTATTATAATTAACTAATTATACTCATCAGCAATTACTAATTTATGTTATACTATTATTATGGAAAATCTTAGATCATATACTACTATTTTACTTGTCTTTTTTAACTTCGTACGTACGTTGGTTGGTTTTTATTTAGTTTGTGCAAATATGTTCTTATGTTATATGATGAGCATATTATATTATGAGGCAAAGTTGTGTAACTAATTAACACTAGTTTTCTGATGAGAATGTTATTGTTATATATAGAGTAGTAATGATTTTATGTTTCATGTCTTTAGTTGAGTTTTTTTGTTATAAGTTACTTTGTTATGATCATACATGGTGCTAATAATTGAATTAAGTTTCTTTGAGATTTATTGTTGAAGTAACAATAATAGTCATAAAATCCAGTTTTCTAATGAGTGAGTGCATATGATAAGAAAAGAAAGTAAGAATGGCAAACAATTAAAAAGAGTGAATTATTTTGATTGTTCAGTGTTGGAAAATTATAACCTAAGATAAGATAGGGATATATAGGTGTGGTAAAATCAATAATTATGGGAATATGGGATTGCAATGAATTTTGCAAACATTTTGAGGCATTATGTAAATCTCCCTATTCACACCCAACAATAAACTACAATTTTTAAGATAATTGTTTCATAGGACCTATGACTATGTTACTTCGATATTCTTGTTTATCCCGAAAACTGTGTGTTGTACTTGTATCGTGTTGTGTTCGTCCGATACAACACTTAGATACTTCGTTTTAATTATCTTTAAAATTGACTTTTTTCTACTAAATGACCAGGTCCGACACATTGATGCTAGACCAAGTAAACGCTTAATCAATGTCTAAGTAACATAGCATAGGACATAAGAGGTGTATTAAGTTAGGACATCGGAATTACGGAATATAAACATTATATTTTTTGTTATAAATTTACTAGGATCTCGTCACAAGTGTATTATGAAAAGATATCGGCTCTTTTACAATTCTTTTGTTACAATGAAGAGTTCGGATTAATCTCCGATAGATGTGGAGCAGAGGATTATGTGAGCAGTAGTGTGAACTTTGTTCAATTAAGTTAATTAGTGCAAGATTAGCTTAAGGTATTTGTAACAGTAATTTCCAGTCAATGAACATGGAAAGAAGGAAATCACGTCATCACTCAAAAGGGTTCGTACCAAATTCAAAATGGCATGCCATTGCTATAACAAAAGAAAAGAAATTAAACAAAAAAGAATTTCTGATCTTTTGCATAAAATTGGCCAACATTTTCTGGAGAATTCTCTGATAATTTCTGCTGTAGTTGCTGATCCAAAACTATGTATTAGCTCATGATATTTTGCAGGCTACAATGTCAGAAAATTAATTTTTGAAATTTTATAAAATAAAGATTGGGAAAAAATTAAACGCTGACGTATTTTTGACCATTTAGAATAAAGAAAAGATAATAAAAAGCTCTTCAGTTTTGCCAAAATAAAAAAGACAGTAGTAAAACATGTGATCTGTTAAAGCAGATGTTTCCTTGTTTATAATTGTAGTTATAAAGAATTTGTATAATAGAGATTTGCTGGGATGATATTGTTTGACCTCATTGGTGTAAGAGGAGGATTCTTTTGACTGGACATGGATATTTCATGATGCTTTAATTAATTGAATCACCTTTGAAGATGATGAATTAAGAACAATTGGACATGATCATAGCTAGGCTAAATGGTTAACATACATATTTACATATTAGTCATGTAGCATTCGACAAAATAAGGCGTTATTCATCGACTAAATATTTGTTAGCTGAAGTTGCCCTTTATTTGGAAAATTTATTATGTTAGCATTACTAAGTATTGTACTATATCACTACATGTCCAATGCTATATTTCCCAACCTAAGGCATGAAAATAATTTTCCCAACCGGGGGAAAATAGTTTTCCAGGAAGTGGAAGCGTTTTCTTACATATATACATAAAGGAATAACACATGTTCCTCCCTATTTCACACCCTTTTCTTTCCTTTCTCTCATCATTCCTCCCATTTCTTTTCCATTCTTCATTTGTTTTTCTTCTTTTTTTAAGGAACAAACAAAGGAAAATTAGTCGATATATAATTGAGTTTTCCCTTGAAAATTAGTAGTTTTTGTTGAAAACAATTTCCTTCCAATACTCCAATTAAATGGAGCCTGAATAATCTATAAGATTTAATAAAGTGTATATATTCATCTTTGATAAATATTTACAGTGTCAAATTATGATATCATGAATCAACCCACGATTTTAGGTGAATTAATGAGTCAATAAGGTGTAAGAGGAGGATTCTTTTGGGGACAATTTGTCGCTACGATAAAACATTAGAAAGATAAGTAGCATAGTATTTAAAAGTTTAGTGAGTGATCTGCCACTTTCCCGTTTTATCCTTAAAAATACCAAATAAGTTAAACTTCTTTCGAATGATATTTCGTTCAAATATTATTTATATGGATGATCACATTATTCTAACAAGTTCATTTAAAGGAAAAGGGTAAGGCAGTGTGGATTTTTAGAAAAACCTCTCAAGATGAAAATCATGGTAGATCTTATGAGTAGATAGGATTTCATATTGAGTTTCATATTCATGACATGACTTGTGACTTTCCACTTTTCTTGGGTGGTGATTGATATATTCTAGTATCATCAACGTCCAATGATTATGAGATAACCTAATAAGAAAACTTGTCTTACCCATATTTCTGAAGTTTTTCTTTTATTAGTCTTCAAAATATTTTCACGCATATAAATGATTGGAGCTAGGTTTGATAGAAAAATAATAATTAGATGTTTAGCAAACATCTAATTAACATCCATTAAAATATATTAAAAGTGTACTTTTATATTGCGAAAAGAAAAAAGGTGTTTTATTTTAATTTGGACATCTAATATAGACATTTATAATATTTTAATAGGTGTTAGATGTTTGGCAAACATCTAACTATTATTTATTTATCAAACCTCAAATCATTGTAACTTTTTCAAAAGAATTTTGTCAAAGTAATTTTGGATCTTATTGGTCTTATAAAAAGACCGCCATTTGTAAATTAGAATTAGGCAACGGACGACGTCTAATATGTAGAACTAGTGTTAGGATTGAATAGGTTGGTTCAAGATGTCTTGCGATAGTGTTTTGTTAAAGTGAAATGAAAGGACTTAGAATAGTCCACCACACTTATATGTGTATCCTCTCTCTCCTTCATCAAGTGCAAGGGTATCTTTAATTATGCAATCTAAATTGGTCGCAAACATCTTCATTAAGCATGCTCCAAATTAAAGTTTGACTGCACATAAGTCTAGATGAGACTTTATTATAACAATTGGTGATAGGCGACCAGACGATCCCTTTGTTTTGGAGGAAAACATTTTTTCCGGAAAATGATTTTCTACTATCTTTACTTTTTCCTTTATTTATTTTGTTAAGGAGAGGAGAACTATTTTTTCAAGTGTGGAAATTTTCTCTTGTAAAACCGAAAACCATTTTTCTGTTCTAATTAAGGTATGTCACATTTCTACCATACTCCTTACTTCTCCTTGTTCATCATTTCCATCCTTCCAGTCCTTCAACCCTCTAGATTTTCTATCATCAAACAAACAAAGAAAAATGTATTTTACAATCAAGTTTTGACGTGTTTCCCTTAGTATATTTACTCCCTCTTGAAATTAGGATTTTTGCCTATAGGTTTTTACCTTTCACTTGAAAGGTTTTTCCTATTTTAGGCTTAGTTTAATTAGTTTATTTATTTTATTTTATTTAAGTATTTATTCAATTAATTTATATTAGGTTGTTATTGGCTTGTTTTAAAAGATAAGACTAGTTTTAAAAGATAAGATTAGGATTATTTGAAGATATGAGTTAGGGGATTGTCCTAACCATATTAGAATTTGTTTATCTTTATCTTATTTGTTTAGGATTAGGATTAGGTGTTCTCTATTTATATGGTTGTTTTACATCAATAAAAAACAATTTGAAGTTTGAAATTTATAATTTTGAGTTTAGCCTTGTGCTTACTTATTTTCCAAGTGTTCTTGCGCGAATACTTACCATTCTTCTCGTGGCTTGCGCGCTTCGAAACCCTCTAAACTTGCGCGTTTAGAGTTCTATCCTTTTATTTTATTTGGGTCCTTTTAAATTCATATCAAGTTTCTCATTGAAAATTATTTTACTTTGAATATGTAATAACTTTTAAAGATCCTTATTTGTTCTTCCTATCTTATTTACTCCTTTTACAGTCTCAAGAATCAACTTTAACTAATATAAGTTGTAAAATTTTACTTTTATGAAACTACTTTTTGTAGACGAATCAATAATTTTACAATATAAATTATATTAATCTTTATGACACCAGCGATCAAAGTTTTTCATGCTTAACCACAAAAGTTAAAATAGGAAGAAAAAAAATCAAAGGCAGTATTATCCAATCATTTCTATCAGATTAGGAGGTGAACATCAAAAAAGAAAAAAAGAACAAAGAAAAAATATTCTAACTGACTGATTCAACAATTAACCGTTTCACGAATATAAATACTTAACTATTTTAGTACGCATCACATGCATTTGACGCTAATCTTCCCTTAAACAATCTCATCGGTTTGGTCCTAACTTGAGCCCAGTTTCAAAACCTTTGGTCTTTGGACAAGATTGGTCCCATATGTGTCATAGGCCCAAAGACACCAAATCTGATCTCATTTTTCTTTTCTTCTTTTTCTTTTTTCCTTTTTTTTCTAATTTGCATCTTCTAAAACCCCCAATTCAATCGAAAAATCCCTAATCTGGGTATTTTACCCTGCAAAATTCGATTCAAAAATGGCGATGTTACGGTGGTGCAGCACAGCTACAAGAAGATTAATGTCGACCCATCAAATTCCAGCACCTCCAATTTCTTCATCTTCATCATCAATGGCGTCTTCTTCATCTTCATCATCTGTATCAGAGGCAATAGTATGTGGAAGAGGCGATAAGAAGACGAAGAGAGGGAAGAGATTCAAAGGGTCTTATGGTAATTCCAGACCCAAGAAGAAAGATATGATTCAGAGGTTTAAAGATAAGGTTGAAGTTCCTAGTTCTACTCCATGGCCTCTCCCCTTTAAGCTCATCTAATTTTTTTTAGTTTATCTTTGTTGGTTTCCTTTATGTTCAGCTGTGATTGTTGCTGGGTATTTGGGTATGAATGTTTTGGATGTTAAATGAGATTCCTTTTTTGATTAATACTTTGTTTTTAGGTTTGAATTTGGGTTGGTATTGGTTTTTTGATTATGGGTTATGAGCAATTTGATGTTTTATGATTTGAGAATAAGTTCTGATTGGGTTTTTGATGTGAATTTCTTTCGAATTTGCCCGTTTCAGAACTTATTAGAACTTATTGAAACTTATATGAACTGATTAAACCTGAAACTTATGTTTTTTTTAAGGTGAAGAGAAGGCACCCATTTGTTCTCTATTTCGAGTTCAGAGTAACCTTCCCATTTGTTATGTTTTGAGGTTGCTACAGTAGTTTGTTGAACTTATTGAAAGCAAGAAAAAGAGGTATACCGTATACCTAGCGTAGGAAGTCGATTGTTTTGAGTTGGTGATTGAATTAGAGGAATCCTATGTTCGATGTTCACCCCCAGATGGCACAGATCAAAATGTTTCTGATTCCAGGGGTTTGTAGGAGTAGCTGAGATGTGACAGTATAAGTTGAGTAGGATTTACGGGTATTAGGTGGATGAGTGGTTCTTGGTGGCAGGTATAACTGGGTCTTGGGTTGGGCCTTTGCGTTACGATTGAGCTCTGTTTGCACTTCAGTTGGAGGTACTTATCACTTATCATTGAATTAAAAGGGTTGTATGCAGGCCTTCATTGGTGGGATGTGTTTCTAGTGTAGTGTGCCTTTGGTGATATTGTGGAAGCTTCACATTTTTAGATGAGCTGTGAAGTGTTTGCTGGCTTGCTATGCAGCGAGTCAATTGCACTTGTACATACAGTTAGAGTTGGAGATACAAATTTTTAACTGTTACTGGCACTCACATAATTGCTTTAAAAAATGCCGTTCATTTTTCGTTGGACTTGGTGGTTATTTGTGTTGAGTGCAAGTATGTGTCCGAGTGTCTAATTCAGTTTTTTGTGGAAAGTTTTCACGTTTTTTCGTTCAAAACAAAATTTCCATACCATGTCTGAGTGTCGAGGATACGACACGAATACTTTTAAGTAAAATGAAAAGTTTGAGTAACATAGTTGGGACTAGAGCTAGCTTACAAATGGATGGAGAAACATATTTGAATACAAAAATATCCAGCATAGATTGCCATGATATGGAGAAAGTTACAATCTCTAGCATACAAGCATTTATGAATTAACTAGAGGCGAGTTGATTTGCCTCTCTATAATGAGGATCTATACAAGTTAGATGTCTGTCCTACTATATTGATCATATTGCAATTGCTGTATCATGACTTATTCAATTTGTTGTGATCTTATGTAGCCCAATGGAACATGACGTCCTAGACAAGTGTTCTTCTCAGATGCATTTCTAGTGTTTCTCTTAAGAATTCTTGATCAAAATAGGCTGCATGTTCTCATGTTCCTCCCGCAACACTCGACCCTTTTGGTTTTCCATGTACAGTAGACCTAATGCTGTAGGAAATGTTTTATAACATAAGATCCAGGTGATAGGGTATCGGCTTGTTAGCAATCTGAACCAAAAACTGTAGTCAGTAGTGCTACTCCGTGGTTGATCAACCTATTACACCAGTAGACTAGCATCCATGTCTTTCTCTAACGTTCGATCACTTTCAGTTATATCCTGTTGTAATCTACCCGTGAGTTGTAGTGCAGAATCTGCTACTAGGGCTATCCCTATTATGAAATATATGAACCCAAAAGCCATGGTAATAACTCCTGTTAAGAATGCCAAGCGGCTGTATACGACAACCCTTTGAGCGTCTGCTGCTAGTTTGTACCCAGAGTATATTGTCCAAGTGAGCATGAACATTGAAACCATGGTGGCTGAAACTTGTATGATGATCTGACATATTGTCTTCTGGTCCTTGTCTGTCATGCAAAACATATCATTAGACAAACAAAACAAAGTCTACGAAACCTGATGCATACAAGTATTAATATGCTGAGAGCAGGTGGTATGAAAAGTGGCAACCACATTTAGTTCAGTATATCGTTTTTTTCCCTGTAACTTGTCTGTCTAAGCTTGCTGTTTTAAAATCTTTTTGAGCAGAACAAGGTCTATTTGCATAACAATGTTAGGCAACTAATGGTTGGCAAATATGGCAGATTGCAGCCGATTAACCAAACTTTAGTGTCCTAGTTAAAATGTTAAAGAGAAGGACCTTATTGGATCGGTCTGGAATCTCTTACAGGTAAACACGGTTTATCTTTACAGACCCTTAGGAGTTGTGAGGGGTGGCGAATTGCAAGAGGCAGGGATCAAACCTGTGACCTAGAGGCTAAGTCACAAGGTAAAACCCTTTTTTTAATGACCAAAACTAGAGTTAGCCTTTGGTCAAGGAAGGACAGAGTAACTGAGGGCATAATTGTGTAAGTAATAACCCAGTTTTCATAATGTTGCATAATGGTGTACAGTTTAAGTTTGTATGTTGTTACCTTTGTTGTTGATAGTCCCTGTATCTTCCTTTTCCAACCAAGCTATCAAATCCGTAGCTAACTCAACAACTATGGTCAACCCGATGATGAAATATACCAAACCAAAGACAACCGTGAGAACCCCGAAAATAAGAGCCACATAGCCCGCCTCAACATCACCAGTTTCAACGTCTCTCGCCTCAGTTGTTAGTCTATATCCCGTATGGACTATCCATACAAGCATGAGCAACGAACCCACAAACCCAATCACCCGAGCAGTATCCTTTAAACCTCTTCTCTCCGACTTCGCCACTTCATCATCCATATACACGGATTTCGTGTCGAAAGGAGGTGTAAAAACTTCAGAGAAAAAAGATGGGAAAGAATAACAGGAGGAAAGGAATGTTGTTGCAAAATTCTATTGCCCCAACTTGGAAATTCGTGGCTTAAATAGGTTTATAGAATTATAGTCAATGGTTATAATTGAAGAAAGACTAAAATCTTAGATTTAGATGTCATGATCAGCTTTAGTTCCACTAAGTTGGTTATCGTATGAAGTGGGTTAATACTCAATAGTTAATGGGAGTTATTATAGGCTTGTTCAATGGGGTAATATGACTTGTTCTCTTCCTTAAAAAAATCCGTTGACTAATTCTGTTATATTATTGTTTTTTTTTTTGTTTTTTTTCTTTTCCTTTTCTTTTTGACCTGGTAGTTAGAGAACCACACAATGGAAATGTTGAGGCAAGCCAAGAATTGTTAGATCACAACCCAAATAAATAAAAAAAACTTTATATATCGTTCCATTAATTCCGTTAAAAAACTATAGAATAATATGACAAATATATATTGATTGTCGATTTCGTGACCTTGTATCAAAATTGACACTCTGAAACTAAAATCCTTTCTTCGGTCGGGAAAACCACATAAATGCATAGAGAATAAGGGGAGAGAAATTGAAATTGCTTTTAATTGACTAGTTCCACTTGAACCCAATTGAAATCCAACGACTGTCATAAAATTTTGAAGTTTCTTTTTTTGTTCTTTTTCTCAGCAGCCTTTCCACGTGTTGTCTTTCCTGTTCAAATAGGGGGAAATTCCATTAGCAAATTTTGGGGTGGGTGGAAGGAGACCATAGTTGAATATGGAATTACCACTAATGAACTTTGTCCAATCTTGTATTAACGGGTGACATCACATTGTATTAAATATAATACTAATCTCGCCATCAAAAGAAAGTATAGTACTTGTACGAGAATTATAAATGATTGGCTAATCTGTTTAGGTTGCCTGGCATGCTATATATATAGAGATATAAAATATCTTTACAAACCCTACTAAGAGTCTAATTACCAAATTACCCTAATACACCCCCTCAATCTTTACGGGGAGGAATCACGGATAGATTGGAACGATGTTTACAAAACAACTCAGAAGAAAGACCCTTAGTAAAAATATCAGCAACCTGCAACTGTGTCGGAACGTGCTTGACCTGAAGTCCACCTTTAGCAACCATCTCACGAACAAAATGATAATCAACATCAATATGCTTACTACGATCATGATGAACAGGATTGGCAGTAAGATACATTGTCACAATAGAGAATGGTAGGCCGTCGATGAAAATACCTTAAATCAGCCAACAATTGACGTATCCAAATTGTTTCGGCCGCAGTGTAGGCAACAGCACGATACTCAGCTTCAGTAGAAGACTTCGAAACAGTAGGTTGCTTCTTAGAGCGCCAGGAGATCAAATTCTTCCCTAGGAAGACAGCATAACCAGTAGTAGAACGCCGAGTGTCAGGACATCCGGCCCAATCAGCATCAGAGTAGGCAACAGTCACAGTAGGAGAGCCAGTACTATGAAGAAATAGCCCATAATCAGAAGTTCCCTGCAGATACCTGAAAATTCTTTTCACAGCATGATGGTGAGTAGTACGAGGCGCAAGCATAAATTGAGAAACCGAAATAACAGCATAGGCAATATCAGGACGAGTCATAGTCAAATATTGCAATGCACCAACCATACTACGATAATCTGTGGGATCAGCAAGAAGTTCACCATCTAAGAGAGAAAGAGTGACACGAGAGACAACAGGAGTACTTACGGGTTTGACAGTATGAAGATGAAATTTTTGAAGAAGATCAACTACATATTTGTTTTGAGACAAAAGCAAACCCTGAGGAGTACGTAAGACCTGAATGCCTAAGAAATAATGCAAATCACCCAAATCCTTCATAGCAAACTGGGCAGAGAGAACACTGATAAATTTCTGAAGCAAAGAGGAACTACTACCTGTAAGCACAATATCATCAACATATAGCAAGAGAATGATAATATGACTACTGTGTTTGAGAGTGAACATGGAGGTGTCACAACTGCTGCACTTGAAACCAATAGAGAGAAGAAAATTGCTGAAACGAGAGAACCAAGCTCGAGGAGCTTGCTTCAAACCATAAATGGATTTTCGTAACCGACAAACATGATGTGGTTGAGAAGGGTGTTCAAAACCAGGAGGCTGACGCATATAGACTTCCTCATTGAGGAAACCATGAAGGAAAGCATTTTTAACATCGAGTTGACGAATAGGCCATTTAAAAGTAGCAGCAAGAGTAAGAACTAAGCAAACAGTAGTAGGCTTAATAACAGGACTAAAGGTTTCAAAGTAGTCAATACCTGCCTGCTGATGATTACCAAAAACAACAAGTCTGGCCTTAAACCGCTCCACAGAACCGTCAGAATTATATTTAATCTTATACACCCACTTACAACCAAGAGCGTTTCTATTGTTGTTGCGAGGCACAAGTTCCCATGTATCATTCTTAATTAATGCTTCATACTCGTCACGCATGGCTTGTTGCCAACGTGAATCCTTAGACGCTTGCTTAAAATTAGACGGTTCAGACTCAACAACATCGGTTTTTAAATCCAATAAATTCCTAGTTGAAATGATTCCGTCTTTTAGACGCGTGGTCATGGTATGAACATTAGTAGGATCGACACACTTAGACGACTTTCTAGAACGCCTAGGGGGAGGGACGATAGGAGACGGGGGCGACTCAAGACTAGAAGGGGAGGGGACGTTACACCCATGAGGAGAGATGGCGTGTGACGGGGAAGGGTGCAGCAGACCTCCCGCGGACGCAGGGGGCTGCTGCGGACTAACAGCAGTGGGGGAGAGACGCGGCAGCTGCTCGCTGCTGCTGGGCGAGGGCTCTACGAGCGCGCATGGGACCTGCGGGCAGGCAGCGTGATGCTGCGTATGCTCGCGGGAACCTGCGGGCGAGGGTAGGTGAGGCGCGGGCTCGCAGGCAGCGGGTTGCTGCATGTGCTCCCGTAATGCTGCGGGCTCGTGGGAGGGGAGACTCGAGGACACAGGCCGTGGGTCACTAGACAAAGGAATACTCGGAAACCACACTAAGGGGTCAAGAGACTCAGTCATAGATGAACCAATGGAAGAGCTAGACACGAGGGCGCGATAAGGAAATTTCCGTTCACTAAACAACACATGACGACTCGTGTATACTTTGCCAGAAACAGGATCAAGACATCGATAACCCTTATAATTTGATGCATAGCCAATGAAAACACATTGAATCGACTTCGCCTGTAATTTATTGATTTTAGGATCTAAAAACAACGGAAAACAAGCACAACCAAAACATTTCAAAAACTCATAGGAGGGGGGACGATGAAAAAGTTTAGCAAACGGGGATGAACCCTGCAATGCCGAACTAGGAAGACGGTTTATTGTATAAACCGCCGTATAACACGCATCAACCCAATATCGAGGTGGCAATTCAGATTGAATAAGCATAGTGCGGGCCATCTCGATAATGGTGCGATGTTTCCTTTCTGCAACACCATTCTGCGCTTGTGTCCGAGCACAAGACTTTCGAAAATAAATTCCCGAATCACAGAAATGTTGTAGTAAAGGAGCGTTATCAAATTCACGTCCACCATCACTTTGGAAAAATTTAATTTTGGAATTAAACAAGTTCTCAACAAGTTTTTGAAAATCTAAGAAGGTCGAATAGACATCAGATTTCAATTTAAGTGGATATAGCCAAGAAAATCGTGAATAATCATCAACAAAAACCACATAATACTGAAAAAACTGATTAGATTTAACTGGCGATTGCCAAAGATCACTATGTATCAAATATAAGGGATAGGGGGCACGATGAGTCACAGACTCAAAAGGCAAACGATGTATCTTTCCTAATTTGCAATGAACACAATCGTCATGAAACTTAGAATTACATGAAATTAAGTTCTGTGAACGTAAACTTCCTAAGACTCTAGCAGAAGGATGTCCAAGGCGAGTATGCCAAACATCTCCAGACTCCTTGGTGGCTATGAGGGCAGGAACAGATGACTCTGGGCAGACTCGGGAAGACTCTGAACGAACTCTGGAAGACGACTCTGACTCTAGGATATAAGGCTGAATAGGGTAGACACCATTCCTACTGATTCCCCGCAACAGAACTGCCCCCGTGGTCTTGTCCTTAACACAAACAGAAGACTCGTCAAAACAGACTATGCAAGAATTATCCTGACATAAGAAGGTCGAATAGACATCAGATTATGTTTTAACTGGGGAACATGACACACCTTCGTGAGGCGAAGGGGGCGACTAGGGGAAGACAGAATCATATTACCAAGTTTATTAATGGGAAGTCGTGTGCCATCACCAACAACAATAGAACTCGAACCAGTGTAAGGAAGAGCATTAGATAGCTTACCATCCTGTGAGGTCATGTGGGAGGCGGCTCCAGAATCTGGATACCAAACGGAGTCATTCGTTTCACCACCAACAGACAGTGCAGCTAGGGCACGTGTGACACCATCAGGAGAGGAAGGCACAAAGCTGTGATTGAAGCGTTGAGGACAATAGGCGGCTTGGTGACCTGGATACCAACAAAGACCACAAGTATCTGAAGAAGGAGTGTTGGCTAAATTGCCGTTAGATGGATTACTTCCTGCGGAAGACAATTCATTAGCAACATAATTGGCACAAGAATAATCAACATATGAAACATCATGAAAATTACCCATACCATTAGCGCGGCCTGCATTGCCACGACCACACTGTCCTCCATTGCCACGACCATTGTTGTTGCCACGACCACCTTTGTTGCGATTGTTCCTGTTCTTATTCTTACCACCCCCTTGACCCTTGGGATTCGAACCACCCGAAGTAGATGATTGAGAACCCGAAGAGACAGACTGAACTGCAACCAAGGCTTGATGCGCAGTGGGTGCCTCATCATAAGCACGTATAGCCTTAATACGTTGCTCATGTTGTAGAAGTTTGGGGCGAAGATCATCAAATGTCAAGGAAGATTGAAATTGCAACAAAGTGGTAACAAGAGGATCATAATCACGATCCCTATCCAAAGAAGTCAAGGTATACTGAACAAGATCATATTGAGAAACAGGGCACTGAATAGCAGCTAAAGAGTCAACAATAACTTTAATCTCACGGAGAAAAGACTCCATAGACTGCTGTTCAGGTTTCTTTATATGACTCAAACGACCTTTGAGTTCCATAGACCTAGCCATACTAGCCTGTAAGAAACGAGACTGCAACCTATTCCAAATCTCCACAGCAGTATGCAATTCATGAACATCCATCATAACATCACGAGAAATAGATGCATATAACCACAATTTAATTTGTTGATCAAGTCTCATATACTCATAAAATTGTGGATTAGGCAAAGAACAACCATGATTATCAAGTAAAGTAGACGGAGGAATCGGAATAGTACCTTCGACAATACCAAGAAGTTGATGTGTCGAAAGAAAACACGTAACCTGAGTCTTCCACATAAGATAATCTTCGGGAGTGGCTAACTTAATAGACACAACCCGAGTGATGTCATGATGGGTGAGTGATGCGGCGGTGGGCGTAGGAGGTTGATTGTACGCCGGAAACACCGTCGAAGGTGGTTCAAAACCGGGGGGAAAACGCGTGGGACTCCGGGAGTGGCTAGGGCTTGCGTGGAAGCCAAACAACGTCGCGTCCTGGTGCGGTGGTGAAGACCACAACGCAGCACTGGTCAAACCACCACTAAAGGGTGGCGGAGCACCGACGAAAGGGGCTGTAGTGGCGGTGGTGTATGGAAAACCACCGTGGCCAGCGAACAAACCACCATTGGAAGAGCCTGCAACGTCTAAGGGACGTGTCTGCGCCGCTAGGGGAAGGCGAGACTGCAGGGGGCTGCTGCCGGCGCCGGAGGAGACTGGCGGAGCAGCAGTGGTGGCCGGAGAAGATGCCATGCCGGAGCGTTTGTGCGTGAGGCGTGTGTAGTGTGTAGTTAGGGTTAACGAAAAGAAACCCTAAAAAAATACTAAGCGGAAGAGAGAAAAAAATTAGCCTAGGCTCGTGATACCATGTACGAGAATTATGAATGATTGGCTAACCTGTTTAGGTTGCCTGGCATGCTATATATATAGAGATACAAAATATCTTTACAAACCCTACTAAGAGTCTAATTACCAAATTACCCTAATAGTACTAACCTTGCTTTCATTTGTTGGAAAATGCTAAAAGTAGATTTAAGATACGAACTAGTTTTTCAGGCATGAACGAACCTTAACTTGTTGTACTACCTCCGTAACACATTACTTGCAACGATTTGACATAAAGTGTGAGTAAAAAATGTCTAATCGTTGCAAGTAATCCGTTACAGAGGGAGTATGAAAAACTGTTGATGTATTAGTATCACATGTAAAAGTATAGAGATTCTTAATGATATTGTCTAGGTTCTTGTTTTTCGAAATTATGGCATCAGTTGTATTTGATTTTGAGAAGTAAACTGTGAACATTTTACAAGTTTAATAGATGATTTCAATGTTGATACTTGAGATCGTAAGATAAGACTTGAGTTATTATAATATTTGACTTTTTTTTTAATTAGAAGAAGAAGTTATAGGATGATGGCATAACATTAACATAAACTACAAGCCACCTCCTTTTATCTCAGACTTACATTAATACATTTTAAACGGTCATATCGCTCTAAAAGTAATAACACGTAATTAGAAAATAAAAGTGCAACATTGGCTAAAAACTAGCTTGTTTAGATTTACTGAAAACAACTGAACTGGACTGAACTGATTGGAACTGAGCTGAACTGAACTGAACTGATTGGTGCTGAACTGAATTGAACTGAACTGAAATTAAATGAGTTGAATTTAATTTAATAAATATATAAATAATATTTAAACAATAATAATATGAATATTAAATAATAATTATGAAGATAGGTAATAATAATGAATAATTATTAATGAATAATAATAATTGTATTTTGGATATTTTTAAATGATAATTATAAATAAATAATATTAATAATCATAAACTAATAATAATAATGATTAATGATTATAATGATAATTAATCACAATTATTTTATAGTCTTTATATTAATATATTAATACCTGATGATGATTACTCCCTCCGTTCCAAAATGTTATACCCATTTGGAATATGGGGGAAAACCAAGGCAAATAGAATCATAGGAGAATCTTATGTTTATTTTAATAATTTTCATGTACTTTTTTGTCCTTATTAGGAAAAGTAAGAGAGAGATATTCAAATGTGGGGACCATTAAAGTACAAATGAGTAAAAGGTAGGTAAATGTTTAGATATTGAAGGGTAAAATGGGGAGAAAAAATGTTTATAAATAGAAAATATTCTATATGGGTATATCTTTTTGAAACGGCCTAAAACAGAAAATGGGTATAACATTTTGGAACGAAGGGAGTATATAATAACAATAATATCTAAGAATTATATTAATATTACTATTTTAATAATTATATTTGATTATATATTAATATTTAGTAATAAAATAATGATTGGGTCGGACCGTGCAAAATTACATCATAAACCGTTTTGACATGATTTGATTGGATTATGGGCTGAAAAACGCGGGTTTATTTGTGCTTTTAACCTAAACCATGTTCCTCCCTAATGATAATAGTAATATTAATGAATTAATCTATAATAAACAAAATAATATACATATAAAAATAATAATACTTAATAATAATAATATAAAAATAAATAATAATAATAACAATAATAATAATAATATAATAATAGTAATAATTAGAGCAATTAGTAAAATAAATTATACCAACATAATAATATTTAACAAAATGGTTCTAAAAGAATGGAGCTGAATTGAACTGAACTGAACTGAACTGAACTGATTGGAGCTGAACTGAACTGAACTGAACTGAATGGAGCTAAACTGATTAGAGCTGAACTGAATTGAATTGAACTGAAATTAAGCTGAAATGAACAGGCCCTTACTCGTGCAATTGAAAGAATTCATCTCCTCTATCAATGATACCCTACTATTACTTGCAAAAGGAGAAATGTGGATAAAATTAAGAAAAAATAAAGGGCGAAGGGAAAAAGAGAATAGAAAAACCAAAAATAAGGAAATAAATACCCCTCCGTTTTTATAATATGTACATTATTCCATTTTGGGGTGTTTTGTTTTTAATTGGTACACTTCTACCTTTTTCCATAATTGGAAGGTTGACCCAACTAATTATTATGCTTCTCTCATACTTTTTCTTTCCTTCTCTCAACCTTTTTCACTTTTTCCTTACTTTTACTAATCTTCTCTCTTACTTTTGGACTTTTTCCTTGATACGCGCGCAAAAGAAAATATACATATTTAAAAAAACGGAGGGAGTTTATATGAAAAGGAAAAAAGAAATCCAAACAAAAAAGACTAATAGGTCCAACAGAGATTATTTGAGTTAACCAATAAGAGGAACCTAAACTTTGTATTTTTTTCATTGTTAAGGACCTACTACTTTATTTAAATTACCTACGTACCATTAGATTTGTTTTATATATTTAAGGAACTTGTATGTTGTTGCATTCATTTAGAAAAAATCATCTATAAATGCGAATGACACTATAACCACGTCACAATTCTCATAAACTTGTCAACATATTCGGTAGTAATAACTTTTATCAAAGATCCAATTCTAGGCGTATAAACCTCACATGAATAGCATAATATGTCTGGAATTGTGATTTACATGTAATTTAAATCTCCATTAATCTATTTTTGATGATATACGTTTACCTAGGAAAAATATTTGTTGATTATCACTATTATCGATGTAAAGATACTAAAAGCGTATTGCGTACGAGTATGGATGAGAGAATCATGTTTATTCAATAAAAGATAAAAGCAAAACTATCTATCTTAGAGTAATAACGCACATAAATAAGGAGTGTTGTTGTGAAGAACATGACCCGCACCATACTCCACATAAAATAAACAATCCATTAACTTATCGCAAGCCACTAACTAAACCACTACTTTGAACCATGATCTAACACTATTGGTTGGTCAACAACCAAAATTACTCAAAGCTTAGATTGTAGATAACTATTACTTCCTCGGAAATAACCACATATACTAACCTAGAAAAGGCTGTTATTAGATTATCACATTTTTCATTCCAAAAAAGTAAGATCTCCCATTTTTCTGGGATAGCGATCAGTTTGTGAAAAGGCAATAGGTCGATCTTGCACACGGACCCATGGTGAGCACCATGCGCACGATGAACATTACCCACTATCCAATGAACATCATCCAATAAACACACCTAGTGAACATCAACCAATGAACAACGAACGTTACTAAATGAACATCAGTTGGACATCACCCAATGAACATCAGTTGCACATCATCCAATGAACGTCACCCATGAATGTCACCCAATGAACATCAGTTTGTGTTAAAAGAACACTAAGTTCACACACAAAGAACAATAATCAGTTTTCTAATGAACAAGACTCCAAAATTGATTTGACATGAAAATTTTCAAATTTTTGAAAATTTGAAAATGTCAACCAATGAACATCACTTTATGTTAAAAGAACATTAAGTTCACTCAAATGAACAATAAAGTAAATCAAAAGAACTAACTGGTGTTTATTGGGTGATGTTCATTGTTCATTGAGTGGATCATTGGGTGATGTTCATTGGGTAATGTTCATTGGGTAATGTTCATTGGATGATGTTCATTGGGTAATGTTCATTGTTCACTGACTGATGTTCATTGTGCGCATGGTACTCACCATGAGTCCGTGTGCAACATAGAATTTATGGTGAAAAGGTAAACAATGCAGGAAAGTTGCACCCAAGGAAGAGAGAGGTGGTACATACTGGTGCATGGAGTTTGGAGGAAGTGGCCAGTAAAAAGAAAAAATCACAACTTTCGACCAGCTTACTGTTGTGGGCTAAAATTCACCCTCACGTGACGATGAGCATGCTGCATATTCACATTAAAATAACGGATCAACGGCACGCCAAAGACACGTGATTCAGGACGTGTGGAGAGTTGAAGACCAAGTCCAAGCAAAGATAGAGATGCACGCCTAGTATTTAGGGAGCAGTTAGGGGGAATTTCTATCCGTTAAGGATCCCGTTAGGTTAATTGACGGCCACGAGGCATGTATGTAATTAGTATAAATACTCTGCTTAGCTCATTGTAAAGGATACGACATTTTTGCTACTACTCATTCTTGCTTTTATAATCAATTGTACCCATTTGCTCATTGTTTTGTTATTAATCGAATTGAGGTTATTGAATTGTCGGCCTTGCAATCTCACTTCGACGAATTGCCCGTCCATATTAAATTCGTCCAAAACACTTACTACAGCCTATATTTAAGTGAGAAGATAGGCTTTTATTAATGAGTAGTGTTTGGTAAATCCGATACAAGTCAGAGATCCAAGAAGATAGGACAGCCTTTTTGAGACTTGGACATAATGCATAAACCTTTCCAATGGCTTCGCAACGCTTTAACTTGAATTGAATGACTTCTCAAGCCCAGCTCAATCTTGAGTCATCGTGGCAACTACGGTCTACGGAGGCAAGCCGAACGGTGAACCCTCCCAAACTGTATTCAGATAGACCTGCTCAATTCTCATGTTTCTAATAGCTATGTGCTACAGCCTATATTGAGACAAACACGGTGACAACTCACTGCGCCTGGCAGTCAAACCAAAAAAAACAGTTTGAGAGTTGTTGGCCCTGCCCAATGAAGTTACAAACTGCCACCCCCAGCCTCATGGGTTAAACTTTAGCGAATACAATTCCCAAATAGTCGTACTCGATCTAGAACGCGCCTAGCAACCATGAGGTTCCCAAGGGGATCGGAGAGAAATCCCTGTCCACTCTTGCTTCATAGTTCTATCAATATTTCTGGATTATCATCAACTTGGGGATACAACACTAAATCATAACCACCTTTACAGCCAACAGGAACAACTGATGCCTTTAAGAAAGTAGAAACTTGGTTGCATTTATAAGAGTAAATTATTCACGTATTTTAGAAAATCAACAATTCCTGTGTGCGAATTTTCCACACAGTTAATGAACTGCAGAAAACCCAAGTAAATTACAAAAAACAGGAAAATGAACATCTTAATAAGTTTGAAGTGTGGTTAAATGCAAACAGATCGTTATCTTCCCATTACAGGCAAATTGTTCTCATCTGCATCATCCAGCCAAACAACAAAAAAGACAATAAGCATTCAAAATAAAAGCACTAGCCATTCCAAACTTGGGAAAATGCTGGAAGTATCAATTCAATACTCCATATTCCATTTACCCACTCGTAAAGGCTTAATATCAAGAAAAACAAATGGAGCACTGCAAACCTTATTTGATGCACTAAGGATATGCAGCTACTTTAGCTCGGCCTCTTCTTGGCCATAGTTGTATATAATCTCAATCTGCAATAGAAAATTTCTTTAAACCAGCAAGGCATATAGAATCTAGATATTCACACAAGAGCGGGAAGAGAAAGTAGGAAAAGCACATGAATAAAGCTCAAATGTACATATCATATCCTCTCCAAGCAACAAAATCATATCATCATGAAGAGCTGAAGAAAGTAGCCAACATGAACAAGAGCTGCCATAGCAGTCTTCACTTCAACTCATTTTGACATGTATTACTCATAAAAAATATTGAACGGCCAGGTCCACTGTTAAAGGCAATAAAATCAAGGAAAAATATACAATGCAATGGCTGAAGTATTGTATAATAAAGAGAGGTGGCCTGATGTTTGTATAATTACAAAGGTGGCTTGTCATAAAAAGTTAAGTGAATATCCAGATTCTGATGACAGGAAAGCAAGTTATTAAGTACAGTAGAATACTTTTCAAACATGGATGGCATGATTTTATATGACCGCTGATAATCCGTTCCCCTCGATATTGCTTATTATCAGGACTAAAAAGCTATTGCTCTCTACTCACTTTATGTCTAAAAAAGAAATGAAAACAGCACATAAGTTTTGATGATTTTCGTCTTTCTGGTGGTGAATAGGTGAGACCAAGATCTGTTGGTTGTAGAGCAATTAACTATTGGCACAACTTTCATGATTTTTTTTAATTTTCAGTCAATCGATGACAAGCTTTTGGCAGTTTTGGGTTGGCTGATCTCAAATCTCAATCCCTCGCCTTACAAGAATACTTTCTAGACTCGTTACATACACAGCTTACCTCAGATGGAGACTGCAACTGGCTACTGCCTCTCGATATGGTCATGATTAATCACTTCCTGTACAGTTAGTCGTCTAGGAAATGATATGGTTCAGCTGACTATTAAAGATTAATTCCCATTCTTGATCAAAAGATGGTATTTGACTTGCACCCAACACCCCCAGCCCCATCACAAAAACTAAAATGTTTTAACAGCATTTAAGTTATGAATGCCTTCTCTCACTAAAGTTTTCTACGGATTCTGACTACTTAATGACAATTCTAACCCTTCACTAGCTTTAGTTCCACATAGGAACTCCAATGTGGATCACTATCAAGGAACTCAGCCTACATTCAAGAAACCACTCTGCCAAAATGTAAAATGTTGAAATACATAACTATCCACAAATCAGCAAATGCAGCTATTCTAAGGTAAACAGAATAATTCAGCTAAGAGAAGATATCCAACCAGGGCAAGAACAAACATACCCCTTTAGGTGGCTCTGGGTTTCTGCAGAACTTTGAGCCTCCAGGAGCCCATGGAACTGCAAAGGAGGTGTAAAATGCATGAGATACAAAGTATATATAAGGAAAAAGTTAAAAGTACCATAAGAGACACGGCAATAAGGATTGACGTGGTTAATTGCAATATAGAACTTTTAGATATTGACCCACTTTAAGTAGCCCTTGCCACGGAGAAGGTATATTCTTAAAGACTCCACACCATGCATTAGAGTGGGACTGGTTAGATAAAACGCACAATGGAGACTGAAGAGAAACTGACAATACAAGGAACGAAAGAAAAAATGTTTGCATATTTGGTTATACAAGAAAAGGAATCGTTAGAATTAAGCATTCAAGTCCACAACAACACTACATTGTGAAATGCGAAACATCAGTGGTGCTCTGTGATCAAGAAATCAGTAGTATGACCATGCTTCAAGATATTTTACAGTTAGTATAGCCGGAATTCTGGACAACAGCCAAATTCAAGCCCCTCACCTAATCTAAGAGATAACCAAAATGAGGATCAAAAGTCTTCCTGATGTCCTCTATTTCTTACTATAGCAGCATATCATTATCAATGCATTGCATTTACAAAGGAACAGACCCGATAGAGGATAGGCGGGCAGAGAAGACATTTTCTAGATTTTCGTTACAGCACTTGCAGCTAACAAAAGAAAAGCACACGGTAACCTTTTTCAAGACAAGATTTCAGGAAGAAGTTTGCAAGGTACAATCTGTTTTCTTAAAACAGTTCCACGAAGCATCGCATCAAGATAAACATACAACTTGCAATTTGCATACCAATCATCAACAGATGGAAACGTTAGAAAGCTAGCCAATATAACCTAACACATCCCTCTACATTTTTTTTGCGAAAATGACTACAGCATTGCTTACCAATATAAGGATCAGGGTGCCTCCACTTATTGTGCTCAGCTTCACCAGCAGCAATCATTCTGTCAATTGCATCAAGGTCTTGCTATAACACCATAAAAAAAACAATGGTAAGAATCACTTAAGAGGAACCAAACTACGATAGAAAAACCCGTTCAAGTTTTCTCTCACTCGCACTCCCCTATACACAAGATATGACACTAAAAGGCTTCACTACTCGGGAAAAAAAGTTTTCCCGTGTTACTAATTTCCCCATTTTCCTTTGTTTGGTTTGTAAGGGGTAGAAACTATTTTCCTCCAATGATTTAAAAATAATTGTTCACGGATAGGAACCAATTGCCTCCCCTTTATCTTACCTTCTTTCTTCCTTTCTCCTGTATATCCTCCCATTCCCTTTCACATTTCATGTAATGAACCAAAATAAAACTAATCTAAATTGAGTTTTCCCTTAGAAAATTATTTTCATGGAAAATGATTTTCCTTCCAACCAAACGGAAACATTCAAAAAGATGAATTAAAGCCATAGAAGCTTAATGACATAGTACAAACCAACCAACATCAGTCTCAAATCTCACACTAATTAAAATCCGTCTACTCCATCTATCTATCTATCTATCTATCTAATTCGGAACATTGCATCTTAAACTTAGCAATTGATCGTAACACGACATTTCCAAGCATTATTCAGCAGATAGCAAGTCATATAATTCTCCCAATCTATGCCATATCACTAAAAGATGTAAACTTTATTGCTACATTACATTAAAGGAAGAAGAAAAAACAAATCCCCCCTCCTCAAAAAAAAAACGTAAAAATACCAGATTTTTGTTGGCATCAAACTTTTTCCGGAGCTCATCAGCCTGCAAAACAAGAAGATCGGAAGAAAGTAAGCTTTTAAGTAATAAGATCAGATCAAAGAAAACACAAACCCTAGAAGTGAATTGGAAATGGAATTGAAATTAGGGTTAGAGAAGAGAAGTAAAGAAATGAATACATCATGGTAGAATAGATGACGATGAACAGCCCAATTGAGAGTTTCACGAAGAGCACGACGGTAGAGAATACGGACTTTCTGCTTCTGAGCTGCTCTTCTCGCCAAATACGACGCTGTTGCCAAGCTCATTTTCTCTCTCCTCTGGTCTTTTTCACGTTTCTTCTCTTTCTCTACACTGTTTTTGGTGAGAAAATTTGGGTATGCAACAATGGGGGAGAGTTCAAGTGTTACGACGTCGTTTTGGGGTGAAAATGTTGAGAATAATTATCAAAAAAAAAATTTATAATACAATGGCGGCATAACTTAGTTGATTAGAACATCCTTTCCGCTGTGGCTCCTTATGGATCAAAAGAAACTCTTTTGGAATTATTTTTTTATTTGGTAGTTGGTACTAGTGTGTTAAAGTGCACCCTGGAGGGAGCACAGAGCATGGTGTATTGTGTTGGCGTCATCATCGGTACACCAACCGCGAACATAATAAAACTGGTTTTTAGAAAAAGGCAGTTGTAAAACAAAACAATAATAGATCGAACATCAATTGGGAATGGAATAACAAAACATGAAAAAGAATATTTGCATGAAAGAAAATGTACAAAAGTATAAGTTAGGGAATTGAAAACATACGACTTTTTTTAAAAAAAAAGCAGACCACGTGACAAATAGAAATTGAAGAAAGATTGAAAGAGCATAAAATAAGTTATTTTTATAATGAACAGTAGAACATAAGGTAGCAACATAAAGAACACGTTAACTATTTTGGAGGAACAAAGAAATTTTGAATTTCAAAATTGGAATCTGCAATACTCAAAAGAACATGAGATTATTTAAGTGAAAAAACAAAGAAAATAAAAGAGAAACAATTTGACATAATAAAAATGTGTTTTGATCTAATTGCTAAAGAAAAGTGTTTTGGTGAAGGTTGAGGCTCTGAAGAGTATGAGGGAGTCAAAGGGAAGCCACATAAGCGGGTACATAGAGCAAGATGTACCGGGGAGCATAGAAAAAATTTAAAATTTGGTACCACTACCAAAATCGAATGAATATTGAAAATTCTAGAGAAAAACACCTACCTTATTTTGTTTTGTGGCTTCCTACAAATTTCTTACTTCATCAGTTAAAGGAGTCTGTTACAGTCTTACAGATCCATAGTAATAAGTAGGGGTGTTCATTTCTGATCGGGAGAAGTGCGATCCGAAAATTTCGGATACCCATTTATTCGGATATCCGAAATTACGGATCGGATACCCGAATTATCTGATCCGATTTTTATGGGGGAAAAAATTTCAAAATTAAATTTATTTAATGGAAAAAATTACGGATAGGATCGGATAATTATCCGAAAAATATTCGATTTTAAAAACATCTTTCGGATATCCGAAAAAGCCAAAAGGGTGATCCGAATCCGATCCGAAATATCTGAAACACTATGTTTCTGTCCAAGACAGCAACAGTGTATGTGATGGTGGGTACTTGGTGGAACGTGGCTCCCAAACGTCCTTCGTGGTGGTGATTACCTGCAAAACAAGGAGAAACCTCGGGGGTGGTTCCGAGGATCGCCTCTCCGATGCCTAAGTCAGTCCAAGTTGAGCACAAGATCTCTAGTAGAGAGAAAACGAGTATCAAATGCAAGTATTTTGTGAGTGTTTGATTGAACGTACCTTATCCATGCTTGGGCATGGGTATTTATATGAGACATGGACTTGCAACTGACCTAGTAAAGTGAGTGGGCCTCTTTGGAAGTGGGCCAAGGTGGGACAAGGCCTTCATTAAACTCCAGCCTAGAGGCTATGTCCGGAGCGGTCTGCCTGAGGAGGTCTGCTCTGCTCCAGGCGCTCTGACGTGGAGTGGCAGGATCAGTGGTTTGCTGCCAGCTGGAGGTCTGCTGGGCAGACCCCATACAATTTGCCCCCCGGACCCAGTATTTGCAGACTGCAATATGCTGGGTACGTTTGTTTTTGGTCTGGCGTTCTGCTTTTCGCAGACTGGTACGTGACTATCTGGGAGTTGCTCTTCACAAACTCCAGAATGCTTCCATTTTTCCCGCCCATTTGGTTGGGGTGTTGAGCAAGGGTCATTAATTCGTTTTGAATTGAATTGAATTGATGTGACTCTTTGGGTTCCCAAGGAATGTAATGATGACAAGTTGGTGCTGAGTGGACGAATTATGCCTATTTAAAGGCTGAATCGACCTTTTGTGAAACTTTTCAGTTTCTCCTCCTTCGAACTCTTTGCTTTCAAACTTTCCTGTTGTTCTTCAAGAATTTCTTTTCGCTCTAGCCATTTTCAAGTGATTTCTCTCGATTATCCTGGGATTTGTCTGCGTTTGAAGCTCGATTTGAAGTGTTGATACTGCTGCGTTTGTGGCTTTTGTCTTCTCTTTTCTCGGCGTCTTCCGTTCTCCATCTAGGTAAACTCTTTTTCCCATATCTACTTTTGATTTTTTCTTTGTTGGATGGTTTGGATGTGATCTTCTCTGTGTTTATGGATTTCTTCCCCTTTTTCCCTCTGTACGCACTTATTTGCCTGTGTTTTTGAGGTTAGGGTTTCTTTCCTTTGGTCTTCAGATGCGATTGTTTATTTCTTTGTTTCATAGATTTGTTTGGTGTTGTTTAATTTCCGTTCTGCCGCTCTGGATGATAGGCTCTGCTCTGCTTCTTCAGCGGGGCTTTGCTCTAGTTGGTAGGCTCTGCTCTGCTTCTTCAGCTGAGCTCTGCTCTACTGTTGTTTGTGGGATTTTTAGGGTTTGCTTTGTTTGCCCTGTTGTCCTCTTTATTTGCTGGGTTGTAGGCCTGTGATGTGCCTTCATTGTTTTGTTTACGTCATTTGCAAGAAAATATCCTATTTCTTGGCTATCTCTGATCTTCACATACCATACATATCCTTGTCCCCCAGTCTGGTAGCTCAGTCTGTAGGTCTGAGGTGCCAGACTGCTTTTGCATGTATCTTTTTGTAAGAAAAGCAAGAAAATATCCTATTTATTGGCTATCTCTGATCTTCACATACCATACATATCCTTGCCCCCCAGTCTGGTAGCTCAGTCTGTAGGTCTGAGGTGCCAGACTGTCTTGTGTTGTGACTTAAAGTCTGATGTGTTGTCCTCTGTTTCTTGTGTTGTGTAGAATGTCTACTTCTCAGTCTGCTGCCTCCCGTGGGAAGGGTGTGGAATCTACCTCTTCGTCCGAGCCGGATGAGCCTTACCCGATGGACACTCAGTTTGAAGTTGGATCTGCCTCGGTGTAAGGACGAGGTGGTTCTAGAGGAATGGGAGGTCTTTGACCCCTGGAACGGTTTACGCAAGGAGGTGTTGGGTCCTGAAACCAACAGGTTCCCTCCCAACTACAAGTTTAAGCCTACTCTGACCACAGTCAAATGGAACTACAGCGACAATGAGATGCGGATTACTGCCCTTTATGACAGCAAGGGCAAGCCTTATTTGGCGAAGAAATCTGCAGATGCGTTCAAACGGGCGCATGCGGATCTTGGGTAGTACTTCCCAAGGAGGGTCAGAGCATGGCAGATGTACCAGAGGGGTATACTGCCGTTTTTCTTAAGCAGTTGGAGTTTGGGCTTAGATTTCCCATCCACTGGTTTTTGGAGTGGCTCTACCAAGTCAATCCCCAGTCTCTGAAGAAGGTTCTGGGGTTCATTTGGGTCTGTGAAGCTCTGGGCTTCCCCCTAACCATGAAACTTTTCCGGTGTCTATTTTATTTTAAGAGGCAGGGGGGAGTACGGTTACTTCACAGGTTCGGTGCGAGCCAACCATCTGACGGTCTATCCCGTTGATCTCACTCTGAAGGATTGGCGAGATAGTTTCGTCTTCGTTAGGGTACCGACAGACGAGGGGCACCCTTATCAATTCAAGGCTCCTCTGCGCCCTGTGGCGCCTGACTTTCAGAAGCAGCTGGACCCTCATGTGCTGAACTGGGACGAGAGGGTAGCCTACTACTACTTTAAGTCCAAATCCAAACCTACTGCCGGGAAGCAGTTTCTTCCCAAGTACTGGCTGCCGCATCACTACGTGATGTGTCAGATGCCTTCCTGAGGATAGGCCATCTGTCCCCCGACTATACTACTAGTAAGCGTTCTGCCAGCCTTTAGTTCCAAATAACAATTTTCCTTTCTGCTATGCTCCATGGCATTCATTGTTTGTGCTGTTCTGCAGCCCCGTGCAGAAAGTTTGTTCGTGAAGTGATTAAGGGTGGGTCTTGAGCTCGTGAACATGCTCTGCCCTTTTCCATTATTCTCTGTCTGTTGTCTGACTTGTAGCTAATGAATATTCTGATATTTGCAGAGACTCTGGGGTCTGCCATCCCTTGGGAGCTGGGTCTGAGCCAGTCCTTGGTGTGCCGGAGGTATCGTCCGGTACCTGACCCGGGGACCTATACTGTCCCTGACTTCATTAGGGAGATTAACACTACTCCCTTGGACCATCCTTCCCTCCGGACTAAGCGCCCGGAGCTTGTAGATAGGTTTACTGGAGTGTCCAGGCCGCAAGGGGGCCCCTCTGCCACTATCACCGAGATTGAGTCTGGTGACGAGGAGGAGGCGGCTGCTGTTCCTCTGCAGACCCAACGTCCCCGGCGTGCTGTGCATCTGCCGGAAGACGATGATAATGATAATGCAGAGGGGGCCAGCACTCTGCAAGGGGCCGTTCTGGTTATTGAACCCCTGCAACAGCTTCCTCCTGTGCAACCAGGTACTATTATGATGATCAACCTACTCTTTCGGTTTGTGTACATTCTGCTGAAGACTTCTCATCTTCTCTGCTTACTTTCAGAACCACCTGTGGTGGAGGATGTGCCCATGGGAGAGCCTGACCAAGCGATGACATAGTTTGACAGGACGGAGGCAGAGGCTTCTCAGTCTGATGAAGCTGGTCGGGAGTCTCACCAAGCGATGACAGAGTTTGACAGGATGGAGGAAGAGGCTGCCCAGACTGTCACACTTCAGTCTGTAGAGGGCCAGAGTGAGGGCCAGGTTGCATCAGGTAGGCGTCTTCTTCAGACCCAGACTGCTCTTTCTTACAGATTGCCTTGATCCTGAAACCTCTTGATTTTCCTGTTCCTATTTTGATGTGATAGGTTCCGATGGGCAGGCCGTCCCTAGGCCTTTTCAGACTAACCAGGAGGTGTTGGAGCCTCTCCAGCATGAGAGGGTGGAGCAGCAGAGCTCAGCTTTCGTCCCAGTGGTGGAGATTGTCGTGTCTCCCCCTGTTCAGAAGTCTACTCCTTCTGCCCAGAGGGCTACTCCTCCTGGTAGGAAGGCTGCTCCTCCTCCTCCCAGAGGCTTCAAGCAGGTCCTTACCCCTACTCCTGAGCTGCTGGCGCGTGTGGTTAGTGCTTTCTTTTCTTCTCCTTTGTCTTACAATTTTCAATTCGTTCTGTGCCTTATTTTGCTGACGACATTGTTACTTTTTGCTTTCTTCAGCAGCAATTGAGGGCTAAGAAGGTACAGTCTGCTGTGGCTCTTCAGACCTCTGCTCCAATTGCGGTCCAGCTTAGGTCCCCTGCAGAGGGTGCTCAGAAGACTGTAGCTGAGCCTGAGGTCTCTTCACATTCCCAGAAGAGACCAGCTGAGAGGCAGAGTGAGGAAGGAGCTCCCCCTCAGAAGAAGACTCGTCTCCTTGCTGACTCCCCTCGGATCATTGTTGTTGAGGACGACGTCGTCACCAAAGGTGTGTACCCCTTACCTGGTCTCAGTTCCGGCCTTTTCCCTTCTGTGGAACTGACTGGTCTTTCCTTTGGCTCAGGTGCTCTGCAGAGGGAATCGGCGGATGACCAACACGAGGCTCAGGGCAGGAGTAGATGTCCGTGGCCTTCCCTGACCCCAGTGAGTGGTTGAAGCTCCTGGCAAGTCGCTTCTCACCGGATTACGCTGTTCAGGATGTCTCTTTGGTGAGTTGTCTGTCCTTTTTATAGTCATCTGCTTCTGATGTTTTGAATCTCTTTTGATCTGCTTTTTCATTGATCACAGGCTGCGCGGGCCGGCGCCTTCATTGGGGAGTTCTGCCATGCTGTAGGGCTGGGTAGACATGAGGCAGATCTCCCTGAACTGCAGCAGCTTAAGGCTCAGGTAGCACAACAGAGTCAAGAATATGCCAAGCTGAAGGCTCAGAACTCTCTGATTGTGTCTACCTGCCGCGAAACCGAGGAGGAGAGGGATGCTCTGATTATGGAGCGCGATACCCTGCGGACCGCCAACCAACGCATGAAGGGCCAGGAGGCTCTCTTCCCAGCTTAGTGAGGCGTTGTCTCGCGCTTCAGTGACGGAGACTAAGCTGAAGACCTCCGAGGCCCGGCTACAGGCAGCGTTGAAGGAGCAGGAGCAGCTCAAGGGTCAGCTCTCTGCTGTACAGGCTGAACATGAAGGCTGCTCTGCTAAATTGGCTCTGCAAGCCAAGGAGGCTGAGGAGGCTCTAAGACTGAGGGAGAAGGAGCTAGGGGCAGAGTTCTCCAAGTTACTTTCTGAGAGGGAGGCTCAACAGGCTAAGGAGGCTGAGGAAGCCTTGAAGCAGAAAGAGGCCCAGCTGCTCGCTGAGGAGGCAGCCCGGGCTGCGCAGATGGAGGAGGCGTTCGGGAACAAGTACTGGGAGGATTGCAAAGTTGCGGTCCGCAGGGTCCTCTGGCATCTACAACCTTCTTTCAATTGGGATGCCTTTGAGGATGCCTACGCCAGTCAGGTGCACATGCGACCTCCTGCTACCCAGGAGCTCAGAGACTTGGAGTTGCTTTACTCTCTTCCTTCAGAGGGAGAGTCTTCAGAGCAGCAAGCTGATGGGAGCTCCGCGAAGGATGGCAGCTCTGTTCCTAAGCAATAGGAACTCGGGCGGCTATCTCACGCTTCGCCTCAGTCTTCTTATGACTCCTGTCTGAGCTGCTAAGGTAGATGATCTGGGAGCGTGTGCTGAACTGATTGCAGTCCTCCGTTTTTGCCCTCCGATGATATCCTAATTGACTTATCTTGTAATATTTGTAATTAAATAGTCAAACATTTCCTTTTCATCTGTATTTGCTCCCTTCTTTTGGTTAGGTGGCCGCCGTTGTTGTAGTATTCTGTAGCACTCTGATCTGGCTTATAGCTAGATCTTTTATGTAAGATACAATGATTTTTCAGGAATGCAAGTTGTGTTCTTCTGTTGCCTTTTGTGTTTTCTATTTGGTGCATGCCAAGTTTTGTTATTTCTGCTAAGTGCTTGTGTTCTGCTCCTTTTTTGCCTGACATGTCTTGTATTCTGCTCTGATGCTGAGTTTGCTGTGCTATCATATAACATCTCTGCTCCTTTTCGTTTACTTGGCTTGGTGGCCGGCGAGATTTGTTCAGAGCTGCGACTTTAGGGGCCCTTTACTCTTCTGCTCTGCCTTATGCGTGACAAAAATTCAACAATAGCAGAGCAAAGGAGGTATTTTGACGCCCTAAGTCATGATGATTCTGGGAGTTTTGGGGTTCGCCCTTTAACTCCTTCTGCCATCCTTTTCGTGTCGGGGTACGTTTTGGTTCTTAGGAACTCTGGCGTCCCCATTAACCTTAGGTGTCTATGACTTATCCTTGCTGCTTTTTGGGCCTTCGACCCCGCAGGTTTAGAGGTAGAGGTCTATGACATCACTAAGTCGAGCCGGCATCCGATCACTCTGCGGGCCTCATGGGCTCTGGGCAGAGTTGACCTTTCGGCTGGCTCCCTTTCTTCTTTATATAGTTTACTTTTGTGTCTGAAGAGCCTCTTCAGCCTTCAGTCTGACTCAGACCCTGTTTTCTTTTGCCAGACTGTGGTATTTTTCTCAGTCTGCTAAGGGTCTGTCTGATTTTGACATTTTGTTTTTCATAAAGAATAGATAAGGGGATGGGGGTTTAATGCGAAATGGAGAGTGGTGGATAAAGGGTGGCTCAAAGGCCTTTCATTCATGGGAGTTTTTGATACAATCTGGGTTACACGAAGTATTTTTTCAGTATTCGGGCGTTCCAGTTGCTTTTCAGTTCGCTTCCATCCATTCTCTTCAGTCTGTAGGTTCCAGGGTATAGCTCTTCACTAACCTGGTAGGGTCCCTCCCACTTAGCCGACAGCTTTGCGTGTATTTTGTCTTTCTGCACAGCTGCTGCATTTCTGAGCACCAGATCCCCTACCTCCAGAGGCCTAGCCCTCACCTTCCGGTTATAGTATCTGCTGACTCTGGCTTTGTAGGCTTCCATTCTGAGCCTAGCTTCGTTTCTGTACTCATCCAGCAGATCTAGATTCGTTGTCAGAGCTTCGTCGTTCAGACCTGGCTCAAATAGGCTGATCCTCAGACTCTCGGACCCGATCTCCACAGGCATGACAGCCTCAGAACCATATACCAGGTGGAAGGGGGTCTGCCCAGTTGACTCTTTGACTGTGGTTCTGATTGACCACAGAGTGTTAGGCAGCTCTTCTAGCCACTTACTTTTCTGTTCCTCCAGCTTCTTTTGCAGACCGATCAGGATCTGCTTGTTAGCGGCTTCGGCCTGACCATTGCACTGAGGGTTGCAGACTGAAGATAGGGCATATTTGATCCCAAACTGCTCCAACCACCCTAACAGGGGCATGTTGTCAAACTGTCTCCCGTGGTCGAAGACGAAAGCCTTCGGAATCCCGTATCTGGTGATGATGCTCTGCCACAAGAATTTTTTGACGGCTGCTTCTGTGATGGTGGATAGGGCTTCTGTCTCTATCCACTTAGTGAAGTAGTCTACCCCCACAATTAACCATCTCTTCTGATATTGGGCCGTTGTGAAGGGTCCCAGAATGTCTAGCCCCCATTGGGCGAATGGGATAGGGTTGTAGATCGGCATGAGGTCGTTTGCGGGCAGCTTGATGTTTGGCGCAAACTTCTGGCAGCTGTCGCACTTTTTCACCAGAGTCTCAGAGTCAGCTTTCATTGTGGGCCAATAGTAACCGGCTCTGAGAGCCTTATGGGCCAGAGCTCTTGGTCCGATATGGTGTCCGCAGAGTCCCTCATGGATCTCTCTCAATATGTAGTCTGCATCTCTCTGCCCTACGCATTTGAGTAGGGGCAGAGAGAAAGACTTCCTGTACAGCTCGTCCCCGATCAGGCAGTATCTGCATGCTGTCAACTTGAGCTTTCTTGCTTTCATCTTCCCTTCTGGTAATTTACCAGTCTGCTTATACTCAGCGATCTCCCTGATCCACTCTGGCATATCCTCCAGCTCCAAAACTCGCTCTGCATCCTCGCAGATTGCACTAGTGGGTCTGACTTCCACCAGAACAGATCTATTCAGCTCCTGCAGACTGCTGCTTCCCAATTTGGACAGAGCATCTGCTTGTGCGTTTTGTGCTCTAGGCACTTGTTCAATTCTAAAAGTTTCAAAATTTGAAATCAGAGACCTCATCCTGGCTAGGTAGCTCTGCATCGTCGGCTCCTTGGCCTCATACTCCCCCTTGACTTGGTTGGTTACCAACTGAGAGTCAATTTTGAGGTGGACGTGCTTGGCTTCCAGGGTCTGGCAGAGCTACAGTCCAGTGATGGCCGCTTCGTACTCTGATTCATTATTGGTTGCTGAAAACATGAGCTTCAAGGCGTATTCAATGATTTTCCCTTCCGGGGTTCTGATGACCACGTCTGCCCCCGAGCCGTTGATGGTTGCAGACCCATCTGTAAAGACTTCCCAGGCTCTGGGCTCTCCTACTGCTTCCTGATAGGCACATTCTGCTAGGAAATCAGCCAGAGCTTGTGCTTTTATGGCGGTTCGTGGGGCGAATTTAATGCCGAACCCTGTCAGCTCCAGGGCCCAGTTCATGATTCTCCCTGATTTGTCTACCTTCTCCATTGCCTTTTCCAGAGGCATATTTGTCAGCACAGTGACGGGATGTGCGTCGAAATATGGCCTCAGCTTACTGGTGGCCAGCACTACTGCGTAGGCTGCCTTTTCTATCAATGGGTAGCGTGTTTCTGCACCCGTGAGGGTGTGGCTCACAAAGTATACCGGCTGCTGCTTCTTGTTCTCTTCCTTCAGCAGGACTGCACTCACAGTTGCAGCAGTAACGGCAATGTACAGGAAGAGAGCTTCCCCTGTCCTTGGTCTGGCCAGTGTTGGTAGACCAGAGAGGTGTGACTTCAACTTCTGGAATGCCTCCCTCTGCTCTGCTTCCCATTTGAACTCTTTGCTCCCTTTTAATATTTTCAAGAATGGGAGAGCTTTCTCCGCAGACTGGGCTATGAATCTGGACAGGGCTGTCATTCTGCCTGTCAGCCTCTGGATATCTCTGATGCTTTTAGGCTCTGGCAGATCCATAGCTGCCTTCACTTTGTCGGGATTCGCGTCGATCCCCCTTTCACTGACCAGATAGCCCAGAAATTTCCCTGACCGTACTCCGAACACGCATTTTTTAGGATTCAGTTTCATGCTGTGTTTGCGGAGGTTGGCGAAGGTCTCCTTGAGGTCTGCTATATGGTCAGTCTCAGTTTTTCTCTTGGTGATGACGTCATCCACGTACACCTCCATATTCCTTCCCCTCTGACCTGCAAAGACCTGATCCATCAGCCTTTGATAGGTGGCGCCTGCATTCTTCAGCCCGACGGGCATCATGACATAGCAAAATACCCCGATAGGGGTGATGAATGCCGTCCTCTCTTTGTCTGCAGGATCCATGAAGATCTGATGGTATCCGCTGAACGCGTCCATGAAGCTGAGCAGAGCATGACCACTGGTAGAGTCTACCAGCTGGTCGATTCTTGGCAAGGGATAGCAGTCCTTGGGGCAGGCCTTATTGAGGTCTGTGAAGTCAACACACATCCTCCAGCTCCCGTTCGCCTTCTTAACCATCACCACATTGGCTAGCCATTCTGGGTACTTGCAGGGCTCTATGAACCCTGCCTCAAGCAGCTTCTGAACTTCTTCCTCGATGGCTTTATTTTTCTCCGCAGAGTAGTTCCTCCTCTTCTGCTTCACAGGTCTGTATCCTGCAGCAGTGTTTAACTTGTGGTTGATGGTGGTGGGGTCTACCCCAGGCATCTCAGCCACTGAGAAGGCGAACACATCTGCATTCTCCTTCAGCAGACTGATTAGGTTGACTCTGGTTTCAGGATCCAGGTCTTTACCTATTATGGCTGTCCTGCCTTCTTCCGGTCCCAAGAGTACCTCTTCGGTCTCTTCCCCCAGTTCAGGCTTATTTGCTTCCTGCTCTGTTTCTGGCCAAGCATCGGCCTCACTGATAGCAGCACACTCTTTCTTTCGTTCCTTAGCCTCTTCGGCTTTTCCTTCCTTTCTTTCCTTCCCGGCTTCTTCAGCCTGGTTCTTCTTGGCTTCTTCAGCCCTTTCTTCTTTCCTTATTTCTTTTCCTTTCTCCTCTTCCTCCTGGACCCAGAGTGGTCAGGAGGAGGAGGTCTTTTATCCTTCTTCAGAGCGGTCAGATTGCATGACCTAGCTGCTCTCTGGTCTCCCTTCAGTCTGCCCACCTCTCCAGTGCTGCTTAAGAAAAGCATGGTCTGATGATGGGTTGACGGGATTCCCTGTACTGCCTCGATGAACTTCCTTCCCATCAGAGCGTTGTACGGTGACGGGAGGTCCACTACCAGAAACTCTTGCACCACCGTTCTCTTCACTCCGTTCTGCCCCTCTGTGGTCACTGTCAGATGTATTTTCCCCTCTAGGATGATGGAGTTCCCCGTGAATCCGACGATTGGAGTTCCTCCTTGCTTCAGCATTGAACGATCCAGCTCCATTTTATCGAAGGTGTCCTTATAAAGGATATTCACGGCGCTCCCGCCATCTAACAGTATTCTTCGCACATCTACTCTGCTAATCTCCAGAGTGACCACAAGAGGGTCAGAGTGCGGGAAACCGATGCCTTTGCAGTCTTCTGCCGTAAAGGTCATGTTTGGCAGGTCTGGGCTCAGCTCTGCCTGGTTGATGGAGTAGAGGTTGGGGTGGGTGAGCTGCCTCAGATGAGCCCTCTCTCCCCCCATCGAACTAGAACTGCCAAATATGACGTATACCGTCTTCTTTTTCCCTTCCTTGATCTCTGCCCGCTTGTCCTGCAATTTCTGCCCTTCGCTCTGTTGCTCCTTCTCCTTGATCCCCTGATTCCAGGCTAGGTACTCTTTGAAGTAGCCTCGTCTGATCAGGCTTTCCAGATCATTTTTCAGGCTTATGCAGTCTTCTGTACTGTGGCCTGGCGCCTTATGGAAAGCGCAGAACTCTGCCATGTAGGCTTCTCTTCTTGGTGGGTGGTGGTCTGTGCCACCTGCTGTCATCTCTGTTGGTCAGAAAGATCTCAGCCCTTGGCGCGCTGAGGTTGCTATAGTTGTTATATTTCTCCTGGGCCTTCAACCGATCCACTTCTCTCTCTGCTTCTTTTTGTTTTTCTCTCCCTCTGCTCTGATGGGGCCTGGGGCCTCCAAAATTCAATCTGCCTCCCATGAACTGGTGCTCATTCTGCCTGGTATCTTGTCTGGCAGGTCTGCCTGTTTCTGCTCCGTGTGTCGATGCTTTGTTGAAGTCTTCGACAGCTATGTATTTTTCTGCCAGGGCCAGGGCCTCGCTGAGCTCCTTCATGGTGACCCATTTAAGGTCATCTCTGAATTTACTGGTGTGGGGTAAGGCGTTCCTCAGAGCGTGCAGAGCGAGCTTCTGCTCCAGCTCTGGGATGTGCATCAGCTCTTTGTTGAACCTCCCTATGAAATCCCGCAAGCTTTCATTCTGAGTCTGCTTCAGCAATAGCAGCTCATGTGTGGATTTGTTCCTCCTACTTCCGCTAACGAAATGCTATTTGAATCTCTTCTTCAGTTCATCAAAGTTAGCAATCGTCCCCTGGGGAATAGTCCTGAACCAGGTCTGAGCTATCCCCGACAGAGTGGCAGGGAAATGTCTGCACCATGTGGCCTCATTGTAGTTTCCTAGCTCCATGTGGGTCTCAAAGGCTGCCACATGCTCCTTTGGGTCTCCCTCCCCTTCAAACTTGAGATTGGATGGGAGCTTCGCTTTCGACACTCTGGCCGCAATGATTTCAGGTGTGAAGGGAGATTTGGAAGGAGACCTAATCTCCTCTGCTGGTGATACCACAATGGGTCTGGAGTTGACTCTGTGGGTTATGAGTCCTCTGAGATATGTGGGGGCTCCATTATCGCCAGAGCCCTCCTCTGGTATTGTCCCCAATCTCAGGCTGACATGCCTTCTGATCGTTCCTCCACCAGGCGCAGACAGGGCCTCTTCAGCTCCTGAGTTACGCCTCGTTCTGGGCCGTGGCTAGACGTTCTGGGCCACGCCCCCTGGATTTCCTCTGTGGACAGATCTCCTGCTTGAGCCTGCCGTATACCCTATGGGTGTCAATTCCTCGAACATGCTGGGATGATCCTGCTGCATTATCTCAGTATCCCATTCTGCTTCCTGCCAACCCTTCTTGATGTACCCAGGTCCAGAGCGGCTAGATAGGCCATACTCCGACGTCGGGGTGGGTGTGATGTTTGTCATGTTGTACCCGCATAGGGGGTCTGCTGTGGCTGTCTCCTCTTCAGAAGACAGCTGCAGATGCCTTCGAACTGAACCATGTGTTCTAGTTCTCCTTCTCTTTCGAGCAGGTTGGCTTCCAACAGTTTGCATAAACCGTTGGGCAGACTGCAGCACTTGAAAGGCTGCTTGGAGTTGCTCCAGTGTGCGCATGACCACTAAGCTGCTTGGATGTGGGGTCTGCCTGGTTTCATGGCGGGGGGTGATAGTGTTATCCCTCCTGCCTGATCTGGTGGTAGCAGCACTACCCCTTCTAGTTGATTTCGTGTTTGTTTCCCTCAGTGGAGAGTTGCTTTCTCCTCCTGAACTGTCGGAACCGAGTGTTTCTGAGGTTGGAACCACCATTGCGAAGTTGTGGATTGGGCTTTTCTACTCTTACCCTCCTTCTAGCGCCAAATTGTTTCTGTCCAAGACAGCAACAGTGTATGTGGTGGTGAGTACTTGGTGGAACGTGGCTCCCAAACGTTCTTCGTGGTGGTGATTACCTGCAAAACAAGGAGAAACCTCGGGGGTGGTTCCGAGGATCGCCTCTCCGATGCCTAAGTCAGTCCAAGTTGAGCACAAGATCTCTAGTAGAGAGAAAACGAGTATCAAGTGCAAGTATTTTGTGAGTGTTTGATTGAACTTACCTTACCCATGCATGGGCATGGGTATTTATATGAGACATGGACTTGCAACTGACCTAGTAAAATGAGTGGGCCTCTTTGGAAGTGGGCCAAGGTGGGACAAGGCCTTCATTAAACTCCAGCCTAGAGGCTATGTCCGGAGCGGTCTGCCTGAGGAGGTCTGCTCTGCTCCAGGCGCTCTGACGTAGAGTGGCAGGATCAGTGGTTTGCTGTCAGCTGGAGGTCTGCTGGGCAGACTCCATACACACTATATTTCGGATCAAATCAATCGGATCGGATTTTTGTGAACATCCTATAGTAATCGGTCACCATACCATTAAGGTGAATTTACAATATCAACTTGTGTAAAAGAAACCTCCTTACCTTTGAAACTTAAACTACATAGTAGAAAAAGATATAAAAGTTCAATTTTCTTAATAGTTGAGACAAATGAAATAAAAATCCCCACCTGATTTTCTTTTCTCTTATCGTATATTTATAAAATTTCTTTACTTCTAAATGGTATCAATATTCGAAATAGGAGGAACATAGGAAACAAAGGAGTACAAATCTTGGAGTGAAAACTTCCCATTCATGAACTCAGTTAAATACAATCCACCAGCACCACAAACCAAATACAGAGAACATATCTATCTCCTAACCTATAACACTGAATGCTAAGAAATATCCCACCAATTTTTACATGAAATTTGTGACAATTCTCTCTTCACCTACTATTGTGGAAAGAATAGGTAATTCTGTAGTCAGATACAACATGTCGTTTGCTAAGTTTAAACTATATATTGATACCTACAAACTAACAAAAGATGCCCTGCCATTCATCCAACCATATGATCTCCTCCTCAGGCTTGGAGGCGAGAAGCTAAGCCCGAACATCCCTTTAAGCGCCTTCCCTTGCTCCGTGAACTTGACTAGTTTAGAGATGATGGCTGCACTCTCCACGACATGGTCCATGTTCTCTGTGTCAGCCCATATTTGAGATACAAGCTGTAGCCGCCTACGCTTTGAATCCGACTTGATACCCCACTTTGAGTAGAGTTTCTTCCTCTCATCATTTGAGAATCTTTTGTTGATTAGCTTGCTCAGCGTCTCTCTCTCTTTTCGAAGTGCCTTCTCACTGTTCACAAGCAAAAACATCATAACTTACAAGAGAATATTGCTACATCAAACAAGGTTAAGTGCTTCCATTTACTAATGTCTTAACAGGATGTAATTAATAGTGTTCCCAATTCGAGGGTTGCCTAATCAATATCGGATATATTAATATATCAATCGCCTCCTTTTTTTGGCAGTATATTTCATGAAAATGGCAGTACATTTCTTATGTATGGCAGTATATTCTAATATGTATGGTAGTACATTTTTTAACGAAAAATCATATGCCAAATACAAGCTATATGTGAAAATATCGATTGTTATATACTACGTTTCTCAATAAATGTACTGCCATTTTCATGGAATGTACTGCCATTTTTATGGAATGTACTACCAAAAAAGTGAGCCGATGGATATATGCATATATCCGATATTGATTAGGCATTCCTCTCCCAATTCCTAACACTTGAAAAAAGAAGGCAAGCTTTCTTAAAAATAAGGGGGAAGAAGAAAGAGCGCGAACCTTAAAACCACTTTCTGAGCATATCCACCGTCGACTGAATGGTTACCATGAGAAAATGTATCCTTGAGGAAAGTGAGTCTCCTCAGCTCCACCTCCAAGTAAATTGAATCAGTAGGGTCACCGTTAAAGAGAAGGAAGAAGTAGGTCCTATGAACCAAAGAAACATTGCAAGTTTGCCAAAGCTCGATTATAGCTTTCTGAAGCTTTTCGAATTGCAGTCTCCAATCCAAGGCAGTTGCTTCTCCATCAAGCATGGGATCCAATCCCACGTCTCTCAAGGTCTTCAATGCAGATGGTACCTAAGCATATAAACAAAAAGAAGGAATGAGATTTTTCCTCAGCTTGTCATTTTTAGTGGAAAACTGAGTTTATCAGGAAAACCAAATGTAACATGGAGATTAACGAGATTGCGGTCAGTAATGGCATCACTCCCTATCTCAAGACCCGGTGATCTAAGGTCCAACTTTCATGGGATTTCCCTTCTCTTTCCCCTCATGTGAGTCCCCTTCATCTCTCACCACTAAAAGGAGCTGAACTAGCAGAGATCCCTGTAATGTCTCTATCTCCTTAATCCCTTTCTGGTGCCCCTTAACTCCCGAAATGCAGAAAGAAACAGGATGCCAACCTACCAAGCTAGTAATGGTCTAGTGGTAAGAAGTTGAGCTTGAGACTAGTAGGTAACGAGTTCGACTCCCCACTAAGGCACTTTGAGGAGTAATTGGGCTAGGAGGAGCACCCTACTCTAGATAATTGGCCCTTGGTCTAGGCCCATTTCATTACCAACCAAAAAAATGAAAAAAAGAGAAAATTTGATAGGACTCATCCTAAATTCCTAACCATAGCCAATCTTCTCAAAATAATCTCCACTTTCAATCTACTCAATAATACCAATTTTGAGTTACTTCTCATAATAGCCCAGTGACAAAAAACGAAATGCTTAAAGGTCATGTCGAGATATAGCTAGCTTCGCAGGGAAGGTGGAAGGAACGAAAGAACAAAATAACAGAGAAACAAAAACACATTAACAATTTCAACAAGTTTTTTAATACTTAAAACCATTTTGGGAAGACACCCCGATGTTTATGATTATTTTGAGTTGATTCAAAGTTGGGAAATTACTATGAGAAGACCGGTCATAGTTGGGAATTGGGATTATTCTAGTAAAACTTTTCCAAAAAAAAACAGATGCTAACCTGGCTGTCTCCAAGCTGTTTCTCGTATTGAAGCTTAGCATCCTTGAGGCCAGCAACAAACGTCTGCACACTAGTAATCTCCTCATCTGCATTATTCTTTCCGCTCAGTGATCTTACATCATCAACAATTTCTGTTCCAACAGACGACAGAGAGCCTTCACGCGACAACTTTCCAGAGTTCCCACCATAATCTAGTACAGCATGCTTTCTCAATCCTCCTGGTCTCCCGGTATAGTCAGTCTCAACTTCACTAGGAGGAGTCCTCTCTGAAAACTCTTCTTCATTACTTGATGGAAAGGATACACCATTTGTAAAGTTTCCCTTAGACTTTCGACTCTTGTTAAAAAAATT
Organism: Patellifolia procumbens; assembly: GCA_947645195.1. Taxonomy (NCBI): domain Eukaryota; kingdom Viridiplantae; phylum Streptophyta; class Magnoliopsida; order Caryophyllales; family Amaranthaceae; genus Patellifolia; species Patellifolia procumbens. The sequence goes on from CANSGD010000955.1 coordinate 3,936,581, forward strand.
TAGATTCTTCGAACTGGATGCATCAGCAGCAGCATCCCACGAGGATGGATTTTCAGGTTGAGGACTAACAAGGGAGTCAATTGATCTTTGCACTTCTTGGATCCTTTCTTCCAATGAACCATACATGAAACCATTTTGGTGGGAGCTCCTCCCTGTACTTCCATGATCAGCAAAATGCCCATTTGCACTAGCTTCAGATCCTTCCATCTCAATACATCGAACTTCTCTACATTGGTCGTCAGATGCGCATTCTTCTTCATGCTCTAATGCCCGTGAAGATGGGTCCTCAATAAAACTTTCACCATATTCATCTTGAACACCATTCACACTTGAGTCGGACATAGAACCTTCATCTTCCCATTTGTCCTGTACTTTCCACGTTGCATGGTTTTTATGCCGTTGCTGATGAGAAATAAAAGAGACACATTACTAATCAAAGCAATACCTTTCAAGGTAACTAGAACACTTTTTTTTTAATGTTAAGCTTGCAACAGGTGATTAAATGAAAAAGGGAATAAAAAGAAATAATCTCCAAACCAATACCTTTTTATTAGATGATTGATCATTTCCAATTATTTGCAATAAATCCTCAACCCGAGATTGAGCAAGATCTCGTTGCTTAGTCAACTCCCTGATCTCCTTCTCCATCTGCATAAAGGAAAGACATTTTTGGCCGTTCAGTGCTGTCATTCTTCCACTTGACCACAACAATCGTACTTAGTAAAGTTTAGACTTCTTAAAAAACCTAGATAGAAAACCAGTACCTTCTCAAGCTGAAGATCTTTCTTTCTGATTGTCGCGGAGCAATTACAAGACGATGAGGTGGGGGCTGGACTTCTCAACTCGTTTTCCAGTCTGGCCAATTCTTTCTGCAAGTGTTTGACCAAGGCTTTGTCTGACATGACAACATTCACCTGTGCATTTGTAGTCACCTCTTTAGCACAACTAGCGAACAATAATGTGTTCCTCGACTGCTCGACATGGCTACGTGCAGGGCTCAGAGTACAGATGATGGTAGTTCTAGCATTGCCTCCCAAGCAGGGTTGCAGGATGCGGGTCAGTTTAGAGTCTCTATAATTGATGTGTCCTTGTCTACCATTGCTGCAGCATGCCAGATTAATCGATTCATAAGTTTTCAATGGGGTGGCATTCTCATAATTGCAAAACTTTTAAATTCAAATATGCAAAGTCACAATCAAACCCACCTTACTCTTTGGATTTCTCATCAATATAAAGATATCATCGACCCAAGACAACATACCACATAGAAAAGGAAGGGAAAACAGATAGGAAAAGTTTACGACTCACAACTACATACATTTGAATGGCACTGGAGATTTTACTTAGTCATAGACCTCATAGTTTAATAACACTAAACATAGTAAATCCATCCCTCCACCCATGTGCACATGTTATCATAACTATATTATTACTCTTCTACTGACTTCATGTCTTGCAGACAATTAAATTATGTGAGCAGAGGAAGTTTCAGCAGAAGAATGAATAGAGGGTGAAAGAATCTAGGAGTGATATATTTAGTAAGAAATTAACTTCTACTAAATTAGCCTACATAGCATTCTCTGGTTGAACTTTATCAGCGATTGCAGTGGACTTATCTATTGACAAAGAAGAGCCAGCATTACCGATAATAATTAGCTGTTACTCAGACAAGGATTAAGTGTCTACTCGGATACGAGTGTCCTAGTATCCGACTCGGCCATTTTGTAGAAAAAAGCAAGTTTTCAGTGAAAAAGAAGTATCCAAACACTCGATTTTTGAGACACATGAGGGTGTCGAAGTAACATAGATAATTAGTCATCAAATACATCTATGTTAACAAAATAGTATGTTGTACAACCTGCATCAACGTGTATATAGAATCATTATGGCAAGCGGCAGCCTACAACGACAACAAGGTTATACAAAGAAGTTAAAACACTAAAAAAGGAACTGGAATTAAGGAAGAACCTTAGCTTGCGGATGACATTCCCTAGTGTTAGTAAACTCCGGTTTATGTGGCACCCTTCCTTTAATCGTGTCCCAGCTGACATTGCCTGAGATGCACGCTCACTTCCAGCCAGATCAATAAAAAACTGCAGATGAACGCAAATAAAGTGAATAAGTGATGTGGGGTTTAACAAAAAGAGGATCAATTTTTAAACAATAGAAGAAAACCAAACACTTTGTTCACATCAATCTGTCAGTAACTAAACAAAATGGAGTAAAGGTACTTCAGTCCTTACCACACTAGCTGAAAGGGTACTTGAGTTTCCCTTGCCTATGAACTCACGAGCAGAACTCTCAATTGTCTGCAAAGTATCAACAAAGGAATAAAGAGGCCAATATACACATGAAAGAGGTAGAAATAAGGGGTTCAACCAAAAAGGATTTGAGTGAAGAGTTATACCAGTTTGAGAATTTGATGCGACCTTGAACTTTGTTCATTCAAGGAGGTCTCTCCTATCTTCCTTTGAGCTGAAATTTGCACAGAAAGGTGAATACAAAAAATAATCTCCTTGAGGCTTGAGTATACACCCAATTACCCAAAGCAATAGTCTTTATGATAAACTAACCTTCACAAATTGCCAGAAGCTTTTTTAAATGACCCCAATCATTTAATTTTTCCTCTGTCAGCTTTTCTACAATAGTTCCTTTCTGGTGAAATGCAAACATATCAATAAATCGGCCATCCCACAATTTTGGAATTCAAATGAACGAAAATTACCTCAGGATCATCCATTAGCCTCAGAGGAGTATTATCTGCGCTGAGAAGGTCTCTTACATTTTCATTGTAAATCTCCATGGCAGAGAACTTAAGTGCAAATGCACGTTCTTCATGCTGAAGAAACACAGACACTTATATTAGTAATATTATGATTAAATTGGGAAGTTGGGAATCCAAACAAAAAGGAATTTCCATTCTTTTATTACCCTTTGTATATAGTCATATATATCTGCCACGGTATACTCCGTGATTGCACTCATCGTGTATGTTTTTCCACTGCTTGTTTGTCCATAAGCAAAAATGCTTGCTGAGGAGAGAATTTGGTCTCAATGAATACATCATTCAATCTATTTTTGAAAAAGGTACCTTATAGGTACATTTTAGAACTAAATCTGAAAAAAAGATATTGTACTTACAATTAATCCCGCTAACAACAGAAAGAGCAATTTCCTTTGTTCCCTCCTCATACACCTGTTTCGAGGAGCAGTCGCCTGAATATACCCTGTCTGCCCACCAAGAAAGAATGTAGAAAACATGAGACCTCGGATTTCATTTAAAAAGAAACATCGAATACTTCTGTAAGAGCTTATATTTCCCTAAGAAGGCAGTCATTTGTCGAATATCAAAAACCTCCTACATAACATTACATCTCATAATAGTTAAGATTATTGAATCAATCATTTGGATTCCTTCTCAAACACTTTGACATAATCATCTCTACAATCCTCCGCCTCTCGATCAAAAAGCACTTGAGCATAGACACATACATATAAACTCAAAGAGTCTAATGATTCCAATGTTCCATACCATAAGAATAGGCCGTGGGAAGTCCAGAGCGTTCCTGTAGACTATTTCTATACAAGATGGTACTCTGATTAATACATTCCCAATCAGCAACTTCATTCTTCGAAATCTCTTTCTCATTCAATGGCCTTAACCTCACTAAAACCAAAATCTTCTCCTCTCGCCCCGCCATTGCTCCCGACTTCTTCAAATCCTCAGCAACAATTGCCCCCATTCAACTATTACCACACAACAAACAAACAACACTTATAAAACACAACTTATCCAAAAACAACTCTAAAATTGGAAATAACCACAACAATTACAACAACATTAACAACTCAGTAGATTACTCAGCAAAATCCACTGTCATCCATCTTTGGATTAAAATCATAAAAATAGAATATATATTTTTTTTTACCTTTTCCCTGCAAAAAAAAAGGTAAAACAAAAAAACTAATTATAGTATTTCCTCAGTAATCTTAACTGGTTAAATTTAATCAAATCAACTAATAAACAAATTAAACACAAAGGAGAGAGAGAAAAAACAAGAGATTAAAGGGTTCTAATCATGTTAGTTGATGATTAAAATCAAAAAGATGATTGCTTGATCTTAGCTTTCAAGCTTCAATAAAAGAAACCCAACAAATATTCCCTATCAAAAACGTGACAACTTAATCATAAAGCTTCTTCCTTTTCCTTTCTCTCTCTCTCTACCAGCTATGCTTTCTTGTCAAGTCTAAAGCAAGCAACCCACCAAAGCTTACACATTCATCTTTCTCTTTCTCTCTTTTTTACCAATCTCCCTCTAAAACCCTGTGATTTTTTCACTAAATATTGGAAAATGCAATAAATCCGAACATCGCCCGAGTCACTAACTAGTTTAATTAACATAACCAACATTTTCGGTCATTTAATTTCTAAGATCCTAACGTTAAAAAATTCAAAAAAAGTCAATGTAACAGCAACCCAGTATTTTCAAATGATCAATTTAAATAACCCATAAATTAAATTAAATCAAGATCGAAACTTTTTCATTAATCACTACTAACTTAATACAAATAACAATGCCCTTTTAATTTTTTTGACAGTTAATGAAGAAAAAATGTTTTTTTCTACGCGGCAAAATGAGAATCGATCCCAACACTCACGAAACAAACAAAGAATGTAAATGTAGATAGATAAGTAAGATAATGTACCTCATGAAAATCTAGCAAAAATCTCGGATCCTCCGAAAAAACATGGATTTTCTTTCTATTTTTATCTCATTTTTACTTTCTCTCTCCTCTCTTCTTTTTTTTCAACACGCAGTTTGAAAAACCAGAATGCGAAATTTCTTCATTTCATCATCTGAAAAATGTAAATGCCGGCCTAAAAAGAAGAAATGAAGTAAGAGGGGTATTTTGGGAAACATGAAGTGAAAACTAACCACCAAACTACATCAATGGGGGTTATGTCATGGATGTCAACGTCTTGCCGTTTGTATGAATTTACGTTTATAACCCTGCTTTTTGGTAGGAAGAAGTGTGAAAGTGTCACGTGGCAGGATAAAGGTAAGGGTATTTAAGGTGTAACGGTGCTGAACGTGGTCCAGTTAAGTTTATTTAGTTATGTTTCAGTTTTGACCGTTAGATTGATTTTGATGTTAGTTATTGTCCGTTAGATTGAAATTGTGGGGTCGTGTTATATTTGAGTTTTGTGTATGTATGATTATAGAGGATTATATATTGAAAACTTCTATGAATTTATTAAGTGAAGTGTGGGATGGGAGTATGGGAGAAGAGGAAGACTCGTGTTAGTTTATGGAAGTATGTGATGTTTGTGTTTTTAATGAACGAAGGTTATTGTTACAGTTACATACTATGGTCTAGGCCTCTAAGGTCTAAATTGTCTTTTCCCTCTTGGACGGTTTGCACAAATAGAATTACGAAATTAGAATTTTTAGGATAATTCTACGGTGGATGCATTAACAGTGTAACCATTATAACTACTAGAATTTTATACACGCGATGCGTGCGGACCAAAAAATATATTTAGTATATATAAAAAAATTAGGAGATGAAAAACATACTGATTCATAAGGGATGTTTTGTCGACACTGCAAATCAAGAGCAAACAAATCACTCTAGAAAAAAAATCAAGACAATATTAGAATTAAATAAAAAAATTAGGATGATGAAAAGCATAATGATTCATCAGAGATATTTTGCCAACGGTGCAAATCAAGAGCAAACAAAATCACTGTAGAATAAATAATCAAGACAATTAGACAAAAACATTCAAAAAGCGATACAAAAATTAGGATATAATTATATAAGAATCAAAATTGAAACAAAAAATAAAAAGAAAAAGAGAATGACGATCTTGGTTTTTGAAGAAATGGAAGAGGAAGGAGGAAGGAGGAAGGAGGGAAGAAGGAAGTAGAAAGAGAGAAAATTGAAAAGCAAAATCACGCTTTCAAGAAATTACAATGCAATAACCACCAAAATAAAATAACCACCCACTCACCCTCATAAAAAAAACTACCCACTCAGAATTCTCAGTCAATTAAAATAGTCGTAGTTATTTTTTATTTTTTTATTTTTTTATTTTTCTATTTTTGGTGTCCCCCACCCGTTGCTTTATATAATAGAGATCTATATCTAAACATTTCATTAGTTGTATGTTCATTTTGAAAATTAATCTAAATAATTTAATAAATAAAAAAGTCAAATTTTTTAGAAGTTAATTATATTTAATGGACAAGATGAAATTTACAGAAATTAAGGGTTGAGATTATTTTATAGCCAAAGTAGGAATATAGAATAATTACCTTAATATTTATAAAGGTATCTTATATAGTGGTTTCAGTAATTATTTAGATAAACAGATGTGATAAGCTCTAAGTTTTAAGCAAGTTCATGTTCGTTATGTAATATTGGATTAAATCTGGAATAATAAGTTGTATGTCGAAGCAAATTTGGCTTTTAATCGAATTAAATTTGGACTCAAAATACAAAAAGCAGAAACATTTTGAATTGGATTAGACTTGGCTCGAAATAAGACCATAATTTGAACTTACACCCCTATATACGGATATATTCTTAAAGGATTATGAGTATACATGAGAGTATTCATCAACAGAACAGATGTTTATATACATGAATTACTTAGGAAACATAAACAACTTTCAATTGGTTGGGATGCTCGTTTTATAAAATAAAGCTACGAAAAATGATGTCAAAACATCCCACCACTATGTGCTCGATATAGGTCAATGACCTCGGAAGAAAGTTCAAGAATTGGTCTAGGAGTTGAATACAATTATAGATTACTCAGTTTGCAAGATGTTTTCAAGTTAGGAATATGTAATATTAGTGTAATAATTGTACAAAGTACTCATAAACTAATATAAAGGTGTTACGTATACAATTTATTTATTTGATATGCTTTTTTCAAATTTATTTCAATCGACAAAACTTTGCATATGACCAAACATTTAGAAGTAAAGAGCATTTTGCATACTACTTCCTCCGTTCCACAAAGTTCTTCCCACTGCATTATTTTATACCTCACATATATTCAATAAGTGGGAATAACTTTGTGGGACGGAGGGAGTATTATTCAAATCTCTGCCTCGTAATGCTTCATGCTTCAATTTCGTGAAGAAAATTTACTAAATATGAACAATTACTTATCTACCCCTCTTTAATCACCACTAGTAAAAATGATTTCAAATACTAATGCAATGGAGTAAAAAGATGCTAAGGATTCTGTTCTACTTCTTTAATCGAATCAAGTGAAAAGCATACTAATTTAAATTTCAATCAAGTGAAAAGCATATGAAATCATGATTAAGGCTCATGTGTAGGTTGTAACTACTATCTATGCAACAAGAAGGCAAAATCAACAATGTGTGAAATCCATCCAAAAAAAACAATGTGTGGAACAAAGGAAAGGAAAAGACACCTTTTAGGCTTTTACCGGCAAGAAATCATTATTATGAATTTGAAAAAATGAAGAGAACCCGTGATCTTAGGAGAGATGGAAGGCATTATATTTCTGAGAGAAAATGTTCATTCTGTTGTGAAAAGATGAATACAGAAGTAAGAGAAACTAGACAGAAGAGAGAAATACTGAGGGAAGATTTTACTCGGTGCAAATTTGCATTCATCCTTGCATCATATATATATACTACAACCATGCTATACCCTTGCCTAAATGCTATAGCATAGGAGGGTAATTTTTTCTACATGCATTTATGACATGCATGGTACATGTTCTAGATGGCCATTCATCTTTGACATTTAACACTCCCCCTTGAATGTCCATCTTTTCTAATGATGCTCCTTACAACTATATCTCTTTATATGCTTAAATATACTGCCTCGTTAAAAACCTTATCAGGAAAAAACCCAGTGGGATAAAAACCTGATCGAAGGGAAAAAGAGTGCAGTGCATATAAGAACTATAATACTCCCCTGGAATGCCCATTGCCTTATTTACAACAAAACATGGTGCAACTTTATTGTGTTATATGCTGATATTTACTGCCTCGTTAAAAACCTTGTCAGGAAAAACCCAGTGGGATAAAAACCTGATCGAAGGGAAAAAGAGTGCAGTATATATAACCCTCCCCCTGAGTCTAACGTAGGTTACTGAGGTGACGCATTCCAATCTTGTGCACCAATTGTTCGAGTCTCTTTGAAGGAAGGGACTTGGTAAACAAGTCCGCAAGGTTTTCACTTGATTGAATTTGTTGAATGTCTATCTTTCCTTCTTTCTGGAGATCATGCGTGAAGAAGAGTTTCGGTGATAAATGTTTGGTTCTATCTCCTTTGATATATCCTTCACTGACTTGGGTGATGCAAGCAGTATTATCTTCATATATCAGTGTTGGATTATCAGTAACTAAATTCATACCGCATTCTTTTTGGATATGGCTGATCATTGTTCTGAGCCAAACACATTCTCTTCCAGCTTCATAGAGAGCAATCAATTCGGCATGATTTGATGATGTGGTAGTTAACGTCTGCTTCGTTGATCTCCATGATATTGCTGTATCTCCATAAGTGAATAGATACCCAGACTGTGATTTGGCCTTTTGAGGGTCGGATAAGTATCCAGCATCTGCATAACCAATGAGTGAAGCACTTTGCTTCGATTGATAAAATAATCCAAGGTCATGTGTTCCTCTGAGATAACGGAATAGGTGCTTAATTCCATTCCAATGTCTCTTTGTTGGCGCATTACTGTATCTAGCTAAGAGGTTCACTGAAAAAGCTATGTCAGGCCGAGTATTATTAGCTAGGTACATTAAAGCGCCAATTGCACTCAAGTACGGTACTTCAGGACCAAGAATTTCTTCATTTTCTTCTCGAGGTCGGAATGGGTCGTCTTTCACATTCAAAGACCGCACAACCATTGGAGAATTTAATGGATGCGCTTTATCCATGTAAAAACGTTTTAAGACCTTTTCCGTATAATTTGATTGGTGAACAAAGATCCCGTCCTTCAAATGTTCCATTTGTAATCCAAGGCAAAATTTTGTTCTCCCAAGGTCTTTCATTTCAAATTCTTTCATCAAGTACCTTGCAGTTATTTCAAGTTCTTTATAAGTTCCAATGATGTTCAGATCATCAACATAAACTGCAATTATAGCAAATCCTGATTTGAATCGTTTAATGAAGACACAAGGATTGATTTGATTATTTTTGAATCCTTCTTTCGTTAGGTATTCACTGAGACGATTGTACCACATTCTTCCAGATTGTTTAAGTCCATAAAGCGATCGTTTTAGCTTTATAGAGGTCATGTCTCTGGATGTGTACTTTTCTGGTAGTTTTAGTCCATCAGGGACTTTCATGTAGATGTCAGTGTCAAGTGACCCATATAAGTATGCAGTCACGACATCCATCAACCGCATTTGAAGTTTTTCGAAGACGGATAAACTTACCAGAAATCTAAATGTAGTTGCGTCAACTACTGGAGAATACGTATCATAATAATCAATCCCTGGCATTTGGGAGAAGCCTTGGGCAACAAGCCTTGCTTTGTATCTAACGATTTCATTTTTCTCGTTTCGTTTTCTGACAAATACCCACTTGTATCCTACTGGTTTTACCCCTCTTGGTGTCTGAGTTATTTGTCCGAAAACTTCTCGCTTTTCAAGGGATTTTAGTTCTGCTTGGATTGCTTCTTTCCATTTTGGCCAATCTTGTCTGCGGCGACATTCGTCTACGGTTTTTGGTTCTACACCATTCTCGTCAGATACAATTTCAACCGCTATGGAGTAAGTAAAGACATCATTTATAACAACATTTTTTCGATTCCACTGTCTCTTTGTACAAGCATAATTAATCGAAATTTCAATGTTGTCGATACTTTCGTGTCCCTCGTTATTTGGAACATCTTCTTCTATGTCTTTGTCTTTATCTCTTTCTCCATTTTGAATTTCATGATTTTCAATTGGAGGAACAATCATTTGTTCCTTTTCTATTTCATCTCGCCTTTTATTTTTTCTTGGTTTCGAATCTTTCGAACCAGGTGGCCTTCCACGCTTACGGCGTGCCATAGACTCTTTTTCAATTGCCTTATTATCTATGGGAATTTCAATTCGTGGGGGAGCATTCTCTGCTGGTATATGTGACTTCGTCACTTTTTTACTGTCAACGAATGCATTGGGCAATTGATTTGCAACACCTTGTAAATGAACAATTTTCTTAACTTCTTGTTCACAAGAGTTTGTTCGTGGATCAAGAAAAGATAATTGTGTTGCATTCCATGTAATTTCTATATCCTTTTTGTTTGGGTCCACTTTCTCTCCCCCTAAGGCTGGGAATAAGCTTTCATTAAAATGACAATCGGCAAAACGAGCCGTGAATAAATCACCTGTCATTGGTTCAAGATATTTTATAATTGATGGGGATTCAAAACCAACATATATTCCCAGCCTTCGCTGTGGACCCATCTTTGTGCGTTGTGGTGGAGCAATAGGGACATATACACCACATCCAAATACTTTCAAATGTGAGACATTTGGTTCTCGACCAGATACTAATTGTAGTGGTGAGAATTTATGATAAGCAGTTGGTCTCAATCGAATCAATGATGCTGCATGTATTATGGCATGACCCCAAGCAGATGAGGGCAACGTTGATTTCATCAATAATGGTCTTGCAATCAATTGCAATCTTTTTATTAATGATTCAGCAAGACCATTTTGTGTATGAACATGAGCCACTGGATGCTCCACATCAATCCCAATGGATATACAATAATCATTGAATGTTTGGGATGTAAATTCCCCAGCATTGTCGAGTCTTATTCTTTTAATTGTATAATCCGGGAATTGAGTTCTCAATCGAATGATTTGAGCAAGGAGTTTTGCAAATGCACTATTTCTGCTTGATAAAAGGCTTACATGTGACCATCGTGTTGAAGCATCAATCAACACCATAAAGTATCGAAATGGTCCACATGGGGGATTAATTGGCCCACAAATATCTCCTTGTATTCTTTCAAGAAATGTTGGAGATTCAGTAGCAATTTTGTTTATAGAGGGCCTTGTTATCATTTTTCCAAGTGAGCATGCTGCACATGCTAACTCATTTGTCTTTGGGATTTTTACATTCTTTATTGAATGCCCTATTGAGTTCTCAATGATCCTGTGCATCATTCTTGTGCCAGGATGACCTAAACGGTCATGCCATAGATTAATTAATATCTTATTATCTAACTTCTGGTTAGATATCATGTTTACTTCAAACGGACTTATATTAACACTGTATAGTCCTGAGGAATATGCTGGCAATTTCTCACAGATATATTTCTTGCCATTTCTATTTTCTGTGAGACATATATATTCCGTTTCATCATTTATCATTGTTTCCAAATGATAACAATTTTTACGCACATCTCGAAAGCTTATAAGATTTCTTCGAGATTTACTTGAGTATAGTGCATCATCAATAGTCAATTTTGTCCCTTTTGGGAGTATTACACAAGCTATTCCGGATCCTTCGATAAGTTTTGCTGTCCCGGATATGGTGTTGACATCACCTTGAAACATTGTTAGTTTTGAAAAATACTCTTTATTTTTCAGTATGGTGTGCGTTGTTCCACTATCCAGGAGGCATTGGTATCCAGATCCATTTTTAGGTTGATCCATATCTTCATAATAAGAAACAAAATTAAATAAGAACATGCATATTTCATTGATAATAAGATGGTAGTACAATTCTTAAATAAAACAAACATTAAATAAATACTTGATCAACAAGGAAATAAATATTTTCATAGCTAAACAATCAATTTTCCCCTAAATTAAAATCATTTTCAGCTCCAACTCCATCCATAAAAAAATCGGAGACATCAAGGCTAGGCGGTGAGGTATTTGCCTCATTCACAAAATTGGCTTCTGCATCTTTTCCTTTATTTTTCTTAGAAGCCTGGTAGAGATCTACCAAATGCTTGGCTGTTCGACATGTACGCCCCCAGTGCCCAGATATACCACATCTAAAGCATATATCTTTTGCCTTCTGATTATCATGCTTGTGGTATTGTTGCCCCCTCTCATTGTTTTTGAAGTTATTATTATTTTTGGGGAAATATCCTTTACCTCGGCCTCGGCCTCGACCACGATTGTTTCCACGTCCTTTCCCACGGCCATTTCCACGCCCACCTCTGTTTACAGCATTTGATTCAGGTAGGTCTGAGCTTTCTACTGCATTCGCCTCTTGGAATGCCAAAGACCCAGTTGGTCTAAGATTATGATTCTGTAGTAAAAGATCATTATTTTGCTCAGCCACCAACAATACAGAGATTAGCTCAGAATATTTTTTAAAGCCCCTTTCTCTGTATTGTTGCTGTAATATAATATTTGAGGCATGGAATGTAGAGAGAGTTTTCTCTAGCATTTGTTCCTCAGTGACCGGATGATCACAATATTTCAGCAGCGATACAATTCTAAACAGTGTTGAATTGTAGTCACTGATGCATTTAAAATCTTGGAACCTTAGATTAGTCCATTCGAATAATGCCTTGGGGAGGAGAATATTTTTATGGTGGCCATATCTTTCTTTGAGGCTGTTCCATAGTTCTTTTGGATCTTCCACCAATAAGTATTCAGTTTTTAGGCTTTCATGCAGGTGGTGTCTCAAAAGAACCAAGGCCCTGGCCTTTTCTTGTTCAGTGGCCAATTTAATTTGTTGGGCCGTACTTGAGCCTATATTGACAGTTTGATCTTTAATAGTATGCTCTAGTCCTTGAGCCTTTAAATTCATCTGGGCATCTACCGTCCATTCCAGGAATTTATTTCCGGACAAATCTAGGACATTGAATTGTCTTTTCATTAAATCTCCCATTATAGCTACAATAAGGTAGATAATAGTATGAAATTAGTAAATGATAACAAATCACATATAATATCTCCCCCTGATTTATATCATTTATAATTATAAATATTACGAAATAAAACAAAACAAGACATAACATTAAAATATTACAAGCAAAAATAATAACTTACAATAAAAACACAGAAAGTACAAAATAAGCTAAAATAACAAAATACTTCCTAGAAATGCATATGAAGACAAAACAACACATGCATTTTCACCGTTTCACAGGGGAGAAAGTGTGTGATATCATGGTTCCTACTTGTGTATGAGGAGAAATATCATTAATGCCATGAGAAGGATAAATAAACCGGCTATAAGGAACAAATAGAGTTTTATTTTTCTAAAATCCTCCTCAAAAGAAGAAGAGGAGGGTGGAGGGCGGTTGTGTTCGGCGTTGGGCATGGTGGCCGGGAAAAATGGAGGAAGAAAAAAAAATTTGTGGGTTTGAGTAAAAGATGGAAGAAGATAAGAGATATGTGGTGAAATTGGGGATGGGTAATCCGCTTTTATAGAGGGTTATCCTTAACTGTACAGTTTGTTGTATATTTATCTACAGTTGTTCAAAGAATATAATGCAATAAAATTTTAGTTGGAGTATTTATGGGTACTAAAAATAATTTGTTACTATTATGCATGTCGGTAAGTGTAAAAAAATGATAATAAATATAACTACAAATGTCATATAAAGGAAATAACACATAGTAAAGGAAATAAATATGTAATACGGTTCTAGGTTAGCTACTCCTGCATATATTGACAATAAAAAGAGCAAGAAAAATTTACTATTGTCGGCCAGCCATATAGGCGGCAAAATTAAATAAAACAACAACCTGCCATATAGGCGGTAAATGAAAATAACCTGCCATATAGGCGGTACAACAAAATAAAATAGCATAAATTAAAGTGTCCTGGCCCTCCATAAAGGTGGCGTTATTGTTAAATTATTATTTAATTTACGGGCTAGTGGCATGGTGACGTTTGCTACTAGTTCCTTCCTGTTCGTCCCTATTTCTTTTATTATTTGGTGGTGGTGGATTTTCAGTTGGTGGTGCTGGAGGATTATTATTGGTGTTAGGAACAGGGGTTTGTGGATTTTCACCGGTACGGACATTAGTACCGTTGGCGAGGTCAGTGCGAAAAGGATGACTTACAATCCCTCTAGCTGGGTTGGTAGCGAAAGGGACGGTGTTACGTTCTACAATTAAATGTATACAACAGAGAGAAACATTGTTGAAAACAACATTGATCCCGTTACTTTGTTGATCCATGTTAGGATAGTGAAAAAGGGTGAGACTAGAAAAATTGGATACCGGAGTTTGAAAGATTAAAGGTTAAAAATACCTTTTGGTTTTTGTAAGCAAACTCGTGCTGATAACGTGTTGTGAAAAGATGAATACAGAAGTAAGAGAAACTAGACAGAAGAGAGAAATACTGAGGGAAGATTTCACTCGGTGCAAATTTGCATTCATCCTTGCATCATATATATATACTACAACCATGCTATACCCTTGCCTATATGCTATAGCATAGGAGGGTAATTTTTTCTACATGCATTTATGACATGCATGGTACATGTTCTAGATGGCCATTCATCTTTGACATTTAACACATTCATTATTTTGATGCTGTGTTAGTTAGTGACATGGTTGATGATTTGATGTCTGGATTCTCGGATTATTATGTGTTTAAGTATTTGACAAATGATAAACATTTATTTTATAAAATTATTAATGGTGTGACAATATCTTGATTGAGAATATAGAATAGCTCGGTTGATTAGAGCATCTCTTCCAATTTCAAGAGGATTTGGAGTGGATTCTTGTTCTACTTTTTATTTTTTTATGGCTCCCGATAGTCTTTATACATAAGATAGTGTGACCAGATGTCAAGCTAAAGAAGGACATTGTTGAGATATTGTGTACATAAAATATATACTTCCTCCGTTTTTTATTAAGTGATACACTTGTTTTTTCACGCTTATCAAGGTAGCAATTTAAGGTTGTAAACGATTGAATTTTTCGGTGAAATTTTAACACAACCAAAAATGAGACTTTATATTACTTGTGTTAAAATTTCATCGAAAAATTCAATCGTTTACACCCTTAAATCGCTTCCTTGATAAGCGTGAAAAAATAAGTGTATCACTTAATAAAAAACGGAGGAAGTATTAGATATATATTAGAGATTGTTTGTACTTCCTCCGTTCCAAATTAAATGCAACAGTCAATATTTTGCACTATTCACAGTATGTACTTTGACTAAAATTTGAGCTTTACACATAATGAAAAACATAGTCAAGTGGAATCTTGTTAGATTCGCCTCGTTAAATACTTTCTTAATATCAACTTTTTATAATTTTTACTTATATATTATAGTAGATATTAACCGTTAAAGTTATGTCTCGACAAGCGTAAAAGGTGAATTGTTGCATTTAATTTGGAACGCATGAAGTATAAATCTTGGCTGATCTTTTGCCTTGATCCTAGGTATTTGTTTTGGATAGTTTCTCTTGTATTAGCATATATACATATTCAGCAAATCTTATGTACACAATATCTCAACAGACATAAAGTCTTAACTCATCTTATTCATATCATGCATATAATTGTTGATCAACTCTTGATTTTCATTGACATGTCATATTATCATTGTATTCTTATAGAGAATGAACAAAAGTGTAGTGGATTGGTGGATATAACTCTTTCTTCATATTTGGACTTCTAAATTCAAAATTTTATATGA
Source organism: Patellifolia procumbens (assembly GCA_947645195.1). Taxonomy (NCBI): domain Eukaryota; kingdom Viridiplantae; phylum Streptophyta; class Magnoliopsida; order Caryophyllales; family Amaranthaceae; genus Patellifolia; species Patellifolia procumbens. The sequence continues at coordinate 3,952,208 of CANSGD010000955.1, forward strand.
CAACATTAATATTTTTGGAAGTATAAGAATGTGCCCCATGGGTAATTTGCAATAATATCTGGTTTGGATTTGTGGAGATGGTTCCAGTTTCCAAATATGATTGCTTATTTGATTACTAGATTTCAATCCACGCGGCAACAATTTTATTATGAAATTTTATAATCTACAGTAGATAATTTTATAGATAGTCGCATCTTACCACTCAAAATTTTCATGTTTTTAGAAACTCCCACCTTAATGATTTTTTAGATTCCACCTACCATTTACAATTTTATTAAAAACTCCCACAATTTAACGGTTTTTGTCAAATTTTATTAACAAAAAACCGTTAAGTGGGTCCCACATATACATTTTATTAACAAAATGGAACTTGAAATAGTTGCAATTGTTTCCAAATAGTTGTAATTCGTTCCAAATTTGCTCTAAATTTGTTGAGGATTTGGCCTTAAATTGATGAAATTGACTTTAATTTCAGCGTAAACTAATAATGCGATGCATATGTGGGCCCCACTTCACGGTTTTGTTAACGGAATTTAACAAAAATCATTAAGTGGTGGGAGTTTCTAATAAAATTGGGAATGATAGGTGGAAATTTAAAAGAAAAATTCATTAATGTGGAAGTTTCTAAAAACATGAAAATTTAGGTGGTTTTGAACAAAAAATCCTAATTTTATTTGCATACGATGTGTGTTTTGGCTACTGTAACATGATAAAATATGAAGGTACACACCATATTTTATTTTCAAGCTAAAGTCATTTTGGCTCATTTTTATTTGAAAACATCCCTTACTCTCCACCATCAACTACAACTTTTGTTATATAGTATCCGGTAAGGCATTTTTTTGCTCATTATCCAAATGAGGAAAAATTCAAAAGTACTTGAAAATACTTTATCATATTTCTCACTCATACTAAAATACTTTATCAGGATCAATTTGATAAATGTGCCTTCACTCATGAACAATCAATTACTCATGTATTTCAAAATAAAAAATTTCAAAAGTATATAAAAGTATAGCAAAGTGGGTGTCTATCTATAAATCTCAAGAAAATATAATCGTTGATATTTTTTCTAATTGTTTTTACTTTGTAGGTTTTTAGATATTTTAGTTAGAACTTATGAACATCTTTTATTAAAAATCTGATGGCTAAATTTGGAAATAAAACTTAATTACTTAATAAACTCATTGATTTATTTTAATTATTTTTTCTTTTTTTCTTTTTGATGTCCACCCCACCTCTTCACTTATATAATAGAGATGATCATCTCTAGTGTTATAGTCCAGCTTGTTTTAAACTTGAATTTTTCTTATTTAATGATTTATAGTACTTTACTACATGTTCTAAGTACTCTCACATAAGTTTTTATTGCATTATAGAGTTACTGCAAAATTAATATTCATTGGGAAAATATACTAGCTCGTGTAGGAGATATAAAGTATTTTCAAGGCTACTAAACGAACAAGAAAGAAATAAAGAACTTTGGAATTTGTTATGTAGTGGCAATTTAAGAACCACTGGCTTACAGTCGATAATTGGACACAAATACGATGGTGCTCAATTATATCCACTGGTCCGTTCCCTAAAGTTAACATACCACTTTTCTACAAATGTACTTTTGTGTGAGAGGTTGGAGTCAAATATATTGCCCAAAGAGTAAAATGAAGAATATAATTATATATGAAGCAGTAAGTATATCATCATCATCATGAACTGTAACACCCCTAAAATTCCTCTACTTTGAAAATGTAATATAATAAATAATTTAAGGAAACTCCAAAGGTGCTACGCCGCGATAATTAATAATAATCACCGCAAGGCTAAAGGTTCTAACTGAAATAAATAGTCAATAAGGTTTAACTAATCAAACTAACTAGAACCTAAATAATTATTACAGACTGAAATAAAATACTAAAGTCAAAAGAATAACAGCGGAAGTCTTATTAAACCTACTAACGTATAACTAAATCCATCGCACTCTTTAACCCAGCCTTGAGTTAACCACCTTCAAGTCCCTGCACATTGAACACTATAGTATCAGCCAAAAGGCTGAGCAAGATTTCATACTGTACTAAAACAAAACTATCCAATGTGCAGGTAAGATATATAGGAATATCTTACAAATTCATTTCCAACCTGTACAAATTAAATATATAAAATAAAACAACCTTCCAATAAATCTCAACTTTCAACTTTATTTCTTTCTAAAACAATCCTGTAAATACATTTAAAATGTAACTGTTTTGAAACCTGTGAGTAGGAAGTATTAAAGTCATATGAGCTAGCTAGGCTCACGAGACAGGTAAACACCAAAGCCCCTAGTATGCATACCCCTAACTTGATAACGAACCAAGAAGGAAGACAAATGGCAAGTGTATTGATCAACATACACCCGACTACTAAATAATGGTTGAGACAAAACTCAACCTACTTCCAAACCCGAGAAAAACCGCTTACCGGCAACCCCACAAAAACATTCTTATAAAACATGATAAATCATAATTAAGTAAACATAGAAACATTCTAGTTTACTCAAAACCTGTAGCAATGAGGAACATCCTCCTTTTAAATCTCAACTTGGCATATGAGGAACTTCCTCCCTTTTGAATCTCATAAATAATCTCATAATTTTCTTTCACAATAAATATCGTCAAAACGATTTAAATCTCATTATATAAACATTGTAAAACCTTTTAAATTTCAATATATAAATAATGTAAAAACTCTTTTTAAAATCTCAATATATAACCACACAAAACCTTTTTAAAACTCAATATAAACTTTAAACCAATATCATCCAATTCTCAAAATAATCTGTACAAGTCTTAGTAAGAAATCTTACCTTTTCCGCAACCACAACCAACCAAACGTAATCTCAAGTCAATAAGGTTCTTCTACGAACCCACAATCTACAATATAATAAAGTATAGTATAAGTCACTTGACTATACTTCACATAACTCACATACAAATAACCTAACCTAGTTAATGAGCTTTGACTAATTTTAAAAACGACTCAACGTCAATAGGACAAAAAGTCAACAAAAGTCAAACTGGTCAAATTTGGTCAACGAAAGTCAAACTGGTCAAATTTGGTCAACGAAAGTCAAACTGGTCAAGTTTGGTCAACAAAAGTCAAACTGATTTTGACTCTAATATCATCCATATTATTTTCCCACAAATTAACTCCTTCTCATTCACCCTATACCAATAACAACTATATGACAACAACAACAAAAACAACCTACATCAACTTAGGATTTAAAACTAACAACTAAGAACTAATCCAATATATTCAATAATTTCAAAATAACATTTGAAAGTCACAGTAACTATAATAATGTAAACTATATTTCAACTAATAACTCAAAATAATAAACTAACTAACAATCTAATATAACAAGAATTCATAGTAATTTCAAAAGTATTAATTTTTGCAAAGTAAACTCATAGATATGCTAATTAATTCGAATTACACGTAAAACATCAACCAATTAAACAAATTGAACATAGTATCAATTTCCCCCAAATCAATTTTCTCAAGAACCCTAATTTAATAAAAACTCCAATTCGAAAACCAAGACAAATCAGAAATTAAAATATGGGACAGAACCTTACTTGGTTAATAGAGTGATTGGAATATAAATGAGTATAAAGAGACCTGAAATCAACCTCCTTTAATCTGAAATTCGACCCAGCAAAAGGCTCCTAAAACTTCCCAAAACGCCAGTAAAAAGACGTAGGATTATGATGATGGATGATATGAATGGTTATGTGAATGTGTGGATGATGATTAGTGAGATTATCTATTGTGATGGTGGAGCCAAATATAGGAGCAAGGAAAAAATATGAAAGTTGAAGGGTGTTGGTGTCGAAGACCAAAAACGAAGGTTACCACTTTGCAGGTGAGTTGTGTATTTTATGTTTTAATCTTTTTTTTTTCATTTTCTTTTATAATCTAGATTTAACTAAACCTAATGGGTTATGGGTATTTAATTTAGTCAAACTAGTAATACGTTTTGGGCTATTACTAAAATAAAGTCAAAGTAGGGAAGAAATACAATTTAATAAAAACTATATTAAATTATTTTCGTAAAATAATTTAATATAAATATTTACTAAGTATATCATCATCATCATGAACTCTCCAAGACATAACTATTTATATAGCTGATCTAGAAGAGAAGAGCCATCTATCTTGGAGAGAATCCAATGCTTACAATATAATCTACCCCTTATAACCCCCTCATCAAACGTAGGAGATTAGGGAATAAAGTAGCATTATATATTTATGTAGAAGATCAAACTTTGTCACGGTCACCATGACCGAATGATCCTCGTCACATCCAAGCAACGACCAATTGATCTTCGACACATTCAGGTTGAGAAGAACCTGTTTTATTTACATCTTTATAACGCCCTTTTGGGGCAACGATGAATGAATCATAATAAGTCGCTTATCCTATGTTGCTTGGTTTAAGACATTGCATGTTGTTAGTCAACTTATCGATTGATTGGTACTTGTTTAAAAGCGGTCCTCCAAACTCTAAAAACAAATGTACTCCTGGCATCGGTTCCGCTTGTGCCCGCGTAGCGCGTACGAGCGACCTGATTAACCCACATCACTTGTTCTTACCACCAATAAACAAGGGGGTCCTTTCAAATATAAAGTGCATGTGCCTCTACGAGTCTAAGAACTCCCCTTCCACACAAGGCTTGCACCCTTGTTGCGAGAGACTTCAATAAAGCTGGACTTCGTTCACCTTAAAAAAGCTTAACAAATTAGTTATGAGTAACTCCAACAAACTTTATAAAAACTTTCAATAATTTTGGATAAATTATGAAAGCTTCAAAGCATATAAATTGAAGAATTCACACATCAAGACAGAATCATACTTTCTTTGAGTGACCATATTAACTATTGCAAAATAATACTCCTTGCGTTTTTTGTTACTTGCCTCATGGAATTTTTACTTTGTTTTTTTACTTGCTCCATTTAATTTTCTAACATATGCTCCCTAATCTATATTAATTCTACCTTCTGTTATTTTGGGAAGGTAATGTGAATGCCCTAACGGGCCGGAACCCCGCACAGTTCCACCCAACCCGAATAAGTAGGCTAGGCACTTGAGAGTAGGGGGAAGAGTAAGGTAATCCTTATCCTCAAAGTGTCCTTAGTGGGACTGAACCCTCAACCTTGAGGTTGGAAGGGTACCATCCTTACCACTAGACCAAATACTACTTGGTTATTAAAAATGTCCATTATATCCTTCATTTTGTCATCTATTTATACTAATCTTATTTATTCTACTTTTTTTTGTCATCTACAAATAAAATTGTTATCATATCACTATTCTAATATTTTCTGTTACATCTCCTAAAATCTTGTACTCAACCAAATAAAAGAAGTAAAAAGAAACTGGAAGGATTATAAGGCAATAACACTAAGAACTTGCGTATGGCGCGGAAGAGAGACCACTAATTACAAATTACAATATGCCAATATCCTTTTATATATTACACACAAAAGTGTGCTTTGTATCACTTTACATCAATATTAGTAGCAACTTACCAGCTACTATGGAATTTACTGAAGAGATTAAAGGTGATTAGACTCATTAAAGTAGCAAGTACTAAGTAGGTGCACCCACCACACTTACTAATATCTGAAGATAATGTGATTAATTTCTCCTCTTGAATGTTGATGCCTTTATTATATCTTAGTTTAGCGGTTTGGTTGGTGACATGAGTTTGATCAAGGGTAACGTTTCAATTTATTTGAATTAAACTTGTTAAACTGATTGTTTATGATTCCATCTTAGTTTTACACCTAATTAGATATCATTGATTCTGGTTATACCAAATCTTAAAGAGAGCCTAAGTGTTAGAATCCAACCTTCCTTTACTTGTATTTTCCTTTCTTTATGCTTTCTAGTGCTTTACTTTATGTTCTAGTACTCTTGTATAGGTTTAAAGCTTCATTATTGAGTAACTGCAAAACCAGTGTTCACTGGAAATATGTACTATCTCAAATTTAAGCCTCTTTAGGGGGAGATGATGAATGAAATGTTTATTCACCACTAAAGCCTCCTATGAGTTGTATGCTTGCTTTCTACATTGTTGTTGTTTAGGCCGCCTCAGTTTTAAGCCGCCTCGATGTTGTAAAGCGTCCCTCCCGATTTCGTGATATAAGAATTCTCGTCGTCGGCCCCGCTCGTGCCCGCCTTGCGCACACGAGCGCCCCGTTCGACCCTCTTCTCTTCGCTCTTGTCGCCAATAGGCAAGAGTGCCCTTCTAACACCCTGTTACTCGTGCCTCCACGAGCCACATTGTCCCATTCCGCAGAAGGCTTACGCCCTTGCCCGCAGATAGGCAAGAGCGTGCCGCACGTCCCGAGCGTCCAAACTCTCGGACCGTGACACTAAGAGATCCAAACAAAACAAACTACTCCTACAAGCCTTTTCAATACATTTTCGGGTTTGATGATCGGTTTACACACGGCTTTCTATATTTGTTGCGCACTTTGATTTGTTAATTGTCTTATATGTGCTTGTGTAAATGGGAGAAATGATAAATTTACAAGGGCCCGATGCCCTCTAACACAAGATCGATAAATAAATTAATAGTGTTTATGTTTGCCTATATATAATGTTTATGATGGTTCTACATAGTGTTTGCAACTCATCCCCTATTTTCCTACTTCAACTTTACTTTTCATAAACATAAACCTATATAGTGTATAGAGTTTTCTGAGATGGACGAAAAAAATTAAAAGTGTATAGAACTTTCTATGACAGAAGGAATATTTATACAACCCCGATTCTAAGGCAAATGAGGAAAAGAAGCTAAGACTTTTTCTCGGTAAATCGAAGTGATCCGAGGATCACATAAAACAGGATGAAGCAAGAATTTTGGAGCAACAATCATTGATCGATCAGTAGTGTTGATAACGCGACCAATAGTGCTAATTGGGCAATCAATGGTATTCTCTTTCTCGATCAGCCTTGTCCGGCCTCCGTTTGCCTTGGCTTCTTCTCCTTCATCTTGGGTTGGGCCTTCTCTTCCCTTCCTTTTGGTGGGCTTTTTTTTTTTTTTCTCTCTTCTTCTTTTGGGCCTTCTTTCTTTTTCTTTTCTTTTATCCTTCTTCTTTTCCTTTTTGGCTTGGGCTCCAACTTTTTTCTCTATTTTTTACATTATTTTGTTTTTCTTCCTTTTTTCCATTAGGTTAGTCCAATGTACAAGGAAAACAACTAATATAAAGCATATAGAATAGAAAATAAAGGACAAAATAAACTATGAAAAAAGGGAGAAGATTAAAAGAAATACAAAAGAATCCCAAAATAAAATAGGAGTAAACATAGTGTTTCGGGTCACAAGAAACACAGTGAATTTTTAATTCGGGGAAGTCCAATTTCCAGCTAGGGTAGTAACCAAATGACTCCAAGGTCTTCGAATCCGAATACCTGCAAAACCGAGCACCGTGAACTACCCCGGGGATGTTCCCGGGATTGGCTCTCCGATGCTTAAGTCAGATCTGATCTCAGAAATCAGAGAGAATAGTACTAGCAACTGCTCTGCAATATATGGAAAAACGTATCTGAATGATCATATGAGAGTACTATTTATAGGTAATGCTGAAGTGACGTCATCTGGTGAAGATGGTGACGTCATAAAAGCCTTTTTGTCAGTGGGCCTGACTGAAGGCCTGTACTTTCTGGCCTGAAGGATCCTGAGGGGTAAAATGGTAATTTTACCTCCTAAGGGTATTTTAGTCATTTTACCGGTTAGGTGGGCCATGACTGGAAGGGCCCAAACACATAGGTTTAGGGGGGGCAAAAAATAGAATAAAATAAGTCGAAATAATATTCTATGAGTGTGATAAATCTCACTCATTACTAGGGAGCTACAAAAATGCTTTCCACTCCCTCGAAGAACTATTTTCCACAACAACGGATAATGGGAAAATAATTTTCGAAAAACCATCTTCATCTTAAACAAATGAACCTTATTTGAACTTATTGAAACTCTAAACTTATCACACCTGAAATGTATTTCTGTAAGGTGAAGAGAACAGACAAATTATTTTAGTTTATTTAAGTCAATTTACACTATATTGTAATTATGATTTCAATTTCGTTCAATTACTCATAATAATTTCAATTTATTTTTATTTTACTATCATCCAAACAAACGAAGCCCACCAATTAGAGATGCAATAACGATTGAAAATCGGACATCCCGGTCAATCGGTTAAGATACATGGGCGAAACACTATCTTAGATGAATGAAAGACGGGTGAAGGGAGATTATGTGACGGACCGGATATGGGTGAAAAAGTTTCACCCATCATAGACCCATCAATCATTTATAATATTAACCTTTCAATGATTATGTAACATATTTTCATGAGAAATGAACTCAATGTATATCTTTTGTACAAGTTCGACTTATATTTTTATAGTTAAATATTGTAAGTAGATTGTAATTCGAATGAATGGATGGAAGAAATAAATAGTCGTCTTATTAGATAACGGATGGATACAAATATTAAATAAATGACAAATGCGACTGATAACCCACCCAACCCAAGTCTCAGTTTATCGTGTCCCACCCATTGCCATACTACCAAATACCAATTGCTAATAGGAGTAAATTTGATATAAGGATAAGTCTCCAAAATGATTCTCTAATTGGAATGATTGACTTTGTTGCCACGAAGTAGACAAAAAAATAGGGGAGGATAGATTTGTGGTTCACAAAATTGGTATATGGGCCACCACAGACCAAAATTAGTGGCTGAAAATACACAAAAGCTACTTTCACCCATGACCCACTTTTCTTAAACTAATTTGTGGCCATTATTTTAGATTACATGAATCCATGTGACGCACACGTCAATCACTCTGATTTCTAGGCCAAGCTCGTTTTTAATTTTCCAGCCCATTGCCCACATTTCCAATTTCATACATGTTGCCAATAACTTGTACATTATTTTTTAGGAAAATTTGCGAAAAAACACCTTATTTGTTATAATTTTTGTAAAAAAACACCTTATATAATTATTTTTGTTAGAAAATACCTTATATGTCACTTTTTATCAAATTGTACACCTTGTTGTCGAATTTTGGCTAAAAAGTCGAAGGTTTGATCATTGAACCTCTTTATTTTTCCGCCTTCCTTTTTTTGTGCGGAAGGCGCACATTCACAAAAAAAATTGGTCAAAATCTGACACGCAACGATGAGTGAAAAGTTGGAGGGTCAACGTCTGAAAGTTTGACTTTTTAGCCAAAATCTAACAAAAAGGTGTGCATTTTGATAAAAAGTAACATATAAGGTTTTTCTCACAAAAATAATTATATAACGTGTTTTTTCACAAAACTTGTAACAAATAAGGTGTTTTTTCGCAAATTTTCCTATTTTTTATTATCCAATTTTCATATTTAGTACATGCATAAATAAGATTTCTGGTGAAAATAAAGAGTATAAGCGAAATATGAAGTAATTGAATGTAGGAGCTAGGAAAAAATTGCCTTAAGGTAAATAATGTTTGAAATTTCTTCAAGATTTTTACATAAGCTTTCACTACCTAATTAAGTATTAGAGAACGCATATGGTTAGAAGTGTAAAAGGTGTTATCATAATAAATTTCATGTTCGGTGATTTCTAAAGTAGAGTCTGTAATCTAGTAACTTTACTAAGGAAAAGTAAAATCTAAATCTGAATGGTGAATGAGTGTGATTATTAATAACATATTAATAATATATCTCTGCATTATGCAACACTTAACACAATTCAAACATATTGCAACATCATTGAAAATTTGTTCTTGGATAAGTTTAATTATGTATTCTGGTAAAGACGACAAATATCATAGCTTGTTAATTGATTGACTGAGTCAGTTATGAGTAAAGTCCTCTTTGACTTTAATTAAAAATGTACTCTTGGTGATTTTAATTTTAAAACTCGCAATGCCGTTGCTTAAACCGTGGGTAAGTTATATTCGTATTAAAACAATAATTGTGAATAAAACAATTGGATTCGTCAAGAGCTAAACTTACATTGATCTAAAGCCGAGTCAACTCAATTTCAACTTTGACCGAGTCATGACTAAGTCGAGTACAGGTTGTTGGTGAGTAGCCCAACACGATTGACAACCTTTAGATTCCATGCTTACCTCTTATCTATGATGCATGCTAGAATTTGAATTATCTAAATTTTTTTGTCGTGAAGTAAATTAAATAGAGTTTATTTGTACTACAATGAAGTTTTGCAAAGATGATACAAGCTTTCATGAGTGTATATTTTCAGGAAATGAATCCTTTTCATAGTGCCAATAGTCGCACAAGACTTGACTACATTAAGGGCTTCTACCTCAGAAAATTGTTTTAATAAAAGAAATTTAATATATTGACTAGAACACCATCTTAGTTATTTGAATTCAAAATCTAAAATATTGATTGCTCTAATGCAGATCAACAAATTCATGTTTACCTACACGATAACATAAGAATATAATAACTGAATCGAATACAAAAGATGCGAATATGTTACTTGGCCCGTGTAAGAAAATATAACCCAATTTTAAGCTTTAATTTACTACACAAATAAATATTTTGCTACAATTATTAGGAAAATATAGTAATTCATAATGTCATGAAATAATACAATAAAAAACTCCTAATTTTATATTTGTAAAATTGGATATCCTTTATCCGTATTGGATAAGGTATCCATCATTGGCTCATTGCTCACTCTCACTTAAGATTAGTGGTAGATCTTGCTCATAAAAGTATCAGTGTCAAGATTTATAACTTCGACCTCTTATTCAATATAAGTCAATCAAATGCTCAATGTCTCATACTACCTCCGTTCTTTTTTTAGTTGCAATGTTTTGACCAAAAATAAAACATTGCAACTAAAAAAGAACGGATGTAGTATTTTTTTTACACTAATTTTAGCTTGTATATTGATAATCTAAATATACATTCAAAATCAGATCTCGATGTAAGATCCTCCCCTGCTTTTTATCCTCCGGACAAAAAGCCAAATAAAAATACAACATAGAGACAACATGAAGAAAGAAATTGAAAGGGAAGACTGAAGAGAGAGAAGATAGTTTTCTGGAAGAGTCGTCTAGTCTTTAGTAGTAGTAGTGGATGCTGAAACAGGCAACAAGCTGGACGATCATCACATCTTCCTATTCAAACCAAACCAAACCAACCATCTTTTTCTTCTACTTTATTTATTTATTTACTTATTTATTTATATATATAATTGCTTAATTTCTCATCTTCACTCCCTTTACTTTCTTTCTTTCTTCATAACCTACCCACAAATTCAACCTTCTTCAAACTCCATTTTTAATTTAAATCTCCCTTTTTTCTCCATAAAAATCCAATCTTTATAATTTCTGCTGATTATTTGAATTACCCATTTATTAAATCAATGGAGTTTTGTATTGAAATAACGTTATTGTAGTTGTAAAAACACCATTAAAAGGGAAAATTAGCATAATTTAGAGGAAGAGAAAGAAAGAAATGAGGACCCTTTGTGATGTATGTGAGGGTGCTGCTGCAATTTTCTTTTGTGCTGCTGATGAGGCTGCTCTTTGCCGTGCTTGTGATGAAAAGGTACTTTTTTTTCTTCATTTTTTGGTACTTTTGATCTTGTTTTTTATGGGTAGTTTGTGATCAATTTGATTCAATTTGCATTTTTTGGTACTTTTGTTTATTTTGATTGATGACCATTTTATTGTTTTGCAATTCAATGTCATATTTAGATGTAGGAAGTTAGCTTTATTGGTAATTTTTTTTGGGGTCTTGTGTTTAGAATTAACCTTACATCAATACCTAAATTGATCAAAAACTAACATGAGAAGTGGAAGCATCAATTGTATAGCTGTAGTTTTAAGATGATTGGCTCAAAAAAAGAGGTTTGTGAGTTGGGTTTAATTTGTACCATCTAAATGCTGTATTTTTGCTTGATGATTCCTTGTGTAAAAGAAAGTTCTTTCATTGGATTAGTCAGCAATCATTATAATGAAAATATGCTATGTAAAACAAGTAGACAGCAGCATTTGAGTGCAATGAGGTTGCTTTAGCATTTGTGGTATTGAAGGCAGTTTGAACTTTGAAGTGAATGTGACATGTGGTTGCACATGTCGGAATGTGGGTCGGCCTGGAGTTGGATGGTGGGAAAATCTTGAGTGTAACTAGTTGCATATGGTGGAGTGTTTCACTTGAGCTGTCTCTTTTCGGGTGGGGCGGAGGCAGGGTGTGTGGTGGCCTTGGTGGGGGTACGGATGTTTCTGTTTTTTTTCTCGTGAAGGACCGATGTATGTTGCGAATGTCTCCTCCTACATTGCTTGATGGTCCTGCAAAGCATATTAGCCAAGAAAAATTGTTGTTAGATTTTTGTACTTATAGTTGCTAGTTTGCTACCCGGGTTCGATTTGTTTGAATTACTGGTATTCAGGAAAGAATGTGGAATGCTATTTGTAATCTCCATTCAAGTGAATTGGGTTCCTTTTATCTTTCTGAAACTTGTGACAAGGTTGTTTATTTTGTGTGATTGCTTTAAGTTTGTAAAGTAGGATCGGTTTGAATAGATTCTTGAAAGTTGGGTCCTTCCTTACATTTTTCGAGTCTGCCTTATCTGTGCAGCTGTGCTCTTTGGTTTCCATCCTTTCCCGCAGTTTCATTTTACCTTGTTTTTTCTTCTCCCAACTTTTCTTTTCTTCCCCAGCTATATTTTTCTTTTTCTTTTATTACTTTTTTGGTATAAAGGGCGACCGAGGGCAGTGATGTATACAAGATCCAAATCCAAGTTTTAGTTACCACCCTAACTAGAATCTATCAATAAGCTAGCTGACATCCATTGCCTACTATGGTATATGGAAGTATTCTTTTTGAAGTGTGATTTGGCAACTATACGTAGTAACGATATTCAACAAGAAAAAAGAAGAGGAAAGAGAATAGTGTTTTTGAGATTTCGTTACCATATGATTTCATTGCTATTAACGCCCACCAAACGGGTTGTAAAGGTTGTAAAATTGGATGGTGGAGAACTGGAGATAATTACGAAGTTTAGACATGCATTTCTATTTGGGTGGACATTTAGTACAGGTATTATGTTAATATTTTGTTATTGGACCACTATTGGCTGTATCCAAGATGTGACTTCCCTTATTTCATATGCGCACTAGTAATTAATCCAGTTTCTAATGAATTGGAGTGCAGGTCCATATGTGTAACAAGCTTGCTAGTCGACATATACGGGTTGGACTTGCTGCCCCTAATGCTGTAGCTAAATGTGACATTTGTGAAAATGCACCTGGTGGGTGGTTTTATGCATTAGAGTAATTAAGGTTAATGCTTCTGTTCTCCTACTTATTAGCATTGATTTATTAGTTCCATATATATGTGCAGCTTTCTTTTATTGCGAGATTGACGGGAGTTCGCTTTGCCTGCAATGCGACATGGTTGTTCATGTTGGCGGTAAAAGAACTCACAGAAGATATCTTTTGTTGAGGCAGAGAGCGGAGGTCTGTGAGTTAATGCAGATGGGTGCTGTTAATCTGCTTCTTGCATTTCATTTCTTCTGAAGTGTTTGTTAATTCCCTTACTGATGGTATCTGGGTGTAGTTTCCAGGGGATAAATATGGGCGTGCTGAGGACCCGACCTCAGAACAGGCCGATCAAATGGAAGTTAGGAGAGAACCAAATCAATCACCAACTGCAGTTGTGGGGGAGAAAGAGCAGAATCATGTAATGTTTGTAAATGGTAACACTGTTCCTGATGCACAAATGGATACCAATATGATTGATTTAAATGCCAGACCCCAAAGGACGGCCCATCAGTCACCTAACAACCAGGTGCATGTCTTGAGTTTATAAATTTCTTACCCTATCTAAAGAAATTAGTGTATATGGTATTGATTCGTCTGATTCAACATAGGGAACTGATGATGTTACTGGGGCTAATGGGGACTCAGCAAGCGTTGTTCCTGTTAGATCTTTCAAAAACGAGCCAGAAAAATAAGCCAGGTAAATATGTTAACTAGATGTCATGGTGTTCGTTGACAATTGTATTTACTGTGAAATGATCACCGCGTTTTCTCTTTTAAGATCAAGGAAACTTTTATCATTCGAAAGCAAAACTAGATTTCCTATCACCGTTCACAACAGTTAAGGGCCATTTCCTATGTTACTCAGACACGTATTGGGTGTCTACTCGGATACGGGTGTCCAAGTGTCCGACTCGGCTATTTTGTAGAAAAAAGTCAAGTTTTTAGTTTAAAATGAAGTATCCAAGTAAAGTGTCGTGTCGGACACGACACGACACGACACTCCATTTCTGAGATAAATGAAGGTGTCGGAGTAACATAGGCCATTTCTATGTCTCTTATTGGTACAAGCCATTTCAAATATGATCATTTCTCTGTTTCTCTACCATTTCCACAAGAAGGGGGGGGGGAGTTTCTGATGATCTTGCATCATCTTCTTTTGATGAAAATTTATGTGATACAAAAGACACTTGATACCTTTCAAATCTATATCGGGGACAATCTTCAAATTAGTCCATTTTGGATTACTAAAAATTACTAACTCTCAAGAATGAGAGATCATAATAAACATCAACATTTTGGAAAGAATCGATGGGAAGACAATTGTTTTTCGGCAAAAAGAAAATAAACTGACTCGAATAGAAAAACAATAAATATTGGGGCTTACCACGGCGAAAAGCCGATGATACTATGATTGCCCTTGTCCCTTGAAACTAACAACAATGGAGGCAAAGGCTTCTGTGTGAATGGGAATGAGAGAAAAAAAGAGAAGTGGCTTTCCATGGATACATATTTCTATAATTAGAGTACTCTCTTTTCACCTTAACAAAAAAAAGTATATTTGATTAGTTGATTAAGTCTAATAAGGGGGCAAACATTAGGTAAACTCAGATAAAGTCCCATAAGGTCTAATACGTGCACTTGAGAAAAGGCTATGTTTAGTTTTTTATTCAGTAAAAACTGCTTTAGTTAAGTAAAAATAAGTTTTTCTTCAATAAAGAGAGTAAACTATGTAAGAGAAAACAATACAGAATCATGAAAAATAAGTTTGGTGGAAAAATAAGTTCAGTTCGAAAATAGGTGAAGTAAGTTGAGGTGAAGGGAATGCACATTGGATCACTAATCCTTCTTCCTCTTCATGTGGGGATCTTTCTCCGTCCTTCTTTATCTTGAAGCAGACTAATAGAACTTATGGTTCTTAAGCAACATTAGTTTTTTTAGGAAAATTTGTCGGAAACCATCTTTTATATAGGGAATATTTTGTCAGAAACCACCTTTATAAAGAAAATAGCGCACCAGACCACCTAAAGTTTTTTGGTAAGTAGCCACCTTTTGCCAGATTGCGAACATCGATCAATTTTTTTCAGGTGTTGACAGTCATTAAATTAGCTTGGTTCCCCTTTCTTCCCATTTCCTTCCCCATTTCCTTCCCCATTTACCTCGAATCTCCCATCTCTAAAAGTTTCCACTACATCTGATTTATCTATCCATTCTATTCATTATCAGAACCTACATCTCTTGAATTCGATACACCAACATTTTCTCTCCCCTCCCCTTTGATAGAGAGAACTAAAAGAGAATCAACGGTAACAAATTAGGTCAAAATGGTTATCTTCTTAGACCTCTCAAAAGCGGTGATCTTACTACCATGAACAATAGGAACAGAAACAAAACCATATTCTAGAGATAGCAAAGGAGGTGTATGAAACATTCAAGGGAAGAAACAATGATTTTTGGAGGTTTAAGGCGTTGAATTGAGATAGGTTGGAGAGAGAATTGACTAAAAGGAGCTCAATTCCATAGAATTAGGATTCGGAAGTTAGGTTTCTAAGATCGTAGTTTGTAGATTTGGAGGGGAGATTGTCAATTCTTAGGAGAGAGAGGAAGATGGAGAACAATTCACGATCACTGTCAATGAAGTGTAGAGATCTGAATTTGAAGAAGAAGAAAGCGTGAAAAGGAAAGAATTGGGGCTGGTTAAGGATATGGTCTCTCGAATGGTTCAGAAATCAGAGTAGCTTACCACCAACATTGAGGGATACGATTCTGCTTTGAAGTTTTGAGATCGCATTGAAGAATTATTTGACATTTTGAGGTGAATAAGGAAGGAAAGGGAGAAGAAAGGGGAAAAAGCATCGTAATGATGGTCAATGCCGAAAAATCAAGATTCAGCAAAGGGCGGCTACTTACAAGAAAAACATAAGTTTAGGTGGTTTGATGCCAATTTTTTTAAGGGTGGTTTCCGACACAATGTTGCTCATAGAAGGTTGTTTTGTGACAAAATTTTCATTTTCTAAAATATCATCATAAGTACTAGCCCCAAATGGAAAGTTTGTAGGCGCAAATTACATAATTACTCTTACTCATCTAACTTATTTTCTAGTTACCTTATTTCTCTTCTAACTTAATCTAATTTCCATTCGTCTCGTAATTTAATCTAATCAGTGAGAGACTAAAAGCTCCACCCCCCAATTTCTCTTTAACTAGAACTTACCCCATAAGCTCACCCTATCACCGTCCTCGTTTAACTACAACCCCTCACCCAATTCAGCCACTCAGCTAAACCCAATTTAGTCACCATCCTACTCCTAATCCTGCACCCTACTAATCAACTAGAAACATCACTGGACCACCGAAAACCACCACCTACCCCCCAAAAACACGGCCCTGCCTATGGAAAATCACCAACAAGCACCAAAAAACCACCCTCCCCATTGAAAACCACCAGCAACCACGACAATGTAACCCAACCCACCAGTAACACCCTCCTCTCTGAAAACCACCACAAACACCTCTCTTTCTCTTCAAGATCCCCAAACACCTTTAAGCATAAACGACGACTTCTATTGCTGGAGGCCAAATGATGTTGTCAAGAAACTCCCTTCTCTCGCTGTCACTGTGGACTATTTGAAGGTTGAGGTCTTCTTGGTTACGAACCTCTAATTTCGAAGAGAGAAAACTAGGGCTTGAGGAAGGGGGAAATCGGGAGATTGAATTGATGATTGGGTCTTCTCTTTCCTCTCTAACCCCTGTCTCTGGTCCTCTGTACTTCTCCGTCCTTCTCTCGAGGTCTTATATTGGTGGTGGTGGTGGTGGTGGCAAAGATGAGATGGTGTAATGAACTGACATGGCTAACTCAGTATATTAGACTGTAAATGGGTACTTTTAGTGATTGAAAAGGAATTACATAAGATAAAATGGATAATCAAGCTTTCGAGTGGCTTGAACACTCCCAATCAAGCATTCGAGAGGCTTGTCTCTCCCAAAGAACCCTAAGAAGTTCTACAAAACACTCTTAACAATTTTCAACCTAACATTTCATTCCCTAATCTCCTCTATTTATAGTCTACTTGTCTTACTCTCCAAGCTAACATCCTAATTATTGTGGATTACTTAAGTACCCCTAGGCTAGTCTATTACAGATGGGTTGTGGTTGTGGTAAGCTGCCTGGATGGGTTTTTTTGTTCAATTGAATTACCTATTTGTTGGGTTTGCAAGCCCAACGAGTCCAACACGGTGAGTAAGGCTCGAGAACACGTTTCTGCCATTGGCGCTCAGATTGCAATGTTTCCGTTTTTTTTTGTTATTCAATTGAATGACCTTTTCTCCTCTCTCTTTTTACTTTCTCCTCATTTACCCTCTCCCTGCTTTGATGCTTCCATGGCCTTTCTCTCGATGGTAATGGTGGTGGGGCGGCAGTGGCAGGCTGGCAGAACAGCGATGGGGGGTGGTGATGGTGGGTTGTAGGTTGGGTTGATGTATTATGGGATTGATCGTGACTTTGAGATTAGCGAAGTGTTTTATGTTAATCTTAATTGCCCCCTCCTTTTCTTAAATATGGTCCTCAACTTTCTCTCTCTAAGTTCCTTGGTAGGTGACTAGGTGTTTCCTTTCTTTATGTAGTGTGCACTTAAAAGTAGGCTATGTATAATAAACTCAAACTTGGTCATAATCTACGAAACATGTTTATTTATAGAACTGTCAACTGATTACTAGAAATTAGTTTATTTACTTTCCATATTTCTGCTCAAACGATAATGGACAGACAGTTGTTCGTTTTCTTAAAAACTAAGATCATAAATATGGAAACCGTACAAACTCAGCATGATTAGTAAAAGTATGACTAATCTAATGACATGTTCAGTTTCCTATAACTGAAAATTTACAGTGACACCGAATTACTGATTGAACCCTATTCTTTTTTTTTTTCTGTTTCTATCATTTTCCCCTAGCAAAAATTTTGTGCCATAGCCGATGACTGATCTTTTTCAATTTTTGGTGCACTGCAGTTTGCCGCTTCGCAGTTTCCCAGTAATTTCCAAGCACAACTGATTACTTATCTTCCTTTCGAGATTGCAGAGTGCAGATGTGCATATTGTAGATCCCATAAACCTGGTGGGTTGATTCCAACTTCCAAGCCAAATGTTTGATACCTTGGGGCTTGAAAGTTGAAGCTTATTCTTGCATGTAAAAACGCCAAAAATCATTGGCTTTAAAAGACAATCATATATCATGATAGTATGATATCATGAAGTCCCGTATCTGCCGTGCTCCTGAGGACGAAGTCCAAAATGTAGCCTTTTTGTAAGAAGAATAGGCTATAACTGCGGCCATTCTTACAATCATGGAAGTAAATCTGTATAAACGATGGTGTTCGAGTACAGTCGACATTGCACAGGTTGAGACTTTTATAAATGTGTACACCTAAATTATTTGGTATGGAAGATGAAAGAATTGAACTACCAGTAGATAACCTAAGGGAGGTACTGCTTTTAGTGCCATTTGGTTTATGGACAGAGGCGGGCTCTGTGTTTTAGGTTTCCGCTATAGTAGGTTGCAAAATCGACAATCAACACAATTAGCTTATTGTTCATTGGTTAATGTAGGTACCCTATTGATACTACTTTCTAGGATATAACCATTCTTTGGCTTACAAGCGGTTGACCCCTTTTTTTTCTTGATGATGGTCAAAGTACATTTTTAGATTGTCTGAAATTTAAATGGTATCAAGTATAGCAATGAACTTTCTATTGAATTATAATTATCTTTATTGATATGAACTTAATATTAGTTTTAATGAATTTGGATTTATCTTTATTGAATATTATTGATTTAAGGTGAACTGAATGAAAATTTAAGACAACCTAACGTATTAGTATAGAATAATCAAATCATTTTTTAGTTTATAAGTACACCATGTAGCCATACAACTTCTCACAAACTTAAAAATTCAGAGTAGCATTGGGGATTAATAAATATAGATTCTATTTTAAAATTTTGTTGATTGGCGTAAGAATTTCGAGGTGGTAAACAAGTCGACCTGGAACAAGTGCATGCTTTGGGTATTTTTTATTTGATGTTTTGAGTCAAAAGTCCAAAACTAACAAAAAAACCTACATTGGCTTGTAAAGTCCGATCGAATTATGGACATGCCTCTTGTACTAAAGCCCGACCAGGATTCTAACTTCAACATAATATCTATGTACCTATCTTGGCCAAATATCAACCTCATATTTTTGTCATTTATTCTCTTTCATAATATCTATGTACGCACCAAGTAAGTATTGGTCTAGTGGTGATGGGGACTGGTTTTGGTAGGACGGACCCGTGTTCGAATTCCCGCAACACCCTTGGGAGAGGAATGAAACCTAACCACCCCGAACGTGGCCTCGATCCGGATGTAGCTCGAAGGGTGAACCGGGTGCAAAAACAAAAAAAATAAAAATATCTATGTACGCAAAGTTACTAAAAAGGGAAAAAAAGAGAAATGTAACCATTAATTTTAAACTTCTTAAAATGAAAAGTGCAGACAATAAAAAAAAAGGAGGAAGTATTAAGATAGTTTAGTTTTAGTTATACTCTATTCTCTTTAATAATTTCTAACAACCTTATGAAATAATTTACGATACATATTAATGAAATCTAATAAATTCAGATAAGTTGAACAAAATAAAATCTTATTATCCTGTTCAAAGTTCGTTGCAGGCTAGCCTCCATTTTGTCTTCCAGTGTTAGATCTAGGAGTTTATCTTAGACCGCATTATAATTAATTTCTCAATTTACCAGTACACAAGAAAAGTTCAGATATCAGTAGGGTCAAGGGTCAAGTGATCACCATGAATTATACCTAATTTGTGTATTCGCCCTTGAGTAGGACATAACAGGCACACTATGGAGTATGGAGTATGGAGTATGGAGTATAAATTTCATTCAGTACATATATCTATATTACTTCCATATTATATACTACTATATGATGGAAAATTTTCTAAAGTCCATCAAGTTTGTAAATCTCTTAGAACAAAGCTCTAACTGTTACTTAACAGCCTGTGAAGACAAGAAGACAGTCACAGTCATTCATGCACATGATCGGAGCAAGGTTCCACAAGGTTCAGAGTGGAAGGTAAAGTGGTTAACAGGGCCAAATGGTGCTTTAACAGGTAAATGCCGCTTCCAAAGCATCTATAAGAAGGTGCTCGTGGTTCGCCGTGAGGGTGAAGGTCAAGCCAGTTATTTGAAGGTCCAGCAAGATTGCTGGCCTGCCTCACATCAAAACACTGTTGGCGAATGGACCCTTAACTTGAAGCAGCTAGGCCTGGGACCTGGCCTTGCGGCGCAGCTCATAATAGAGTATGAGCATCAAGGATACTTTCTCTTGGGTCCTAAGTCTTTGATGTATAGTTATGATGGGATTGTATCTCCTAGACAAGAAACTCTTAGCTCCGGTTGTCAATTGCAGTTACATGATTGGATACTTTATTGGAAGAACGTAGCGAAAACAGATAGTACTGATCAGCAGCAACAGCAGCAGGTTATTAGCAGAGATGGTCAGTTGATCTCACTTACTGGATCTGGATGGCAGATTGGTCAGGTGGTGTACGAATATTATGAATGCATGGCTACCTGTTTAGGTTGCCTGGCATGTTATATATATAGAGATAACAAAATATCTTTACAAAACCCTACTAAGAGTCTAATTACCAAATTACCCTAATACACCCCCTCAATCTTTACGGGGAGGAATCACGGATAGATTGGAACGATGTTTACAAAACAACTCAGAAGAAAGACCCTTAGTAAAAATATCAGCAACCTGCAACTGTGTCGGAACGTGCTTGACCTGAAGTCCACCTTTAGCAACCATCTCACGAACAAAGTGATAATCAACATCAATATGCTTACTACGATCATGATGAACAGGATTGGCAGTAAGATACATAGCAGAAACATTGTCACAATAGAGAATGGTAGGCCGTCGATGAAAATACCCTAAATCAGCCAACAATTGACGTATCCAAATTGTTTCGGCCGCAATGTAGGCAACAGCACGATACTCAGTTTCAGTAGAAGACTTCGAAACAGTAGGTTGCTTCTTAGAGCGGCAGGAGATCAAATTCTTCCCTAGGAAGACAGCATAACCAGTAGTAGAACGCCGAGTGTCAGGACACCCAGCCCAATCAGCATCAGAGTAGGCAACATTCACAGTAGGAGAGCCAGTACTATGAAGAAATAGCCCATAATCAGAAGTTCCCTGCAGATACCTGAAAATTCTTTTCACAGCATGAAGGTGAGTAGTACGAGGCGCATGCATAAATTGAGAAACCGAATTAACAGCATAGGCAATATCAGGACGAATCATAGTCAAATATTGCAATGCACCAACCATACTACGATAATCTGTGGGATCAGCAAGAAGTTCACCATCTAAGAGAGAAAGAGTGACACGAGAGACAACAGGAGTACGTACGGGTTTGACAGTATGAAGATGAAATTTCTGAAGAAGATCAACTACATATTTGTTTTGAGACAAAAGCAAACCCTGAGGAGTACGTAAAACCTGAATGCCTAAGAAATAATGCAAATCACCCAAATCCTTCATAGCAAACTGGGCAGAGAGAACACTGATAAATTTCTGAAGCAAAGAAGAACTACTACCTGTAAGCACAATATCATCAACATATAGCAAGAGAATGATAATATGACTACTGTGTGTGAGAGTGAACATAGAGGTGTCACAACTGCTGCACTTGAAACCAATAGAGAGAAGAAAATTGCTGAAACGAGAGAACCAAGCTCGAGGAGCTTGCTTCAAACCATAAATGGATTTTCGTAACCGACAAACATGATGTGGTTGAGAAGGGTGTTCAAAACCAGGAGGCTGACGCATATAGACTTCCTCATTGAGGAAACCATGAAGGAAAGCATTTTTAACATCGAGTTGACGAATAGGCCATTTAAAAGTAGCAGCAAGAGTAAGAACTAAGCGAACAGTAGTAGGCTTAATGACAGGACTAAAGGTTTCAAAGTAGTCAATACCTGCCTGCTGATGATTACCAAAAACAACAAGTCTGGCCTTAAACCGCTCCACAGAACCGTCAGAATTATATTTAATCTTATACACCCACTTACAACCAAGAGCGGTTCTATTGTTGTTGCGAGGCACAAGTTCCCATGTATCATTCTTAATTAATGCTTCATACTCATCACGCATGGCTTGTTGCCAACGTGAATCTTTAGACGCTTGCTTAAAATTAGACGGTTCAGACTCAACAACATCGGTTTTTAAATCCAATAAATTCCTAGTTGAAATGATTCCGTCTTTTAGACGCGTGGTCATGGTATGAACATTAGTAGGATCGACACACTTAGACGACTTTCTAGGACGCCTAGGGGGAGGGACGGTAGGAGACGGGGACGACTCAAGACTAGACGGGGAGGGTACGTCACACCCATGAGGAGAGATGACGTGTGACAGGGAAGGGGGCAGCAGACCTCCCGCGGACGCAGGGGGCTGCTGCGGACGAACAGCAGTGGGGGGGGAGACTCGACAGCTGCACGCTGCTGCTGGGCGAGGACTGCTGCTGACGAACAGCAGTGGGGGGAGACTCGGCAGCTGCACGCTGCTGCTGGGCGAGGGTGCTGCGGGCGCGCAGGGGACCTGCGGGCAGGCAGCGTGATGCTGCGTATGCTCGCGGGAGCCTGCGGGCGCGGTTAGGAGAGGCCCGGGCTCGCATGCATTCTGTGAGCAGGCAGCGGGTTGCTGCATGTGCTCCCGTAATGCTGCGGGCTCGGGAGAGGGGAGACTCGAGGACACATGCCGAGGGTCACTAGACAAAGGAATACTTGGAAACCAAACCATGGGGTCAAGAGACTCGTCCAAAGACGGACCAATGGGTGTGCTAGACACGAGGGAACGATATGGAAATTTACGTTCACTAAACAACACATGACGACTGGTATAAACATTGCCAGAAACAGGATCAAGACATCGATAACCCTTATAATTTGATGCATAGCCAATGAAAACACATTGAATCGACTTAGCCTGTAATTTATTGATTTTAGGATCTAAAAACAACGGAAAACAGGCACAACCAAAACATTTCAAGAACTCATAAGAAGGGGGACGATGAAAAAGCTTAGCAAACGGGGATGAACCCTGCAAAGCCGAGCTAGGAAGACGATTTATCGTATAAACCGCCGTATGACACGCATCAACCCAATATCGAGATGGCAATTCAGATTGAATAAGCATAGTGCGGGCCCTCTCAATAATAGTTCGATGTTTCCTTTCTGCAACACCATTCTGCGCTTGAGTCCGAGCACAAGACTTTCGAAAATAAATTCCCGAATCACAGAAATGTTGTAGTAAAGGAGTGTTATCAAATTCACGTCCACCATCACTTTGGAAAAATTTAATTTTGGAATTAAATAAGTTCTCAACAAGTTTTTGAAAAACTAAGAATGTCGAATAGACATCAGATTTCAGTTTAAGTGGATATAGCCAAGAAAAACGTGAATAATCATCAACAAAAACCACATAATACTGAAAAAACTGATTAGATTTAACAGGCGATTGCCAAAGATCACTATGTATCAAATATAAGGGATAGGGGGCACGATGAGTCACAGACTCAAAAGGCAAACGATGTATCTTTCCTAATTTGCAATGAACACAATCGTCATGAAACTTAGAAGTACATGAAATCAAGTTTTGTGAACGTAAACTTCCTAAAACTCTAGCAGAAGGGTGACCAAGGCGAGTATGCCAAACATCTCCAGACTCCTTGGTGGCTATGAGAGCAGGGACAGACGACTCTGGGCAGACTCGGGAAGATTCTGAAGAAACTCGAGAAGACGACTCTGACTCTAGGATGTGAGGCTGAAGAGGGTAGACACCATTCCTACTGAGTCCCCGCAACAGAATTGCCCCCGTGGTCTTGTCCTTAACACAAACAGAAGATTCGTCAAAACAGACTATGCAAGAATTATCCTGACATAACTTTTAAATAGACATCAGATTATGTTTTAATTGGGGAACATGACACACCTTCGTGAGGCGAAGGGGGCGACTAGAGGAAGACAGACTCAAATTACCAAGTTTATTAATGGGAAGTCGTGTGCCATCACCAACAACAACAGAACTCGAACCAGTGTAAGGAAGAGCATTAGATAGCTTACCATCCTGTGAGGTCATGTGGGAGGCGGCTCCAGAATCTGGATACCAAACGGAGTAATTTGTTTCACCACCAACAGACAGTGTAGCTAGGGCACGTGTGACACCATCAGGAGAAGAAGGAACAAAGCTATGATTGAAGCGTTGAGGACAATAGGCTGCTTGGTGACCTGGATACCAAAAAAGACCACAAGTATCTGAAGAAGGAGTGGTGGCTAAATTGCCGTTAGATGGATTACTTCCTGCTGAAGACAAATCATTAGCAACATAATTGGCACAAGAATAATCAACATATGAAACATCATGAAAATTACCCATACCATTAGCGCGCCCTGCATTGCCACGACCACCCTGTCCTCCATTGCCGCGACCGCCATTGTTACCACGACCACCCTTGTTACGATTATTGTTGCGATTCTTGTTCTTACCACCCCCTTGACCTTTAGAGTTCGAACCACCTGAAGAAGATGGTTGTGAACCTGTAGAACCAGACTGAACAGCAACTAGAGCTGGATGAGCAGGAGGTGTCTCATCATAAGCACGCATAGCCTTAAGGCGTTGCTCATGCTGAAGAAGCTTAGGGCGGAGATCATCAAACGTTAAGGACGTTTGAAATTGTAACAAAGTAGTAACAAGGGCATCATAATCTCGATCACGATCCAAAGCAGTCAAAGTATATTGGACTAAATCATACTGAGAAACAGGACACTGAATAGCAGCCAATGAATCAACAATAACTTTGATTTCACGCAAGAACTGTTCCATAGGCTGCTGTTCAGGCTTTTTCATATGACTCAATCTACCCTTTATTTCCATAGATCTAGCCATACTAGCATGTAAAAATCTAGACTTCAAACGATTCCAAATTTCTACAGAAGAACGTAACTCATGAACATCAAGCATTACATCACGTGATAACGTAGCATACAATCACAACTTTATTTGTTGATCTAACCTTAAATATTCGTAAAATTGCGGATTGGGCAAAGTATGACCCAATTGATCAACATAAGTAGGGTTAGGTATAGAAATTGTACCTTCAACAACACCAAGAAGTTGGTGTGTTAACAAAAAACAAGTAACCTGAGTTTTCCAGACAAGAAAGTCTTCAGGCGAGTTTAATTTGATGGTAACATATCGAGTGATGTCATGATTGATGTATTGTTGCGCCAATGGAGCGGAAAAGATTGAGTCTTGAGTAGTGGGAAACGAAGAGGGAGTCGCTAGGTGGGTGGATGGTCCACCGAAGCCAGGTGGAAACCGATTAGGGCTTCTTGAAGAAGAAGCATGCAGCAAGGGGCTTGAAAAACTGAGTGAATACTGCTGGAAGGCCGCCTGGGAGGAGGCGGGTGGCTGTTGAGACAGCCAGGAAGCGCCACCTTGATCGGTGGTGGCAGCAGCACCGCTCGCTGGCGGCGTGGGCTGCAGCGTGGTAGCGAAGGGATGCGGCTGCGTCAAGGAGGCAACGATGAGATGCGGCATCTGAGGCTGCACCGACCGTGGCTGGGCCACCGGAGTTTGGGAGCTGCTGGCGGCGGCAAGGTGGCCGGAGGTGGCAGCCATGTGATGGTGCCGAAAAAAATGAAAAAGAAAACCGTGTGAAATAGGTTTAGGGTTAGGTTTAGAGATGTGAGCGGAAAAAATAAACCTAGACTCGTGATACCATGTACGAATATTATGAATGAATGGCTACCTGTTTAGGTTGCCTGGCATGTTATATATATAGAGATAACAAAATATCTTTACAAAACCCTACTAAGAGTCTAATTACCAAATTACCCTAATAGTGCTTAACTACTACAATCCTGGAGGAGTTGGTGGTGGTCACTCTCGTTACAATTCCGGCCACAATGTTAATGGCTCTGGCACACAGACAAATGGCGGTGTTAGCGTGCATACTGAAGTTGGTAAAACCAGAGATGTTTCTGTCAACTTCACCAACAACAAATCTTAATCATCTTCTACTTTGCTTATTAGTATAAATTACTTTTGTGCTTAAGATCTCTATTATATAAGTGAAGAGGTGGGGGTGGACACCAAAAATAAAAAAAAGGAAAAATTAATTTAAAAAATTAATGAGTTTATTAAGTAATTAAGTTTTATTTCCAAATTTAACCATCAGATTTTTAATAAAAGATGTTCAAAACTTCTAACTAAAATATCTAAAAATCTAAAAAGTAAAAACAATTAAAAAAATATATCAACGATTATATTTTCTTGAGATCTATAAATAGACACCCACTTTGCTATATTTTTATATACTTTTGAATTTATTTATTTTGAAATACATGAGTAATTGATTGTTCATGAGTGAAGGCACATTTGATCAAATTGATCATGATAAAGTATTTTAGCATGAGTGAGAAACATGATAAAGTATTTTCAAGTACTTTTGAATTTTTTCTCATTTGGACAATGAGAAAAAAATACCTTACCGGGTACTGTATAACAAAAATTGTAGTTGATGGTGGGGAGTAAGGAATGTTTTCAAAGAAATATGAGCCAAATCTGAAAACAAAATATGTTGTGTACCTTCACATTTTATCATGTTACAGTAGCCAAAACACACATCGTATGCAAATAAAATTATGATTTTTTTGTTCAAAACCACCTAAAATTTTCATCATTTTAGAAACTTCGACCTTAATGAATTTTTCTTTTAAAATTCCACCTATCATTCCCAGCTTTATTATAAACGTCCACCACTTAATGATTTTTGCTAAATTTTATTAACAAAACCGTTAAGTGGGTCCCACATATGCATTTTATTATAAGTTTACGCTGAAATTGAAGTCAATTTCATCAATTAAAGGGCAAATCATCAACAAATTTAGAGCAAATTTGGAACGAATTACAACTATTTGGAAACAATTGCAACTATTTCAAGTTCTATTTTGATAACAAAATGTATATGTGAGACCCACTTAACGGTTTTGTTAATGAAATTTGACCAAAACCGTTAAGTGGTGGGAGTAATCATTAAGGTGGAAGTTTCTAAAAACATGAAATTTTTTGGTGGTAAGATGCGACTATCCATAAAATTATCTGCTATAGATTATGAAATTTCATAATAAAATTATTGTCGCATGCGTGTATAGAAATCTAGTAATTAATAATGGAACTATGTTTATTGAATGTTGATATTCTCTTTGGAAGATTAATTATTTTATATGACTCTTTTTAGCCTTTAGTGTTAACTCCAGGATTCCTGAATCTATTTTTCTTATAGAATGGATTCTCTACTATATCCTGCTGTTCTATCACCATGATGGAGCTGCTAATTTTCAAACACCTGAATATGTTGCAACGTTTATTTGGATCACTCGAAGTGTCGAAATGAAGTAGTCTTTAGAAGTTCGTTGCCTAATAACGTGCTGCTTATGATCTTTGCTGAAACTAAGGCCTTGGGGGAACACCCCAAATTCTTTTTCCATGAGTTAAGCTTAAGCCCTTATATGGTGTTCATGGACATATAAGCTTAGTAACCCTGCAGGTTACTTTCTACCCAATCTTGCGTGTAAAAACGCCAAAAATCATTGGCTTTGAGGTAGACAATCATATCATGAAGTCCAATATCTCCCATGCTCATGAGGACAAATATAGCCTTTTGTAAGAAGAATAGGCTATAACTGCGGCCATGCTTACCATCATGGAAGCAAATCTGTATAAACTATGGTGTTCGAGTACAGTCGATATTGCACAGGTTAAGACTTTTATATATTTTACACACTACATACCTACATTATTTGGTATGGGAGATGATGACAGAGTAGAACTACAACTTGATAAGCTAAGGCCTAAGGGAGGTATTGCTTCTCGTACCATTCAGTTTATGGAGAGTGGCGGCCGCATTTAGTTTTGGGTTTGAGCTATAGTAGGTTGCAAAATCGACAATCAACACAATTAATTTATTGTTTGTTGGCTCTAGTCACTCTATTGTTTCTAGTAGTATATAACAATTCTTTGGCTTACAAGTATTGACTCTCCCTTTTTTTTGATGGATGTAGTCCTAACATATTCTTAAATTGTGTGAAATTTAAACGGTAATAAGCATAGCAATGATCGCCCAAAGATTAGATATTCAACTTTTTCACCCCTTCCGGCTTCCATAAGGCATGAAAGTCATCAAGTGTATCCTAGTTATGAGTTTATTTTTGGCATATAAAGTGTTTACCTATTGATGCTCATAAGTCATAAGGTTATACCTTTTGTGTTCTTCCATTGCGAGGTATAATCTCAATCATACGTTGAATTATTGATAAGGAAAATTTATTGAACTTTGATATTTTGAAAGTATAAAATAAGACCAACAAGATTTCAAATGACTAATTTTTGTGATTTATATAATCTAATTCTACTTACATATTCAAATGACAAGATTTCAAATGAATGATCCGACCTAGAACAAGTACAGGCTTTTAAATATCACAAAATGTTGTTTTTAGACAGGAGGCCAAATTCAACTAAAAAACGCGCATAGCCATCTAAAGTCCGGAAGTGATTTTGGGTATTGCCTTTGTACTAATGACCCGCCCCAAATTGCAACTTCAACATAATATCTATGTACTTAAAGCATATTAAAATCAATGAGCCTATTTTGGCCAAATAGGAACCTCTCATATATATGTCATTTATTCTCTCGACGACTAGTAAAAAAGTATGCTCTCTTGAATCTTGAGCACATAAGAATTTCCATGTAGGAGTTGTATTGTCATAAGGACTTGAGGAAGTTGAACAGATAAATTCTGTATGAAGCATCTAATTTATGTACTGCAATTGCTTAGGTGTTCATCATGTCCTCATACAAAGCACATCATCTGTCACATACAACTTTTACTGCCTTTAATTTATGCCATTTTTAAAAGACGAAGTATATATTCGTTACATTTGGTCGTCATTCATGACATTAACAAAATTAGCTGGTTGAACTTACAATTTGTGCTGCTTCGGAATTCAAGTCCAACTTCTTAACATTCTTGTAGAAAAAACTTCTATCGTGTCTCTCTACTTGTAATGGGCCTTTCGGTGGAGGTCTTGTGCGAGGATAGTTAAGTAGATTTTTTCTTCTTACTATATTATAATCTCATAATTAAAGATAATGAGATTAATTTGTTTTTTGAAAAATTAAAATTAAAATTAAAATTCGAGTAACACCCAATTTCTAAAAGAATTGCACCCTCTATAATATTACTTTTCTTTATAAATTTTTTATGAAAATACAAGAAACGAATCTTAAAATTCCCTTTTTAAAAAGTGTAGCCTCAGCCATAACAATTTTTAGTACTACAAAGTATTACACGTATACTTTCTAGTACAAATAAACAATTTCTAGCACAAATAAAAAGTTTGCACCAATACAAAATTTAAAAAGATTTAGAACACCTGTAAGAGCTACTATAAATATTATTAAGAAATTTTAGTTTAAGTTATACTGAATCAATACCAAAAAGTACCTTTTAGACTCTACTCTCTCCAATAATTTCCAACGCCTAACAAAATAAGGTTTGATAAATTCATACAAGTTCAACAAAATATAATCTTAGTGTCCATTCAAAATTTGTTGTATGCTAATAGCTACCCTCCATGTTGATTCCCATTGTTAGATCTAGGAGTTTTAGACCACCTTATGTTTATAGATTTTGAAAAATTACAATTAACTCTTGATTTCTATTCATATATCATCGTTGATTTTAATAGAAAAAGCAATAATATATAGTGGTTGAAAGTCTTTCTTTGTTACTTGAGGTTGTAAGTTTGAATCTTCACGTTAACAATTTTTTTAATATATGAAAATGAAGTTTATAGGATGCCATTTAGAGGTAGGAATTGGTGACATGTGTGGGATTGCGACTATATATATGCGTTTGTGTGTAAGAAATGTATATCCACATTTGTGTATTCGCCCTTGAGTAGGACATAACACGAGTACATGGAGTATAAATTTTAGTACATATATCTATATTTACTACCATAGTATACTATATATGTGCGTTTGTGTGTAAGAAATGTATATCCTATACGATGGAAAAGTTTCTAAAGTCCATCAAGTTTGTAAACCTCTTGGAACAAGGCTCTAACTGTTACATAACAGCCTGTGAAGACAAGAAGACAGTTACGCTCATTCGTGCACATGATCGGAGCAAGGTTCCACAAGCTTCAGAGTGGAAGGTAAAGTGGGTAATAGGGCCAACTGGTGCTTTAACAGGTAAATGCCGCTTCCACAGCATCTACAAGAAGGTCCTCGTGGTTCGCCGTGAGGGTGAAGGTCAAGCCAGCTATTTGAGGGTGCACCAAGATCGCTGGCCTGCCTCACATCAAGACACTGCTGGTGAATGGACTCTAAGCTTGAAGCAACTCGGCCTCGGACCAGGCCTTGAAGCGCAGCTCATAATAGAGTATGAGAATCAAAGATACTTTCTCTCGGGTCCTAAGTCTATGATGTATAGCTATGAAAACAGGATTGTATCTCCTAGACTCGAAACTCGTGGCTCCGCTTGTCAGTCGCAGTTACATGATTGGATACTCTATCAAGTTTATCCGAGTGTACCGAAAACAGTTAGTTCTGATCAGCAGCAACAGCAACAGCAGCAGCAACAGCAACAGCAGCAGCAACAGCAACAGCAACAGCAACAGCAACAGCAACAGCAGAAGGTTAAAGAGGAACAGAAGAGAATTACTACTATAAGTACTACTACTAGTAGTACTGCAGTAATTAGTAGAGATGGTCAATTGATCTCACTAACTGGATGGCAGGTTGGTCAAGTGGTGCTTAACTACTACACCCCTGGAGGAGTTGGTGGTGGTTACTCTCATTTTAATGCCGGCCACAACGTTAATGGTTCCGGCACACAGACAAATGGGGATGTTAACGTGCGTACTGAAGTTGGTAAAACCAGAGATGTTTCTGTCAACTTCACCAACAACAAATCTTAATCATCTTCTACTTAGATTGCTAGTATGAATTACTTTTGTGCTCAAGATAAATTAATAATTGAACTGTGTTTATTGATTGCTGATGTGCTCTTTGGAAGACTGATATTTTTTTTGCCATGTACTGTAAATTCAAGTATGATCTCTGTTCAGTTTTTAACTTCGGAAATTCCTGAATGTCTTTTTTTTTAGCGAATTGATTCTAACCAGGATAGCGCTGCTAGTCCTCAAACAGATATATTTGTTGCAACACTTTGCGTTATTTGGATCACTCGAAATGAAGTAGTCTTTCAAGGTTGGGTGCCTAACGATGTGCTTATGACCTTCGCGCTCTAGTCCCATTAGTTGAGCCCCCTCGTATGGTGTCCATGGACTATAATCTTGATAATAACTCTCCAGGTCACTTCTTAGCCAATCTAGGAAAAATATGCATAGGTATCCTCTGACAACCATTCAGACTGATAGTTCGGGATAAGTTACTCGATCACTCAGCAGGCGTGCTTGGAATTTGAATGATCCTTAAAACTAGCTAGTCTAGGCCTTAGTTTTATGAGTACAGGAAGGGGTACTTGCTGTGTGGCGTCTTCAGTTATATATGCAGAAAGTTTGGCTTAATTACATGGAAATAGATCAGATAGGCCTTGTTGATGCAGTTTACTGTTGTTTCTATTTGTAATAACTCAAATAATTTGGTAAGTTTGCTACGCAAACACGCTCCGGAGAATTAATCCAGTTGACACTAACGGATACTTGCAAACTAGGAAGCCGGTTTTCATGGTGCTGTTATCCACAAAGGTGGAATGGTAGTATGTGAGCCAAGCTCACAAGGCATAACAGAGCTAACCAATGTCAGATTTATCTCCTTTGTTTTCATTACTAATGGCTCAAGATAGTAAGATCAAATGATGAATAAACATATGAACCTACTGTTTCATGATTAGGCTGCCCACAAATTGTTAGAACTCGTAACTGGGAAACAAAGATGAACATAATGAAAACAACAACGAATAAACGATCCTCTAGGCGTATTTGGGAACACTTTCCCAAAAGCGATATTCCGACCCTATACGAAGCACGGGTTAACGGAATTCACCTCCGAGATACAAAGAAGAACAACAAGAGTCACGCTCTTATGAATCTTGTCAAATGAGAACAAGTATTATGTGATTTTGTGTTTGATGAACAATAAACCAAAGAGAGAACTTTGAGTGCTTTAGAGAGAATGCAAATAAAATTCTTAGCCTTTCATCTGTGGTAATACCCACATATATGCACGTCAAACAAAGGAAAAACGGACAATAACCGCTTAAAAAGCAAAACCGCAAAACATGAGCGTCAACAGGCAGGAGCTCGTCGCGAGTCGCGACGTCCGGTCGCGGGAGGCGACCTAGGTCACGGGCCGCGACCCTCCCTTGTTCTTCCTTCGTTTGCTTACTAACTCCAAAGCTCATGAAGTTACAAATTTTTTATTCTACCATAAACAATTAATCGTGCATTCTAACGTAACTTAAGTAACGACACCTTAACCAAGTAACTTAAGTTCACGTTACATGAAATCATCCTACCAAATACTCTAAATATTCAACAATCCTCCCCCATTTAGAGTATTCTAAAAGGAACTAAGCACAAAACATCATCAAAAGAAACAACCTCATGCATCAATGAAAGTGTACTAAGACTTGAACTTTCACCTAGTATAAAATACATTCCAAGAATCCGTATCCGAAAGGT
Organism: Patellifolia procumbens; assembly: GCA_947645195.1. Taxonomy (NCBI): domain Eukaryota; kingdom Viridiplantae; phylum Streptophyta; class Magnoliopsida; order Caryophyllales; family Amaranthaceae; genus Patellifolia; species Patellifolia procumbens. Next base: position 3,985,389 of record CANSGD010000955.1, read on the forward strand.
GTCGCAAGCGATTGAACCAATCTCAATACATAGTGGAAAACTTGAAGATACCATACACACAAGATTAACTACTTGAACTCATTAAACTTGACACATAAAGCCATGTGTCCGTATCATTCATAAGTGTATCATAGCTATGCCCCTATAGCTACTTGAAGCGGCTAAAATTCACACTTACATAGGTAAAACTCTTAAATAAACATGCCACTATGACAAGGCATAACAAGAGAACTATTAAGATTTACAACCTCTTATCAACATCATAGTCAAAACAAGAACAATACTCGAGGATACTTACAAATGTTCTTCAATCATCAAATGAACGAATTAATCTTATTGAACTTAAGACCCAATGTCTTATTGGGCGTTAAGTTAAGGTTCCCTCATTCGTGATTAACTAAGGGCTCCAATCCAAGATCGATTGCCATCCTCTTCACCGTATCTCTAGCCAAGGCCTTAGTGAAACAATCCGCTAGATTATACGTAGTCGCACATAGTCAACAGTGATAACACTATCCTTGATAAGTCCTTGAATATATGAATGCCGCACACTAATGTGCCTTGACTTACCATTATAAACTTGACTATATGCCCTTGCCAAAGCTGCATCGTTATCACAATGTATCGCTATGGGCGATATTGGTTTTGGCAACAAAGGAATCTCAATCATGAGATTCTTTAACCACTCCGCCTCTTTACTAGCCGAGGACAAAGCAATGAACTCCGAAGTCATGGAGGAGTCCGCAATGCAAGTTTACTTCTTAGAAGCCCAAGAGATAGCACCTCCCCCAAGTAGAAAAACGAATCCACTTGTGGAAGAGTGATCCTCTCTATTAGAGATCCAACTTGCATCCGAATAACCTTCTAAAACCGAAGGATATCCACTGTAGGATAAACCATAATATTTGGTTTTCCCCAAATACCTTAAGACACGACGAATAGCATGCCAATGCTTCATACTAGGATTACTAGTATACCTACTAAGCTTTCCTACCGCAAATGCGATATCCGGCCTAGTACTCGTCATAGCATACATCAAACAACCTATGACCCGTGCATACTCTAGTTGATATACCGCACTACCATCATTTGGCATTAATTTCTCACTTGGATCCATAGGAGTTGATACAAAAAAGCAATCACTAACATTGAATTTCTTAAGTACCTTTTCAATGTAGTGTGTTTGAGATAAACTCAATTTACCATTGCTTCTTTTAATTCTTATGCCTAAAATGACATCCGCTTCTCCTAAATCTTTCATGGAGAACATTGATGATAGGAAAGCCTTTGCCCACTCAACTTGTGACAAATCAGTCCCAAAAATCAACATGTCATCTACATATAGACAAATCATTACACCATGACCTAAGTCATCAAATTTGCTATATACGCACTTGTCCGAATTATTCAACTTAAATCCGTTAGACAACACAACCTCATCAAACTTTTGATGCCATTGCTTGGGTGCTTGTTTTAGCCCATACAAAGATCTAACGAGTTTGCAAACTTTACCTTCTTAACCTTTTACAACAAACCCTTCGGGTTGTTTCATGTAAACCTCCTCATCTAGCTCTCCATTTAAGAACGCAGTCTTAACATCCATTTGATGGATCACAAGGTTGTGTATAGCCGCAAGAGCAATCAACAACCTTATAGTAGAGATTTTAGCAACGGGTGCATATGTATCGAAATAATCGATACCCGGCTTTTGGGAAAAGCCTTGAGCCACTAACCGGGCTTTGAACTTATCAATAGTTCCATCGATTTTCATTTTCTTCTTGAAAATCCATTTACACCCAATAGGTTTACACTTGGGAGGCAAATCCGCCAAAACCCATGTGTTATTCCCCATGATGGAATCCATCTCATCATCAATAGCTTCCTTCCAAAAAGGAGTATCTTGAGATCTCATGGCCTCATCATAAGTTAAAGGATCACCTTCCACATTAAACACATATGGAAATTTAGTGAATATAGAACTTCTAGATCCTTCAACCAAATATACATGAAAATCCGGGCCAAAGGATTTCTCCTTTCTTGCCCTTTTACTTCTCCTAGGTTGTGATGAAGTAGATGCTATATTCTCATCTAGAGGTTGTTCATCTAATTCTTGATCATTTAAAGACCGATCAACTTCTTGAATAATGGTATTTGGAGTTACATCCTTTGGTCTAGGAATTGATGAATATCGATTTTCATCAAAGATTGCATCTCTTGACTCCACAATAGTGTGAATTGACCAAACGTCATTTTGTTCTATAACATAGAACCTAGAGGCCTTGCTATGAATAGCATACCCTATAAAGATACATTCAACTCCCCTTTCACCTAACTTTTTACGTTTAGGTTCCGGCACTTTTACAATTGCCCTACAACCCCAAACTCTAAGATAACTTAGATTTGGTTTTCTTTTGTACCATAATTCATAACTTTGTTCTTTTTCATAGGAACGCGGTTTAGAATATAACAAGCCGTTAAAACCGCTTCACCCTAAAATCCTTCACTCAAACCCGAATAGGATAACATAGAATTTACCATTTCTTGTAAAGTTCTATTCTTTTCTTTCCTCTATACCATGTTGTTGTGGTGTATAACCCGCAGTTCTTTCATGTATGATTCCTAATGATTGAAAATAACTAGGATCATGGTATTCACCACCCCTATCGGTTCTAAGCCGTTTTATTTTGTCATTTAGTTGCAATTCAACCTCGTTTTTATAGATCTTAAACTTATCTAGAGCTTCATCTTTAGTGAATAGAAGATAAACATAACAATACCTAGAAAAATCATCTATAAATGTTATGATATACTTCTTATTACCTAAAGAAGGAGTGCTATGGAAATCACATAGATCACTATGCACCAAATCAAGCAAATTAGTATCTCTTTCCACATTATTTGGGAAAGAATTTCTGGTTATCTTTGTAAGCATGCATTTCTACACTTCTCTATGCTTGGATCAAAACTAGGAATCAAATCATCCTTTGACATAAAATATAACTTTCTATAATTAACATGACCAAGCCGATAATGCCAAAGAGAAGAACTATCATTAACAACGCAAACATTGTTTAACAAAGTATTCGAAATACTTAACTTGAACATACCATTACATAAATAACCCAAACAAACAAAAGACCCTCCTTTAGATAAAATAAACTTGTCCGGCTCAAATACTATTGTAAAACCTATTCGATTCAAGATAGCTCCCGAGACTAGATTCTTTCTAAGGTCCGGAGCAAATACAACATCTCTTAAAACAAGAGACTTTTCGGAAGTAAAAACTAGCTCAACTTGTCCTATTCCTAAGACTTTAGCAGTAGAATCATTTCCCATGTAAAGAACTTCTCCTTCTTTCGCCTCCTTGAAGGTCTTGAAAAGAGATCGTTCCTTGCATACATGTCTTGAAGCTCCCGAATCGATGTACCATGAACAATCATCCTGTACACAAAAGATTTCAGAAATCGTACACACATAATTCAAAACCGAATTAAGTGAAACTTGTGCTCATGTACCTTGCTTGGGTTGGGTATGGCTTGACTCGCCTTTTCCACCACCATGCCCATTCTTGTTCATCTTTTTCTTCCAAATGGTGCAATCCTTCTTGAAGTGACCGGGCTTTCCACATTCCCAACAAGCTCGTTGTTGTCCTCCTCCACCAAACTTTGGTTTCTTACCATAGTTTCCCTTGGTGAAGTTATGTGCCCTCTTCTTAGGATTAGAGTCATAAGACTTTCCATCCTCCACAATGTTAATAGTGGAAGAACTAGGATTTACCTCCTTTTGGCCATCTTGAACCCGAATACCCTCTTCAATCCGAAGATGAGCACCCAATTGTTCAATAGTCATTTCATCCTTCCTATGTTTCAAGCTATTTCTAACATCTTTCCAAGAGGAGGGTAATTTGTCGATTATTGAAGAAACGGCAAATGTTTCATCCATACTAATATCATGTTGTTTAAAGCTTCCTAAAATTATTTGGACTTCATGGAATTTTTCTATAATTGGCCTAGATTCAACCATTTTAAAGTTATTGAAATTGCTAACTAGGAATTTCTTACTAGAAGCATCTTCAGCCATATATTTAGACTCTAAGTCATCCCAAAGAACTTTAGCGGATTCATAGTATTGATAAATATCAAAAAGATCATCGGACATACCATTGAGAATGTGACCACGGCATATGTAGTCGTCGTTCTCCCACTTCTTCCTCTTCCTAGTAGCCTCAATCGTCTCATCATCCACTTCAATGGGTTCGGGGATGTGAGAACGTACACCACCGCCAAAGAGGTAATAAGAAAGTGCATCTTCTTTTGCCATCTACGGAAACCCACGCCTTCAAACTTGTCAAGTTTGTGAAAATTCGCTGTCATCTCACGAAGTGTAGCCATCTTATGAAAATATCGCTTTTGGATTGTTAGAACTCGTAACTGGGAAACAAAGATGAACATAATGAAAACAACAACGAATAAACGATCCTCGAGGCGTGTTTGGGAACACTTTCCCAAAAGCGATATTCCGACCCTATACGAAGCACGAGTTACACGGAATTCACCTCCGAGATACAAAGAAGAACAACAAGAGTCACGCTCGTATGAATCTTGTCAAATGAGAACAAGTATTATGTGATTTTGTGTTTGATGAACAATAAACCAAAGAGAGAACTTGGAGTTCTTTAGAGAGAATGCAAATAAACTTCTTAGACTTTCATCTGTGGTAATACCCACATATATGCACGTCAAACAAAGGAAAAACGGACAATAACCGCTTAAAAAGCAAAACCGCAAAACATGAGCGTCAACAGGCAGGAGCACGTCGTGAGTCACGGGGGGCGACTTGGGTCGCGGGCCGCGACCCGCCCCTGCCCAGCTCCCTTGTTCTTCCTTCGTTTGCTTACTAACTCCAAAGCTCATGAAGTTACAAATTGTTTATTCTACCATAAACAATTAATCGTGCATTCTAACGTAACTTAAGTAACGACACCTTAACCAAGTAACTTAAGTTCACGTTACATGAAATAATCCTACCAAATACTCTAAATATTCAACACAAACACAGACGATGTCAAGGCAAAATGTTGTAACAAGTGATAATATAAGCGGAAATAAAGAACACAAAGTCTTCTCACACCTTGTGGCAGGTGTTATTAGAGATGAAAAGGGTTGTTGGGTGAATGGCTTCCAAAGCAAAACTTTCATCCGCAGTCCTTTACATACGGAACTCAGAAGTATACGATATGGGTTACAGTTGGCTACTAATTGTAACATCTTACACCTTGTGGTGTACTCAGACTCAAGAGCAGATATAGAAATGATGGACTACAAATGGATATGCAAAGACATTTACTATCATGACGTTCAAATGTGCAGGGAGTTTAGCTCAAGGTTCAAGGAGATCAAGTTCAGACAGACCTTCAGGGAAGGCAATGCTCTAGCGGATATTATGACTAAGAAAAGCTTTAGTAATGTAGATGTCAATCAAACTAGGACTTTCCCCACTCCACCTAGTTATGCTTCGAACATTTACATTAGTGATTGTACTAAACTATTTGTATGCTGTAACAGGCCTAGTGCCTAATCGCTTTCTATTTTATGTTTGAATGAGTTTGCCTCTTTCACCAAAAAAAAGAACACAAAGTCTTCAAGGCACTGAATAGTTCTTTACTATAATTAGAGCAAATTACGTATATCTCAAGCTCAAATTTGTATTAATCAAACGATTTTGAACATGAACAAACTAATATTTGACTCATTTATACCCCCACGAACAACTCCAAGTTTCTATCCCTATCCTATGTGAAATTTATTGGACGTATGGTTTTATCATATACGTAGGAAATAGATCTTTCAATAAATGTGCAATTCTCATAAACTCTCAATTTTTTTGAGAAGATTGGATTTTTTTTTATTAAACGCAAGAAATTGTAATTCTTGTGGGATTTTTTGTGAAAAGTAGATATTCCTATGAAATACAAATTCCTGTATTTTAGTTAACCAAACAACTTATTATATTTTGTATTTTCCTAGAATATTTGATTCCCATAAATTCTTTGCCAACTAAACAACCATTTATTTTTTCCCTTTTAGAGATATTCTAGCTTTCTACTGGTAAATAAAAAGCAAAAATTATTAAAAGAGACAGTCTAATTTTAAGTCCACATTCTACTAACAAAATCATTTCATCTCACTCTAACAATACTCTTCCTAACTCGTACCAACCTAGTCGTCTCTTATCTTCTCCTTTCTTTACTTCTTAATGATCTCAAACTACAACATACAATTTTAAAACATAACAAAATAAACTTATTGAATGGTTTTTTTATTGGAAAAATAAAAATAAAATAACTCACATGAAATACATTTTGACTTAATTAGCAAACCAAAAAGGAAATATCAAAGTCGGGCATATAGTGGTCCATGCATGTATGAACTATGAGCAAAGTAATAAAGCTGTGATTCAAATTCTAGTGAAAGAGATGCCTCAAATAGCTTATAGTCGGTCCATAGAAAAACAAGAATGTAGAATATTTTGACTTATGAACTTCATCAACAGAATAATTCCCTATCCCATTTGCATGGGAAAAATGAATACTTTGCTAGTAGTTATCGAGTACTAACTTGGACAACTAAAATTCCTCTCGTGCCTAATTCTGAATAAGTGGTATTACTACTTTTCAAAATCTAACTTTAGGATTAGGGATGATCTTTGTATAAACATTATCATCCTTATAATTTAGCTAAATTTACAATCAGATTTTATACTTAAAAATCTATATATATACTTTATAGAAACAAAGATTACACACGTGACAATCTTAAAATCTACAATTTTTATTCTGTGGATGGCTAAGATAAACGTTATAATATATTGAATATTACATGGCCCATGTGTATTATTACCATTATTTCATAGTTTGACCGATTATACGAAGTTATAAAGAAGTGATTTTGTTTGTATGTATTTGATATATAGATTGTAAACCTAAGTAAAACAGCGGACATATCGGAATAAAATGTTTTACCAGCCAAATGAAGCATATGCGTCATAAGAGGGCTAGCAGGACTCGACCCATGGGTTAGCTCCGCCAGTCCAATGTTATGGTTTTGACTTTTTCAAGGCCAATACGCCCCTCGATCTGTAACCATGTAAGGCCTAGCGAGACTAACTTGAGTCTGATCCGTTGTCATCTTTATTCTCCACTAAAGTAATATATTGTTCGAAATCATGCCTTGATTATTGATCCCTTGCAAATAAAAATGAACCCCAAATAAATAGCATTTTATGTATGTTACATAACCTTAATCAACCATCCCTAACATCCAACTTGATTCATATGGATGAGAGAACTTGTGAAGTCTCTATCTTAGTCAAATCATAGGTAAGTAAAGTTGCATTCTATCTTATCACATTTCTAGGAACAAAATAAAAAAAGAGGCCATGATAAACACAAGAATATATATACTATCACTAATTCACTACCACTCACAAGCAACTTGCAAACTATTATTGTATAGCTTTAATTTGCCAAGTACTTTGAATCGGGTACTCTAGCTTTTCTTAATGTACAAGCCTAAGTAAGCTCTATATAAAGCAAGCAAAGTGGCTCACCAAAAATATCAACCAATAATTACACTTAAAAGCATTTCAACTTAGTCGAAGAAACACACACCATGCAATCTCCTGCTCCTCCAACTCAAGCATATCCACCTTATGCTTATGCTCATCAAGCACCACCATGTTATCCTCCCCCAACTCATTACCCCCCTTCTAACTGTGGTTATCCTCCTTACTACTCTTGGGGATATCCTACCCCTTACAACGCGTTTCCGGGTAGCGTTTTCAACTCCGGTGGTAACACGAACGGCTCCGGTAGGCAGGAGAATGGAGACGTCAAGGTTGGAAATAGTAAGGAGAAATCAGGAGGTGTTGATATTAGCAAAATTGGTGGAAATCATGGCAATACAAATGGACAACAAATAACTGGTCATGTTGCGATTGGTGACATTGGTAGTGCTTAATATTTCAAGATTATGAAGCTAAATAAGTTAATTGTCTATGTACTTTTAGCTAGTTTGGTAGATTTTTAAGAACTCGCACCGGTTAATTACTTGTTAAGCATTTTAGTGTAACGCTAGTTTGATAACTAGCTAGTCAAAATTATGATTGTGTGCTATAATTTGTTTGTTTCTGACAAGTTGTAGTCATTTGTACTTCAACTTTACTATTTGTGATTAAGCAGTGGAAACTTGTGCTTCACTTCAGCCTATTTCTTTAGTGTTATATAGTTTTGGGTTATGTTAACTACGACCAAGGCTAGACCATGCATGGCATGCTCAGCACGCATAGTATTTCTATGATTTATTATCTAATTACGTCATCTGTTCCATAATTCTCGTGACACTTGTGTTTCTGAGGTCAAACTTTATAAGTTTTACCAAAAATTCTCACTATTGTATAGATAAAAATTAAGTCATTTGAAATTTTGTTAGATTTATGTATAATTAAACTAATGAATCAGTATATATATTAATGGTCAAAATAGCGCATAAAATACCGTAATATACACAAATATTACAAAAATAATGAAAGAAAAAGTATGTTATTATTGTCAATTAGTGAAGAAATCAAAACATGAATTACTTCATAAGTCCTTATTCTTAATTTGCACTCTTTTTATCCATCCACGACTTTGCATTTGTGCGCGTGCTAGACAAGGATCAACGTGTTCGATAATAATAATCGAGTGCATGAATTCAAAAGGGGACATGTATAAATTTCAAACATGGGCAAACTTCTAAATTTCACACACTCTATGTTACTTCTAGAAATTATCGTTTTTTCTCGATCACATGATGCCATTATAAGTGCTTCAACCAATTACAAACTATAGCATTCATTTTTCTCTTATTATTCTTAAATTGGTAGTGATGATCAGAGGATTGCATATCCACGCGAAGAAAACTCGAAATTTTCTCATACTTCTTCATCTTACAACTTTTATATTGATGTAGGATGAAATAAGAATACTTTTTTTTAAAATTTCCTTATTGCTCATTTGAGAAACTCTCTATATATATGAGTAAAATTTACACTCTATGAGAGTTTCAAATGAGCAAATTTGCGAAAATACCCTTAGATATAAGATGCTTATCCTAGAGACCTAGACACAGATTTAGGATGAACGTATTCTCCTCATCTGATCCCTATATGACTATATATAAGAGGCTTGGCTTTTCTTGTACGCATCATATATCAAACATAAATAACCTAGTTCACATATACTTCCATCCCCATACGTAAGCCATGCAATCTCCACAGTTTCCAGCTGGTTATCCTCCGGAGCTGAAAAAATACGGTTATCCTCCGCCATTCCCACCTGGTTATCCTCCAGAACAATATGAAAAATATGGTTATCCTCCTCGTAACTCGTCCGAAAATCAGAATCATGCCCAAGTAGGCCAAGTTAGCCAACAATCAGTGCAGCCAAATCCAGCTCCTGCTCCTAGTTATACGATGGGTCAGCCATATCCTGTTATGTTTCCTTGGGGACCAGGTAACTATATCCCCATTGCAGGAAATGTTTACAATTCCGGCTTCAATGTCAATCATTCCGGCTCACAAGCAAATGGAGATGTCAAAGTTGGAAATCAAAACAGAAACTAAATTACAACAAAACATTACATTTACAAAGCCTGTTAATAATCTTGTGTTTCGCCGACACTTGTTAACTAGTTAAGCAGGCTTTAATACTGTAATGTTGTACTATATATATGTTCGTAATATCATATTATTACTATATAATGGCTTCAACCTTCAAGGTGTAGCAAAAATCTGGCTATCCTCTATGTTTTTATGTGACATTTGAACTTGTTGAACTACATATGTTCAATATTGTTGAATAAATTGTCTTATATTATTAGTGTTGTAATTGGTTGCATGATACATGGTAGGGTATTCGTGTGAATTACCTCAACCTTGGTCCAATCCAATAGATTATATCCCAAGCTGAGTTTTGCAGTCATGATGACTTCAGTATTACGCATTTAGCAATCTCTTAATGATATATGATATTTTTGCGGGGTTGTAATGTAAGAGAGTTGCATGGCCACATTGCATGGTAGTAATATGAAAATATTTCGCACATGCAGCATATAAGGTTTAGTAAATCTTATATTTTGTTTTTGATTTCTAGGCGCATTCTGTTTATGTTAATCTTTGCAGGTGTTAATATATACCCTTAAAGTTAAACCTTAGTTGTAACTCGATCACATAATCTTAGTGTTGCCAAACTCAACTGTATTCTGTATTATGTTTATCTCCATAATAAAACTACCCTCCCTCTGTCTAGTGGACGTAACTACCACCCTACTAGTAAACCACGTTAAATCTATACGTGTTATTTATTACTTTACATTATTATTTTGTATTGCCTATACAATGTGTCATAAAAGAAAGAGTAAGGACCAATCAACACATTAAGAAAAAAAAATGGATATACCCTATAGCCTCAACTTAATAAAAGTCACCTAGCTACTACAATGGTTTTAAATCTTCTATCCTATTAGTTACTACTTGTAAGCCTATTAGAGGATATTGGACCGTAGGTCTATATCTATGGGCAAGGCCCATTAGATTAAATTTATCAGGTTAAGTTTGTGTTATGTTCTCTATATAAGTAATGTAATTGACATTAATCAAAAACACAATAATATAATATCTCTTCTCTCTATTCTTAACATGTATCAAATTAGGTTTTGATCCTAGGGTTTCGTTCCTTTTGCCATTTCTCACCACCAGTGGGTGGTTGATCTCTTAACACCCACCGGCCGGTATTTGTTCTTCCGCCGCATTAATGCTCTTCTGTTGGAATTTCTCATGTCATTCTCTTTTGTCTAGAGTTGCCGACACCTGTTTCCATGAATGATTTCCTTTATATATTTATTTATTCTTAAAGTCTGCAAATCTGATTCATTACTAAACAAAAAAAAATGAAAAAAAAGAATCGACTAGTGCACTAGTGCGTGAAGGCTATTGTGAAGAGTATCAGAAATGTCAGTTAATATGTTCTCTTTGTTTTAATTATTTTGTCTCATATGAGATTATTATTAAATGATCTAAAGTTTGACGTTGGTTTACAATTCCCAAGATTTGGTGGTATTGTTTGGTTTAATCTTTAGTTCAAAACTGTTTTAAAACAGACCAGTTTCTTTTTTAAAAAAAAGGTTGATGATGTTCATTCCATCGAAAATTTGTTCTTTTGTTTATGTGATGATGTTCTCCTTGTACCTTGAGATGAGGTTTATTCATTGAAGAATTGAAGAATTGAAGAATTTGAATTCGGTTTTATTTTTATTGGTGTTTTTTTATTGTTATTTTTACAATCGTAACGTTTGTCTTACTGCCGTTACGATTGCGGGGGATGTTAGAAGATATTGGACCGTAGGTCTATATCTATGGGCAAGATCCATTAGGTTAAATTTATGTTATGTTCTCTATATAAGTAATGTAATTGTCAATAATCAAAAACACAATAATATAATATCCCTTCTCTCTATTCTTAACAAAGCCACATTGTTTTGTATGAGTAGTCATTATCGTTATGACCGACTATTTCATTATTAAAAATACCTACTAATCAATGACTAAGATTCGGACTCCCTCTCATACCATATAACAAGTCACTTCAGGATATATGCTTCTTCAACATGCATGGTGACGGGCCATAATATCACTGGTTTGGCCAATGTCTAATCACTAGTGCCTATGCATATATACTAACTTTTTTTTAAGTCATAGTAATAACTTTTGTCTTATGCGATCTACTGGTGAAAAAGGCATCTAATATACCCTGAGAAATGAGGATATATGCATTTCAAACTAGCAAGGTGGGTACAGAATCACCGTCCATGTCAAAAATCACCATATATGCACCTATCATAAAAGTTACATTCCTTGTCTTCATTTACAAGAGGATTGGTTGAACAATGCCTTATTTACCGATGGTTCAAGGATATGTTCAAAGGTTTCGTTGATAACCATGTTGATTACATGTTGAAGTTATGATCCTCTAGCTAATTAGAGCATCTGCCAAAGCTTTATTGCGTTACACTAGCATAATAACGTGTTATTCTAAAAGTTTATTCAAATCAATAAAAAAGTATATATTCCCTCCTTTTCCATATTAGTTGAAACATCTAGAGTTTTGAGATCAAAAATTATTGCATATGCTCAAATATTTCACATATACAACACAAATTCTAACGATGCAATGTAGTTGAACTCTCATGTCGATCCGAATGGAATGAATTTTAACAGCATGGTGTATGTGAGATTTGGAAATTTGTGCCTATATGCATAACATTTTTACAATTTTTATTTATATGTAATAAGTAGAATTTACTAATTAATGACCAAGTTGTCTATAAGTATTACGGTAAAAGTCAAAAATTTTAATTAAAATAAAAATAAAGAGTGATAAAAATTTGAGTCCAGATATCAAGATTTATAATATATATATGAATTATAAAAAATGTTATTCAAAATGGATGGACTATAGTAATATCGAACATCAATGGTAAGTTTTTGATATTACAAAATTTTTCCATAAATCTTTGCACTTCATATAAATAAGCTACAAAAAGTTATAACATATTAAAAAAATTACAAAATTACTGAAAATATTATTATATTTAAGGTACAAAATTATCGTTTTGTTGAATATTAAAGACACTATACCGGTTTATGATGCAATACAATTTATGAATATATACACCAACCCAAAACCGCAAACCACATTTTGGTTTAAAGCACACCACTTTTTATGAGTCCATAAGCCAACCAAAACTGCGTTAAAACGATTTAGGTTGCAATTTTGTACGGTCAAATCCTATTATTATTATAATATTAATAATAATTTACTTCTTAGACATTATTTCTATTATATGATCACCATCACATATTAATATATTAATTCTGATAATAGTAATTAATTATTATTACAATTATTATTATCATTAATTATTAATTTATTATTATTATTATTTATTATAGTTATCATTTTATAGTAACCAAAATATTATTTATCATTATTCATTAATTATTATTACTTGTCATCATTTTTTTACTATTCATATCTATTTTTAATAATTTATTATAATTTAATTATTAATTATAATTGAATTCAACTTAAAATTCAGTTCAATTTAAAAGAAAAATAGTTGTTAATCCACGATAAAAAGATGACACTGTTCATATATTGTTAGTGTCTAAAAGAAACACATTTGTGTGAAAGCATATTAGTCTTTATCTTATCCACGTACTTTTGTCGCGCATCTTATCACTACTTAATCTGCTTGAATTTCAAGCAAATGCTCTATGCTTGTAAGTTGGAACAATTACCTAGCTAGCTAACTTCTTATATAGAGACTAGAGAGTACTTTCATCTCTTACAAATATATCATATCAAAGCTACCTTATTCTCTAAAATACAGCCAATTTTATTAGTAAAATATGGGTCTCGTCGATACCATGGAAAACCTTGTTCCAATTTCTTCAAACAACTCTAATTTTGTTCCTCCCCCACCTTCTAATTCTCCTCCACCAAATGGTTATTACCCACCCAATAATTATCAATCAAACCCAAATCCGCCTCCTTATTCTCACCAAAACTATGGTTATGCACCTCCATATGCCGTGTACAATTCTAATGGTGTCAATGGATCCGGCATTCAAAAGAATGGAGGCGTCAAAGTTGCAAACCGGAGCCAAAAATCAGGAGGAGTTAACATTCGTAGCATTGGAGGCAACATTGGCAACCAAGGTAGCCAGAGTGTTGTTGGCGATGTTAAAGTTGGCAACATCGGTTGATAAACCATGTCACGTTAACAATTATTATGTATTGTCGTTGTTATAATTGTTAACTATGCTATGACAAAGATTTTTACTAGTCAAAATTACGCACTTGGGGGCTTGCATTTAGTGAATAATTGTAAGTTTTCAAATAATTTAATAAACCTTTTTTTTATTGAGAAAGTTGTGAAGCAAAATAAAGTTGATCTCAATTGAATTGATATTCAACACTTGCAATGTTGATATGCAATAAAAAAGAATGTGCCTTTTTCCTGAAGTGAGCTTGTCAGTCCATCTTCAATGCTTCAAGAATGCTAAGTAACTCTTCAAAATGTACATTAGCAACAACAATTTTCTTTTTTCAAATCCTAATAACCATTCATCTTAATGATTTTTATAGAATCCTACAATCCCTGCAAAGATACCGTGTTGGCAAAAAGTCATCAGAACTTATGTAAAGAACTTATGTCATGATGGTTCGCTTTGGCCTATTATTAATGAAACAAAAATTCCATCGAAAAAAAAGAACTTATGTTCCTCCTATGGGGACTTCAAAATAGTTTTAGTTCGAGATAGAATTCTTATTAATGGCTTCGACAAGATTTTTAGTTGGTCACAATAATGTACTTATTGGCATGGGCCAAGACATTCCAAAGAGTTGACATAGTGTTAAAAGAGGGGGGACGTCTTTGAGAAGTGTTTTAGTTCTCTCTTTCCAAATCTAGAACAAATAAAGGCAAAATAAGTCTTCCAACTTATGCCCCTAAAGGATTGGTTGCAAAGGAGATTTTTTTATTTTATTTTTGATTGGAAGGAGCAATATATAAAAACTACGTTAAACTATTACAATTAGTGTTCAAAGAAGTAACCATGGAATCCTGATTGGCTTGTATAACCCTATTAATAATATCCGAGAGTAAAGGGGTGTTAATACTACAACCATTGTTTACAAAAGGAGAGGAGAACACAGTTAAATACTTCTTGCCAACAAAATTTTGTTCTCTCGCCCACTTAGCCATACTGTCCGCATCCTGTAAGCACCTCCTTCCAACCTTTGCTAGCTCATGTGTCTTGCTCCATCCCGAGTGGTCCCTGCATACATTAGCCAAGTTGCAATACCAATCCTTAATGAGTGGTGAATGGGTTATATGCTCCACTACTATTTTAGAGTCAGAAAAGATGTGAATATGATGTAAATTCTGATCTACTATCCAGTCTAGAGCTTGTATGACTGCCATGAACTCTGCAGTGGTAGCATCTGGTGCCTTTGTTTTCCTGAAAAAGGCCTTTGTATTTCTATTGTTACCATCTCTATAGATCCCTGCTAATCCTGTTTGGAAAGTTGTTGGGCAAAAGGATGCATCCACTTTCACCATGCAGTGTTTACAGTTAATCTCAAGGCTGTCTAAGCTTTCCTCCCCTTTGGTGTTTTCCTTCTTTGATTTGATTGTATCCTGTGTGAGTTTTATAATCGGATTGTACACCTGGTCTGTCTTCCTATTTTTCTGTTCAAAAACTCAAGAATTTCTCTTTTTCCTAAGCCAAGTTTTGCACTACCCATAATAAAAAAAAAACAGACAGGAAAGGCATAGCTTGGCTTTTGATTGGATTTTCTCTTAACAACTTGTGGCACTTAGCAAAGTTGTGAGAGAGTTACATGATGGCCCTATGGGCCGATATGGCATAATAGATGTTTGAAATGTCTTTGTACATGAATCATGCGAATAAAGGACCCCTAAGATCATTAAGAAAAAACACTCCAAACTTGCTACACAGTTACTCCTTCACAATAATCACCGTACCCCTCCCCGAATCCAAATCTCGGCCTCACAAATCTTGTACCTCATGTATGTCACTTTATTATTATTATTTTATTGTCACTATGGTCCACCAAAATTCTCTAATCTTTATACACATGCTCTTAATGTATATGAAAATTGTGGAGACAATAGATTTGCACTTCTCCGCGGCCATAGAATAACTACTCACTTTACCAATTTGTGTCGAGGGAATGTTATGATGTGTTGTGGCAGAGGAGGCGTTAAAAACAAATAAAAACGTGAAAGATTACGCAGAGTTTAACGTGGTTTACTATCAATGTGCTAGCTACGTCCATCAGACCAGAGGGAGAATAGTTTATTAGGAGAGAATACAGATTATAGATTAGTGTTAGGCAACACTAAGATTAACTGAGAGTGAATACGGCTATAGGTTTAACCTAAGGGTTTTCTATAAGCACCCTTAGAGTTAACCTAAACAGACATGAGCCTAAAACCCATAACAGAATATAAGGTTTAGTCAAACCTTATAACCCCCATGCTTCAGTTATTCGAACCAACATATATTCAAGGCATATCTAACAATAAGACCGATGTGCATTAAGGATATATGCTTTTCAAACATGGCGATTGGCGACCGCCCATAAAATCAATGGTTTAGTCAAGGTATGGCATCACTAATGTAACTAAAATTTAAAGTCGTAAGAACAAATTTTTATTTTAGGCAGACTACTGGTGAAAAAGACAAGAAATGATAGATATATGCTTTTCAAACTATTTACGTGGGTACAAATCAGTGATCACCGTCCATCTCCATGTCCATGTTCAAGTTTCAACATCATATATGTATAACAATCTACCATAGAACTTAATTTCCTTGCCTTGTATAACAAGAAGATTGGTTGAACAAAGCCTTTTCTCTAAAATTAAAAAGTCCATTTATTTGTTTGAAATATACGACATCTATAGCTAGAAGTTAGAATTACGTATACATATCAAATTGAAATAATTCTAATTCTAATATGATAAAATCACGATCGTTGATGAGATTTAAAACTTCTGAATGCCCTTTATCACATCGTTGTCTCTTACAGTCTTTGACAAAGGGTTTATAAATTAGTTGTAGCTTTGAAATAGGACTTGATTTAATAATTCAATTGCTTGTAGACGCTTTGTTGGCATTGTCGTAACCCTGCATAAATTATGATTAATAAATCAATCTTTAGAAGAACAAAAAAATACCAAAAATATAAAGTCTCGAAACTCTGTCATAAGACAAAATCCGAAATATATCATATAGGCAGAGATAACTTATAATGATATATAAGTGGAAAAACTCAATTAAAAAGAAAATGAAGTTCATTAGAAACACTAGCATGAAAGATAGTAACAAAAAGAAAAAGGGGCTTACCACTACCGCCTAAAAGGAGAAGCAATAAAAGAGTGACTAGAGGAGAGGGGGCGACTTTTGGTTGCATAAGGCCTTATTTACCGATGAGATACAAATATACAATACAAAATACAAGTATATGTTCGAAGGTGTCATTGATAAGGATGTTGTGCTACAGTACACATTAAGATTATCATCCACTCTAATTAGAATTTAGAACCTCATTCCGACCTTTATTCGTTTACAGTAGCACCATAATGTGGTGTTTCTTTTTGGCGGTATAATATGGTGTTATTCTTGAAGTTTATTCAAACCATTTAAAGATAATTTCATGCCTTCATTCCATATTAGTTGGAATTAGGGGTGTGCAAAACCGGATATCGGATCCGATCCGATCCGGATATCCGTTAAATTTTCTATCTGAATCCGATCCGGAAAATCCGGATATCTGGATTTTCGGATCGGTTATCCGGATTATCCGAATGTTTATGAGTGACAAGGCGTTTCTTAGATTTCCTCATCCTCTTCCCTGCACTTTGTCTCTCCTCATCATCTCCATCCTCTTTTCCTCCTGTCTTCGCTCCATCTTCAATCTAAGATTTCTAACCCAAAAAAATTTGCTAAGCTCAAGTAATTAAACTTGTACCACACTTAGATGCCTCTTTTCCAATATATAATTGTTGTGCAGTTACTACGGCCAATTATACCCGCGGCCGGCAGGGCGGTGATTGGGCTATCTTTCACCACTGGATCTAGGTGGCTCTTGTAGTACCCAGAGGCGAGAACTTGTAAATTAGTACCAATCAAAATCAATGTAAGCTCGAAATGAATCTATAATTATACCTCCAACTTGTATATGCGTACCACTCAAAATCAATTCTCTTTATTCTGCAAGACCAATCCTTCATATGACAATTATTATCCTTATAATGATGCTAATTGTTGTTGATCCCTGATGATGATAACTTCTCAAGCATCTTTTTTTGCTCCACTTATCACCATCTTTTTACCAGATTACGTACAGTCAATCATGGAGTTTTCGCCGACGGTGTATTACTTTTTATGCTTTTGCTGTTAGATGAGGCAATGACTGAAAGTGAGAAGCAAGGAAGATGAAATAATAACAATTGTGCGCTGACCAGAACATCAGATAGCAAGGAAAAAATATATTATTCGGATAATCCGAATTTACAATTCGCTATCCGAATCCGATCCGAAATACCCGAATTTCAAAATCCGGATCGAATATCCGGAATTTTGGTTCGGATAGTCGATTTTTCGGATCGAATTTTTCTGCAGCGTTGAGGACTTGAGGTCAATGTTATAGCACATATGTTCAAAGATAAGGATGTAACAAATTATCATGAGGCGATTAAATTTGTGCCATTATGCATCAACTTTCTATTATTTAGTTATAAAAAGTGGAAAAATTTACGAAAAAAACCTTATTTGTTCTAATTTTTGTGAAAAACACCTTATATAATTTTTTTGTGAAAAACACCTTATGTATATGTCACTTTTTATCAAAATGCACACCTTGTTGTCGAATTTTACCTACAAAGTCAAATATTCGGTCATTGAACCTCCTAATTTGTCCGCCATCCTTTTTGTATGCGGGAGACACACATTCACAAAAAAAAATTGGTTAAAATTTGACACGCAAAGATGAATGTAAAGTTGGAGGGTCAATGTCTAAAAGTTTGACTTTTTAGCCAAAATCTAACAAAAAAGTGTGCATTTTGATAAAAAGTAACATATAAGGCGTTTTCTCACTAAATAATTATATAAGGTGCTTTTTCACAAAAAAATACAAATAAGGTGTTTTTCCGCAAATTTTCCTAAAAGTGGTTTGATTCAACCGACATGCAATTGCTATTAATGAGAAATGATGCAATGTATAAAACGGATGAAGTATACAATAAAAAAATATAATACAGTAGAAGCAGTACATATTAGAAAAGTTGATCTGTTATCCCAGAATTATGGTACTATTTATCATGTACATAATGACCCAAAAATTAGTTGATAAAAATATTCACTAAACTATATTTTTAATTGTTTGTGTTATTATTTGTATTTCATATTCCTGCTTGTTTTGCAGATCTCCATATAGTGAGGAACAAATCAAGGAAGTGCAAGACAAATGAGCAACTTACTTTATTTATGAGTGTTTTGAGTAGGGTAGATGCTGTTTCTTTGATTTGCTAAATTATTTTATATACTATTATCAATTGCTCTAATAATATTTGATGTAAATTCTAACTTAAGTCTATTTGTATATGTGAGTGATTTTGTTTTATGTCATTGGTTTGTGAGTAGGGTTGATTGTTTTCTTTATTTTTCCTTACCTCTGATACACTACAAGAAAAAGATCATTGGGCCATAAACTTTTTTTTGTCGTCCATAGTCCAAAAATGTTACTCAAAGCTTGGGCGACTAATTAATAAGTGTTGCACAAAATTATTTGGGCGTCACTTTTGCAAAATTTGTGGCACAAAATAGGAACTTTGGGCCTCCGCTTATTTTTGTGTGGCCTAACTTAGGGCATCCCTTTTGGAATTTGTGTTGCCCATGGTGTATAATTTGGGCAACACTCTTCCTACCACCTTCTGACTTTCCCTTTCATTTTCATTTTCCCATCATCATTTTTCTTACATGGTACCAAACAATGAAAAACCTATTTTACAGTTGTTTTTTCCATCGGAATTGTTTTCCATGAAAATCATTTTACATTGAAATGTTTTACATAAGTACCACTTATTAATAAACAGGTTAATTATAAAAATGTAATACGTAGTGTTAGTGAAAAAACATTTGTGTTCCGTCAAAAAAAAAATTTGTGTGAAACCATATGTACGAGTATTGAGAATAATGGCTTAACCTGTTTAGGTTGCCTGGCATATTATATATATAGAGATACGAAAATATCTTTACAAAACCTACTAAGGATCTAATTATCAAAATACCCTAATACACCCCCTCAATCCTTACGGGGAGGAATCACGGATAGATTGGAACGATGTTTACAAAAACAACTCAGAAGAAAGACCCTTAGTAAAAATATCAGCAACCTGCAACTGTGTCGGAACGTGCTTGACCTGAAGACCACCTTTAGCAACCATCTCACGAACAAAATGATAATCAACATCGATATGCTTACTACGATCATGATGAACAGGATTGGCAGTAAGATACATAGCAGAAACATTGTCACAATAGAGAATGGTAGGCCGACGATGAAAATACCCTAAATCAGCCAACAATTGACGAATCCAAATTGTTTCGGCCGCAGTGTAGGCAACAGCACGATACTCAGCTTCAGTAGAAGACTTCGAAACAGTAGGTTGCTTCTTAGAACGCCAGGAGATCAAATTCTTCCCTAGGACGACAGCATAACCAGTAGTAGAACGCCGAGTGTCAGGACACCCGGCCCAATCAGCATCAGAATAGGCAACAGTCACAGTAGGAGAGCCAGTACTATGAAGAAATAGCTCATAATCAGAAGTTCCCTACAGATACCTGAAAATTTTTTCACAGCATGAAGGTGAGTAGTACGAGGCGCATGCATAAATTGAGAAACCGAATTAACAGCATAGGCAATATCAGGACGAGTCATAGTTAAATATTGAAATGCACCAACCATACTACGATAATCTGTGGGATCAGCAAGAAGTTCACCATCTAATAGAGAAAGAGTGACGCGAGAGACAACAGGAGTACGTACGGGTTTGACAGTATGAAGATGAAATTTCTGAAGAAGATCAACTACATATTTGTTTTGAGACAAAAGCAAACCCTGAGGAGTACGTAAAACCTGAATGCCTGAGAAATAATGCAAATCACCCAAATCCTTCATAGCAAACTGAGCAGAGAGAACACTGATAAATTTCTGAAGCAAAGAGGAACTACTACCTGTAAGCACAATATCATCAACATATAGCAAGAGAATGATAATATGACTACTGTGTTTGAGAGTGAACATAGAGGTGTCACAACTGCTGCACTTGAAACCAATAGAGAGAAGAAAGTTACTGAAACGAGAGAACCAAGCTCGAGGAGCTTGCTTCAAACCATAAATGGATTTTCGTAACCGACAAACATGATGTGGTTGAGAAGGATGTTCAAAAACAGGAGGCTGACGCATATAGACTTCCTCATTGAGGAAACCATGAAGGAAAACATTTTTAACATCGAGTTGACGAATACGCCATTTAAAAGTAGCAGCAAGAGTAAGAACTAAGCGAACAGTAGTAGGCTTAATTACAGGACTAAAGGTTTCAAAGTAGTCAATACCTGCCTGCTGATAATTACCAAAAACAACAAGTCTGGCCTTAAACCGCTCCACAGAACCGTCAGAATTATATTTAATCTTATACACCCACTTACAACCAAGAGCGTTGCTATTGTTGTTGCGAGGCACAAGTTCTCATGTATCATTCTTAATTAATGCTTCATACTCATCACACATGGCTTGTTGCCAACGTGAATCTTTAGACGCTTGCTTAAAATTAGACGGTTCAGACTCAACAACATCAGTTTTTAAATCCAAAAGAATGCTAGTGGAAATGATTCCGTCTTTTAGACACGTGGTCATGGTATGAACATTAGTAGGATCGACACACTTAGACGACTTTCTAGGACGCCTAGGGGGAGGGACAATACTAGACGGGGACGACTCCAAGGAGACATCAATGGGAGAAGCAATAGGCGAGGAAGGAGGGATAGAAGGATGGGCGCCTGAACCCGCGGGCGCAGGGGATGCCTGCGGGCTGGTTGCAGCTGCCAGCGGAGGGGGGAGTGGGTGCGGGCGCGGGGGAAGAGGAAGAACAAGTGCTGGGCGCAACTCATAATCCCGCGGGCGCGGGTATACCCTGCGGGCTGGCAGCAGTGTGATGGGGGGACTCACACGCTGCTGCGGGCGCGGGGTGGAGGGGCTGAGGGCTATGGCTGGGCAGTCCTCCCTCGGGCTCGCAAGCATCCTGTGGGCAGGCAGCGGGTTGCTGCATGTGCCCCCGTGATGCTGCGGGCTCGGGGAAACGGAGCATAGGACTATAGGACGTTAAACTTGGCGCACTAGACGAGGAAAGACTCGGTAACCAAACCAAGGGGTCAAGAGACTCATCCATAGACGAACCAATGGATGTACTAGACACAAGAGAAAGATAAGGAAATTTATGTTCACTAAACAACACATGACGACTTGTGTATACTTTGCCAGAAACAGGATCAAGACATCGATAACCCTTATAATTTGATGCATAGCCAATGAAAACACATTGAATCGACTTAGCCTGTAGTTTATTGATTTTAGGATCTAAAAACAACGGAAAACAGGCACAACCAAAACATTTCAAAAACTCATAGGAGGGGGGACGATGAAAAAGTTAAGCAAATAGGGATGAACCCTGCAATGCCGAACTAGGAAGACGGTTTATCGTATAAACCGCCGTATAACACGCATCAACCCAATATTGAGGTGGCAATTCAGATTGAATAAGCATAGTGCGGGCCATCTCGATAATGGTTCGATGTTTCCTTTCTGCAACACCATTCTGCGCTTGAGTCCGAGCACAAGACTTTCGAAAATAAATTCCCGAATCACAGAAATGTTGTAGTAAAGGAGTGTTATCAAATTCACGTCCACCATCACTTTGGAAAAATTTAATTTTGGAATTAAACAAGTTCTCAACAAGTTTTTGAAAGTCTAAGAAGGTCGAATAGACATCAGATTTCAGTTTAAGGGGATATAGCCAAGAAAAACGTGAATAATCATCAACAAAAACCATATAATACTGAAAAAACTGATTAGATTTAACGGGCGATTGCCAAAGATCACTATGTATCAAATATAAGGGATAGGGGGCACGATGAGTCACAGACTCAAAAGGCAAACGATGTATCTTTCATAATTTGCAATGAACACAATCGTCATGAAACTTAGAATTACATGAAATTAAGTTCTGTGAACGTAAACTTCCTAAAACTCTAGCAGAAGGATGACCAAGGCGAGTATGCCAAACATCTCCAGACTCCTTTGTGGCTAAGAGGGCAGGAACAAACGACTCTGGGCAGACTCGGGAAGACTCTGAACGAACTCTGGAAGACGACTCTGACTCTAGGATATGAGGCTGAATAGGGTAGACACTTTTCCTACTGATTCCCCGCAACAGAACTGCCCCCGTGGTCTTGTCCTTAACACAAACAGAAGACTCGTCAAAACAAACTATGCAAGAATTATCCTGACATAACTTTTGAACAGACAGCAGATTATGTTTTAACTGGGGAACATGACACACCATCGTGAGACGAAGGGGGCGACTAGGGGAAGACAGAATCAAATTACCAAGTTTATTAATGGGAAGTCGTGTGCCATCACCAACAACAACAGAACTCGAACCAGTGTAAGGAAGAGCATTAGAGAGCTTACCATCCTGTGAGGTCATGTGGGAGGCGGCTCCAGAATCTGGATACAAAACGGAGCCATTTGTTTCACCACCAACAGACAGTGCAGCTAGGGCACGTGTGACACCATCAGGAGAGGAAGGCACAAAGCTATGATTGAAGCGTTGAGGACAATAGGCTGCTTGGTGACCTGGATACCAACAAAGACCACAAGTATCTGAAGAAGGAGTGTTGGCTAAATTGCCGTTAGATGGATTACTTCCTGCTGAAGACAAATCATTAGCAATATAATTGGCACAAGAATAATCAACATATGAAACACCATGAAAATTACCCATACCATTAGAACGGCCTGCATTGCCGCGACCACCCTGTCCTCCATTGCCGCGTCCTCCATTGTTGCCACGACCACCTTTGTTACGATTATTGTTCCGATTCTTGTTCTTACCACCCCCCTTGACCTTTAAAATTCGAACCACCCGAAGAAGACAGTTGTGAACCTGAAGAGCCAGACTGAACAGCCACTAGAGCCTGATGAGTAGAAGAGGTCTCATCATAAGCACGCTTAGTGTAATACCCCTATTTTTAAAGAATATTTTATTAATAGCTAAGTATGATTTATTATCCTAATCATATATTAATAGTCCTCAAATTTAATTAAAGGAAATTATATTTGATTATAGAGTTATTGAAAAGTTAATTATATTAATTTTGGTTAATTATTTCGACGTCTTAATGAAATGAATTCAAAAAATATTGAGTTTAATTCTTTTAATGAGTATTGGTTATTGTTGTTTTATATGAATTTGTATCATTATTTAAATTATATTTGGAAAAGGTAAATAGATATTATTAGATATATGTAAAAGAAGAGGGATTTAAGATAATTGGGATAAATAGATTAAAAGGGGAGATTAGAGTAAATTAGAAAATCAATTTAAGTGGAAAGAAAAAGAGAAAACAAAAAGAAAGAAAACAAAAACAAAAAAAAGAAACAAAAGAGCTTTGGGGGTGAGAATCAGAAGGTAACCAAAAGAAAAAGAAAAGAGGAATAGAGAAAGTAGAGAGGGAGAAGGAAGAGGAAAAGAAGAAACGTGAGGGAACGGTGGTGGTGGTGCTTTGCCGACCACGAAGCTCCGGCGAGTCATCTATGGTGTCGAAAATGACGAGGAAGATGCACATAAGCACACAAAGGGATAAGAGAAAGATGGCGCACAAGGAGAAAGAGGAATAAGGCTCGTTCTAGTTTGTTTTAGGGCGTTTAGGGCTCGTTTGAGGGGCGATTTGATAACTATTCTTCATCCCTAATCTTCCATAGGAATGGGTAAGTTGAATTATTACTTTAATTTAAGTTTTTCTAAAGTTAGGGTTTTGATTGAAATCGAATTAGGGGTTTTTGATTTGAAGGTTTTGAGTATGAATTGATTGAGTAGAAGGTGTAATTAGATGTTTAGTAGTTAGTTTATATTACTAGTTTGATGATTAAACTTGTTGTTGTTCAAAGAAAAAGAAATAGAGATGTAATTCGTAGGAATTACAGAGCAGTTTCGTAAAATGCATTTTTGGACAGTTTCTGGCCATTTTTAGCAAAAGTACTATTTCACAAAAGTTGTTCGTATTGAAATTTTACTCAAGATAGGCTCAAGAAACGCTTGATTTGGACTTTGCAGGAGGGAGTTATGCTCATTTTAAGTTTCTGCCCAAAATTCATATTTTCTATAGTCGATTTTAAAGCTCCACATTGTTGTTTAGTTATTTCATAATGAATTTTTGAGTATCAAAGTATATATTATGAATGTTAGATGTTTTCATTTAAAGTAAGGTGATTAGAATTAGTTTGGTAAAGGGTTGTAGTTAGAAGTTTAAATGGAAGTTCAAGTTAGAATAATGAAAGTCATTTATATGATTTATGATTGTTTGTTTACATGATTATATGGAATTAGAAGAAGTTGATTGGTTCATGAACTAGATTTAGTTAAAGTTCATTACTAGTTAGCCAAGTGTATGAAGTATTATTTATTGAATACATATATGTTATTATGTAGCTTTCGAGTTCACTAAAGAGTCGTTTTGGAGGTGGTTGTTTTGGTATGATTCGTGAAAGGTAAGATTCCTACTCGAACCTTTAATAGTTTACGAGAAAAGTTTAACAAGGTAAGATTTCTTGTTTAAATGTTTTATAAGTTTACAAGTAAACGTAAGATTTCTTATTAAAACTTTTATAGTTACGAGAAGAGTTTCATAAAGGTTCAAAACTCATTTTGGTTGAGTATGATTTAAATGATAGAAGTTTAGTTTCGAAAGGAAATTTTATAGTTTACAAGAAGTGTTTTAAAAAGGTTTTTGTCTCGGTTTTGTTGAGAATGGATTGAATGGGAGGATGTTCCTCCAAATATAGAAAGTTGGTTTCCGAACCGCAACTAAAGGAAAGATTATAGAAAGATATTTTGAATAGCTTTTATGTTTGAAAGTTAATGGGATTGCCTATGTGGTATCTCATGAGAATAGTTTTATGTTTTCAAAGTTGTGGGGATTACCTAAGTGGTATCTCAAGGAATTGGAACTTAGTCGGGTTTGGTTCGACTACACAGAATAGAATAGTTGTGGGGGTACGTTGATCAGTACCTCAAGACTTTGATCTTCTGCTGCGGTTTGGCCGTATGTAGGGTGTGCACACTAGGGGTCTTTGTCTATAGTTATCCGGAGGGCCTAGCTAGCCCAAAGGCAAGGAAAATTTGTTCCATTCCCTAGATTTATGAATCTTTCTTCGTGAAAGAAAAAGGAAAGAAAGGATTGGTTATGAAAAGGAAAAAGGAAAGATTTGAAAAAAAGTAATAGAAAGGATTTGATTTAGAATCAGAAAAGAACGATTTTTGTTTCATAAAAAGAAATACGGAAAAGGTTTTATAAAGTTACTTATTATTTGCTTTTGAAAGAAACTGATTTGTAGGATATATAAATATATATCCTACCTGCATATATGTTTGCCTTTTCAGTATGAAATCTTGCTCAGCCAGTTTGGCTGATACTACGTGCCGGTATATGCAGGTACATGAAGGTAGTATTGTTGAAGAAAGTTCAACTGTGCTATTCCTATTGTTTGTATCGCGGGCGAGGACGATCGACTTTGTAATAGTATAGTTAATAGTTAACTTGTATTAAGTTTAAAAAGTTTGAGTTTATTAAGTTTAAATTATAATGGTTGCTGGATTTTGATAAATACAGGTTTATAAGTGGACGCGAGTCCTAAATTAAGTTTTAGGCAGTCCGTTATACAAACAGAACTCTACCGAATTTTCTATAGAATTTTAATAATAAATCGAGTTTTCTAAAATGTTTTAGGAATTTCACTTTGCATAGTTTATTAAAGTGAGAAAGTTTTAATAAGTTAAAGGTTTTAATAAAGTCATTACAGTTTAAAAGTTTTAAAAAAGTCAAGGTTTTTGAGCTCCACACTCGTGATGAGTGTGATAGTAATAGCCCGGATTAGGTTTTCCGCTGCATTTAAGTCTTAATTAGGTTGGTTGGAGATCCGGGTTGTTACACTTAGCCTTTAGGCGTTGCTCATGCTGAAGTAGCTTGGGGCGAAGGTCATCAAACGTCAAGGACGTTTGAAATTGTAACAAAGTAGTAACAAGGGCATCATAATCACGATCCTATCCAATGCAGTCAAGGTATACTGAACAAGATCATACTGAGAGACAGGACACTGAATAGCAGATAAGGAGTCAACAATAATCTTAATTTCACGCAGAAAAACCTCCATAGTCTGCTGTTCAGGCTTTTTCATATGACTTAACCTGCCTTTCAATTCCATAGACCTAGCCATACTAGCATGTAAAAATCTCGACTTTAACCTATTCCAAATCTCCACAGAAGTGTGTAACTCATGCACATCAAGGATAACATCACGTGATAACGTAGCATACAACCAAAGTTTTATTTGTTGATCAAGTCGTAAATACTCGTAAAATTGCGGATTAGGAACTGAATTACCAACATGATCAACACTAGTAGGAGAAGGTATAGAGACGATACCTTCAACTATACTAAGTAACTGATGCGTTAACAAGAAACACGTAACTTGAGTTTTCCATACAAGAAAATCCTCTGGTGCATTGAGTTTAATCGTAACATACCTAGTAATATCGGGATTGGAATATTGTTGAGCAAAGGAGAACGGAGAGAGAGCCAAAGAGGCACTCGGCTGTGGAACGGGTGCTAGAAGGGAGGACGAACCAAACCCGGGAGGCGGACGATCATGGGTTGGACTCCGGAAGGGAGAGGCATGAACCAACGGTTCTTGATGATGCAACAACGGTGATGCGTGATGATGCAGCAACGGTGGCAAGGACGGCTGAGTGAACAGCGGCGATGCCATGTGGCCAGAGACTGGGTGTGCCATGCCACCAGACGCGCCACCAGAAGAGGAGGCGAGTGGGTCGCCACTTGCACCAAACGAAGGGTGTGCGTTTGTGTAATTGGCGGTTGATGTGCGTCCAAGGGTCAATGGCTGGGCCGCGCGTGGGACGTGCACAAGTGTGGCGGGGCTGCCGGCAGGGCCGGTGGTGGTGGTCGTGTTGGCGGCAGACATGGCCGGAAAGGAGACAACCATCGATTAGGGTTTGTGGACGAAATACAAAACCCTAAAAAAAATTATGAGAAAACAAAAGAGAGAGAAAAAAATTCTAACCTAGGCTCGTGATACCATAGACGAGTATTGAGAATAATGGCTTAACCTGTTTAGGTTGCCTGGCATATTATATATATAGAGATACGAAAATATCATTACAAAACCTACTAAGGATCTAATTACCAAAATACCCTAATACCATACAAGTCTTTATCTTGTCCACGTACTGTTGTTGCGCATCCTATCACAAAATCATTACAAAGTTGGAACAATTAGCTAGCTAACTTCTTATAAGGAGAGTACTTGCATCTCTTGTTAATATATCATATCAAAAGATTCAAAACTACCTGATTCTCAAAATCCAGCCAACTTATTTATAAAGTATGGGTCTCGTCGATGCCATAGAAAACCCTGATCCAATTTTTCCATATAACGCTAATTTTGCTCATCCTCCACCTTCTAATTCTTCTCCACCAAATGGTTATTATCCACCCAACAGTTATCAACCAAACCCGAAACCGCCTCCTTATTCCTACACAAACTATAGTTATCCTCCTTCAAATGGCGTGTATGAATCCAATGGTATCGATGGATCACAAAAGAATGGAGACGTCAAAGTTGGAAAACAGATAATGAAATTCGGCTGGTTTAAAATCGATAGCATCGACAACAACATTGGCAAGCAAGGTAGCCAGAGGTTTATGGACAGTGGGGGATCCACATTAAGGCAAGAGGTGTCAAGGCAAAGGGTGTAAAATGAGCCCCCAAAAGAAAGAAAATTTTATTTTCATTATATTGTGCCCTTGAGATATGAAATACTACCTCCATTTCGAAATAAGTGCCCCACTTTCCTTTTCAGGAATGTTCAAAATAAGTGCTACATTACTAAATATGGAAAGTTTTTAAAAATTAAATTACGACACTATCTTTCATTAATAACTTAAGTTTCTATAATTAACTTTAATTAACCCAACCCACCCACACCCCTCTCTCTCCTCCACAGAAACAGCCCCCCCTATCCCTTCTCACTCTTCCTCCTCCACCTGCTAAACCACCCTCCACGACACCAATTCGCCACCAAAAACCAGCAGAAAACACTGCCAACCACCTCCTTTCCTCTGAAACCACCACTATCAGTTACCACAACCTCCAAATCTCCCTCTCACTCCTCGCGATCTACTTCGTTGTCTCCTCACCGCCACCCAAAGACGACCGAAATTTTGCTCATCTCTTTCCTCACCATAACACCACCGCGACGAGCAAAATTCCGGTGGTCTTTGTCGAGGTTTCTTCGTTTTCCCTTCTTCGATCTCCTTGTCGACCACCTTCTTCTTCATTCTCCTTCTTTGTTTCTCCTCCTTCTCCTTTGTTTTCCTCATTCGTTTCTCCTTTCAGATATGTTTTCGCTCATCCTCGTTTTTCTTTCAGATCTTTTTCCAGTGAGTTAGGTTTAGGGTTTTGGAGGTTAGTTTTTTGTTTCTCCTTCTCTTTTCGTGGTGTAGGTGACGGTGGTGGTTTTTTTTGCTATATGCATCAATTTTTTTGAAAATAAAGTGGCGGTGGCAGTGTTCTCTGGTGATTTTGGTGGGTTTCGGTGGCTTTTGGTGGATGGGCTGGTGGGTTTCGGTGGCTTTTGGTGAGTGGGCTGGTGGTTTCGGTGCTTTTTGGTGGATGGGATGGTGGTTTCGGTGGGTTTCATTGGGTTTCGGTGGGTGGGTGGTTGTTTTAGTGTGTTCCGGTGGGTGGGGGTGATGGTTATGGTGGGTCTGGGTTGCGTGAGGATGGTGGTTATGGTGGGTATGGGTTGGGTGAGGTGGTAGTTATGGTGGGTATGGGTTGCGTAAGGGTGGTGGTTATGGTGGATCTGGGTTGGGTGAGGTGGTGATTATGGTGGGTCTGGGTTGGATGGGGTGGTGGATTATTAGTTTATCATAGTAGTTAATTTAATTACATTGGCATTTTCTCTAATAACTTTCTCTCTCAAAGTACATTAAACTGCATGTCGTTTCTCTATGTAACACTTAAAAAACGGAGAAAATATAAGGTTAATTGTCTATTTCAATACAAAAACTTCCAAGTTAAAGTCAAGAGTTTTACCACCATTCCCTTACACCCTTATTGCTTCTTTTGTATATTCATGCATTAGAAAAGATGATATTATGAGATATTTAATGAAAGTGTGAAGCTACAATCAAATCAACTAATCAAGAATATAAATAAAAGAGTTGTTTCTTTCTTTCATCAACTAAAAATTGATATTATGGGCTATTCACAAGAGAGTTAAGCTACTTCAAGTCCATGATATAAATAAGATGAACATTTTCATTATTTAACTGGAAATTTTCCACAACAAATTGACACTACTTATAAGTTGAGGGCAACAATTTTTTATCATTCGCTAAAGTGTTGAACATGCAACGAAAGATAAAATGCAAAACTGCGTTTGCCGGGAGTCGAACCCGGGTCTATTGCTTGGAAGGCAATTATCCTAACCGTTGGACTACAAACGCTCTTGTTGTATAAGGGGTGAGAACACTGAAATGACTTATTTCTTTGTTTTACAAAAAAAATAAAGATGATATTATGGGCTATTCATAAAAGAGTTAAACTATCTCAAATCTATGTTAAGATGAATTATTCCCTTCTTTAAGAAGAGAAATTTACACAACAAATTGACCACTATTTATAAAATTATGAGTTGAGAGCAACAATTTTTAATCATTTGCTAAAGTGTTGAACATGCAACAAAAAAGTAAAATGCAAAACTGCGTTTGCCGGGAGTCGAACCCGGGTCTATTGCTTGGAAGGCAATTATCCTAACCGTTGGACTACAAACGCTCTTGTTGACTTTTCTGCAGTACGTAAATAAATAGTTGTCAATCAACATAACGATCTCAAATCGTACATGAACATGAACAGGTTATTAAGGGTTATAGAACTACAAACAATTGAACAAGCTAATACAAGTATATACTAATAAGTAATAAGTGCGGCGTATCTTGAGCAAAAATCCGCTTGTGAAGTTCTCAATAAACAAATTTATACACAAATAGTATAAATTAATTTTTAGGAAAGTGTCTCTTCACCTTAAAAATTAACCAAAGTGTAAACATAATGTAAATCATCATAATTGATAAATCCAATTTAAGCGCATTCATTAATTGTGCGCATAAATATTTCACTAATCACTACTTGTGGTCATAAAATAATTGGCACAATGAAATATAATCTTCCGATGGGAACTTGAATTTAGGTGATTGTATGCTTAAGATCTTTGGAAGTTATACATAGCTACTCCCTTTGTTGCTAGTAATGCCACCTCACAATTTCTAGCTACACCATTTCCTCCATTGGTAAGAAACAAAGTATGTAGCTAAATGTTTCCCACCAACATCAATTTTTATTCTTTAAATCAAGAGCATTTATTGTTCTTTCCTCTTTGATCTCAATTAAGCTAGTAGTTTGTTTTGGCTACCTAGATCAAATAAGGTACAATGTCCAATGGTCAGCTACTAACTTAAAATATTTTTATATTTGTAAGTTAGTCCTTATATACAACCATTGTAGATGTTCTAAGACTCTTAGCCTCTTAATTTAAATTCAACATGCGTTGACTACATTTTGACCCAAAATTGGGCTTGATGTACAAAGGGGTAAAGATTGAGCATCAAAATTGCTTAATTGGACTTGATGTACAAAGACTGCATTTATAACTATCATTTAATAACATCAAAAATAATTTTTATCATTGTTCATTAATTCATTATTGTATATTATTAATCTAAATTATTAATTATTAATTATTAATTATTAGTTGTTATTACCTAGTATTATAGTTATCATTTCATATTCATAATAATTATTATAATTCAATTCAATTCAGTTCAGTTCAGTTCACCTCCAATAAGTTCAGTTAAGTTCAGTTTACTTCAGTTCAGTTCAATTCAGTTTAGTTTAGTTCATCTCCAATAAGTTCAGTTCAATACAGTTAAACTCCAATCATTTCAGTTCAGCTAGCATTAGACGAAGAGAACATGCCCTAAGCTAAACAATTTAGCACACTATCCAATACTAATACTTCCTCCGTTTTAAAATAAGTGATACAATTTGTTTTCACGCTTATCAAGGAAGCGATTTAAGGATGTAAATGATTAAATTTTTCGATGAAATTTCAACACAAGTAATATAGAGTCTCATTCTTGCTTGTGCTAAAATTTCATCGAAAAATTTAATCGTTTACACCCTTAAATGGCTTCCTTGATAAGCATGAAAAACAAAGTGTATCACTTATTTTAAAACGGAGGAAGTATAGAAAATTATAGGTCTTGTTTGGTGCTCACCGAATAGCGGAGAGCTAATAGCTGATGTATTAACTAGTTTGACTTGCCGGTAAAATTAGTTGATTTGATCAACTGTGTTAACTGCTTTAATAAAAGTGTTTGGTAAGATAAATTGATAGTTGATAAATGATTTACAATAAAATGACATACAAAGACATGAGCTATAAGGACAAATGACATGGAGACCAATAATTTGAGGTATATTTACATTTTGCAGCACCAGAATTGTTAGAGTTTTGGGGTTAATCCTCCCTCCCAATCTGCCTAGTACCAAACACTCTCAATGAAGGATTGCAAAGACAAAACTCTAATTTAGATCCAATCCTCTAGCTTTAGCTCAAAACTCTTACCATTAGTTTTATAAATATTGTTACATTTTTACTTTTCACACATGTCAACGGGATTGAACATTGATATCACTCCGACCCCTATATATTTGTTACATATATAAAAAAAGTGTATATGGTGAAAAATATACATATAATCAAGAAAAATCTAATAATATCCCATGTGACTATACTTTTCCGTTAAATGTACAAAACATGTGATGGTCAAAATGAAATAAGTAAATAGTGTCAAAATACAACGTTTTAACTATAACTGAGTATGCAACACAATTAAGGATTGAAAGCGATGAAGACATGCATATGACGAATTGCATTCATTACCCAGATTTAGACTTACTTGTCAAACATCGAAAAATCTCTTAAAATGTGAAGAAAACGAGGCCACGCTACGAATGGGAGTCAGATTACATATAAATTGTGGAGAGGGAATAAATTGTGATGGTAGTACCTACTACCGTAGTAGGTATTCTATTCAACGGTTTGGATCATCGCATTCCCGTGCACGCAGTATGGCTCTAAATAATTTTTTCTAGCACCACCAAGAAAAGCAACTAATAACCAATTCACCCTTATAAATACAGTGGGACACTCTTTAATGAGGTGAATAATTCTATCCATATAATCCCTTTCTTTAGGGCATATATATAGTGGATTTCAGTCTCAGTCTAGTACATCAAAATCACACACAATATAATTAAGCTAATTTATTAAGAATCAAAGAGCTTAATTAACTAATTTGATGGAGTTGTTTGTTCAAAGTTGGTGTGATGGCAAAACCTTGCCTAAAAGCTATGTATTTCCCCCTGAAAAAAGGCCGGGAGAGCACGGCCTTGCTCCCAAAAGCAACCACATTGTACCTACTATTGACCTCGGCAAGGCAGCCAAGGGCGGTGAAGATCGCGCCGAAGTGATTGCCGAGGTCATGAAGGCTTCTAAAGAAATTGGAGCCTTTCAGGTTTGTGTTGATTGAAACTTCAATGCACATTAATCCTTGTAGCTCATTAATATGGCTTATTGTATGGTGTAAAAAATATAGAGTTTCCTATTTTTGTCTATGTGTGAGATATTGATGAATGAATTGGTTCGCAGGTTAAAAATCATGGGGTGCCAAGCGAATTACTAAAAGAAGCAAGAACAGTGATCAAGGATTTTTTTGAGCTTCCCGCAGAGGATAAAGAAAAATATATCTCTTACAACCACAAAGATATATTTACTTTGTATACAAGCAATTATAATTACTTTGCTGAAGAGCTTCACTTTTGGAGGGATGGAATTACGCAACGATGCTTACCAGTTGACAAATGCGCTCCATACTGGCCTGATAAACCTGCTAAATACAGGTAAAACGTTATAATTCAAATCGTTTGTCCTACAATTTCTTATACCACTTAAAATGTCATTTCTTTAAATTGGTTGATTGGAGACATTTACGACAAAAGTGAGTTTATATATGATCTTAATGTGCGGATTTATTCTAGGGATGTTATTGGAGAATTTACAACGAAAGTGAACGAAGTGGGAATCGCACTCCTAGAGCTAGTTGCGGAGGGACTAGGGCTAGAAAGTGATTACTTCATGAAAGCAAAACTAGGTGAAGTCGTAGACATGAATGTGAATCATTACCCTCCATGCCCTGATCCTACTCTGACTTTGGCAGCCGGAAGGCATAGGGACCGTAGTATCATAACCGTTGTTATGCAAGGCGATATTTCAGGACTTCAATTTATCAAGGATGGAGAATGGATCCCTATTGATCCCATTGAGGATGTTTTTGCGGTTAACTTGGGCAATGTCATGCAGGTATACAATACATAACTTTTAAGAGTAATGCACAATAGTTACTTAATTGGCGGTTGCATATCCTAAGACTAACTTACGTATAAGCAATACTATGCGAGAACACATACAATTTGCATCTAAATTACTAAGGTAATGTACATGTTTTTGGGGTTTGTAGGTTGCTAGTAACGGATTGCTGAAAAGTGGTGAACATCAAGTAGTCACAAACACGAAGTCAGCTCGAGAAAGTGCAGCTGTTTTTCTATGTCCACCGGACGATGGCCTGATTGAACCCGCTAAAGGTCTTATCAACGACGAAAACCCTGCACTCTACAGGGGACTTTACTACCATGAACTACTTGCAGCTCACAATCGAGGGCGGACACATAAACTAAGCGCTGATCAAACCTTGAGGGATTTCCTGATCAAAAAGTAGAAGGTTCATTTGTTATAGATCAGGCACGTATCATTGTGCATGTGCGTCTACATTTTGAGCGTATGTGTTTGGTGATTTCTATAACTGTTACATTCATTTGTACTTGTTAGTTGGTGTTTTTCCTACTTAAATAAGGTAAGATTGGGGAATTATGTACTAATTTTCTTTCATTAGTTATGAGTGTGGGATTCACCTTTACATACCTTACCAGACACGGGTATTTTGTGGAGGTGGAGTACGTTGGAGGAAATAATAATTTGTCATTATTATCGTTATGGCTATAAAATTGTTGCTATGTTATTGGGTTAAGGATTTAGTAATATTGATTGATACTTAGCCCTTGTTTGGTTAAGGTGAAGGCGTGTTTAGAAACGGAATCAAGAAACAATTATCATTATTGGGTGTTTGTGAAAAGGAAGAGGAAATTGAATCCGTTTTCAAGCTAAAACAGATACTACCATTTTGTTACTTTGTCTGAACCACTGGTAACAGATGATGTTTCCCGCCGGACACATAAGAAGAGCATGTTGAGATGAATAATAATGATGCGTGGTGGTAAGTAGAGGTGTCAAATCGGGTGGCTGGGTCGGGTTCGGGTCGGGTTGTCGTCGGGTCAGATTGGTTTGTCGGGCCGGTCCGGGTTTGCAATGTTCGGGTGTGTGCCGGGTAAATGAGCATGTCGGGTTCGGGTCGGTCCGGGTCGGGTCATTATCAGGTCGGGGCTTATCGGGTTCGGACCACTCTGGGTCGGTGATAAACGGGTTGAGTAGGGTTGATTCGGGTTCGGGTAGCCTTTGGGTCGGGTTGATTTCGGATTCGGGCGACTTCGGGTCGGGTTAATTTCGGGTTTGGACAACTTTGGGTCGGTCGATTCAAGATCGGCTGCCTATTATGGCCTGCGACTCTAGTTCATTTCAAGTTCGCTCAACTTTATCTCAAGTTATTTCCGTGACATTCGATTCGGATTCAAGTTGAATTCATTTCGTATCACACTCAACGGTGGCCGGTGGGTATGTTTATGATTGAGTCTTAACAAATAAACTTATTCTTGAAGTTGAATTGTTATGATGTGTTTCGAAGATCATCGTTGTTTTTGTAATCACTTTATTTGATTGTATCTTAGACCAAAATCATTCTTGATAACGTGTTATTAATTGTTTTTAAGAATATTAGAATTAAAAAGTATTGTACTCCGTTATTAGAATATTTAAAATGACTCGGTTATTGAAAGTATAAAGATCGATGTATAAATCAAAAAGTATTGTACTTTCATGGCCACGTTTTTTTCTATTCCTGCAAAGTGAAATAAACTAATTAAATTAATTGATTATATTATTAGTTTTTATTTTCAATAAACTTAAAATTTGAAAACTTGTTACAAGTTTTAAGTTAAGTTAGTAAAATCAATTAATAAGGAACACTGCGATAATTAATATATTATATTAATGTATGCAATAATCAAGATTAGTGTATTAGATTAATCATTATTACATCTAGGATTAATGTAATGAATTAGTCATCAATATAATAGATCAACGTATAAGATAGTTAAGAGCAATATATTTTATCAATCATGAATATATTAGATCAATCAACAAAGTTGTGGAATATTAATCGTCAATACATTAAAGCAAAGTTTACGATAATCAGTACTAGTGTATTAGATCAATCACCGATATACTAGATCAATGTATACGATAGTTACAATTAGTGTATCCGTGTATTACACCAATCAATCAATCATCAATACATTTAAGATAGTTAAGATTAGTGTATCAGATCAATCATCATATTAGATCAATTCTCAACATATTAGATCAATATATACGATAATTAAGATTAATGTATCACATCAATCATCGGCGTATTAGATCGATATATAAGATATTTAAGATCAATATATTAGATCAATTGTCAATAAGCTAGAGATCAGCGTATAAGATAATTAAGATTACTTAGAAGATCAGGCATCAATATAGTTAGGATTACTGTATTAGATCAATCATCTACATACCTAAGATCAATCTATCAATCATCAATAAATTAGATCAGTGTATATTATAGCTATGATTAGTGTATTAGACCATTCATACCAATACATTAGATCAATTGTAATAGTTTAGTTCATGTATTAGATCAATCATCAACATACTTGATCAATATCTAGGATAGTTAAGATCAATATAGTAGATCAATCATCATCATATAGATTAATGTATACGATAGTTAATATTTGATTATCAATACATTATATTAGTTCAGTGAATAAAATAGTTAAGATTAGTGTATTAGACCAACTAGCAATATATTAAATTGGTGAATAAGACAGTTCTTTGTGATACCACGATGTAAACAATGTGGACTATGGTAAACAAGTATAACTAATGGACAATACTTCACGTCAAAAAAAAAAACTAATAGACAATACTTAAAAGCAATTTGTCAATACAATTTATCAGTATAGTACACATTAGTCATCTACTTAATTAGTACTTTACTAAGAGTGAGCTAATTTAGATAATATTATCATACTAATATTTAGAAAATATCCTACCTTTTATCTAGGTATAAATATATATATATATAAATAAATTTGAGTGGAAAATGCCGATAAGTTTATAAATTCAATTCAGTTATAGTTTGATAGATCGTTATTATACAACGAGAATATTAGTTTAAGTCTTACACCAACAACGACTTTTAAACATTATCAGCGTTATAGCTTATAAAAAGACATTTTACGTCAAAAGTTTTCTATATTGTTATTATAATATCTTTATATTACAAATTCTAATAATGCTATTATCTCATTAGTTGATCAAAATGGAAAAACTTGTAAATCTAACAAAGAAAAAACAATTCATCTCAACCATTGATCAAATTTAATCTATGGCTAAAAGCTTACTAACACAATCACACATGGATTGTCATTATTAGCCGTTAGATATGATATGCAACTTAAATCAAGGGTAAAAAATTACTCCCCTTTTGCATATATAAACCATGCTCCTTTTCTAAACCCTAAAGCACCCTCTCTTTATCTTCCACCCGCCTCCTCTCCTCTATTTCTTTTTCTTCTTTCTCTGGTTCCCTTCAATTGAAGGACTTTCAATGGAGAAGGTGATGGTAGGGTTTTGGATGGGGATGGGATTTCATTGTGTTCAATGATGATGACGAAGGTTTGGTTGCCATTCTCGTCGGGATTTAAACTCGGTGAGTTGAACAGAGTTTGCTTTATGGTGAAAAGTGACTAAAACAAAGAGTGGGAAGATATTGGATGAAGATATGTCAGAGTTTAAGTGCTACTTAGGGCTTTCAATGGTCGAATTCGGTGATAAAAGTTCCAAATATGGAGCTTTTATGGTCGAATTCCACCATAAAAGCTCATATAGTTGAAGCTTTCCTCACCGTGTCTACCTACTTGTTCGTTGTTTATACTCTAGAATAATGTTTAATTTATTAATTCATAGATCGATTTGTTTGTTTTCTCTATTTTCTTGTTATTTTCGTTTTTCTTTGTCTAAAATTCTAGGTTTTTGTTGTTCATGTTGTTCCATTGTCAGATCAGACAGATGCTTGCTTGGATTAAAATTATTTTTATTCTGTTGTTGTTACTTGTGCATTCATTTATTTGCCTGGATTAAAAATTCCAATGATTCACTGATTTTGAATTAATTACATGAAATAACCTTGTTAATTTCGTGTATATTGAACGAAAAATAAACCAATGATCCATAAGAATGTCATGGAATAAGAGATGTGCGCCATACTCTATGAAGCTCTTAACAATCTTTCGTTACCGAAGGATCAAATTCATTCCAAAAGAATCATCTAGAGGCTCACAGTCAAAATAAACAAACTTTGTATTAAGATCTGTAGTTAATTTTTTTTTCTGTGCAATGGGTTTGCTGCTCTTCATCTTCAAAGTGAAAAAAAAAAGAAATTTTAATACAAATCTTTGCACAACAATATCAGAAAGCTTGAAAGTTTGGCTAGTATTTAGTTGGTAGAAGTAGAAATCCAATTTTTTTTTTCTGGGAGTGTGAGAGGGGAGGGGAGGGACGATTAAGAGTGGGGGAGTGGGGGGGACAGGGGGAGTGGGCTGCTAGTTAAGGAGGGAAAACTTATTTTGATTTTTTTGTTATAAAAATGTATTTTTAATATTAAAAATGATTTTTTAATATAATTTGGTTATTGAATATACATAGAAAGAAGTTAGAGACTACCATATAACTTCTCAAGCTTTTGGCTACCATGGATAAAAAAGAAGTACAAGGCTAGTATGTAGAATTTCTTAACTTTTTATAACAAAAAAAACATAAACCAATAGAAAAATCAAACTTTTATTTAACATTGTTGCTTATCGAAACTCGAAAGAACAACTCACTCCATTTATTTAATGCTAAAGTATATGATGGGGATTATGCTTTTTATACTTCATATTTATGTTTGATGAGACTTACTCCTGTTTGACGAGGGATAAATATGTTGTTCACGAGGTATAGATTGTGAATGTTGATGATACTTTGAATATGATTTCTGTAATTTATTTTAGGTTATTTAGAGATTATAGATTAAAATTAGCTACCTAAGATACTAACTATATTCATATATATTTTTTTGCCAATTAGAGGCACTAAGGTTTTCCATAGCGTTAGTCGTGGAGGACAAAATTTTATTTAATTTTTTATTTAAAAATTATCATATTAAGAAGATATTGAGAGAGTAATAAAGCTATCACAATTACAGTTTGAGCTCTATTTTTCAATATCTCTAACAAATCAACAAAATCAATATTTTTCTTATAAATATATTGTGTGAAATAAAATCAATTACTGGTCGTTTTTGATTCGGTTTATTCAGTTCTGTTTCGGTTCAGTTAGCAGTTCAACCAACACTTTTCAACCAAATTGACAGCTCTACTTGTAGCGTGCGAAACATTAAAAAAAATAGTGTGTTTATTGCCGTATATAGAAGTGTTGCCTCTAAATAGGGAGAGCCAGAAAAGTAAAGTGTTGTCTTTAACTTGGGACACAGGCAATAAAAAACTATATGAGGTCAAAAATAGGTCGGGTCGATGGATTTTATTGGGTCGGGTCAAACACGGGTCGGGCCTTTTCGGGTATTTTTCGGGTTGAAGCGGATTTCGGGTAGGTTTTAAGTCGGTCCGGGTCGGGTT
Organism: Patellifolia procumbens; assembly: GCA_947645195.1. Classification (NCBI taxonomy): domain Eukaryota; kingdom Viridiplantae; phylum Streptophyta; class Magnoliopsida; order Caryophyllales; family Amaranthaceae; genus Patellifolia; species Patellifolia procumbens. The sequence continues at coordinate 4,025,521 of CANSGD010000955.1, forward strand.
TCTTACGGGTCGGGCCTTTTCGGGTATTCTTCGGGTTGAAGTGGGTTTCGGGTAGGTTTCAGGTCGGTCCGGGTCGGGTTCGGGTGACTGACTATCGGGGCTGATCGGGTACGGGTTGACTACGGGTCGGTCCGGGTCGGGTTTCGAGTCGTGTCATATCAGGTCATATTAGTGTCGGGTATATTTCGGGTCGGGATCAGGTCGGGTTTCGAGTATGCAATTCTCGGATCGAATCGGGCTCGGGTCCGGGTCGGATCGGGTCAGCTTTTGACACCTCTAGTGGTGAGGTGGTCCTACCCACTATTGTCCTTCTATAGTTCTATTTGTGTTGTGCTGGAAAAGTGAGCAAGACAAAGTGGGTTGAGGACAAAAGAAATTGCTACCTGGGTGGGGCCAGGTGATGGAGATGTGGGCTAAGATAAGTTCTCTACATTTTACATAGATAAGAGCATTTCCATTTTCATTTCCATTTATACCAAACAACTAATAACAATTGTTATGTCCAGATTTTCCTAAGCTAGTTCTGCAGGTTCGCAGGTTCCACGATCATAGGTTCAAGCTATAGCTTCCGAGCATTAGCTTCCAGCTAGCTACTACTAGCTACTGGATGTAAGCTTCTAGCTTTCAGCTCCCGGCTTCCAGGTTGCAGCTTGCAGCTACCAGCTTCCAGGTTGCAGCTTACAGCTTGCAGCTACCAGCTACCAGTTTCCAGCTTCCAACTATCGGTCACCAGCTTGGAACAGGTCAGCGTATGACTCAACAATAGCCTAAGATATAGGTTAAATGATTGTTGAAGCTAGGATTCTCCAGCTATGGAAGGCCAGCTTAGGACCTCCGGATGTGGAAGGCCAGCTTCACTGACACGTCACGGATTAGTTATGGCCAAAGCCTAAAATCACGCAAGAATAAGTGCAGCAGAGGCAAAACGGATGAAGAGTCATTCAAAGCCATTAAATACGGACGTGGGCGAGAATCAAGGGGCAGTTTCAAGCCGTTGTGAAGGCTGATTAAAACGGATACTCATCTCAGTATAAATAGGACAACGATAATGTAAATTAGGGACAAGCTTTTACGCATTCAGCACTTACATTCTAAGATTGAAACATTGTTCTTAAGCTTACGAATTATATTGGTACGTAAAACATTAGGGCTGTAACTGAGATTATAGTGGATTGGTGGACTCAAAGCCACCCGCAGTTTTTCCCTTATTGCACGGGATTATAGTGGATTGATTTGTTCACCTTGATTAGCCATCCATCTTCATTAGCTAGTTGTAGGTCTCTAGCTAGATTTTACTTGTGTAAAATTTGGCATAAACAGTTTGGCGCCCACCGTGGGGCCTACAACTAGATTTCGTCTTTAAAATCGCTTCTCTCACAAAATCTCGAACAAGATGGCTGATCTTACCCCTGAACAAATGAAGGTTGCTTTACTAGATCTCGAACGTGCTCAAACTGAGTCACGTCACACCATCGAGAATCTAAAAAAGGAGTTAGAATCTGCCAAGAGAGATAGCAGGAAGTCCAAACGACGCAACAATGGCAGCACATCTCGCTTCCCTAATTTATCTCATTTCGAATGTAGCAGTGAAGAAGAGGAGATCAGGGAAGATCCTAACCTGGAGAACAGGGAAGCTGATTCAACAGCTAGCAGGTTAGCTGTCCTAGAAGCACAAAACAAGAAGATGATGCGCATGCTGGCCAAGCTACCTGGGGCACCTACACCTGCAACCCAGGAAGCAGTAGATGGCGACGCTCAATCACCTTTTGTAGACGAGATTGCTAAAGCCAGGATTCCAAGAAGCTGCACCTGACTCCATCATCCAAGCTATATGATGGGGTAACAGATCCATACGATCACGTGAACCAATATAAGCAGAAGATGTGAACCTTGCCTACTCTTGAGCATCTCCTTGAAGCCACTATGTGCAAATTATTTGGAGCTACTCTAGCTGGCCCGGCTTTACAATGGCTTATTAGCCTAAAACCAGGTTCAATATCTAACTTTTCTACTTTAATTAACAAATTTAACCAGCAATTTTCTAGCAGCAAGGTTATGGAAAAGCATACTGGCGACCTCTACCGCATCACCCAGGGGCAGAATGAAGGTGTCCGTCAATACATGGATAGGTTCAACAAGGAAATGATAGCTGTCAAGAATCTGGACGTTCCAACCGCAATTGAAGCTTTCCGAATAGGGCTGACCTATGAATCTAGGTTGCATTACGAATTAACCAGGTACCCTTGCAGCACCTTTGAAGATGTGAGGGAGAGAGTCATGGCTGAAATCAGAGTTGAAGAAGATGAAGCAGTCATAAGCTAGATCCAAGCTAGCTATGGTTAGCTAGAAAGGGGGCATTATCGCCTAGAATCCTAATATATTAAGGTTGTACCACCTCTAATAAATCGAGTAAAAATCTCTAAGTTTTTAAATTATCTATTAGTCTTTTTTTACCTCATGGAACGCTTACTGACTTAAGCATCGGAGGGCCGTTGGCCATACCAACTACCATCTCAAACCGAGATGTAATGCAGGATTAACTAAGCTAACGAAGAGGTTTGCACACCAGGTCCACCAAAGCTAACAGATTGACCTGTACGTCAGATTCATCTAAGCTAACAAAGAGGCTTGTATGCCAGGACACAAACGTCAGAATCCATAAGACTTATACGTCTAGATAATGCGCATACAAAAGCTAAGGCTCACTAGGCAGCGGATTATAATCAAACGAAGTGGCCACATACACACAAATGAACATAAGTCACACGTCTAAGGTTCTAAGCACAAGTGGTTACATCCCAAGTATCAAAAGACAAACGACATGACTATATTTTTTCTAACGTTTCTCGATGTAGCTAGATTAGCTAGTTGGATGGTAACTTGCACCTTTCAAGCTGTTGCGCATGCAAGGTCCAAGTTAGGGGCAATTGTTATGTCCAGATTTTCCTAAGCTAGTTACGAGTCGTCCGGCAGAAAATACTTTTTGAATCGAGTAAAAGAACTTGGGATCGTCGATCTCTTCCTTAAAGATTGGGATGAGTCAATGTCGGTCGATGGTGTGAAAACACTTCCTGATGTCGAATTCCAAAAACCAGCGAGAGGTTCCCCACTCTTCTTTAATCCGTCTTAGGGCCGAATGGCAGCCTCGACCCGAGCGGAAGTTGCAGGTTCGCAGGTTCCACGATAATAGGTTCAAGCTATAGCTTCCGAGTATTAGCTTCCAGCTAGCTACTACTAGCTACTGGATGTAAGCTTCTAGCTTTCAGCTCCCGGCTTCCAGGTTGCAGCTTGCAGCTACCAGCTTCAAGGTTGCAGCTTGCAGCTTGCAGCTACCAGCTACAAGTTTCCAGCTTCCAGCTATCGGTCACCAGCTTGGAACAGGTCAGCGTATGACTCAACAATAGCCTAAGATATAGGTTAAATGATTGTTGCAGCTAGGATTCTCCAGCTAGAGCTCTCCAGCTATGGAAGGCCAGCTTAGGACCTCCGGATATGGAAGGCCAGCTTTACTGACACGTCACGGATTAGTTATGGCCAAAGCCTAAAATCACGCAAGAATAAGTGCAGCAGAGGCAAAACGGATGAAGAGTCATTCAAAGCCATTAAATACGGACGTGGGCGAGAATCAAGGAGCAGTTACAAGCCGTTGTGAAGGCTGATTAAAACGGATACTCATCTCAGTATAAATAGGACAACAATAATGTAAATTAGGGACAAGCTTTTATGCATTCAGCACTTACATTCTAAGATTGAAACATTGTTCTTAAGCTTACGAATTATATTGGTACGTAAAACTTTAGGGCTGTAACTGAGATTATAGTGGATTGGTGGACTCAAAGCCACCCGCGGTTTTTCCCTTATTGCACGGGTTTCCGCGTCACCATCTCTGGTGTCCCTTTCTCTTTTTTGCTTTCTTTCGTTCTTCTTTGCTTTGTTCACCTTGATTAGCCCTCCATCTTCATTAGCTAGTTGTAGGTCTCTAACTAGATTTTACTTGTGTAAAATTTGGCATAAACAACAATAACCCTTATTCTTACCGTTTCTCTTTCTTAACTAATACTATTCCATTTCGTTTCCACTTTCTATACCAAACAACCCCTTAATGTTTCACAATTATTCATGAGGTGGATGTGTTCTTGATGCATTGCACCACAAGGTGGAAATCGGAAAATGTGGTGCCCATCAATTTATTCATTTATACCAGAACATATACTAACACAGGATTTTCACGTTCCCTCACCAAGCTCCATGAACTAATTCCAAGGTGTGATCTTATGTACGTTAGCCTAGGCCAGGGTTGAGCTAATAATTTGCAACACTGCAATAAATTAAAGATGCGATTTTGTGAATAATAGTCAAATATTTTGTACTTGAAACGCCCATTACAAAGCAAGTAGGGAAAAAATATTAATTTACACAATATGCTAATTCTCTCAACAACTGTTGACCTTTTTCTCTGTTGAGATTGTGAGAAAATTAGTATCCTAAACCCTTTTGTATACAGATTAGGATAACCCTTTCTCAAGTAGGTATATTTTAAAGTCTATCGAGATCTAGAATATAATTAAGATAATAATTTGAAAACGATATGATCCTAATTCCAGGAAACATAATGTTAGAAACCTAAAGGAACAACATAAAAACAAGCAAAATAAAAAAGATGATAGAAAACAATCCGCAGAGCTTGTGGGGGCACGCACTGAACTGCGCGTCCACACACTGAATAGCACGTCCCTGCATTGATCATTCTTGGGACCGCAACCTATTGGTGATACTGTTGATGTTGTTAATAATAGAGAAGAGAAGTGTTTGACAGAATAATGTTGTTTTTCATTCATGATGTACACGGCTATATAGCTTAAGCCAACCCTAGAACCAAAATAACTTTCCTAAATACAAGCTAGGAGATATACACAAGAATATCTAAAAGATATTAACAGTCCTAAAAGATAATAACATAATAGGAAAATATATAACAATATTCCGTAACACCCCCCTCAAGTTGGAGCATCAAGATCTCTAATGCCCAACTTGCGCAAGAGGGAAACAAAACTGAGGACGCCCGAGAGCTTTTGTGAGGATGTCAGCTAACTGATGACCAGTGGGAACATAACAAGTGGATAAATTGTTAGCTAATAACTCATCACGGACAAAGTGACAATCGGCCTCAATATGCTTCGTACGATCATGGAAAACGAGATTTTTGGCATTATGAAGGGCCGATTGACTATCACAAAACAAACGCATTGGAATATCATGGAGCACCCCAAGAGAAGATAACAAATACGTTAACCACTTCAACTCGCAAGTAGTAACAGCGATAGAGCGATACTTTGCTTCGGCAGAAGAACGAGAAATCGTCGGTTGTTTCTTGGTTTTCCAAGAAATCAAAGAACAACCAAGAAAAACTAAATAACCAGACAACGAACGGCGTGTCGTTGGATAAGCAGCCCAATCACTATCACAATAGGCCGAAAGACGTAGATCATTACGAGAACGAAGAAGAATACCTTGCCCTGGACATCCTTTAATATAACGAAGAACACGAAGAGCAGCCTCCCAGTGAGGAATCATTGGAGCACTTAGGAATTGGGCAAGAGTATAAACCGCATAACTGAGTTCTGGTTGAGTCACAAACAAATATACAAGACGACCAACTAACCGACGATAACGATCAGGCTCCGGCATTGGGGCATCAGTAACCAAGGCCAAGCGATGATTCTACTCCATCTGTGTATCAATAGGCTTACAACCCAACATGCCAGACTCATTTAGAACATCCAACGCATACTTGCGTTGAGTGAGAAAAATCCCCTCGGAACTCCGAGCAACCTCAATGCCAAGAAAATATTTAAGTACACCAAGATATTTCATATGAAAATGAGAACTAAGCTATTGTTTAAAACGCAAAACAACATCTGTAGACGAACCAGCAATAATAAGATCATCCACTTACACCAAAACATGAAGAGAAACCATGCCTTTTGTATAACAAAACAGGGAATAATCAGCATAAGAACGTTTAAAACCATACACAAGCAGGGCAGTAGCAATTTAGCAAACCATTGTCGGGGAGCCTACTTTAAACCATAAAGAGAATTTTTCAAACGGAAAACTTTATGAGGTGAAGAACATTTATAGCCAGGAGGAAGAGTCATATATACCTCTTCTTCTAAATCACCGTGAAAGAAAGCATTATGAACATCCATTTGGTGTAATTTCCAGTTTCTAGCAGCAGCAACCGCTAACAGAAGACGAACGGTGCCCATTTTAGCAACCGGAGCAAACGTTTCATTATAGTCGAGGTCGCCAACCTGCCAATTTCCATGAATAACCAAACGACCCTTAAGTCGTTCTACATCACCATCACTTTTATATTTTATTTTGTAAACCCAACCACTGCTAATGGCACGCTTACCAACCGGCAAATCTTCTAAGGTCCACGTGCCATTGCGCTTAAGAGCATTGATCTCTTCTTGCATAGCTTTACGCCACGCGAGATCTAACACCGCTTCCCGATAACTCTTAGGTTCAACACCTCTAGTAACTGCAACAAGAAAGCACTGATGGTTTGCAGAAAAATAATCATAATCAACACAATAAGCTATGTCAAAAGGATTACCAGACAAACCAGAAGAAGACGGAAGAGCAGTCGTTGTAGGGGGGTCTATTTTATCGGCAACAAGAGCTGTATAAGTAGTAACAAAATCCTTGAGCTTGACTGAGGTAGTTTTAACACGGTGACCACGACCCAACTCTTCACTAATCGGAACCACAGACGTATCACACTCAATGGTACTAATACGAACCGAAGACGGCGTCCTAACAGAGGACGAAGACTGCCCAGCAGCAGACAGAGGAGTGCTATGCGAGTCACACACACGCTGCCCAGCAGAATGAGAAGGAGTATTGTGCTTGTCATGCATATGCTGCCCAGTAGCACCAGAAGCACGTCTGTGCTCGGCACGCGTATGCTGCACAACAGTACCAATAGCAGGAAGACACTGACCAGATGCAATTCGATTGCGTGGCCCAGCATCGGTAACAATAACAGAGGGATGCCCAACAACCCCATCACATACGGTAATATTATCAACATCAAACACCTCATGTATACCATCAACATCATCCCAAACAAAAGATTTATTTAAGTATGCATTCCATTGAGCATGAGCAACATCAGACATAGAATCATAGTATGGAAAGGGATCCTCAAAAAATTGCACATCACGACTAATAAAGAAATCACGAGTGTCTAAGTCAAACATTCGCCACCCTTTTTTACCGAATGGATAACCAACAAAAATACACCGTCTGTTCTTCGAGTCAAATTTACCTTTACGATTTCTATTTGTAGCATAAGCTAAACATCCAAAAACGCAAACATCCATATAAGAAGGAACACGACCATAAAGACATTCAAAAGAGGTTTTTCCTTCTAATAGAGGTTTAGGGGTTAAATTAATAAGATGAGCAGCGGTCTTTACACATTCCCCCCAAAAGACTTAGGCAACCGTGCCTAAAACCGAAGAGCACGTGCCACATTAAGAAGGTGACAGTGCTTACGTTCAACTCTGCCACTTTGTTGAGCGGTATCTACACAACTAGTTTGATGAAGCATCCCTTTGTCGGCAAAGAAACGATGTAAACACAAAAATTCTTGCCCATTATCACTACATAAGACTTTAATATGCCTACCAAATTGTGTAGAAACCATAGTATGAAAGCCTTTGATAATTTGAGGAACCTCATGTTTGCCCGACATAAGAAAAGTCCAAGTAGCACGAGAAAAATCATCTACTACGGTAAGAAAATAAAGAGCACCACAACTAGCCAGAGTTTTATTTGGTCCCCAAATATCGCAATGAATAAGATCAAAAATTTCTGCAGCTTTATTATGACTTAAAGAAAAAGAGTTACGGGGTTGTTTTCACATAAAACAAATAGAACAATCTAATTCACATTGGGAAGAAAAATAACCGGCTAACCCGGGCAAACTAGAAACAACTTTGATAGATGGATGACCTAAACGTCGATGTCAAAGAAGACTCCAATCATCCAATTTGACCACTTTGTTTGCTGCAGAAACCGAACATTGTATAGGCTTGAAATAATAGACCCCATTAGACCTCACTCCCGCTCCAATCAGGTTCGTCAATGTAAGGTCCTGTATTAACACAACTTGTTAGTGAAGAGAACAACTGATTGTTGTTGATCAAGTAATTGAGTAACGGAAAACAAACTACAAGTTAGAGAAGGGACGTAAAGAACATTTTGTAAATCAAATCCGTCAGATAGTATAACCGTCCCCTCTTTTGTAGCCATAATACTCTAACCATTAGGTAACCTAATATGAGAAGAAACATTACGTAACTCAATAAAAGCATCAATATTACCGGACATGTGATTAGATGCACCCGAATCAATCAACCAATCAAAAGTACCGTACATACCACTGAGTTTTTTGGAAGAGGAAGACACATTGGCACCTTGAAGAGCACCCATTAACTGCTGCCATTGAGCATCAGTCAGTGTTGGTGTGTTAGCACGATCCAACTCATTAACAGAAGCGGATGCTCGTCCGTTGCTACTCGCACTGCCAGCGAATTGCGAGCCTCCTTGAGTGTTGTTTCGACCACGACCAACCCTGCCAGAGCGTCCTCCTTGCCCACGACCAGGAGGCCAGCCCACAAGCTCATAACACTGCTCTCTAAGGTGGCCTTTGCGACCACAGTGACTGCACAGGCGTTCATCACCCACTGCCGTAGCAGTTGTGCGAACAGGAATTGATGCAGCTACACTAAAACCAACACCATCAACACGAGAGTGCTTGTGTGATTCGGAAACAAGTTGCTTCCGTTAATCTGAAATAATTTTCGCATAAGCAACGTTAATAGACGGAAGAGGATCCTGCATCAATAAACCAGAAACCAAAGTACCAAATCTCTTAGCATCCAATCCCAAAGAAAACTGATTTAAATGCTCAGTTTCTTGGATGCGAATGTACTATTCATCTTGCAGCAGAACACGTGCAAACAGGCATTTTACAGTAAGACATTAACTCATCTTGCAATTGACGTAACTCGCCAAAAAAATAGCAACAGGACGACCCTTTTGCTGACAATCTCGTATTTAGTTTTTTAGTTCTAAAATACGAGGACCATTACCAAGTGAATACCGATCACGTAAATCATCCCAAAGAGACTTAACATTATCAGGAAATCTCATAGTAGAACGAACAGACACATCTAAAGTATTAAAAATTCAAGCAACAAGCATAGAATTAACAATACCCTATTGAGATAAATCAGAAGATTTATGATCTGGTACAATAATTGTCCCGTCAATAAAGCCCAATTTGTTCTTAGCACGCAAATGTTTTCTCAGAGAACGCGACCAAACTTCATAATTATCACCCTTAAGAAGAATGGGATTGATAACGGCCCATGTACCTTCACTGGGATGTAAGTAGTATTCAGTGAAAGTCTCATAACGAGGGTCCTTTGAAACAGATTTAGAATCGCCTGCCATGGAAGAAAGAGACAGCGGAAGACGTAAGTAAAAGAGAGACAAAGCAGCCGGCGAAAACACACGAACAACCACTGATTACTGGTGGCACGCCGGGAAAAAAAACGACCAAGACCGGTCAGGCCGATACCATGTTAAGAACAGAGAAGAGAAGAGAAGAGAAGTCTTTGACAGAATAATGTTGTTTCTCATTCATGATGTACATGGCTATATAGCTTAAGCCAACCCTAGAACCAAAACAACTTTCCTAAATACAAGCTAGGAGATATACACAAGAATATCTAAAAGATATTAACAATCCTATAAGATAATAACATAATAGGAAAATATATAACAATATTTCTGTGACAGATGCTGCCTTAATACAACAATATGAACACCCCTCACGCTGGCAATTCGGTTAGTTATACTTCCTCCCTTCTTTATTATTTGCAATCTTTGGCTTTTCACATTTGTCACTACAATACTTTAGACATTTACATCTCTAATAATCGATGAACATAAATCATAAAAAGTTGATATTTTGAAAGTAGATATTGAAACAAATCAAACAAGATCCACATAGTTATCTTTTTCTTATGTATGAATCACAAACAATGGTCAAAACGGAGTATGTGAATAGTGCTAAAGTTAATGTGTTGCAACTAAAAAAGAATGGAGGGAGCATACCTTATTATAGTTAGCTGTGATAGAGTATCAAACTATTCCTGGGCCTTCAACCATCATCTTAAGGTTTTTAGTTGATATGGTTCCATAACAAGTTGCTTTCTGTACAATGAAGGTAAGGAGAAAATAGTGGATGCTAGGAGACCCTCCAATTCGTTCGAGGGGCACTCCTAACGCATCATTAAAAAGTGTCAATGATAACTGAGCGTGTGCCCGATCAGTAATACAAAGAGAATCTAATATAAAATGACCGCATTTGCGATCCAATCTGCTGCGCGATTGGCTTCTCTATAAACATGCTTGAAGTGAGATTCCTAAACTCCAGAATGAACTTAGTATCTTCATTGATGTTCCCTTTTTTCCAAGGGGGGTGAAAAATCTTGTTTGCGGTATTGATGACTAGTTAGTTGTCACCTTCGATAATTAGTTTTGAGTAGTTGAGCTTTATTGCATGAATGATGCCTTTTGTGGAGACATGTAGCTTCGGCGACAATGACATTGGTTTTACCTAAGTTGTAATTTTGTGCTGCTATTACGTCCCGTTTGTGATCGGATGATGAAACCTACTGAAGCATTATTGTCTTTGACCGAACCATCGAAGTTGATTTTGAACAAGTTGCTTAGTTACGTTCTTCATTACATTTAGCTAGCTTAGGTAAGAAGCTTGTATATGAGAGTATTCATCATACATCCGGGTGTATCATGAGCATGATTGCTCATTTGGACATATCCAAATGAGCAAAAATTAGTCGCCAAATGAATAATGAGCAAAAAATAGCATTAGGTGCACAATGCTTATGGTGCACCAATGTGTATAATAGAAGTTGTACTTGTATATAAGTATCACTCCTACATTCGGTTATAGTTTGGGAGTTACTTTTACCATCATGCATGAGAAACTCCTTCTCTAGAGTTTCTCTATTTACATGTGAGTGTTAGAGCTCAACACCATTAATAATGAATGTTCAAGGTCTTTGCTGTTTTAATTACATACAATCTGTAGCTTGTAAAAAAATTCATTCCCGTGCACCCTAAACCGTATTGGAGTCGCTAGGATTGTGCATAACAAACAAAATCATTGAAGTAACAAAGGCCTGTAATTTGGTTTGGGTGTGGAGGGATTTGTATGTGCAAAACTGTAAGAAAAATCATATCCAGAATTCGCAAAATCGGATCATTTATATTATTTTGGTTTCATCCAAAAATACAACTGTAAGATTTCATTTGTTATACATAATAAGTTGTTGGTACTTCGTATTTTCTCACATGAAATAATAGCTCTTAGCTAGATACTTTGATCACATGTGATAATATCTTCTAACAAACTCTTGTTAGTTAGTTAGATATTGGTTACAAGTTGTTATGCCTAGATTCTCTTTGTTATCTTCTTTCTAGTATATATAGCTCTTATGATGTAATAATACTCATTAAATAATAAGGATCAAAATGATTCCCTTGCTTCTCTCTACAAACTCTCTCTTCCTCTCTATCATTTTATGCTCTCAATAAACAAAGTTCATCTCAGTGTATGAACTTTGACATGGTATGAGAGCTTCTACACACGATTCTGCATTCATTGCTCCATTTCTTTTCTAACTGAAATGATTAAAGATCATCAGTTTCTACTTTGATCATTCAGCATTCATAGATTTTTTCGTCTAAACAAAGATTCAAAAAGAATCTGCTTATTCCTTCTTAAAACATTCTGTGATTCAGAAACTTTCTTACTGATTCATTATCAATGGCGAGTGAAAATTCACAAACAAACACACAACTAGATCCTTCACAAGATCCTAATTCTGCTAATTTTCTTCATAGTTCTGATGTAAATGCTTCAAGATTAGTTAACACAATATTCAATGGAGTTGGTTACAATGATTGGAAAAGATCAATGTTGATAGCTTTATCAGCAAGAAACAAGTTAAGCTTTGTTGATGGAAGTCTAGCCAAACCTGCAACAACTTCAAATAGTTACAGATTGTGGAGCAGATGTAATGATTTAGTGATATCCTTACTACTGCTAGAGAGATCTGGTTGGACTTAGAAGAAATATTCAATCAGACTTCAGGTCCACAACTGTTTTCAGTGCAACAGCAACTGGCAGATATACTCCAGACCGAAAATGAAGGTATTTCAACCTTTTTCACTAAAAATCAAGATGCTTTGGGATCAATTAGATAGCCTAGATCCTTTTCCTTCTTGTGTATGCACAAATTGTAGTGCAATCTCACTCAAAATCTAGAGAAAACACAACAAAGGCAAAGGCTAATACAGTTTCTCATGAAACTCAATGAGAAATTTGCTCATACTAGAAGTACAATTCTTATCACTACTACATTTAAGGGGCTAATTCAACCCCTGAAAACGTTGCATTAGGTGGCTATAAGCGTTGCATTAGGTCTATTGCAACTCTTTTAAATGCGCTGCATACGGTTTCGCTGCATTTGAGCTAATGCAACGCTTTATACCCTCAAATGCAACACTTCTATAAAGTTGTCAAAAAGCGTTGCAATAGGTCTTAAAACGTTGCATTTGATAGACAATTGCAACGCTTATTTTCACACTAAAAAGGCAACGGTTTATCAAGTTGCAACGCTTAATTGGAGAAGCAAATGCAACGTTTTTTAATGATCTCCTGTATATACGCATACTTATATACATTGTATTATACCTGCTAGAAAATTGTACTTAATTGTATTAGATACAAAATAAAATGTTAATTATGGTACACTGGATTACACAAAATTAAACTTAAACTAAGACAAGTCTAGAGTTCAACTTCAAAATAAAACCAATAAAGCTTATGTAACTGGTTCTCACTTCTCGCTACCCTACGATTGACCAAGAAAAAAATATACAAAATCACTATATATACCATATAGAAGCCCATGATAAGATCAACCATAATACATCAACAAGAGATCAATCAATATGTGCATTATCTTCGAGCTCCTCATTCAAATTTATCTGCAATGTGTAAAAATCAAGTTAATAATATGTAGCTTCCCAATAGAGATAACAAGTAAGAATAAAGGAGGATTGTAGTGTATATGGGGAGGGGGTGGGGTTGGCAGGCTTTAGTACCATTAGTTTTATAGAGAATTGAAGGCATGCGGTTGTGACTTAAGCTATGAATATGGCATGATAAATAGTCTACAACATAGATTACACCAAGTTATTATGTTTACGACCTTTGCTTATAGTACCCCCATTATATTACACACCTAACTCCGTAAGCCGTACCAGGATACCATTGACATGTAACTATCATCCTTTTACCATCTCACTCTCACCTTTCTTTTTAGCATTCAACTCCCCCTTTATTTTTCATAATACTAATCACTAAACCATTCAAAACAATGAAACTCTTAATCCTCTAGTTTCAGCTATATCCTACTAATGTGAAACTAGAAATTATCCAAACAACCAAAAAACCGTCATTCACTATTTTGGGTTGTTACTCGTAATACTCTTGCTCTTATTACATGCATTACTAATAAGATACACCTAACTACTGGTAAGTTATGAAGGTTATTCTGTTGGTTGCAACTACTAAATTAGAGGTTATTACTAACTTAATAAACTATGCAATTAAAAGATTGTATATGACTAAGCTACGTTTCTAGTTGTCTATATCTTATAGGTTGCAGCATACGTTAGTTGCTCAGTTGGAGCTACTAAATTAGAGGTTATTATTATGGTAATAAACTATACAAATAAAAAATTGTATATGACTAAGCTATATTTCTAGCTTGTCATATTTTATAGGTTGCAGCAACATATCTTAGTTGCTTAGTAGATTCACAATCAAAGAATAATGAATTATGAGTTTCATACCCCTGAACTTGTAGTAGTGTCAAGAGTCTCTTGTTGAGTTTGTGAATAGAATAATGGGAGTGATTATTCGAGCTAGCCATGTTATAACGTTATAATGTTGCAAGTCATCATTCAAGTTTTCTTCGAATATGATATATATAGCATACTAAGAAAAATAAGGAAATCATCTAGATTACTTAATGGAAGGAATAATAATAGATCAGACATCATAATAGTTGTACAAATTGAATAGGGTCCAAGTAAATCTATAAAAGATCTGGTGCTCCTAACTAGGTGAAACAATATAAGGTTTGGTATAGAGGCGGCAATTGGGAGAAGGTAGATCAAGGAAAGGAAGGTGGAGTGTGAAAGAACAATTGAATATTTGATAGTTCATAGCTAGGAAACAATCAGAATAAGCAAAAAATACACAAAGAGAAAACATCTACAGTTAAAAAAAGGTTTTTTAAATTTGTCAGCATCTATAAGAGAATCGAACTAGATCATAACCCATTTAGTTTAATACCAACTTACTAGTTGGAATGCAAAAGATTTGATTCCCGACGAGTTCAACTCCAAGACAACTACTCAAGTTGTTCATGTACGCCTACAGAAATGCAGAGTTTATTAGAGTTAAGTTGTGTATGTACTACAACTTCAAGTAACACAGTGCCAGACTTCAAGCAATTGTTAATAATTTGAATTGAAGCCAGGTTGCAACAATTATACACCAGGTTCAACTGTAGAGCTTCTTTTTATCACTAAAGTTGAAGGCTAACAGACATTTATGTTTGCTAATATCTAAGCCTAAGAATTTTGAAATTTACAAACTCAATTAATTCAATGGGGGAACATGAAGAATAAGGATATGTAGTTTTACCTCCCTCGCCTACGACAATCTAACTACCAGAAGATATCACATTGCTATAAATTATAATACCATATAGTGTGGTATATGCAACTCTGACTAGATATGAATTGATTCATTGGTACCCTAAGTTCCCACTTATTGGAAGATCCGACCTTCAAGCTTAGTAAATAACATTCGTAACAAAATCTGAAAAACAAAAATCATATTATACACATGATCTAAGAAATTTCATCAAGTAAACTATTTTCATATCTATTTTATTTATATGGTGACCAAAGGGGGAAGAAGAATATGGAAATGCTTTCATGATAGTGAGTTTTTGAAAATTTGAACTTGAATCAAGAGATAAGTGTTAAGAAGCCAAGTCAAGATAACAACATAAGCTTTAAAACTAATAAAACATAAGGTGAGATTTGAAATACCTTATCTCTACTAAATCTTTCTAATTATTTTCTAGAAACATAAAATGGATTTGGGAGCTACAACTTTATTTTTTCATTAACACTCAAACCAGCTCGGTTTTCACATTAAAACTAGGTAAGTCAATACACAAAAGAAATTCCAAGATCAACACTTTGTTTAATTTCACTATTGGCAGCACAAATATAGACCTTAAGCTAAAACTTTAGGAAACAAGACTTCCATTGTACAAGTTTTGAGAACAAATGCAGTTATGAGATCAAACATAATCATCAAAACACAGAGCAAATCCTAAGGGAATTGAAAAAATAAAAACTCACCATTAACCGAGCACTTTGAAGCTAGGAGGGTTGATACTAAGAAAAGCCAGCTGATCAACAAGAACAAGAAGTGTTTAAATGGAATTTATGGAAGGGAATACGATAACCCACTCAACCAACCAGACAACAAAAGATCTCTTGAAGACTGTAAATTCACATAAAGATAGAGACCTATAACTTTGAGGTTCAAAATTCCGCTGCATATATCACATGATATTGTTGCCTGTGAAAGTTTATATGTTAAAATGACAAGAGAAATTAGGCGTCAAACCGAAACTTACAACAAATTGGTAGGTTGGAAGGTTCAATTTGACAACAAGAGATAATCTTTTTGAGCTTTAGGGCAGCAACAACAAAAGTGAGCAGCAGGATCCTAGTATATTGATCATTGAACAACACCACAGAAGATAATCTCTAGCATCCTAACCTTCAACAAAGCCAAATCCTCTAAAAATTCACATTCTAACCAACCAGCCCAACCACAAAAACTCTAACATCTTCCTGAAGATAATAAACTTTCAACTGTAAATCAATCAAAACCCACGAAAATTAAAGATAACCCATCGAAGAAAATCAGGTAAATAACTTCATGCATATGGTAGAAATGCGTATGTGAAACTACAGAAACTAATCACTTAGGGGAAAAGCAAGAGATAAAAACCTCGGGATTGGGTTCGAAGTTAGGGGCAACGAGGTGGCAGGGGCACAAGAGAACCTTATCGAGGTCTTTGGTGCGATTGTTGGAAGTAAAATCCACCACGAAGAGGCCAACTTTTTCGCATAAGGCGTCGCCACTCCCTTCCTCCCGCCATCCTCTGCCGCCAGTGGAGCAGTCGCCGGAATTTCTTAAGAAGAAAGCTTCCGAAAAATCAGTTTTGATTTGAGAAGCCCTAGCTTTGGCTTCCTTGAACCCTTCATTTGCAGAGCTGGATTAGGGGGGGTTAAATTCTCCCTTGCATCATCTCTTTCTCTTGATATGTATAATGAAAATTGAGTTCTTCGAGAGTTTTTGGGGGTATGGAAATTGAATTCTTCTAGACTCTAGAGTGAGTTAGGGTTTGAAAGTTGTGAGAGGGTTCGTTTAGAGATGTGAGTGTGTTTGATATTTTGGAGGGTTTTTTTTGTCTACATTTTGGCTGAAGTTATTTGAATACTTCATTTCACAAAATGATGGCGGGCTAATTGAAACTGGGGGCATTAATATGCGTGCAAGGGAATTTTGGTCTGTCTTTCTCATCAAGTGCAACGCCCCTATTAAAATCGTTTCATTAGTGATATCAAAGACAACGATCAATAACTTATGGTGACAGTTAATTTAAAGGCGTTGCAATATCGTATAAAAGTGTTGCATTAGATATTCTAATGCAACGCTTTTTCTGAATCGTTGCATATGACGCGTTGCAATAGCTATTTAAAGTAGTAGTTGATGAATCCTCTTCCAACTATCTCTAAAGCATATGGAATGCTTTTGCAAGAGGAAGCTCATAAGGTTTTGAGCTCCAATTTCAGTTCAAAGAATCAGTCAAATATTGAAAATACTGCTTTCTTAGCAAATAGATCTTCTAACTTTCGTTTTTCAAGAAACACTGGATTTAACAATCCAAGATCAGTTGGTAGAAACCAACTATATTGTGAGCATTGCAAAATGAAAAATCATACTGTTGTGAAATGTTGGAAGCTACATGGCTATCGAAAGGATTTCAGAAGGAAAGAAAAGAAGGTAGCAGCTCATGTTCAGGCTGATTCTACAGATCAAGAGAATAGTGAATCTAATTCTGTTCATGCAACTTTTACTCAAGAACAACATCAACAATTCCTAGAGTTTCTCAAGACACAAAATCATAATGAAAACTCTGAATCACAACAGATTAGTTTGGTTGCAAGTTCACTCTTAACAGGTTACACTTGCTTACTTTCAAACTATAGCAAGATGTGGATATTAGATAGTGGAGCAACTGATCATATGTGTTCTGATCTGAGCTTATTTGATTCATTTACCACTCTCCTTAAACCTTTTCCTATGATTACTATTCCTAATGGCAAGTGAAACACAAAGGAAACATCAATATTCAGGGTGTTATCACATTGACAAATGTCTTACATGTGCTTGGATTTCAGTTTAATATGATTTCTATCTCCAAATTATGTCAAGAAGCTCAGAAGTCTGTGATCTTTGCTAATCATCAGTGTTTTCTTCAGGGCCCTTCCTTGAACAAGCAAATTCTGCTTGGTAAGTTGCAAAAGGGTCTATACATTTTGGAAAATAGCTTATTTTCTACTGAAGCTTCTCCAGCTCCACCTACAGCTTTGTCTTCATCAAGAAATACTACAATAGAAGAAGCCAAGCTATGGCATCTTAGATTAGGGCACATTTCTTTTGGAAAAATAAAGAATTTGAAAGGTATTGATGTACAAGGTTGTTTAGCTGAGAGTTTTTGCCATATCCGTCCTTTGGCAAAACATACTAGATCTCCATTCTTAGCTAGCTCTATTAAAACGAGCAAACCTTTTGAATTGTTGCATATAGATGTCTGGGGCCCTTATAAAATAGCAGACTCTTTTGGTTGTAATCAATTTCTTACTATAGTAGATGATTACACTAGAATGACTTGGACTCATTTCATGAAATATAAAACTGATTCAGACTCAATCATGGCCAATTTCTTTCACTATGTTGACACTCAGTTTGGTTTAAAAGTTCAAGCCATAAGATCAGACAATGCTCTTGATTTGACTGAAGGAGAAATGAAGTTATTGATTGAAAGACAGGGTATTCTACAACAGAAGAGTTGCAGCAACACACCACAGCAAAATGGGGTTGTAGAGAGAAAGCACAAACATCTCCTAGAAACAGTTAGAGCCCTTCTTATTAATCAAAATTACCTATTAGATACTGAAATCAATGTATTTTAACAGCTACCTATCTCATTAACAAAATGCCTTTGAAAAGCATTAATTTCAAAACACCTTTTGAAAAACTCTGTCATAGAAAAGCTGATCTTTCCCATCTTAGAGTTTTTGGATGTCTTTGTTATATTTCAACCACAATTACACACAAAACCAAGTTTGATTTGAGAGCACATCCTTGTGTTTTTCTTGGTTATCCCTCTAACCATAAAGCCTACAAAATCCTTGATTTAATTACTAATAAAATTCTTGTTTCTAGAGATGTCAAGTTTCATGAGAAACATTTTCCATTTCGTATTTCTTCTTCTCCTAATCTTTCATACTCAGTTCAATTTTTTCTTCCTGTTGCTACTACTGACCACTCTACACATCTTCCATCTTCTCTCCTTCCTATAGACACATCAACTACACCTACATTATCTATACCTACATTACCTACAAGTACATCACCTAATAATACATCACCTACTAATACATGATCACCTACTTCACCTATAAACACACCTCCTCCTCCTCCTTCTTCTCAATCATCAACCATTCCCATAATTCCTACTTCCACTTCTCATCATTCTTCTCTTAGAAGATCTTCTAGGCCTTTAAAACAGCGTACTCACCTTAAAAATTTTGTCTGTTCAAAACCTCCTAGACACTGGTATAACCTTGTTTCTTTTGACTCTTTATCTACTCCCCATCAAGCTCTCATTGCTACTCAAACTGCTGATTCCGAACCTTCTTCTTACAAAGAGGTTGCTAACAATCCTCTATGGGTTGAAGCAATGCACAAAGAGATTACAGCTCTACAGGAAAATGGTACTTGGGATATTGTTGCTTTACGTAAAGGTAAAAAGGCTATAGGCTGTAAATGGGTGTATAAAATCAAGAGATTGACTGATGGCTCTATTGAAAGATATAAAGCTATAGGCTGGTAGCTAAGGGTTTTACACAAAAATATGGTCTTGACTATCAAGAGACCTTCTCTCCAGTTGTTGAGATGTCTACCATCAGATGTTTAATCTCATATGCAGCTAGTCAAAATTGGCCTTTGTTCCAGCTTGATGTAAATAATGCTTTTCTTTATGGGTTTCTTCATGAAGAAGTTTATATGAAGCCTCTAGAGGGTGTTTCCATTCCTTCAGGGATGGTTTGTCATCTTAAAAAGTCTCTCTATGGTCTTAAACAAGCATCAAGATAGTGGTTTGCAAGGTTGGTTGATGCTCTTCTCTCTCAGGGTTTCTCTCAATCAAAGACTGATTATTCACTTTTTCTCAACATTTCTGGTGGTGACACTATAATTGTGGATGTATATGTTGATGACATTATAGTCACAGGTTCCAATGAACAGCTTATTACTTCTCTCAAGAGTTTTTTACATGATACTTTTAGTATCAAAGATCTTGGTCTCTTGCATTACTTTCTGGGCATAGAGATTTGTCATACTCCAACTGGTTATGTTCTCACATAAAAGAAATTCACTCATGATCTTCTAGTTGATTGTCCCTTTGATATTTCCAAACCAGCCATCACACCTTTTCCACTCAATCTCAAACTTACTGAAGATACCTCTTCTCTTTATTCTGATCCTAACATCTATAGATGTTATGTAGGAAATAAAATTGAATTTTCTTTCTCATACTAGGCCTGTCATTGCTTTTGCTGTTCAATGCCTCGGTCAATTCATGCACAGTCCCACTATTTCTCACATTCAGGCTCTCATTCATACCCTCAGATTCATTAAAAAAACTGCAGGTCAAGGTATTCTCCTTAAAGCTACTTCTTAGCTTTCTTTACAAGCCTTCACAGATTCAGATTGGGCAGCTTGTCCTACAACAAGAAGATCAGTTACAGGTTATGTTCTTCTCCTAGGAGATTCCCCTATCAGCTGGAAATCCAAGAAGCAAAGTACAATTTCTAGAAGCTCCTCAGAGGCAGAATATAGATATTTTCTCACATGAAATAATAGCTCTTAGCTAGATATTTTGATCACATGTGATAATATCTTCTAACAAACTCTTGTTAGTTAGTTAGATATTGGTTACAAGTTGTTATGCCTAGATTCTCTTTGTTATCTTCTTTCTAGTATATATAGCTCTTATGATGTAATAATACTCATTAAATAATAAGGATCAAAATGATTCCCTTGCTTCTCTCTACAAACTCTCTCTTCCTCTCTATCATTTTATGCTCTCAATAAACAAAGTTCATCTCAGTGTATGAACTTTGACATAAGTATATCATCGGACCAATCAATTGTTAAGATTTCATTTCATGGTCGAACTTTACTCAATGATATGTCGTAATAGTTCGCGTGCTAAACGATTATTGTAGAAATCATACACATTTGAGTAGCCAACATAAATTACTATGTTCACAAATCACAACATGTTTCATTTCCGCAAAAAATGCAGCCATAGAAATACAACAACATAACCAGTTCCTTCACTATCACCACCTATGATACCACAGGGTGTGAAAAAGTGAATCCCACACTCATAACTTTTAAAGTACACATTGGTACATAATTGTACCTTATTAAATTAGGAAAATACATATTAAAAAGAACATGAATAGAAACCATCGACGCATACATTCGAACGTAAAAGCACATGCACAATGACACATGCCTGGTCTTTGATATTCTTTAACTGATGAACCTTCTACTTTTTTATCAGGAAATCCCTCAAGGTTTGATCAGCGCTTAGTTTATGTGTGCGTCCTCGATTGTGAGCTGCAAGTAGTTCATGGTAGTAAAGTCCCCTGTAGAGTGCAGGGTTTTCGTCGTTGATAAGACCTTTAGCGGGTTCGATCAGGCCATCGTCCGGTGGACATAGAAAAACAGCTGCACTTTCTCGAGCTGACTTCGTGTTTGTGACTACTTGATGTTCACCACTTTTCAGCAATCCGTTACTAGCAACCTACAAACCCCAAAAACATGTACATTACCTTAGTAATTTAGATGCAAATTGTATGTGTTCTCGCATAGTATTGCTTATATGTAAGTTAGTCTTAGGATATGCAACCGCCAATTAAGTAACTATTGTGCATTACTCTTAAAAGTTATGTATTGTATACCTGCATGACATTGCCCAAGTTAACCGCAAAAACATCCTCAATGGGATCAATAGGGATCCATTCTCCATCCTTGATAAATTGAAGTCCTGAAATATCGCCTTGCATAACAACGGTTATGATACTACGGTCCCTATGCCTTCCGGCTGCCAAAGTCAGAGTAGGATCAGGGCATGGAGGGTAATGATTCACATTCATGTCTACGACTTCACCTAGTTTTGCTTTCATGAAGTAATCACTTTCTAGCCCTAGTCCCTCCGCAACTAGCTCTAGGAGTGCGATTCCCACTTCGTTCACTTTCGTTGTAAATTCTCCAATAACATCCCTATAATAAATCCGCACATTAAGATCATATATAAACTCACTTTTGTCGTAAATGTCTCCAATCAACCAATTTAAAGAAATGACATTTTAAGTGGTATAAGAAATTGTAGGACAAACGATTTGAATTATAACGTTTTACCTGTATTTAGCAGGTTTATCAGGCCAGTATGGAGCGCATTTGTCAACTGGTAAGCATCGTTGCGTAATTCCATCCCTCCAAAAGTGAAGCTCTTCAGCAAAGTAATTGTAATTACTTGTATACAAAGTAAATATATCTTTGTGGTTGTAAGAGATATATTTTTCTTTATCCTCTGCGGGAAGCTCAAAAAATTCCTTGATCACTGTTCTTGCTTCTTTTAGTAATTCGCTTGGCACCCCATGATTTTTAACCTGCAAACCAATTCGTTCATCAACAACTCACATAAAGCGAGAAATAGTATAAACTTTTTTTAGGGGAAAAACCGAAACTTTTATTAAAGGAAATAGTATAAACTACATTGTTATAATTTTGAAGTTTGAATATTTTAGAATTAAGAATCGAAGATTATTGTAGTATTATTTTCTTTGAAAAAAGAAGATAATCATCGATCCCCTAAAATATACTACCTCCGTTCCAAGTGTATTGCAACATAGGGGGTTGGCACATTCGTTAAGAAAAGCAAAAAAGTGGGTCATCTTCCCCACTTGCATCATGTGATAATAAGTAATGAAGAGAGAGAAAGGTTGCACATGTGATCTTTTTTGTGATTAAAATAGAAAGGTTGCAATTAATATGAAATTGTCAAATAAGGTAAAGGTTGCAATACACTTGGAACGGAACGGAGGTAGTATAAAGTTTATTAGATACCCACTAATATTTGTTAACGTATCTTAATGTTTTAATCAACAACACAAAACTAACCTGAAAGGCTCCAATTTCTTTAGAAGCCTTCATGACCTCGGCAATCACTTCGGCACGATCTTGACCGCCCTTGGCTGCCTTGCCGAGGTCGATGATCGGTACGGTCTGCTCGCTTTTGGGTTCAAGACCGTGCTCTCCTGGCCTTTTTTCAGGTGGAAATACATAGCTTTTAGGCAAGGTCTTGCCATCACACCAACTTTGTACGAATAAATCAATTGACATGTTTAATCACTTTAATCCTAAATCCTTACCTTCAATGATTTTATTTGTGATTGGTGTGCTGGACTGAAGAGTGGAAAACCACTATATGTAGTAATGTAAGAGGTAACGAGACCATGCAATAAATTCTTCACCTAACTTCAAAGAGACGCCTACTAACCCTTACTCCTGCGTAAGAACATGTACAATGGTAAGACTAGCATCCCACTAGTCTTATCATTTTTCTCATTCTCTCTCCTTTCATCTTTCTTACACCTCATATCCCACTAACTCTACACCAACTCATCCAATTGAACTCACAATGGGTGGGTTGGTTTTAATTAGTTTTTCAATTTCTCTCTCATACTTTTACTATACCCTACCATATAATCTATTTCTTATCCAATAATATAAAAAATCTTTATTTTTATATTGACTAGATTATTTAAATTCAGATTTAATTAGTGAAAGTTTAATTATTAATTATGCATTTTAATAAATCATATTTTCATATTAAAAATAGTTTTAAAATGTTGTTGGTTATTTGGATTATTTTGCGAGTATGGACTATTTCTGTAAAATGGATTATTCGAATCCATTTATGAATATTGGCTTAATTAGGTGAATATTAAAGTTTTTTGATGGAAGAAAATGAGTAGAAAGAAAATTAGGTTAGAAAATAGTATGTGAAATTATGTCAAATTTAGACTCATTTTATAGATAAAAAAATAATGTAACCCTTGGTGAATATTTTTTGTTATAATTATTGGCAAAAATATTTGTGTTAACTTTACAAAGGATATTGCCTAAAAAAAATTACTATTAAACTACAAGAGAGCAATAAAGAGTGTAGAGGGAAAGCAGGAGAAATTGCAGGCATCCTCCACGCGTCAACAGGGCCAACATCTGTCAGTGGTCCCTGATAGAGATGGCAATATCCAATGGATGATCCATCACCCGCTCCACCCGAAAAAAATAAAAGGGTGAAAAACCGAGTTAAATGGATGATGGACCGGTGACGGGTGAATGTGTAACGGGTGATGGATGGATTAGGGTGAGAAAGTTTCATCCATCACCCGATCCATCACCCGTTTATCACCCGCTTATCACCCACTCCATCACCTATTTCTTACATTTTCTTAAATATTTATCATTTTATCTTCATTAGTATCATAATTTTCACTTTTGATTACTATCGACATGTTTTCATAAACTTAACTAATCTTAATTTGACATGAAGTTAATATATAAATTGTGATTTTACAAGTTTGATTTAACTTTTCTCATACAACTATCTTAAATGGATGATCACCCTGTCCACCCGGTTCACCCGCGGGTAGTGGATGGATGGATGCGGGTGATGGTCTAACCGGGTGACGGATGGATGGATGAGAGTTGATCTAACAGGGTGATGGATGCGGGTGATGCCTCACCCGACCCAAATCCCACCTGTTGCCATCCCTAGTCCCTGACGCGCGTCAGGCCACTGACAGTTGAATTTTTTTTCCCGTTTTTTCCGCTAAAACGCATGAATTGTTTCCTATGCACTGCCGTTTTACACCACAAAACAGAAAAAATAAATAAAAATGCATCACTTTTCATTGCCACATGTACGCATATTACTGGTGGAGGCACGCCATCCGAGGCATGAGTTGGTCTGGCAGTTGGGACCAACTCCATTTTTCTCAAGACTAGACTAATTGGCCACAATGGTAAAATCATTTAAGACTTCGTCTTAACATCCTTAGACTAATTAAAACCACCCCATTGTACATGCTCTACCACTACTGTCTTCAGTGAAAAACTGAAAATGACGGCTTTTAGTCTTGGGCTTGGAAATTCTTTTTTTTTTTTTATGGCACGGGCTTATTTAGTGGCGGATCTAGAATAGCCTATAGTCCGTTTTTGGTGCTCCTTGGAGCACGGAGCATGGTGCACCCAGATTTTAAAACAAGTTGGTAGAAAGAACATATAGTGAACTCTGGGAGAACATAACATTAAAAGGTCGTCAGAAGAAACATATAGTGAACACTGGGAAAAATAACATTAAAAAAACATATACTTAAAACAAAAAGAACAAAATACAAAATTTCAAAGAACAAAATACTATTTTTAAAGGACAAAGTACAAATTTAAAAGATCATACGAAAATCTAAAATAACCTAGCAATTCTAATTGAACATATACTTGAAACAAAAAGAACAATATGTGAAATTTCAAAGAACAAAATACCTTTTTAAAGAAAAAAGTACAAATTTCAAAGAACATACGAAAATTTAAAAAAAAACCCACAATTTTAAAAGAACATATACTTGAAACAAAAAGAACAAAATATGAAATTTCAAAGAACAACAACAACAACAACTGAAACTGTCGCCAAAGGAGATGGCATCGACAAGAGTAATAAAAAGTTTTTAAAAGGGTTTAAGTTTTAAGAATTTTTTTTAAAAGATTCTGAAAAACAAGGTTTACACCAAAAAGTTTTAAAAGAGGTTTTCAAAAGGTTTTAAATGCCAACACAATTGGGAAGAACAAATAAATGCAGTAATCACACCCCTTCCTCCACATGGATACTGCCCCTCCACCCACTTCTATCCAACGCCATGCTCTCCTCAATCCCAAGTAGCCTCATGTCACTTTCAATTACCTTCATCCAAGTCATCTTAGGTCTTCCCCTACCCCTTACAATTTGATTACTCCTCAACTCTTCAATTCTTCTCACCGGTGCATCACCTGATCTCCTTTTCACATGACCAAACCATCTTAACCGATTCTCCCTCATCTTTTCTTCAATTGATGCAACTCCAACTTTTTCCCGAATCACTTCATTTCTTAATCGGTCCTTCCTTGTGTGGCCACACATCTACCGCAACATACGCATCTCCGCCACGTTCATCTTATGAGCGTGACATTGTTTCACCGCCCAACATTCGGTGTCATATAACAAAGCAGGCCTAATTGCCGTACGGTAGAACTTTCCCTTCAATCTTTGGGGAATGCCAGAATCACAAAGGAAAGCGGTGGCACTTTTCCACTTTAACCAACCCGTGTTAATTCTATGAGCCACGTCTCCATCCAGTTCTCCATCCTTTTGGAGAATGGATCCAAGGTAACGGAAGACGTTCGATCCTTGAACCACTTTGCTATCCAAAGTGACCGCCCCTGCCTCGTTGCTTGTAACCCCACTGAACTTGCACTCCATATACTCCGTCTTACTTCTGCTTAATCTAAAACCACAAGCTTCTAATGTATCCCTCCACAATTCCAACTTACTCTCAACACCTTCCTTTGTCTCATCCATCAACACAATATCATCCGCAAACATCATACACCACGGTATATCATCTTGAATTGACCTCGTTAGTTCGTCCATCACTAAAGCAAAGAGAAAGGGACTAAGTGCAGAACCTTGGTGCACTCCGATAGTAATAGGAAACTCTGCTGTCCTCCCCATTGTGGTCCGCACACTCGTAGTTGCCCCCTCATACATATCCTTGATGATATTTATATATTTTTGTGGAACACCTTTCTTTGCCAACGCCCACCAAAGTATTTCCCTTGGTACTCTTTCATATGCCTTCTCCAAATCAATGAAAACCATATGTAGATCCTTCTTCCTATCACGGTAATGTTCCATTGTCTGTCTCATGAGGTAGATGGCCTCTATAGTCGATCTTCCAGGCATAAATCCAAATTGGTTCTCCGATATCTTCACATGTTTCCTAAGTCTTTTCTCAATCACTCGTTCCCAAAGTTTCATCGTATGACTCATTAGTTTGATGCCTCGGTAGTTGGTACAATCTTGTACGTCGCCTTTGTTCTTATATAAAGGAATCAAAGTACTCTTCATTCCTCCACTCTAATGGCATTTTGTTGTGTCTCCAAATCATGTTGATCGAAGAATGTTGTCAGCCATTCGATTCCTCTCCCCCCTAAACACCTCCAAACTTCGATAGGTATGCTATCTGGCCCCGTAGCTTTCTTCAATCCCATCTTTTTTAATGCAGCAACGACTTCTCCCTTTTGAATCCTCCTCATAAACTCTCGATTTAACATACTTGGCGGGATGTGTACATCCCCGATGTCTTGTGCGTTATCACCATTGAATAAGGTATCAAAGGACGTATTTCATCTATCTTTTATCTCCTCATCCTCCACAAGCACTCTTTGGTCCATACCCTTCACGCATTTCACCTTTCTTATGTCTCTAGTCTTCCTGTCCCTCATACGCGCAATTCTGTAGATGTCTTTTCCCCTTCTTTCGTATCCAATCTTGCATAAAGCTCTTGGTTTACCTTTGCTTTAGCTTCCCGTACTGCCTTCTTGGCTTCTCTTCGAGCCTCTTTGTACTTCTCATAGTTCACATCACTTCTATCTTTTCCCAAAAGTTTATAACCTTCTCGTTTGTTTTTTATCGCTTGTCTCACCTCCTCGTTCCACCAAGATGTGTCCTTACTCGATGGTACAATTCCTTTAGATTCTCCAAGGATCTCTTTCTCCACTTCCTTTATACTAAGTTCCATCTTTGTCCATTTCGAATCTACGTCCATTTTCGTGTTACAAGACCAAATATCTTTACTAGCCATCTTAGCTAGGAAGTTCTCTTTGTGCTCCCCTTGGAGCTTCCATCACTTGATTCGCGGCTCCACATTGGGTCTTCTCTTTCTTAAAGACTCCCTACCGCGAAAATCAAGTACGACTAGTCTATGTTGGGTGGCTGCGCTCTCACCCGGTATCACCTTGTAGTTTGTGTAACTCTTCCGCCAAGCACTCCTTACTAAAAAGAGGTCAATCTGACTCGCACTACTTCCACTCCTATACGTCACAAGGTGAGATTCTCTTTTCTCAAACCAAGTGTTCATAATACTAAGACCATATGCTAGTGCGAAATCCAAGATACCACTTCCAACTTCATTTCTCTCCCCATACCCAAAACCTCCATGAATGCTCTCAAAGCCAACTCGACTAGTGCCCACATGTCCATTAAGATCCCCACCAATGATCAACTTTTCACTAATAGGCACTCGTTGCACAACCTCCTCTAAATCCTCCCAAAATTGTTGTTTAATAGATGCTTTCAATCCCACTTGCGGCGCATATGCGCTTATGATAGTCACCGCCTCCCTCAGTAATACTAGCCTGATACTCATAATGCGGTCGCTCTTCCTCGAAACTTCCACCACATCATCAATAACATACTTTTTTTTACAAAGAACAAAAAATGGAATATCAAATAACATATAATTTAAAAAAGCTGACAATTTTAAAAGAACATAAAGTATTATACAAAATAACATTTAAAACATGTTCTTTAACTAACATTAATGGAACATTATGTATTATTCAAAGGAACATTAAAAAGTTCAAAATAAAAGTGCCAATTAAAAGAATCTACAGGAATAATTAAAAGAACATATAAAAATAATCAACAGAACACACAGATACAACACATCCAAAAAAATGGAAGAACGCCTGGAGAAGCTGGAGTGAGGAGGAGAGAGAAAGAGACGCCGGAGTGAGGAGGAGAGAGAAAATGCTGGTGAATGTTGCCCTAACTCGCTGCTTTGCCCTAATCGTACTCTAACCCGCCGCTTTGCCCTAACCCTAGTCCACTGCCGCTTCTTCCTAACCCCTAGCTCGTCGGTGCTCCCCTCCCCGGCGCTTTGTGAAAATTTTTCAAATAGGCTATGCATAATTGTATAATACTCTTTCCGTCTTTTAACTCTAGTTTGCAAATGAAAGATTGAGGGAAGAATTTGTAATGTTGGCAAACAACTATTACAAAATAATTCATTTGTACATAGGTTAATTTTTCGGAAGTGACTTTGCGTTGAATTTGGTAGAAAGTTTCTTTGCTTGATGTTGGAGAACTTTTGGAGGATTTGAGCAGGCCGGGTCGAGGTCGCGGATGTGGGCGTTGGCACGGTGTGTTCACGGGTACCCGGTCCGACTTTATTCTCGGCAAAATATGAAAGTTGCGAGATTCTTGCTGATTTATTGCCGTCGAGGTTATCATGTAGCTGTTACTTCCTTATTTCTAGAGTAAATGATCACGTTCTTAGGCAGTTACCCTTTCGGTGTCCCTAGTTATATTTCGCTAGTTCTTCTCTTTGGATAAATAGTGATAGGAAATCGTCCATTGCATTTTCTCTTCTTCGCTCTTTAGCCTGGGCAATATTCAAGAACGTTTTATGTCGACACCGGAAAGGTGGAAGTCGTGTATCCTTGGAGGTTGATTGCTAAGAGGTCGTGTGTCTTATAGGAGCAAACAATGTTTCATCCGCGCCGTCACTATCATATACGTTTGTTCCATTTATCGCCGGTTTTTGTTCCTACACATACTTCTCAGAATTGAGAACAAACTAGAATCATTAAAAGATAGGACACAAAACTCTCATGCACGGAAGGAGAGACGAACTTTATTCACCAACAAACTACAATTAGTCATACTAAAAACAAGAATGAAATTGAAATTGAGACTTACCATCATGTCCCCGATATTTTATGGAGGCTAGGGTTCCTTTGAATGAGAGAAGAGCACAAGTGATATGGGGCTTACCATCGTTAATCTATTCTTCTTATGTGAATTATCTTTGCTTGCTGGCTAGAGCCTAGTACCTTAAAAACAAAGAGTTATATGCAGTGCCGGCCCTGAGCAGGGCAGGCGAGGCGCCCGCCCAGGGCCCAAGAAAGGAAGTTCATATTTCATGCTTTTGGTTAAAAGTGTTTGCGTGCATTTGCTTAACAGGCACCGCTTGGAGCACAGTTGTTGAAATCTGAATGCTTTAACATCCTAATGTTTCGTGGGGACACGGTTCAACTCTTTCTTCGTTTTTTATTTTTGTCACAATACCCTTCATCTTTTATTCTTGCTTTTTACCCTTTCTTCGTTTTTTTATTTTTGCTTTTTCCCATTCTTTCTTTGATTTTTATTTTACCTTTTCCCCATTATTTATTTGTTATTCATTTTTCCCCATTATTTCTTTGTTATTCATTTTTGCTTTCTTTCCCCGTTCTTTCATAATTCAACAAATGACCCTTATTCTATATCTTTCCCCATTCTTTCATAATTCAATATTTTGGAGTATTACTTTATGTCAGTATCATTTCATATAGAAATGATATATTAGTATCATTAAAATATCATTTGTTTATATCATTACAATAACTAAATTTTATTTATATAATAATTAATTTTTATTTTCTTTTCCTACGTCATCAATACTGTTTCAATTTTCCAAAATATTGAAGAAATCTAACCCAATGTAGCCAATTATTTAAATATATATATTATTGACTTTATAAGGGCCCTTATTGGTTGGTTCGCCTATAGGCCCCGTAACGTCATAAACGACCCTCGTAGAAGTGACCATATATGCTACATGTGTGTAATAAGTTAGGTGCCCATTTTTTTAGCTTCGCCCGGCCCTATAAAGGTCAGGAATGGCCCTGGTTATATGTGGAAAAATAGCCAAATGCTCTGACCCAATTGAGTTCAAATGCTCTGTGTTTGGCCGACAACATTGTGCCTATGAGCATTATAGCATTGGCGCCAAGAAAAATCCATGCATTTTTTTTCTTGTCCTCAATCCATGTTCGATTACGTATGGAAAAAATTATTAACACTCATTTTAGTTCAGCCTGTGTAAAACTAAACTAGTATTTTAGCAATGTGCTCAAGAACAAACAGTTTAAGGTAGCTACCGTCGAAACTCAATTGTAAACTAGATTGCCACTATGCACATAATAAACTTACTAATTAGTAAATGTCAAATTACAATCAATTCTACCTTTGCCAATAAATGCTCCTTTTCTTAAATCCGGAGCATTTGTTTTGCAGCAAATGGGACTTTTTAGAGAAGAGTGATGGGCCTTATATTTGAAACGTGATTGGTCTAATCGGCCAACAATATACTTTTTAAGTAAGGAAAATAAGTGTTCCAATTAATCCATAGTAAAGGGAAGCAATACTAAAGTTATGTTTATCTCTTCTACTAAACCTACTTTTACTAAAGTATCATTTTTTGTTAAAACTTCAATGGGCCCAATACATTAGTCATCCTTCTTCCATCTCTTAAATGTGGGATACAGTCGCATGTAGTACAATTAACATGCTTAGACTCACCAAATGTACTAAACCTCTAAAAGTACGACCTTCTGATTCTAACAAATACTCTCATGATGTTGGCTAAGTACATAAATTAAGAAATAAAATAAATCAATAGGAATTACACTAATCACAATATCCCAAATATAAAAGAAATTCAAAATAACAAAATCATAAAATAAACATGGCTTCGCTTACTTCGTCCTAGAAATGAACTATTCACTCATAATTGAAGCAAGAAACAAAAAAAAACATATTGATTTTAGCATTCGTAATTATCAAAAACAAATTAAGAAAATTGAACTAAGGAGTTGTTCGTTATCCTTTTTTGTTTTCACTTTTCAGTTTTTTTGAAAACTAAAAACAAAAACTGAAAACCACAAAAAGTGGTTTTCACTTTTTAGTTGTCAATTTTCATAATCATTATGTTCCTAATAAATTTTACTAACTTTTTAATTCATTATCGGACATACTCCATATAATATAGCTTATCAAATACATAAACAAAAAACTGAAAACTACAGTGATACCAAAAGCACCCTAAGTAATAAAGTACTAGAAAACAATAGAAGAAATAATTACCAGACAATAAACGAAATATTCAAACTTTTGCTTAAATTAATAAATTAGTCAAAACAATCTAATACGATGGTTTAGAGAGAAAACTAATACTGTGGAGAGCTAAAATCGATAAAGAAAGTGTCTCTAACGAAATAAACAATTTACAATGCCACATTGAAAAACATGCCAAAAATGACCTCCTGGATTCTGCTGGTCAACCGGGCAAGGTCGTCCAGTCAAGCAACGATCAACTTGTTCGTAAAATCTTAAGCATGCTTTGTCCGGTCAATCGGGCAATATTGGTCTATCGGGTGGCCTTGCATGGTCGATCGGGCAACCGTACAATAAAATGGGTCAACGTGTGAAAAGGTTATATAGCTCTCAAACTAAGGACATGAGACCTAACCTTAGAAAGCTTTTCAATTATAAATATTCACCTGATTGAAATTACTTGATTATCAACTTCAGATAAAAAGATATGGGTTGACAAATGATTTTTAGGTGGCTTTTTCATTGGCTTTTAGCTTTTGACTTATGGATATGGTCAAATATTTAAAAAATATATTTGGTAAACGACCTTTTGGCTGAAAAGTCAACTTTTTATCCAAAAGACAAAAATTGCTTTTACTAGCTTTCAGTTGTCTTTAGGCTTTTGCTTTCAATTGTATTAAATAACCAACATTGACAACCGCTTCTACTAAACACTTTTATAACAGCTAATCATAAAGCCATTCAAACAAGCCACAAAAAATAGTCGGTCAAACCAACCACCACGAAAAGCCATCAACCAATTGTCAAACACCCCTATGATAAAAGTATAGAGCTGAACTAAATTGAACTGAACTGAACTGATGGGAGCTGAAGTGAACTGAAAATAAGCTGGGGAGAACAGGCCCTCAGTTCAATTTAGTTCAGTTCAGTTAAGTTCAGTTCAGTTCAGCTCTCTACAATACTTTTACTCTCACATATCACCATTCATTTCAGTTCAGTTTAGTTCAGTTCAATTCAATTCAGTTCAGTTCAGTTCAGTTCAATTCAGTTCAACTCAGTTCAATTCAATTAAGTTCAGTTCAGTTCAGTTAAGTTATTTTATGCCGAAGAGAACAGACCATTAGGGCCTGTTTAGATTTATTGAAAACAACTGAACTGAACTACACTGAATTGAATTGAATTAAATTGAATTTAATAAATATATAAATATAATTTAAACAATAATAATATAAATATTAAATAATAATTATGATGATAGGTAATAATAATGAATAATTATTAATGAGTAATAATAATTGTATTTTGGATATTTTTAAATGATAATTATAAATCAATAATATTATTAATCATAAATTAATAATAATAATGATTATAATAATAATTAATAATAATTATTTTATAGTCTTTGTATTAATATATTAACACCTGATGATGATTATATAATAACAATAATATCTAAGAATTAAATTAATATTACTATTTTAATAATTAGATTTAATTATATGTTAATATTTAGTAATAAAATAATGATTGGGTCGGACCGTGCAAAATTACATCATAAACCATTTTGACGTGATTTGATTGGATTATGGGATGAAAACGCGGGTTTATTTGTGTTTTTAACCTAA
Source organism: Patellifolia procumbens (assembly GCA_947645195.1). Taxonomy (NCBI): domain Eukaryota; kingdom Viridiplantae; phylum Streptophyta; class Magnoliopsida; order Caryophyllales; family Amaranthaceae; genus Patellifolia; species Patellifolia procumbens. Next base: position 4,058,825 of record CANSGD010000955.1, read on the forward strand.
CATGTTCCTCCCTAATGATAATAGTAATAATAATGAATTAATCTATAATAAACAAAATAATATACATATAATATAATAATTATAATAATACTTAATAATAATGAGACAAAAATAAATAAATAATAATAATAACAATATAATAATAATAATAATAATAAGAGAAATTAGTTAAATAAATTATACCAACATAATGATATTTAACAAAATGGTTATAAAAGAATGGGAGACTGAACTGAACTGAAATTAAGCTGAAATGAACAGGCCCTTAGTAACAATCTCTTTATTTCAACTTATTTTGTTTATTTGAACATATATAAATTTAGTTAAATTTATTAGACCGTCTGAACTAATTACAACTTATATGAACTTATACAAACCTTATATAGTTATATGTGAGATGGTCAAATCTTATTTTTTCTTATTTGAACTTATTAGTACTTATAAGAACCTATCTAAACTTTTACTTTCTCCAAATCTTTTTAAATGTAATAAATGCACTTTTGAGCATCCTATTACTTTGATAACAAATATAATTACCTACTAAATGATAATAATAATTCAATAATATAAGTAATCATTATTATTATTACTACCTCCGTTTTTTTAATATGCACATTTCTCCATTTTGGGGTGTTTTTTTTTAATTGGCACATTTCTACCTTTTGCCATAAATGAAAGATTGGCCCACCTAATTATTACACTTCTCTCCTACTTTTCTTTCCTTCTCTCTACCTTTTTCACTTTTTCCTTACTTTTACTAACCTTCTCTCTTACTTTTGCACTTTTTCCTTGGTTCTTGTGAAAACCCTTAGGTGCGTATTAAAAAAAAACGGAGGGAGTATTAAATTAATACTTATTGATGATTGTAATAATCACAATAATATTTGATAATATTATCAATTAATAAAATAAAAAATAATTACTATTGTTAGCAATAATAATAGTAATGAGGATATATATACTATTTAACAAAATAATAGTATTAAGCAATAGTTAAAAAAATAAAAAAAAATAAGTTTAACAATTATAATAATATCAACAAAGATTTTGAACTAATTAATGGAGTTAAACTAAACTAAACTGAAAATAAGCCCGAGAGAACATGCCCTAACTCTCCTATGAGACCATCTCATAGGCGCGTTCCAATTAAACCAGTGATGAGATCATTGTGATGTGATCCCATGCGCAAACCCTTGGTTCATGGTTTTCAGACCGCGACGATAATTATTTGCTAGAAAGTCTTAACTATTCGACAGAAATTACTAGCTACTCCCTTCGTCCCCTAATAGATTTTCCATTTGCTTTTTTTGAAGTCAAACTTTGTAAACTTTGACCATGAATTCTCGCCTATATATAATATAAATAATAGTCAATTTAATCTTGTTAGATTTGTCTTAGCATATACATTCAGAATATTAAAATTTTATAATTTATGCTATTATATAATATGAGATATAAGCGGTTAAAGATGTGCATTGAAGACCGTGCAAAAAGCAAATGGGAAATCTAATGGGGGACAGAGGGAGTATTTGATAAAATCCATAACTATAAGTCTATAACTTTTTCTGACTTGGAGTACAAAAAAATAACACCTAATTATGATCACGGAAACATAAATACTATAACTACTAGGTATAAATTAAACTAATAGAAGGTATATAATACATCATAACTAATAAACTTTATATCATAATCAATGACTAAATTTAATATAGATGCACTTTAGAGGCTGGGTTTAGGGGATATCTTGACGGGAGGGCTTTGGAGATGTGGGCTGAGTTTGAGGATGGATTTTGAGGGGAGATGGTTTATTTGTTTGAATTGACTATATATTGTACATGCATACTAATTGGTCAGAAAATCGTAATTAGGTCGAAAAGGCATAACTACTATTACTCTGAATACTTAATCAAATAATTATTGGTCTGAAAAACATAACTATGTCATGTCATCCATAACTAGTCACGTCACCTATGAGACTCGTGAGACCTGACACGTCAACCATGAGACTGCTTCATGAATTTACAAATTTTTATCTTTTACGAGTAATCAATATGATTTTCCTAAAAAAAAAAGCTTTAAAATGATAAAATTACTCTCTTTGTGCTAACTTTCTCACTGGTGGGCTTACACAACCTGTTTGCGTTTTAGCTAGGGACAATTGCTTTTGGAGTTAAACCAAGAAAAAAGGTAAAAAGAATAGGGATTGAAGTAAGAAAAAAGTGAAAAGGCGGTGAGAAGAAGGGTAAAAGTAAGAGAGCGAAGAACTTATATGTGGAACAACCTACGATACGAAGAAAAAAAAAAGAGTCCTTGATAAATAAAACAGAAGTTATTGGATGAGACAAGTTTCATTGAGCACCTTAATTGAGACTAAAAAATTCATAACCTGAAAGGAGAAAATGAATAACTGAAAGACAAAAATCATTAAATGAAACACTTAACTCATTAACTGAAATGCAAAAGTGAACAACTTAACGGAAAAATGAATAATTGGTAGGAACAAAAATCATAAACTCAAAGGCCACATTCATCAACTAAAAGACCAAAATTATTATCAGAAACTTATTTTATTAATTATTAACTTAAAGGCAAAAATGAATAACTGAAGCCAAAACTCATAAACTGAAAGACTTAACTAACTAACTAAAAGCACATAATCATAATTTGAAATTCATTATCTGTAATCATCATCTGAAAGGCAAAAATTAATAAATGAATCCTTAAAAATATATTCATTTTCATACTATGGGTCAGACCTAGTGTGACTAAACTATGGGTCAGACGGGCTGATCAATAATTTTATTAAATAATAACATCCCTTATGCCCTGCTCTTTTCAACTTATTTCAGTCCTCATTAGAAAAATAAGTTTAGATTTGTACAAAAAAAAAGGTTTGACCCTTTCACATAAAAGTTCAGATAAGTAAAAGTAGTTGAAAAGAACATACCCTCAATAGATTAATATATCTATTAAATTAAAAAAGACATATTACCGATCATGAATTTTTGAGATCCATAGATAAAAACCTGTGTTATGACGCAAATTAGATGGTGCAGGGAGGAGCACCATGAGCATGGTGCTCCATGCCCACGTCATCATGTACGTCAGCATGTTCGCAGTGTATATAGGATTTTTGCCAGTGTACAAAAAAAACTCCCATTGTACATTAACCCCAAATGTACATCAGATTTATTTATTTTTCTCTGTCCTCCATAATTGGACATTTTGAATTCATTTCCCTAAAACTTTTCCCTCCAAATGTTCCAATTAATTAACTTTTGCATATGTTCTTTTATATAACTTTATTGTTCACTATGATTATTAAACATGCTCATTTATTTATTTCAAATGTTCATTGTATTATAATACTCAATTTCAAAAAAAAATTGTTCCAATTAACTTTGACACAAAAACTTAATGGGTGAACATATATTTTTGACAAAATACATGTGTATCCAATTAGTGAACATATGAATTATGGTATTGTACACATGTGTAAGCGAGTGAACATTGGTAATTGTACAATAGCTTACATGTAAGTGTACAAACAATCATATTTGGGTGTACATATGTCAAATAATTGATACCTGGACATATATATAATGACATTTGCAAGATAGGGAAGACAAGGATATTATTATTTGACATATGTACACTCAAATATGATTTTTTGTACACTTACATGTAAGCTATTGTACAATTACCAATGTTCACTCGCTTCACACATGTGTATAATACCATAATTCATATGTTCACTAATTGTATACACATGTACATTGTCTAAACCTATAATTGATTTGTACACTTACATGTAAGCTATTGTACAATTACCAATGTTTACTCACTTTACACATGTGTACAATATCATAATTCATATGTTCACTAATTGTATACACATGTACATTGTTGGAGTATGAGGAAGTGGAAAGAAAAATGACAGTAAACCCCTTCCTTTGCATTTAATGGTGAACAGTAACTTGTCAAATCAATTACTTTTTGAATTTCATTTTGTACATTGACGAACACTCAATGTACACTGAGCAGTCAGACCAGCTTAAAAATCCGTGTTTTGTTCTACTTTTACTACGTTTTGGACAAGGAGCACCATGCTCATGGTGCTCCCTTATGCACTATCTACGTATTGGTGTTATGATGTTTTTTTGATACAAAAAGAAAATCAAATATTTATCATTTGAAAAAGAAAAAACTTCCATTGACGAGCATTGGTAGACGTCCTAATCTAAAAGGGGGTCCCACAGTAATTAAAAGGATTAACCGGGTTAGTTGCATGTTGTGGTGGTGCTTCATACACCCTTCAACTATTTGATTTGGAGCCATAGTGGACGATGTGCATGGAAACCATTATATTGAATACTTCAAGAATTTATCCCCACAGAATTATATGCATTTCTTCATCATCATTTTGGGCATTAATTATATTTGGCAAGATCTTCATATTTACTCCAAAGTTGGCAGGAAAATGTCCCATAATTGATTAATTGTGCCTTGCAGTTGCTGCCTTGCAAGTTGTACTGTAAGTAAGGTTTAATTCCTGTACTACCTCTCACTCGTAGCGTGGCTCTATTTATTTCACAACTTCAAAGATTTAGAGATAACATTTCGATTTCGTGCCCGCTATTTGATGTTGAAGTTAGGTTTGGTTTCAATGCAAAAAAAAGTTAGGTTTGCTTACTAGTGGTAGTACATCTAAAATCGCAAATGTCCATAATTTTGGGATCTGACGTAGCTTTTATAATGGAGGTTAGTGCATGCATAACTGGTTACGAGCATGGGTGCTTGTAACTTAGGTGGTTCGGGAAGAGGACATTTTTACGATTGATAGTTATGGACCAAGTCGTGAGAAACCGTCTTTTATAGCAAGGTTGGTGGCGGACCTGACCACAAGTGACTTATGTGGGTTTAGAGTCATCGATAAAAAAAGTAGATAAAGTGTTAAAAATTCCATTGAGTTAACTTAAATTGCAAATTACAACTGATGCTAAGAAATTAATTGTTGACTTATCGAGTTAATTTAAGAACATATGAATTGAGGCAAAATATTGCTCATTCTACCTATTAATTTGAAAATATCCATCAAAATTTAAGTAAATCTCATATCTTTAGTAGTAGCATTGAACAATAGAATATAAGACATTCTAATTTTTGTTATAATTAACTACTATTTAAACATACTGAAAAAAGGAAGGTGTTATAGATCAAAGAATATATCAACTACTACTATTTAAAAACAAAATGATTAGGAAAAAAAACGGATACAAAGTTTGAAAGGAGTGACAATCATGCATAGGGTTTGCAGATAACTAGGGATAGGAAAAAAAACGTACATAAAGTTTGAAAGGGGTGACAAATTGATAATGATGCAAATCGCTCTGAAAAAAAATCAAAATTAAAAGATGGGTACTTTTTTTTTTATGGCAAAAGATGGGTACTTGAAAACACAAAAATTTAAACGGAGACATAATGGAGACAAATATGTACTTAGATTAAAAGAATATTCTACTTAGATTACACATGTTATTGTTATATAGCAGATCTCATATGTTGTATAGTACAATTTACTACTCTCTCCGTCCCACAATTTTCTTTCCATTTCTTGAATACATGTGAGATATAAAATGGTGAAGTGGGAAGAACATTGTGGGACGGAGGGAGTACATCAAAGAATACTCCTAATTAAATTTTTGCACCATTTCAAAGAACTTTTGCTATTTATTATTATTCTAAAAGAAAAAATAAATTAAATTACTAGTTCCCATACAAAAGTTAAATTTTTTTGGGAAATCTTACTACTCTCTTTGATTCATTCTTCCTAAATCCCATTGAAAAATAAGCATTACATTATATAACGGAGGAAGTAATAATTAACACGAAACATCTAAGTATCTAACTTGTTTAATATGGCCCTTACCTGCTGATAAAACTCTTTTATTAAAACATCGAACAATAACACCACACATAAGCAATTTCAAACATTTCTTTCCCATAGTAGTTGATGATTTTCGATTCATGAGAAATTGATTAGTTAAGCAGAAGTCCTTGTCCTAGAAACCTAACAAGAAAGGCAGCTGGAATCTCTTAGTCTCTTGACCCCCAGCCAAAAAAATAAAATGGGGACAAACACTAAGAAAGTGAACCCAAAAAAAATAAATGCTCCAACTAAAAGGTACCATTATTGTACTCGAATCATAACTAAAGGACCCCCTACTTCTATTTGCTAACTGTTTTTTCTTTTATAAAATTAAGTTATCAATTATCATAATCTGATGTGAGGCTTTTTTAATTGACCGATAATATATTAAAAGTTTCAACTATAGGTCTGCCTTTAATACCATGTTAAGTATGGGTTGCACCGACCTCATGAGGAGATAGAATCCACTTCACGGGATCAAAGGAGGTTCCACCTCAAAAGCATATGGCAATAAGGAAAGTAACTCCTTAGCCGTATCAGGTGATCATCTCTCTCGAAATTAATCAATGTGGCACTCTCACATGGTGTTTCATGGGGCCAGGCTTCAGCACTCTCACTCATATGTGAGGTCCCATTTTATTGGCCTAGAGTATCTTACAGGTCTCAACCGTGAAACTGACTCTAATGCCATGTTAAGTATAGGTCTGGGTCGCCCCCATAAGGAGGAGAGTGTGTCCACTTCCACCTCAAAAACAAATGCGAAATCTATTTGGGACGGAGGGAGTAGTTAAAACAAACTTATTTTGATTGAGTTGACGTGGCGTGATAAATATCACTGCCCTAAAGTCGAATTTGTCCCGTACAATCGTGGCAAGCAACCTCTAGGGTTACTCGACCTCCAACTAAACAGTGTACTACGAAGAGGCAGATTGAGAACTACAAAACACGTTGTCAGAACCAAAAATGGGAACTGTGTTTGAGTTTATGTGGAAGAGAGAATAATTGACCAATCTTTTTTCACTGTCTAAGAAATAAGTGGGCAGCAAAAGATAAAGAGAAAAACCGAGAGTAGAAACGGCAAGCAAATATCTTACCTCAGATCTCACCCATAACAATACTGTTATGAAAGACAAGAATCAAAGAACTTCAATAAAACAACGGTTATCATTTTGTCCGTGTTCATTATTTTCCATGTAGAAATTTGAAATTTTACCTCTTTCAAGCAACACACTAGGAGTTTCTCATATATTCCAACAGCTTATAGTCATCAAATGAAAAATGAAGCATGTAATAAGAGTCATTTATTAAGAGAAAGTAAAAAAAAAAAAGACGAATGCATGTCATACTCCATTAAACTGAAAAAAATGTAAAACACTCCATAGTCCATTGTCCTCAGTAATTGGGGCTTTAAAGTTGACATGGGTTGTACTGTGCCTGTGTCTCTAATATTCCTACCAACTTACAATTGTATATTTCCTAGCTGGAAATAGTAAGTAATAAAAAAAAGATTCTAATAACTAGTACCAGACTACCAGATACCACATCAATGTACATGTTCTAAAGTCCAAATCCTAAAACCATACCTCATTTTGGCAAAAAAAAAAATGGGGGAAGAAAGCCTTACTCCCCTGTTGAAGAAAGTATACAATGAAGATTGTCCAGGATGCAAGATAGATAAGCGTAAGGACACTCAAGTAGGCGCCCCTCGGCTTATTTTGGTTGCTGTTTGGATCATTGTGCTCGGCAATGGTAGTATCACTAGACTACTAGTTTAGCACTTCTTTTATCAAATGAAACTATATTGTTGAATGTGCTTGTAACAAAACTGCCTCTTAACTATGCAGCTGTGTCAATATCTTCCCTGTTTCCCTACCTTTATTTCATGGTAAGAGAAAGGATACTAGTATTATTCACTGTAGGACGTGTTCTCTTTTAACTGAACTTAACTAATCTGAACTGCTTCATTTCTGTTTTCACCTTATATTCACACCTGATCGGACCTTATCAGTTTTGATTAGACTCGATCAAGACGCATTCTTTAATTATGTGTCTATGTGGTAATTATGTGAATGTGTAGGTTAAGGACTTCCACATAGCCAAGCAAGAAGAGGATATTGCATATTATGCTGGTTTTTTGGGTAAAGTTTAGCCATTCCTTTCACTTTCTCTGATTTAGCTGTTTCTGTCTGAATTTCTCCATGATAACATATTGCTTACCATGTCATGTTTATGTTAAAAGGATGTGCTTTTAATCTGGGAAGGGCACTGACATCAGTTTTATGGGGCTTACTTGCTGATCGATATGGTCGAAAACCGGTTATCATATGGGGAACCACTGCTGTGTATGCTACCTATATCAATCTTTTCTTTAATTCCCTCATTTCTTGAAATTCATCTAGTAAGACTTCATTCAATATTGTGATGAGTATTGACTATGTCATTTCAGGGCTATTTTTAACATCATGTTTGGTCTGAGTGTAAACTTCTGGATGGCCTTCTCAGCAAGATTTCTTTTGGGGTGTTTGAATGGGATGCTTGGACCTACAAGGGTATGTCTGCCAACTCTCACCAAGTTAGTGACGACCATGTATGAAATCCGATTCGGGAAAAAAAATTCGGATGAGATATCCGATTATCTGTACTAGCAATATCTTATTTCTGTTTCCAATATAAAATTTCAGTATATTCGAATAATTTCGGACCGGATATAGTAGATACCCGATAATACTTTTATTATTTCTATAGCTTCCTTAGACATTGTACTATTTCAATATGCGTAGGCATATGCATCTGAGGTTTGCCGGAAAGAAGATCAAGCTACTGGCCTCTCTGCTGTAAGAAACTTCATAATGCAATCCTAGTGCATAGACTTCACATGAAGTTGGTTGGAGAAATTAGTTTTCTGACATTAATTACTATGTACAGGTTAGTACAGCTTGGGGCATGGGATTGATTTTTGGGCCAGGGATTGGAGGTTTACTTGCTCAGGTAAGTAGCATATAAAATAATGTGCTTCAAAGATCGTTTTTACTGAGGGTGAGCAGGACCAAGTATCCTGTCAAAATTTCCGGAATCGGTCTCATACCCGGGCACAACTGGTTCTAAAAGATTAGAGCCGGAGTAGGAACCAATGTAAATGGGTCCCGAAATATGAGGATCTGAATCCGAACTTGGTGTAACATTTTTTAAGTACCAACCTAAATTTATACAAGATGGTACTAGTAGAGGTAAAAGTTAGGACCATAAAAAACTTTTTCTTTTACCACCCAAAGTATCAAGCAAACCACATTAATAATCTGAAAAAAAAAAACAAAATGAAGTATATAATATAGTCTATGCATAAAATACTAAAGAAATAGAATCCCTCCATAACGAATTTGCAACAATTAGATATTTTCTACTCACACTTTATGTCAATTCGTTGCAAGTAATGTGTTACGGTGGGAGTAGAAAATAAGCATTATATAAGCGTAAGTAACACCGATTGACAAGTGATTTTGAGTTTCTCGAGAAACACTGGTTGCAGATGATGGTTTGCATTGTGCAAACTGCATATCTTTTTGCAGATTAAGTAGCTTTGATTTCTAAAGAATAATTTTACTATAATATGCTGATATTTTCCCTTACTTATCAACCTTCAGCCTGCAAAAAACTTCCCTCAGATTTTCTCCGAGGATTCTTTGTTTGGAAGGTTAGCTTATAGTAGTTTTCTGGAGCTGTAACATTTTTGGAACTGTTTCAGAAATCCAATAATGAAACTATCCATTTTTTGATGCAGATTTCCTTACTTCCTGCCCTGCTTTTGCATATCAGTTTTTGCAACAGTAGTAGCAGTGGGTACATTTTGGCTTCCGGTTAGTCTTCTCATCTGCTCGTCTCTTCTAAATAAATACTCCCTCCGTTTTTTAGTAGTTGACTCATTTTGACTTTTGACATTATTCATATATTTTACTTTGACTATGTTGACATTCACAAAAGAAAAATAATTTATTGAAGTTATGCACTGGCAAACGACACGAGTTAGCTAAAAAACAGAACAAACATTATGCAAGTGCAAAACGTTCTTAAAACAGCGAATGTATAGATTGCCAATTTGCCATTTGCCAGTCATTTTCGAGGTTCATTAGCTGTAAGCCTGTAAAAACATCTGGATTTTGGAAACGGAAACATTTCGGAAACCAGAAAAACCTCAGGCCTTACAGGTTTTCGTGCTTCATAGCTTCGTGTTCATGCCCACATGATCATGCATTAGCAACTTCATAAGAGAAGAGTTAACAGCTTGTTCTTTTTTGCTACAGGAGACATTGCATAACCATGAAATAAAGAGTTCATCAGAGTGTGATTCCACAGTAGCTCTGGAAGCTGCAACCCTTAAATCTGATGACATAACTAATGGAAGTGCATCAAAACCTAAGAAAAGCTTACTCAAGAATTGGCCCCTAATGGGCTCCATTATAGGATACTGCATTTTCTCACTTCATGATATGGCTTACACAGAGGTATTATTTCATATATCAATGTTTTCTTTCTAGTATTGAACGGCGCTCTTCGACCTGCTAGTTAATCACACTTAACAACAACAACAACAACAACAACTAAGTCTTATTCCCAAAGTGATTAGGAGTCGGCTAACATGAATCGTCAACTGAAACCGTTGCCAAAGGAGATGGCATCGACATGAGTGATAAAAAGTTATTAAAAGGGTTTAAGTTTTAAGAATTTTTAAATAAGTTTTTGAAAACAAGGTTTACACAAAAAAGTTTTAAAAGAGGTTTTCAACAAAATGTTAATAGTAACAACTTAACAATCATTAAAATTTTACGCGTAGCGAAAATTACCTTCAATACAACGTTGGACCGATGATTAATAGACACAAAATAACGATCTTATACAGTTATACTAAAACTCGAATTACATAATTCACTTTTTTAGCTCTCATTTCTTACATCAAGGAACAACTTCTTTTCCGCAGATATTCTCACTATGGGCTGTTAGCCCAAGGAGTTTGGGCGGATTAAGTTATTCGTCAGCAAATGTGGGTTTAATTCTTGCTGTCACAGGTAAGACTGAAAAATATTAAGAGCTCAATTTAGCGTTGTTTGGCATGCATCTTAACTTTGGGTTGTTTATAAAGGTGTTTGGTGAGTTTTGTTGTCGTTTTTGGCTGTCAAGTCCAAAATAGAAGGCTAATAAAACCACCTTCTTTTTTGGCTGAAAAGTTGGCCTTTTAGCTATTTAACAAGTCATTTACCATAACTCCTACTCGGTTGTTTAACCAGTCTAAAGTTTCAATGTAAAATTTGCAGAAACGTCATTTACCAAACACCCTTGTTACCTTACGATTTCAGCTAACTTATGTTGACAAAATAATGAAGTTTTATTTGAAACCATATCCCTGCAATGCTATCAACAATAGAGTTTTATTCATGCAATAACTAAGTTTCTTTCCCACCTTTGTCATCATCCCAACCTCAGGTGTTGGCATGTTGGTGTTTCAGCTCTTAGTATATCCACATATCGACAGACTCTTAGGGCCGATTAGGGTTGCTCGGATATGTGGGGTAAGCTTTTCTTAATCTTGTTAACATTCATTCCTGCTTGTAATACATTCACCAATGTCATTGACATTTCCTACTTATGCTACTTGCAGTTGTTGTCCATACCTCTGCTACAAAGTTACCCATTCATAGCATTGTTGTCAGGGTTAAGCCTTAGTGTTTTGTTAGGTACTGCTTCCATCATCAAGAATTGTTTGACGGTAAGTCAGCCGTTTATCTGAACTTATTGAAACTTACAGAAGCTTACATGTTGTAAGGCGTTTGAATTTATTGGAACTTATATATGTGATCAGACATGCATCATCACCAGCTTATTTATTCTGCAAAACAGATCTGTGGTAATATTTTCTTCTACCTTCTTTTGAATTTTGATTTTTTTTTTTAACTCCGTCTATGAAAATTTTGTGACATTTCTTGAGCTGAATAAAGAGATCATGACGATTGACAGGAGCAAGATCAACGAGGAACTGCTAATGGCATTTCTACGACATGTGTGTCCATTTTCAAAGCACTAGGTCCTGCTTGTGGTGGTGCATTGTAAGCCCTCTCTTTCTGTTTTCTGTACTAGATTACATTGTAAATGCTATATTAACCATTATATAGCATGGTGTTGTTTGGTACATAGAGGATTAGCCGGACAGATTCAAATAAGAGATTTTGACGCATTTCTGAAAGTGAAAGTGCTATTTGAACGCAAAACTCTAAATTTGAAAAGCGGGTAGGATGAGCTTTTCGGTAAGAGGTGGCTAAACATGTCAAGAGTAAAATGTTGAATAAGCTAAGAAACAATTAATAATTAACTATTAACAAACACTTCTATATAAACAGCTAATGCAATCAACTAATCAGACCTATGAATAGAATTAGCTAGCAGCTAGTATTAATGCAGACAGCTAACATACCTCCGCTCTCTGCTAATTCTGAAACACGGTATATGAGGCTTGTAGTAATGTTTTTGTTTATTCATGTCCAGGCTTTCTTGGTCAGAGAAGCGTCACGATGCAGCCATTCTTCCAGGTACACCCTCAAAATTCTTGCCATTCTTGATGCTAAATAATTATCTTCAACCATAAAACTATGTTCTTAACCCAGGCAGATTGTACTAAAAGTAGGTTGGTAACAACTAACTTTTGCTAGCTTTCTGCTGAAAATGAAGTAACTCAATGCTCACCAATTCACCAATCATCTGGTATTGTGCAGGCACAAACATGCTGTTCCTCATCCTGAATGCTGTCGAAGTCGTCGGAGTTATATTGACATTCAAACCCTTTTTAGTTGAATCAAAATGATCAGTACTGACGGCAACAAAATCATTGACATATAATCTAGTCTTTAGCTGCAAAGGACAGTTTGCAATGATTTTAAGTACTCTCTTCACCCCAAATTTCAATTCTTTTCCTTTAACATATCTTGTCTACGTCCACATATTATATAGATTACTATTGAGTTCGTGCAATGTATAGATTTTCCACCGCTATTAATTAGTACTTCCTCTGGAAAATCTTTCAAGTACAAACTTCAATGAGGTTCTGTCAAATGTATCACTATTCATTCACCACCTTATTCTCTACTTTGATCCATGTCGAAGTTATGGGCTGTTTGATTAAGAATCTTAGCCGTGCCTACAAAATTCGGATTCTTATTCCATAATCATCAAGTTGAACTATATGAGTCGATCTACACATCATCAATCTGTCTTGCAATATTAACCAAATGGAAGCCTCGGGTAGGAAATGTTGGAACATTTGTAAGGTTTTAAAGAACATTAGTTTTGTGCTTATGTGTATTTGTAACTTCAATAATTTGTCGTGATTGAATGATTCAAAGCTTAGTCTATCATCTCAATCTTAATTGTTGTTAAGTCTACATATACTAGTGGAAATTCAATCGTTAGATATTTCTATGATGCATGAGCATGCTTGTTTATGATTTTGCATGAGGTAAACCGTTCAACATTACCCTACAAATGGGAGGAGGATTGTTGGAACATTTGTAAGGGTAATGGGTTTGGATAAATCACATATGGGGGAATTAAAAGGAGTTGCAGGATTTAATTCCGGAAATAAGAAAAAAGAGGGAGCAGGGCAGCTCGCGGGCCGCGACCCATGGTCGCGAGTCGCGACTTGGTTTCGCGAGTCGCGACTGGGCACTGTTCTGTGACGCTTCATTTCACAATATGTCCGTTTATATCCGTTGAAGCGTTTTTGCTCGGTTATGCATGGTTATTACGTTGTTAATGGCTGGCTTTATTCTCTGAATTAAGGGCCTTATTAAGGAGCCTATTAAAGGTCCTTAATCAGGGCCCTTGCATGTGTGACTATAAAAGGAGGAGGTGATCTCCATCCTCAAGACAACCAACATTGTTTGCTTAAGAATTTCTGATTAATTTTCTTAAGTGTTCTTCATAAACACATCAAACACAAGTTCTTAAGGATTCACTTCTAAGATCATAGAAGTGAATTGTTTACTCAATTGTATCTCATTAGTTATATCGTGTAAACCCGGTGATCCTAGAGGGGCGAAATAAAACTAATAGGAAAGCGTAGTTTCCGTGCCTTGGAGTGGTGATTATCCGGTTTCCTCTCTTGTTCCATTGTCTACATCTAATAGGAAACAGTAACAATTCATGGTTGTGGTAGGACTTTAGTAGGATCAAAGTAACATGGAGTTATGAACTTGGCATGATCCTCCAAATTCTTAGAAGAAATGGTTCTAATTATCCTGTCAGTATGAGAACTTCTCGAAAAACTCACATCGTACTAAAAGCTGGAACTTGAGGACTAGGCTTCCCATCTTGACTATGAAGAAGTAGGATATACTTGAGGGAGGTTAGATTAGGATTTTACCGAATTATTGTGAAGTGAGCTATCTTGCCAAACTTTGTGGAACTTCACAATTTTAGAAGGTATGTGACCTATGAATTTGGATTAATTGAATTTGCTATCAGTGACAACTTCGAGCGAGGTGAGGATATTTTCTATGTCTTTAAAATTGAATGGCTATAACCACCCTGAAAAACATTGTAGTAACCAAAAAAACCTTATACGAAAAAATACCCTCATGATGCTCATTGACGCACCCCTAACCTGCCACGACTTCCGCCTTGCTTATATTGTTTCATCGCCTAGAGATTATTCACTTTGAAGAACTGATGCGGTTATGAGTAAGATTGGGCATGGTCGGGCACCCAATATGGTCCTCCAAGAGAGGTCGTACTGGACACCATGTGATATGTGGTACTCTTCCTTACAGCTATGTACCATGCCTCCCGTTTAGTCAGTCCCAGGGTGTGTCATTGTTAAACCGAAAAGATAATTCTTCACCAAGAACCGGTTATGTCTCCAAACTCCCAAATGTTGACGTGAATCGCCACGTCCCACTCGGAAACTTTAACCTAAAACCCTTCGAAGCTCTTGCTGTGAAACGTGCTATACGTCAGCACATCTCTTAGAAGTTCCGTTTCGTCCATGAGTAAGCCCTCGACGTTAGGATATTCAAGTAAATTCTATCATATCATGAAATCAACCATTGAATATAGGGTAACCATTCCAGAAAATATTCAACCCCTTGAAGAAGTGGTAACGAGTTTTCCAATCAACTTGAACATGAGATACATACATAGTATTGACAAAAAGATCCTCATCCACAAAGCTTAAGAGCTAGAGTAAATTTTCATTAGTAGCTAAACATCTTATTAAGCTTGAGTATAAGGTACATACATTTCAAGTAATTACCAAAAATAAGTTTGTTTAATGGCCATTAATCACATCATTAGGGCCTTCAACCTTCAAAACGTAAATCTGAAATCTCAGGACCATGATCAACCTCCAAACAATTGACAAACTTAATCTACTTGGATCTCCCACTCAATAAGATCTTCTTAGTAAGTGTAGCCTTTGACAAACATATCCTGCTTGGCCTCTTCGGACTCGCCTTCGCCAGTGTACTTACCGAGCTGGGCAACAGAGTTGGATTTGGCCCGAAGCAACAGGGCATCTTGGGCTGCCTTCACATTCTCGGGCCTTCCACCCCAGGTCTTCAAGCAGGTGTTTTGAAGGGCTCTTGCGTAGGAGAAAGATACGTGCCATGGGTTTGGGCTCTGGTTCATGGCATTCAAGTTCAGGGTTGCCTCGACCTCAGATTGCCCACCAGACAAGAACTGCCCACAAAAGTAAACCAAAATCACTACAATTTACTTTGAAATTCAATCACCAAAACGATCCTAGATCACTAGACATTCTTTCCGTTGAGATTTCAAACTATCATGTACTAACTGTATGGAACTCATCAGAAAATAAATTTTCCCGTATCACATGACATTTAGGACAGATTACCCACTTCTCAATTCTACATAAGAACCTTTTCTTTTTGTTATTTAGGGAGTCATAATGGCTATGATGTAGATATGATTCGGTCTCATGTCATGGGTATCATGGACCTAAACATGACTTTACCAACTACGGTAGTTACCATTTTCACATAACTTGCTATTTGTTCAAATTGTATCAACACAATTGGTCATCCTTTTCAATTTACCAACTGATAGTTGACGTTTTCACTTTGAACTTTTACATATTACTCTTAACGATTACCCCATAACAAAGAGTTCAAAACAAAGGCAGACACCAGTAAATCAAGATGTAAAATTTTAGATGATGAAAGATAGTATACTCAATTCCTGAAATATGACCCCTCGACCAATATATTCTCATACCAGCCTATCGTTTAGGGATAGAGCATATGATATATTGCAAATTTACATTAAAGTATAAAGTGTTGAAAGGAATAGGAACTTGCCATGATTCCAGGGACAGCAGGGGGGATCCTCCTGTGGAGAAGCTTGAGGGTGTAGTCAGCAACTTGTTGAGGGGTGGCCCTTTCCTTGCATTCAGCACCGGGGGTAACCATGCTAGGCTTAAGAAGGATTCCCTCAAACAGCACATTGTTCTCTGCCAAGTAGTAGAACACCTCTGCCCAAACCTGTTGAGCCACCTCGAATGTCCTATCGATTCCATGCTCACCATCAAGAAGAATTTCAGGCTCAACAATTGGGACCAATCCGTTGTCCTGAATACACCAGATAATCAGATTTATACCATTATGAAACAATTCAGTAAAAAGTGACAACATAAAGCTCGGTATCACTAACACGTTTTTTACTTGTACGTTATTGAAGTCATAAGTGTGATATAGTTGTATCATTAAAATCCATTAGTTATGCTCATACTAGTCGTAAAAGCTGACAACAACAATTGAAATCTACTTTGAGGATGTATGGTAAATGAATTTTAGGTGATTTTTCCATTGGCCGATTGCTTTTGGCTTATTCATGTGGTTAAACAGCCAAGCAATGTGTTTAGTAAATGTTGGTTGCTAAAACAGTCAGCTTTTCTTCAAAATTAAATAGTTGATTTAACTAGCTTTTTGATATTGGCTTTTGGCTTTTTCTTTGGGTGAACTAAGAAGTGCATTAAAACTTGAATAGAAAGTTTAGTACAATCCGAATAATTGTTCAAATAATAGCTGTTTTTTGGGCTAAAGAATGTATGATGGATGATCTTGTCAATATAACTAGGCTTTTGGCTTTTGACTTTTGCTTTGATATAACATTAAAGAACCAACAACCAACAGTACGACAAACATCGTTTATAGATAACCAATCGTCAAATAGTTGGTCAAAGAAGCCGTTTGCCAAACATCCCATTTATCAAGTTTTGCATTTTTCTATTTTTAGTTGAGTGTAGGTTTTCTTGCTTACTTGGGTGATAGCAGCATAGCGAGCAAGACCCCAAGCTGCTTCCTTCACTGCCAGGGCAGATGGACCGTTGGGAATGCTCACAACAGTACGCCTACAAAGGACCAAAAATCCAATTTCTATTGTCAACCTTGAGTTCAATCAAATAAACAAATATATAGTCATACTTAAAAGTAAAATGATGAATCTACCATTTGGCAAAGCGAGCACCCTGCTGGTAGTAAGCAGCAGAACGGGAAGCAAGACCGTCAAGACCTTGGCACCAAGATTCGTCATTTGAACCAGCAAGTGGCACCAAACCCTGCAAAAATAGTACATCTTCCAAGCTCACTTATCCATATTACAAAAACCTTCTTGCTTTGATTTGATTAACATGTAAGAGAGTACACAGTTTTTAGCTACCATACCTTGTCAACTTTGATACCAGGAACAATGCCCTGCTCAATGAGGGCATCGACCATCTTCTTGCCATCAACGGTGGATTGGTAGAGAGTCTCTTCAAACAGGATAGCACCAGAGATGTACTGACCAAGACCTGGGGCAGTGATAAGAAGGGTACGGTAGGCTTGGCGGTTAGCCTCAGTGTTTTCTAGCCCAATTGAGGCAAGACGTTTCCCACATGTGGCATTCGACTCATCCATGGCCAAAATTCCACGTCCTGGTGATGCAACAGTTTTCTGCATTCACCCCCAACAAATATACAACTTCAGTCTTCAAAAATTCTTTCTTACTACTTTATCTTTTTCGACGGATAGGTGATACACCCTTCGTCCCGCGATATGTGGGACATATTCCTCTTTGGAATGTCCAAAATTAATTCCTAAATCATTCTTGGGCAAAAAGTTTTCTCTCTACCTTTTCTTTAAAGTTGAGCCCTAGATTCTCCCACCCACTATTTTCTCTCTATTTTTACTTTTCTAAAAACTTGTATCAAATGATAATGTAGCACTTGTTTTGGGACGGAGGGAGTAATATGCAAAACTACTCACCAAGATTCTCCAACAAGATTAGACTTTGAAGAGAGACTAATCATTGACATTACAGCCCATTTGGTAGCGAATAATATGAGGTAGTATTGTCTTTAATCAACATGTAAAATTTTAAAGTCTACTGATTCATTACTACACCCTTTGTATTCCAGATTAATTTGAACACGTTCCTTTTTCATATGTTCAAGCATAGTTTGAAGCTTTGAACACTTTTATTTTAAGAATGTTCCCAGTTTTACTGCCTACCAATGGATACTAAGTATCACATAATCATGTAATCTATTGCTGCATAAAGTATACTCTACTTATTATATTTGCTAAATCTCCCTTTTTCTTTACTCCTCTCAAATTTCTTTTTTTACTGTTTTAATCTACTGATTTGTAGTTCCAGCAAATGATACATTTTACATGCTGCACAGTGTTTGCAGCATGAGTAATTGCTATTAGAAACTTCTAACAAGATTAGACATTCAATATAATCCACCTCAAGCATTAAAAATCACATTCTGAAAACAACCATGCATTAATATGTTCATCTACATAAGTACATAACAATACTAAGCCAAACGGCACTAACAAATAACAATAACAATTTCACAAACATATATGAATATAATTCAGACCAGTCAACTAAAGAAGGTTGAGGTTAACATACCGCGGTCTTAACAAGCTCATCAGCGTAGGAGGTGGCAGCACGGATAGTCAAAGAAGAGGAAGCCGAGGAGGGGAACCTGACACCGGCAACAGAAGAAACACGGAGGGTCTGGCCCTTGACAAACTCAGACTTGTCAAGCACAGGGGAGGTCTTCAAAAGAGAAGCTGAGGCCATTTTTCTCAAATGAAATGTGTGCTAAAGATGGAAGGAAAGACTTAGCCAAAAGATATGCTAAGGAAGCTGAATAGCTCTGTAAGTCTTATCCCTCCTCTTAGCAAGCTCTACCACACAGGCTATTAACCAATGTATCAGTACTTCAAATTTATAACTAAGTTTTTATGCATGTTATCATAAGATGTCTCACTTGAGGCTCTAATGCTTCGGCCAGTGAGTGTTCGCCATGTGGGTGATAAAACTTGCTGACTTGGCACGCCCCCCAGCTCGGTAACGAGGTTTGGTTTCTGCCCACCTTAAGAAATAAGGATAATAAGTGATTTTTTTTCTCTCCCTTTATCTTGACATGAAGCAGAGTTTGTTATGTTTCTTTGAAAGGTGAATGTGAGGCTGTTATCTTTCTTTGGATTGTCTTTTAGTATCTTAGAGATTAATGGTTATGGTTAATTATTGGATTTTGAGGGTATGGTATGATTTCCTTCATTTGACGGTTAATAAAATGCCAGGTCAAATCAGAGAATATGCTTAAATGCTATGTGGATGAAGTATCTTCGTTCATCAATGGGTGTAGGACCCACCTCAGTAAGCCACTGGCCACATTATCCTCGTCTTTTTCTTTCCAATTGAAGAATTGGGACTGTTATCAGTATCTCTAAATATGGATATTAGCAGCATTTCTGTGACAATTAAAAGGCATGTATAGATTGACATATTCACACAATCACCCATAATAAACGTCATTCAAGAATTACAAGCTTTAAAAGCACAGAAAACATGCAAGAAACAGTAAATGTTCAAGCAATTGAAAAATGACGTTAATTCCTCCGCGATTTTGATGCACAAATCTAGGCTCTATTCTCCTCATCTTGCATTCACTTCTTTCAGGCTAGATAAGCTCGGCTAAGCTTCGATAAGTTAATCAATGTTTGGATAGGTTCTCATAATGGCTTATAAGGACCAGAAAGTTCATACAAGGGTAGTTAAGGGCTGATAAGTTTACAATAAGGGCTAGATATCCAACAAGTTCAAAGAAGAGAAATCCAAGCGATAAGAATCAAGAGCTTCAAAGGAAGTATATGCTCAAAGAACGAACAATTCACTTCAAACTTCCGCTATTATTACTAGGACTTCTAGAAATGAGCAATTTAACCAGAAAAGCAGAAAATTACAAGGACACGTTTTCAATAACTAGGTGAAATATAATTCAAAAACAAGTTTACATAAACTCACCTTTCAGAAGCTAGAAGGAGAGAAAGAAGAGTTATTGGATGTATAAATGACCATGAACTACACGAGAAAATTACAGCATATGGATTAACTCATTATGTATTTTGCTTCAGAGAAAGATCACCGATTCCAGCAATCAGATCATCTATGGACACATGCGTTTGATCTTTCAACACTGCTGAATCAGAAGGAATTGTTTGATTCTGAGGAAGACCATCAGTGAGGGCCTTGTTCAATTGTTTTGTAAAATCATCTTGCTCATCCGAAATCCCAAGATCCCAAACTTGGAAGATGGATTCCATTGAAGTATTCACCTCATATGTTGGCAAACTCGAGCTCAAATCAGAATCAAGATTCTCTGCTTTTATATCTTCAGAATAATTTGGGCGGAAAACATTTAGTTTTTCCCTCTCACCCGGCCTCTCTTCTTTTTAAATACAAAATCATCCTCATCATCTTCAGATATATCAATGCTTTCGATATCTTCAAAATCATCATCTTCATCTATGAGATCCTCGTCTTCATCCGATCCTCTGCCAGATTCCGTATTTTTAATAAAATGAAAAGTTTCATCAGCAGTCAATTCCATACTGGTTTCAGCTACAGAAGAATTAACTGTTGGTTCTGCTTGAAGACTGAGAATCTCAAATAAGGCATCTTTAATAGAACTCCAGTCACCATCAGAAGCATCCACATCTTTGATCAGGCAAGAATCAGCCCAGGCTACATCTTCAGGGGAGAGAGTTTCATCATATAGATTGGATATAATGGAGTTCAGAAGGGAAGAAGGAACTGAATCTTCTTTCATGTCATCATTTACCACAGCCATTGGCTGCAAAAATAACTTTCTAAAAGTTCAGCTATAATAGGTGAAAGTAATCATAACAAAAATTGTCACACCTCCAGCAAACAATTATTGAAAATAAATGAGTAGCATAATTTCAAAATAAGTCAAACACATCAAAAACCGGAGTAGAAGAAAAAAATCAATTGAAACCCAGGAAGTAGTGGTCATCTCGTAGACATGCACAATTCTAGGGAATACGCATAACATCAAATTTCTTCTTGCCCGTTAATAATCAATTTTTTCCTGAATTACAAGAAAAAGAAAAAGACAAATAGGGAGTTCCTTTTTCTCTTATTTCACATTCAAATTAGTCTCTAACCCAAGAATGGACCTTCAGCAAATTAATTGATCTACATAACCCCGATCCTATTAATTCCCCTCACTCGTCTATGAAGACAAACTTATCGCTAACGGAGATAACTAGAAAAGCTCCTGATTCTTAAGGTCTTTTTAAATTGGATTTGATGGTTCACTTCATTCAAATGGAAGCTTGCTTTAGGCTTTGTTTTTAAAAAATACCTTGGTTCTCTCAAATTATGAGGTGACAAAATTATGAATTCCAATCTGAACATCCTTATTTCGAAAGCTTTGGCACTTTGTGAAGGTATCAAAGGGGCCTTTTTCTTCGAAGGTGACAAGATTTGCATCATCAATGCTATAAATATCAATGGAAGATTCCTTGGAAAATCCACAACTTTATTATTGATGGTGTGAGAGATCTTCTACAATTTGAGACGGTTTGATTCCAATACTTTTATTGGAAGGCAAATCTGACGGCGGATTTCTTGGCTAACCACTGCCAGAGTTAATCCGACCATGATTTACGGGTCTACCACTTGTAAGGAATTTATTCTAATTGCCTCAATTCAAACCAAGAAGACTTCTCGCATTCTCAGAGCCTGTTTTCTCTATACTTTGGCAGTTCCAGAAATTCTCTCTTTGCCACCATGATGATGAATGATAACAGAACCAATAACTAGGACTTTACTACTATTGGATATAGGGTATATTTGGGCTTTGGTCTTGCATGTACCATAAACATGTCATATAGTTCAGTCTTTGGGCTAAAAACCTTACTCCAAATAAGGATGTATATATACTCCCTCTTATGGGAATTGTGAATTATGGATATCATTTATCGATTGTCAACTACTGACAGAAAATTACAAAATACAACAACCCACACAGTGCTCACATAATCTTTTGAGTGACTCTCATGTGATTATTTACATATGAAAAACTAGAAACAAAAGCCGCATTGACATGAAATCAGCATGCATTGTTTTACAACAGTTTCGTACTTGGCTAGGAACACACAAAAACATAGCTCATAAAAAGCTTAACTGAACCTCTCATTTAAATCATTATGATAAGCATCACTTTGTTTAACATCTAAACAAACAAAAAACACTACCAAGTTCAGCTATAATAGGTGAAAAGAACATAATTGTCACACCTCCAGCAAACAATTAATAAGGAAAAAAGAGTAACATGGTTCAAAAAAAGAGTCAAGCAAACTGGCATAGAGGAAAAAAGTGAATAGAAACCCACCGTCTCCTCCACATGCATAATTCTGGGGAAACAGACGGAACATTTTTTCCTGTCCATTCACAATCATTTTTTCCAGAAGACGAAATTTAAACTCTTATTTCTCGTTCAAATTTAGTCTCTAACCTAGATCACTGAAAAGAAACTCTTGGTTTAGATTTAATAGATTTTAATTTCCTATACAAATTTGTTTCGTTTTAAATGGATGGTCTGATTTATAAGCAATAGTAAGAATCTTCTATCTGAGTTTCTTCAACAGTGTAAACTTGTATTAAGATTTTTATAAAGCTTGGACCTTCACCAAAAATTGGTTGATCTACATAAACCCAGTCATGTTAATTTCCCTCGCTCCTCTTTGTAAGTCAGATTATTGCTAACTTGGAGATAACTAGGAAATTTTGATAATTCCCTTCATTAAAATGGAAGCTGGCTATAGGCTTTGTTATTAGAGATAACCTTTGTCCTCTCAAATTATAAGGCGACCAATTTACGGCTTCCAATTTGGGCATGCTTATTGCGGAAGCTTTGGCACTTCGTGAAGTTATAAAAGGGGCCCTTTTTCTTGGAAGGTGATAACATTTGCGTCATCAATGCTATTAAATGTCAATGGAAGATTCCTCAAAAAACAACATTTGATGTTGAGAGAGATCTTCTACAATTTGAGACGATTTCATTCCACCACTTTTATCAGAAGGCAAATCCGATGGCAGATGTCCTGGGTAACTACTGCCATAAATACCCCACCATGCTTTATTGGTGTACCCCTTATAAGGAATTTGTTCTCTAATTGCCACCAATTCAAACCACAAAGACTTCTCAGATTCTCAGACCCTGTCTACTCTATGCTTTGACAAATCCATAAATTCGCTATTTTCTACCATGAAGAGGAATGGCAACTGTACCAGTCACCAGCAAGATGCAAGATTTACTACTGTTGGGATTGGGTGTATATTTGGTCTTTGGGCTTGCGTGTACATGTCGTAAAGTTTAGTCTATGGGTTAGAAGTCTTGGTCCAAATTAGGATGTATATATACTCCCTCTTATGAGAATTGCGGATTAAGGAAAACATTTATCAAAACCTATAACTTTACTTTCACAGAATCTTACGTGTGACTCACATATGATCAGCTCCATATGCAAAACTAGAAACAAGCACGACATCATAAGCCACGTTGATCGCCAATCAACATGCATCGTTCCAAGCTAGTTTCAACACTTACCTAGGAACACACATAAACCTAGCCTATAAAAGCTTAACTGAACCTCTCATTTGAAATCATACGTCAAACATCACTTTATTCAACATCTAAACAAAAAAAATAACTAGCAAATTCAAATGTCCAGTTGATAGACGGATTCACATTTCAACACCGACCAAAGAAACAATGTGTTCAAAATCTCATTCATTGCCCGTACGTGTAATCGTGTACACAGAAAAGGAAGCTTTAGCTTGATCCTCTATTTGATATACCATTTCAATCATAGAACACAAAATTTCCAAACAAATCATAGAAACATTCTTACACCAATTTTATAACTAAAAAATCATGCAACAGTAACTTCATCTCAAAATTTGGAGAAAAGTTGACAAAGCACTCTAATCAAAACAATCAACATTTCAATTTCCACAAATGAATGAATGATCAATCCAAAAATAAAGCAAGAGATCAAATCAAATACTTATCAATGGCTGAATTTCATATTAACCAATAGCATTTACATCAAGGAACATAAGCATACAAATGATCAAATAATGAACAGATAACTTAAATTTTAGAAAATCAAAGCTAAAAAGAGCATAATATATCAATTAAATAGAACAGATTGAGCGTTTACCTTAAGATTTCTGGAGAAAGTGATGCGGAAAGTGAGAAATCTGCTGAATTTATGAAGTGTGATAGATTGTTGAGAATAGAAGAATAAGAGCAAAGAAAGTGAAAAAAAGGAATGGAATTGCAGGAGAGAATTTGATGATGGAAGTATGAAAGGGATGACAGAGAAAAGAGGGAGAAATTTGTTGGATTCCAAACTTTTATAGTACGCTAGGGTTTGGTAATTGGAAAGGGTTTATACTTTAAAGGGAGTATTTGGAGAAGATGGAAAAAAGTGAAAAGTGATGAAATGAAAAAAAAGGAGGATTCCGTTGCCGGGACTTGAACCCGGGTCTCTCGGGTGAGAGCCGAGTATCCTGACCAACTAGACTACAACGGATTTGATGCTTTTTCTATCTATTTTTGTGCTTTTGTAGGAGTGGGTTTGGCAAGATTATTTACATTTTTCTGGTAAGAAGAAGGGGTCTGGGACCCGCTCGGGTTTTAATGGGCAATTTATTACCTACACGTTGGAGTACCTATTTCTAAATACTCGCAATGACATTTTTTTGTAAATATAGGAAAGAGTAGGTACGCGCCGGTAACTTCTCCCGCCAAATTGCTCTGTCAGTTTTCAATCCACACCACGTCGGACAACCACCGACCACCATTGAAGCCGTCGGAAGCAATTTATCGCCCATAACCACTACCGCCAAGGCATTCCAAGTTCCCCTCAGTCAGCTGCAATATTTCATTCGCGATCGACAGCCGGAAGATTTGGACGGTGGGTCGCCAACGCTGCCGCATACTTTCTCTCTCCTTTTCCTATCTATGTTTGCTGAAATGGTTTTAAATTTTTTGAAGATGAAGTTACTTCCTCTGGTTTTTGCCTTCCGCCATTGTTGAGTAGCAAGGAAAATGTTATGGCGGAGTTTCTCTGTGAATTTGTTTGGAGGGAGGGAGGGAGGGAGTGAGTTATTATGAGAGTGAAATAAACACATCAAAGCAAATAAAACAACAAAAATTAGTTAATTTGATGGTAATCCACACTTTTTTGACGCTATGGATGAAAAAAAGTAGCAAATGGAGACCAAGAGAGGAGGAGAGAGAGTGAAAACTCATATAATCATACTCATTTGGTTTTATATGTATTTGTCTTTATACTCATTTAGGCAACTCATAGTATTGACTCTATACCCGTTTTGCTTCATACTCATTTAGGTAATTCGTGCTCATTTTAAATATTCATACTCATTTTGCTTCGTACTCATTTTGACCAACCCATACTCATTTGGTGTACGTACCCCGTACTCATTTTGACCAACTCATACTCATTTGGTGTACGTAGAGGTACGTACACCAAGGTGTACCTTTTACCTTCTCGTCCTAATGGGTCAGACACTTTGAGATAGCGGGAATGATAAGGAACATCCTACTCTCTAAGTGCCCCTAATGGGGATTGAACTTACAACCTCTAGGTTGGAAGGCGGCTCTCTCCTTTGCATTAGATCAAGCCTTGCTTGATGATTTGGCAAAAAGATTTAAAAAGGGTGCATTGTGTGGGTAAAATCTTGGATGGATTATGCTTTTGAGAAGTTGTTTGTTGAAACTGGAGAGTATGATATGTATGATAAGTCTCTTTTTCCTGTTCGTTCCTCTTTATTTTTGGGCACAAGATTTTATTAGATTCAAAATTATTCAATGATTGCATTCGTATAGGAGTGTTGCATAATCCTTCAGAAACGAGTAGGTGAATGTGATTAGCAGGCTAGCAGCCGAGCAGCCGAGTGATCACAAACATAATTTTCAAGCTAGCGGCTCGTACCACGACACAACGATTTTCATAGATGAACTGAACTAAACTAAACTCCTCGGCTTATTTTCAGTTCAGTACAGTTCAGCTTCGCACAATACTTTTACTCTCACATATGAATATTTCTTTTAGTCCAGTTTAGTTCAACTCTTTTCAAACAAATTTAACAAGTCTTGAAGTGGTTACATGAGAAATAGCGGATTAATATTTGTTTATGATGGTTCTTAAAGGCAATTTGGTGAAATCAACCAGTTTAGAACCGTAAACTTATCTCCTACCCTAGAGCTTTGAAATAGAAGGGTTAAACTTTGGGGAGTATTTGAAGAATATGGAAAAAAAAACAGTAGCCGAGAAAAAAGTGGCCAAAAAATTTCCGTTGCCGGGACTTGAACCCGGGTCTCTCGGGTGAGAGCCGAGTATCCTGACCAACTAGACTACAACGGAGTAGATGTCGTCTTGAATTTATTTCATTTATATATAGGTTTTGTGTCCATTTTATTTGGCACGAAGCTTGACAAGGGTGCATTAAGTGGGCCATTTAGTAGGTAAATTCTTGTTTTGGACCATGAAAGTGGGGTTGGGAATTGGAATGTCATTTATTCTAACGTTTTTCAATTCCTAAGTCATCAAATCAGTATTATGTTACACTTTGATGGATAGAATGAAAGTAAAGAAGATAAAATGATTGAAATAGGTTAGGGTTTCGATAAATTAGATTATAGCGTACGAGTATATGATTAAATTATAGGCTTACTTATTTAGATTGTGTAGCTTTTTACATAGGGTCTCGATAAAGCAGATTATAGGGAAATAAATGATTGTTATGTTACACGGCCTCTTAAGAGCCTAGACCATGGCATGAACACTCACAAAGAGATTGATCCCCTTCATTGAAAGCGATTTTTCTTATTTTCTTTCTTTAGGTCATTAAAGATTTTGTTTTAACAGAAAGAATTTCCTTATTTTAGTCTACTTTTTATTTTTGGACAAAAACTAAATCCTCAGCACGGAAGTGAAAGTGCCAAAGTGGCATGTCCATCTATTTCAACTCTTTGCTTTTTGTTGAGGAGTTGGTTTTATAAGAGATCGCCTAATTTTAATTTAAAATTTGGCACAATCCAAGCCCAATAGAAAGAAGATAATAAAGTTTCACTTTGAATAAAGTGATAGACTTTTTGAATAAAGTGATGGGTTTAAACTAGTCTAAATTTTAATATAAAATTAGACCGTTTCTTTTAATTACTTTTGCTGACAGTATATAACTCTATGTAATCGTGAGAATACCTTATAAATTAGCAATTATTTAACAAACTAAATTCCTAATTATTAGTATAAACTATAAAGTACCTAAGCCTTAAATTTAAGACGACTCCATACATGAGAAAGTTTGAGGTGGGATTATCTCATGCTAGTTGCATTGACTAAGAGACATTAATATTTACTATCTCCTGAAAATAAGGAAAATTTGTCAAATGGCACCTAGATTTAATTCCACGTTGTGAACTAGCACCCTTTTTCTATTTAATTGTTATTTAGCATCATAAACTTATATAAATTGCATTATTTAGCACCTTGATGACAATTTCCGGCCAAATTAGTCAACTTTCAGTGAATCAACTCTTTTTTTTTTACTCTAGTTATGCGTGTGTTTCACATTCTCTAAACAAAACCCTTTCCCCATCTTTTTCTCTCTCCTACTTCTTTTCCCCTCTTTTTGACTGCCCCCTCTTCAGTCGGTCTTCCATCTTCGCTTCTTGCTCAAATTCTTACCATCTAATTAATCTGGTCCACAAGATTAGTGCCCTTCTTTCTTTCTTTTTTTGATGTTGATGCTGTTGTTGTTGCTTAGTCTTGTTAACCAATTGTAGTTGATAGTTTAATATATAATTTAATTTATTTGGTGAATAAACAAAGTAGGTTTGTCACTTTGCTTTTCTTTTGGTTGATTAATTTATTTGGTTGCATGACCCATTCATTAAATTAATTATGAAACTGCATTGTACAGTAATTGATATGGGTATTTAGAATTGTATACATATTAAATGTCTGGATGAGAACAAAAACGGAATTATAATTGACATGGGTATATATGATTGATTTCAGGATGAGAACAAAAATGGAATTATACATTCCAAGATTTCAACTTTGTGCATTGTGTGTGTTGAAAGTGTGGCATGGTGGCTATTTTATGAAGAAGAAAAAAATGGTGGAATATGAAGGTGGAAGTTGTTATATGAAACAAGGTGTTGGGGAGTTGTGCTTCGATACACTGCAAGACATAATCTTGAAGGAACTTAAGTATGCTAGTAGTGGACATATTTGGTTTAGGAAGAAAGGACTGAATTTAGCCACAAGTAAAGCTAGATTGCAAAATGATACAAATATTGGGGATTTGATTCAGTCAAAGATGAAAACAACATAATTACTGTCTATGTTGAACATAAACCACAGGAGGAGGAAAAAGAAGGTCACTTATCTAATGAGGAAATTGAGGAGAGTTTGTCAGTGGAGTCACTATATTCTTATGAATCTGCTGATTTGGAAGAAAGCAATAGTGAGAGTGGCAGGGAGACATAGGATGATGATGGGGAGGATACAAAGAATGAAGGAAGAAAAGAGACTAAAGGGCAGTTTGGTGGGACTCAAGAAGGTGAGTTGGAAAGAGATGTTGAATTAGTGTATTCATTTCAGAATGAAAATGACTTGGAAACTTGGCTAGTGAATGGTTGTTCATATACTCTCTTTGTGTTTTTTAGGATTATTTTGAAACACAAATGTAGTCAATTAAGATGTTGTCAAAGGATGCTTACAACTACTTAGCTAAGATCCCTCCCAAACAGTGGAGCAGACATGCATTCACAACGAAGTCAAAATCAGCGATGATTTTGAATAATTGTTGTGAGTCATTCAATAATGTGTTGAGAGAAGCAAGAACTCAACCAATTCTAAGCATGATGGAGTGGATAAGAAGGTACGTAATGAAGAGGGCATGTGCTAAAAGAGAAGGTCTTGACAAATTTGTGGGGAAGGTAATGCCAACAGCTGTGAAGCAACTGAAGATAGCAAAAGAGGGGGCTAAGAACTATATGGAAATTAAGTCAGATGTACACAAATTTGAGGTGGACCATGGACATAGTAGATATGTGGTGGATCTTGAAAACAGAACTTGTGGCTGCTTTAGGTGGGACCTCAGTGGCATACCATGTTGTCATGCATTCAGGTGTATAATGTTCAATCGAGCTGACCCTGAGGACTATGTCCATAAGGCATACTCAAGAGAGGTATTTGTGTTAGCATACTCACCTGTGTTTCACCCTCTACCTGGTATGAGCCAATGGGAGAAGACTTCACATCCTGAACCATTAACCCCACCTTTCAAGAACCTCCCCGGAAGGCCATCAAATAAAAAGAGAAGAAAAGAGCCAGGGGAAGATGAAGAGATAACCAACCCACAAGTAGTGAAGAAAAGAAAACCATCAAAATGTGGCAATTGTGGAGACTAAGGCCACAACAAGAAGAAATGCAAGAATGACCCGGCTCCTCCTCCACCACCAAAGAAGAGAGGCAGACCTCCTAAGAAACAAGCTGGTTCCACACGTGCTGCTGGTGGTGAGCAAGAAGTTCTGTATGTACAAGTTTCTCAAGCCCCTCCATCCTCCCAAATGATTGAGTAATAATTGGTCTCTTTTTTAGGTTAATTCTGGTTCCTTTTGGATGTGCATTTATCAGACTATAGTGCTTTCGGTTATTCCTTTTGTTTTCCAGCCATGTCTTTGTTTCGTGGACATTTATTTCAGGTGACAGCTTTTGTAGTTGGCTAATGTTCTATTTTGTTACATAAGACCCTATATTATTAATCTGGAATGACAATGTGATGGCTTGTTTATGATTTGGTATTGTAAGTCCACTTAATGATTGGCAAATACAAGCATAAACCATAAAATAAGACTAAAATAAGTCCCTCCCAAATAGTTGTTTGCTAAATAATGAATACTACCAAATGTCAGTATTACAAATTGTGAGAGTAAAACTTTTTAAATTTGTTTGTGTTCTCTAAACTTAGTACTCAACGTATCGCCATAAAAGGGAATGTCCATTATACTCAGCCAACTGAGTATCTTCAAGCCTTAGGTTTACGTTTGATGGGTGGAACACATTAAGTTAACAAATCTGCACATTCATATAGTATAACTAAAATGGTACTATGATATATTATATATAGCATTTATTGCCCCCTAATTATGTGAAAACGGTGCCAAATAATCTCATAGGGAAAGAAATCTTAATGTTAGTTATTTAGTTAGGAGTACCAATAGATCAAGAAGTTGTTGGCCAAATAGTGAATACCACTAAATGTCAGTATTACAATTTGTGAGAGTAAAATGAAAGAATTGGGTGGGGATTATTAAATAGGCATTCAAAGAGGATAATTTGCTGCGTGTGAGGGAGAAAGGGTTGTGTTGGGAGATTGTGAGCCACGCACATAATTGGAGTAAAAAAAAATAGTTAACACCTGAAAGTTGACTAATTTGGCCGGATATTGTCATCAAGGTGCTAAATAAAACAGTTTATCTAAGTTCATGGTGCTAAACAACAATTAAATAGAAAAAGGGTGCAAGTTCACAAAGTGGAATTTAATCTAGGTGCCATTTGACAAATTTTCCTGAAAATAATGAGTGGCCAATTGTATTTATGGAAGGATAATAATGTCACATAAGTCTCACGATAAGTCATACTCTAACAAACTAAGTCTTGGTCTTGACCACATGACTTTGAGTTTGAGTTTGAGGTAATGAAATCAAACCTCGCTACATATCAGCATTTGGAAGTGGAATTTCTCTATCTTTCCCTTTACTCTTTTCGTTCTTTAATATGATATGGGGTTCAAAATTACTATATCTTTTATCAACAACTTTAAATGGTTTGTCATATGAAAATGGTAGAAGTATAAATAAAATGAGGAAGCAAAAGATTTTTTAATAGCTATATGGTCTGTTTGGCAAGTGGCAATAAATAGGACTGACAAAGTCTCCGATCCTAACCCACTGAAAGTCCGATCCACACGACCTATAAAATTAGACGAGAACCCGCTCAAACATGAATTATTTTTGGGTTGGTGTATGGGTCAGAAGTTGCTCCAACCCATTACCCGATACATCACCCAACCCATCCACGCACCCATCCATCAAACTTTTATAAAAGTACATTTTTTATAGCCACATATATACGTTGAAACTTTTAGACTAGCAATATTCATGAAACTTATGCCTATGCTTATGATTAAATTGTTGCTCCATATTTTCTTAGTGCACTGGGAGTCACAACTCATAAGAAAAATATGTTTGACATATGAATATTTGCAGTCTAAATAATTCTTGCTACAAAATTTATACTTTGTTTCAATATTGTTTTTAATCTCATTAGTCATCCGACCCACTTGAATCACCCATGAATGATGAATAGGTCAGTTTGGGTTGGAGTTTAGGCGGATGAAGGGCAGATCAGATGACAAATGCATTGGTATCCGGTGAAGGCGGATTGGCCCAACTCGATCCATCTCCGAGTTTGGTGGGCTTTAAAAGTAGTACAAACCATATAGAATACATGCATTTACCTATTTTTAAAAAATGATAATTATGTAAAAAAAAAGCACATTAATTATGTACAAGAGACTCTAAAGCTTTATATATATCGTTCCATTAAAAAACGCAGAACATGTAGAATATGCATATATATATCTAAATATACATGGTTGTTACGTTGTATAGTATATGAACGACTATAAACATCATTAATTTGTCTATCTATAGCTTAACTTTTGATGGAGCAATGTCATCACTTTGAGCAATCACATATTCAAGAATCATGGTGTGGTTGGTGGATGTGCTATCCTTCTATCGTTAGAACACAATGTTTCATCCAAGGTATGATAATTGACGTAACGGCTAGGAGCCGAATTACGCCGGTAATGCTTTGGTAGGCAATCATCCAACTCCTTGCCGGCGTATCCATCTGGCAAGCCCAATGACTCAATCTTCTGACGAGGCATCAACGATACGTACTCGGCCTTGGAACTCGAGCCAAGCGGCCTCGTGGCCTCGATAGGCCTCGAGGCCAAGGGGGACAAGAGGAGAAACAAAATGAGAAATGTTATTGTCATATTGTTAAAGGAGCGGCAAATGTTAAGAGTTGAGGTTTTTTAGTATATGTTTGTTGAATTGTAATGTATGTGTTATGGGTAAGGTTTTTAAGAAGGTGAAGAGAAGAAAAAGGGACTTAAATAGACTTGTGAGTTACAACAAGACACCAGGCAACAGCTCATTGCTTGACTAGGTAAATCATGCATAGTCACTAATGTAGGAAGAGGTACGTACTATAGTTACTACTTGGGATAGTTGGTCAGTGAAATTAAAGGTAGATTTATGTTTAGCTTTTTGACAACGTAGACAAGATCTTGCCCGTGTTTTCCATTACTATAAGTTGGTAATACTATTCCTATAATATGAATATCCTACCCCCACCTTATATATTTAATTTGTTTGGTCAACGCCCTATATTGAGCTCCATGCATATATGATAGGGGTGACCAGGTGAGCATAGTTAATTCGGTACTCGAACCTATGTCAAAATCTAATCGGATATCCAATATCTCATTGTATATATTATGGATTGACGATTCGTGAACCAATCTGGCTCAGCTTGGTAAGAAAAGGGGAAAAATAACTATTTAGTGATTATGTAACGTGAAATTCTGATTTATTAGACACTTTTTCTTGGTCTATGGGACAAAGGGACAAAGTAATATGATTTTAACTATGAAAATACTTAAAATATCATTAGAAAAATTATAAATAATCAAACTCAATTAGATTATGTGAAATAGAGAGGACAAATAATACCGGTTAAAATCGACTTAACTTTAATATATAAGTGGTTTCCCCAAAATATTGTGACACATATTTGATCTAATACGAATTGGAACAACCACTATTTTATGAGTAAAACACATCTATTTATGACTTTTCTAACCCAAAAAGGTCAAACTAATTAAGATATTTGTTAACAGATCTACTAAACCTTAGATCCTACTCCGAGCCTAGTATATTGGATTTAACAATTTTGTTCGGTTTCAACATCAGTTGTGTAGTTGGATGGCTGTGAATGACTATTCTTAATATGGCTAGCTAAGCTATTTGCTACCTATCATTTGTAAATTTTGTTGAGACAAGGTTGGATATAATATGTTAAAAACAGGTCGAAAATATATTTCACATATTACATATATATCTTCATCTCGACACAATTAGTCAACCAAATATTTTGTCTGAATTTGAATACAATCTGAACACGAAGTCATATAAGTTAAATTTTCCGCTAGTTAAAGTATCTAACCTATCTCAAAGATAGTGATGACTATAATGATGTCAATCGAGTATAAGATGACAGTTAGTATTAGTCTATTAGAGATGACATTTAACAAGAATAACTAACTCACGTTTTAGCCTTATGAAAAATCCCTTTGGTGAGAACAAGATTTAATTTTTCTTCTTTTAAGATTCGCCATGTATGAGATTTTTCAGTTAACATGATGCTTTCATAATGAAATTTGTCAAATTTATATATGTCCACGTAGGATAAATGGTAGCTTACCTGTATAAGAAGCTGAGTCATGTAAAACAGGTAAGCTCTATGGAGTATTCTGATTGGACCACGTGTTACTTCCTTGCCATCCAAATTTATACAAAGGATCTTTGAGAATTTGATGGGACACACAAAGATCTTGGCCTCTTGGGCTGGCAAACTGCAATATTTAGACGCGCTAAACTTCTTAGTTTTGGGCTGGCAATTTAAGCTATATCATGTGACTCCACTTTCGCATTCTCATTTTAAGCACTACCTTTATGTATTTATTTATTTTTGCTTTTACTATACTATCTCCGTTTCGCAATACATGCAACATATACATACCTCTTTTGGATGTTTTGCAATACATGCAACATTCCCTTTAATAGTTAGTTTTTTTAGCTAAAAAGACACTTGTATCCCTACTTTTCCACTCACATGTAAACTTTATTTTTTATCACATGGGTAATAAAGGCAATTTGCACTCTCTCTTCTCCTCCTTGGTCCATGTGCCAACCTCCAACGTTGCTTGTATTGCGCAACGGAGGTAGTATTTTATATTTCCTTCATTAATAAAGTTGGTAAGATTTCAAAATAATTATGATTAACATTAGTAAAACTATTTTTAAGTTTACCGTACAACAGATATGACATACAAAACATATACGAAGAATTAAAGGCTACGGAGTTTTCGAACCCTCCGGCGACTAAAATGTCAATATTATTGTAATCGTAATCATATGTTTCATAAATAAAGTACATAATCATAGAAAATTTTCATTTAATTAAGACTAATGATAATAGTATAAAAAGGGTTATGAATAAGAAAGAAAACAAGGATAGTTATAAGTCAACAAACAAAAAGGTTAATGTGAGATTACCTCATAAGATCATTTAGCAATAGAAAGAAAACTACTAAAACATGTAATGAGATGAGCTCATAGGATCTATATATATATATATTAAAAAGCGTAAGCATAGGTTGCAATCCGCCACGTGTCATTCTCCCTTATTTTCAAGGATATTTTCATAAAAAAGTGCAAATTGTCCATGAGAAGTTTCAAACCCACGATTTTGAGTATGAAAGATAAATGCTCTAATCATTGCCCCTACATTATTGTTGCTTCTTCTATCGATACTTATAATGATATTAAATATTTCAAATGAAAAACAATAAGTTACAATATTTTAATTGGTTCTATGTAGAACTACGTACTAAGTTATAACTTTTTTACTATCATCCTCCTACACCAAATTTTAGTTGTCAATTACTAAAGTATAATTCATATAAACTCCAGAGCATCGCTTGGACATAAAAACTAGTTCATCTTAGTAAACGGATTGGGCTAAGGTCGAAGATTTAGACACAAAACCGACAAGACAATCCATGTACTAAACTTCCATCACTATCATTAGTTTTATTTTTTGTATTTTTAAATCTAAGTTGTTTGTTGTATTTGGCTCATCTTAACTAAGTACTTTGCAAGGTGAAGTGGGTTAATTGAGGTACCATGCTAAATAATTTTTTTTGTCTTTGGTTAATGAGTCTAATAAATTAAAATCCCATTATAATCAAGTCAAATTGGATTTAAGAGAAGTTATCAAGTCATTTAATAAATGAGTCAAGTTAGAATTCGAACTATTAGCTTGTAATTTCTAAACTAGATGCGAAGTTGATAAGTACATAAGCACGTTTTTTGTTCACTAAAGAATATGAGAAGTATAAGATTCTGATAGAAAATCAGTATGCTTACTTGCTTAGAATCTACTTTCAAAATCTACCCTCAATTTTTTTTGACATCTTTCTTAGTTTAAGAGTGCAAATATTATCAAGCAACATCCTTTTTCTTCGTTAACAATTACCTAAACTTCACTCGACCAACTTTATAAAGAGAAGGTATTGGGTCAGACGCGTCTGATCATAATATTTGGTCGGACGACTTTCAGCTGGTTTCAATTTTTTTTCAGTTGGTTTCAATTGTTTTTCAGTTGGTTTCAATTTTTGTTCAGTTGGTTTCAATTTTTTTTTCAGTTGATCTTTTGTATTTCAGTTGGATGTCTTTTAAGTTCAATAGTTATCTTATTGTTTCATTTACGTGTTTTATTCTAACTGAAAATAAAACTTAAGTAAAATGAAATAAAATAAGTTCCAAATGAAAGCAACTTAGTTTCAGTTACTTATATTATCATTTCAGTTAGTTTTCTTATTCTTTCATTTACTACAATTAAAAAAAATTAAAAAACACTAACCTCTGCTTATTATCATTTCCTCTCACTTTCTCCTTCTTCTTCATTCCACATCAATGGCATCTCTTCCATCGCCTGCGGTTGTCGGGTTTGCTTGCGGTTTTGAGGTAGTGATGCTCAATCTTGTTGTAACGGTGGTGATGTTGAGTTCAACGGGCAATGATGGAATGGTCTTGGGCCGTCAGGATCTCTTCTGGCGATGGTGTTTGATTCAGAGGAAACAAAAATGACGTCTGGGGGAGGGGAGAGGGTGGCATAGAGGGGTAGGAGAGGGAGGGTTGGTAGCAGGGGAGGGGATTGTTCAAGGGTGGTGGGGAGGGGGGCTCGTTTTATTGAGCGGCGTCGGTGACGGACTCCGTCTGACGGTAAGATTGGGTCAGACGGTCTGACACCAACTCCATCTGACGGTAAGATTGGGTCAGACGGCCTGACTCAATACTTTCACCTTTATAAAATGGGGATGCAACTAAATATGGCAATAGGCTGGGCTTGACCATGCACAAAATTCATGCAGGATGTGGGCCAACAGGCGAAACTAGCTTGTGCTTTAAACCAATGTAAAATGAGATAATTTCCAACGAAACTATTTTTTATTAAGGTTTTCGAAAAATTACATACCAAAAAAACTGTTCTCTTTTAGTTCTAGAACCATTTAAAATATTAAAAAAAAAAAAAATATAGACGAAGGGTCATGTGAGCTAGTTCATTGGCTTTGTTCGGCCGGCGTGTGCCTATCCAAATAAAGGATTTCCCAGCCTAGCATGGCATGATAGGCCGCGGCCGCACCAAGTTTTTTCGTGACGTAGGAGGACTCATGAGCTAACTTGACCTAGTGTTAACTTCAAAAATCAAAAGCATACACATGACTTCATAAGTTCACAACATTACTTACATAAATTTCTCCCATGTAGAAAAGTATAGCCTTTAACACAGATTAGGAAACTAATCACTTGCTTTAGTTAAATATTCTAGAAAACCTTCATAATCAGCAAGCTACTATGAGTAGAAGCCATATAGTAGTATGTAATTGTATACACTATTACACAAACATACATATGCATTTAACTGCCTGCCAGACTACCTTCAACATCAAGCTTTTCTACCATCGACCTGAATTCGCCTGGGCGGTTGCATAGGCCTACTTATCACATTATTAAGGCTTGCTTGACCCATATACCCTACTAATTACTACTTATTATCAATATGACAATATTGTACGGTACTATACGTACTCAATAATGCATGTAGGTCTGCACATCTACAGTGATCAAAATCATCAAATGCCGACTACTCGACTTCTGTAAAGATACTCCTCTGTTTATTATTCCCATTGTCTAGAAAGTTGAGCAAACTAGAAAAAGTAGTATATTGTGTACAATAAGATTTCGTTTAATGAATAGACTCTTATAAGATATGAAAAATGGTTCTGATTATCCAATAAAGATGATGAGCATCTGGAACTTATTGCAACTTGTCCAAAAGAAATCAAAATATACAGTATCTAAGTAAGGACCTATATTAAGACAAGGAGTGACAGTCAACACCCAACTAGGAAAAAAATTACCTTATTATATAGCCATTAAATTATAATACTTGTGTTCAATTTTGCATTTGCAACCTCAAATTCTCAGTTACTCAATCTATAATTAACTACATTCCAAAGCTAATTCCTTGGATCCGCTTGGACATGGGAGGCTAGGTTCTCAAGTTTTTTAGGAGACTATTCTCCCTCCTCATCTATGAAATGAGATCGCTCATAATCACATATGGTCATTGTTTATGCCAAATTCTGCTAAGACAAAATTTAGCTGGGAGCTACAGCTAGGATTCCACCAGGTTACTGGAAGCTGCTAAGCACAGCTTGGATGAACAAGTAAAGCAAAATAAAGACAGAGACAAGACACCAGAGATGGTGACGTGGAAACCCGTGGAATAAGGGAAAAACCGCGGGTGGCTTTGAGTCCACCAATCCACTATACTTTTGATTACAGCCCTAGTGCCTTTGTAACTAAGCAATTCGTAATTTGTAAGCTAATAGAACAATGCTCGTATTTTGATATGTAATTGCTAAAGCGTATGAACTTGTGTCTCTATACAATCATTTCAAGTGTATATATAACTAAGAAGAATGTATCCGTTTGAACCTAGCAACGTCTTGAAACAGCTCTCAAATCCCTATTTATATCTGCCATTAATGCTGTTGAGCACGATTCTTGCTCTTTATTGCCTTTGTAATTATGGCTTTTATTCTTATGCGGATCTTCAGGCTTTGATGTCTTGATTTGTAACGTTTTCCAAATAGAGCTGTGTTCCCGTAGCTAGGTGGTATCCAGCTGATCCTCCTTAGCTGGTGAACTTCAAGCTGGATTTCCTTAGCTGGAGGTCTCAAGCTGGGAGTTCATAGCTGCAATGATTTTTAACCTGCACCAGTAGCTACATAAATTTCATGGCGTAACAGTCATTAATAAGGGGTTTGAAGTATTTACTAAAAAAAATTATTAAATGTTAATGTTTCATGTCTCTATTCTATAAGTAAAGAGTAAGGGACACCAAAAATCAACATTTACCTTTTTTTTAAAATCCTAATTAAACGGAACAACTTTCTCCATAAGTAACTGCTTTCACATTTTAAAACTTTGAAAAAAGAAATGCAAAGCATCCTAAACAAACTTACTGATTTACATGATTTTGCATGCATCACGTGCATATATAACTAGTATATATATAAGATAGGTTCAATAATATTTTATACATAATACCATCTTTTTGTATATTAGTTAATACATAATATACTATATATGATCAAAGTGAAGTAGGTGAGCGAAAAAATCAATTTGAAAAACGAAAGTAGTAGTTTTTATTCAGTAATACCGCGGGTAATATTTAGATTTGAATATCGTTCACGTTAGAGAAATAATAAATATAACTATTAATTGGGTCATTTTCGAATTGATTGTCTTAACATTTTGTCTCACTAGGACTTGAATAAAATGGCCAGCAAGAGACACACGGATCAGTTTTTGAATGCTACATTGATTCATATTTTGTGATCCATATATCTACATGAGAAATCCCCGGCCACCGATTTAGTTGACCTATTTGTCAATTTTTCGTTCATTCAGTATCTGCCCTTCTTAATTATTCAAAATGCATATACTTTTCGATTTCTGTATAACATAATATTATTAGAAATGTCCCACTTATCTCCATTTTCTGCCACTATGATGACTTGAGCTTTAATGGCTCGATCTTATAAACTAACAATACATCGACTTAAGTAGAATAACTTGTTGGAAGATAATCGTATATGGCCTACTATAATCAAATAGTGAAAGTATTGGGTCAGACCGTCTGACCAATACTTACCGTCAGACGGAACCCAATACTTCATCTTCTTCAACTCATCACCACAACTCCCTTTAACCCTCGCGAATTTGAAGAACCAGTAAACCCAAACGACGAACTACTCTCCAAAACAACCGATTCGGCACCCGAATCATCAACCCCCAAATTCGAATGATCATCATCACCATGAATAACAATGGAATAAAGTCTACAAATTTCACTCAAAAAGAAAGAAAATAAT
The DNA here is from genome assembly GCA_947645195.1 of Patellifolia procumbens. NCBI lineage: Eukaryota > Viridiplantae > Streptophyta > Magnoliopsida > Caryophyllales > Amaranthaceae > Patellifolia > Patellifolia procumbens. The sequence continues at coordinate 4,098,591 of CANSGD010000955.1, forward strand.
GGATGAGTAAAACAGAGATCAGAAAAGAAAGACAAGGAGGAGATCGGAGCAAAGCCAAGACTCCAAATTAAATATCAGTACTTACTCTTCTTTCAACGAGCTTCAACGAACCAACTCAGCTTGCAGATATAGTTACAGTTCGACAGCCATTTCGGTGAAGCTTTTGAGTCTTGAAAGAGTAAGCTCTAAGCAACGAGGTAAAAAATGTTTATGAGGATGAAGTTGTATGAACAGGACTACAGGAGCCATTAAAGAGGGATTTATAGATTTGGGAGAAAAGTGAGCTTGATTGAAATGCAATCTCCATAAGTTAGGTAGGTATTGTTGTGTTGTTCCAGTAACTTTTTTTTATTTCATTTGGTATTTGTTTTGTTTCATTTGGTATTTGTTTTGTTTCAGTTAGATATTGTTTTGTTTCAGTTGGGTGTTGTTTTATTTCAGTTGGTCATTTTATTCTTTCAGTTGGTCATGACTTTATTGTTTCAGTTGGTCACTTTATTCTTTCACTTGGTTACTTTATTCTTTCAGTTGATTCTTTTATTCTTTCAGTTGATTCTTTTATTCTTTCAGTTAGTTTCAATCAAAATACATCCAACTGAATGAAGAGAAGGTTCAATTGAAAGAATAGAAAGGTCCAACTGAAAGAATAGAACGACCAACTGAAAGAATATAAGGTCTAACTGAACATATTCACTGAACAACTAAAATCAAAATACATCCAACTGGAAAAAAAATTGAAACCAACTGAAGTCCGTCTGACCATAACTTATACCTTCTCAATCAAATAAAGTCTATGAAGGGTAGCATATATAATAATTAATTTAATAGTTTTGTATATGGTTTATTGTATTTGATTTATTGTTTGACAAATTAGTTTATAGTTGTAACCCTTCATTTGTTGATTTCGAATTTTTCCATTCCAATGAATTTGATTAAAATAATAGAAAATAGGAATAGTTGTTGATTCGAGAAATAGTTTTGATTTGTTATATTATTTGGGAAAAATTGCCTAGAATAATGCAACCTTTAGGCGATTCGCAAATAATAATGCAACATTTTGATTATTATGGAATAATGCAACCTTTATACCCCATTTATTTTAAATGGGGTAAAACCGGATCTAACCTAAAGAAGAGGTTAAATGAGACACGTGTCAATTAGTAATTGGTTATCATAAACTATATTAAAAATAATAATAAAAAAACAAAAAAAAACAAAAAAAAAAAATCTCTCCCTCTTACTGCTACTACCGGAGCCACCCCACCCCACCCCCTCCTCCTTTCCCCCAGCCACAACACCACCTATAACGGCGCCGCTGACGAACCACCCCACACATATTTTAATATTTTTTTTAAAGTTTATTTTAATATATTAATTAAAGTTTAAAGTTTTAAATAAAAATTACCAATTGTTCAGGTAACCGGTCATTTGTCCTATTTAAAATAAATGGGGTATAAAGGTTGCATTATTCCAGAATAATCGAAAGGTTGCATTATTATTTGCGAATCGCCTAAAGGTTGCATTATTCTAGGCAATTTTTCCTATTATTTGTTAAGTTACATATTTCCACAAAAGGCTAATTTTGGTTGTGATTACGAAACACTGTCTCAAAGCTAGAAGATTTAATGTTCATCATTATTTTATCGAAACATTATGTTATTCTAAAAGTTGTCAATGAACGATTGAACATGCATGGCCTATCTGTAACAACTAGATCTAGTTTCTTCTTATCTCTTGTATCCATTATGCCCAAATAAGTGATATGTGTATACGACATACGCTGTGTGCATAATAGGTGAAAAATGTAATACAATCATAAATATATACGCTTCTCTTCAACTTTCATCATGCATCACTATGATATATTATGGAGATAATTTTGATTTGAACATATAAGACAAGGTTGAAATCCTCTTTGATGGATCAATGATGTTTTATCATTATCACCTGTCTTGGTGCTTGACATCAAGACATCTTATTGTAACTTGTTCTTCACCAAAAAAGGAACTTGTGTGAATCGTTTTAATCTATGAACTACATATATAAAGTACTTTAACCATAATTAGTTATGTTACCTTCTTTTTGAGGGGAATACTTGTGCTACTTGTCTCATGCTGTGCACAAACTTCTATTCATAGGAAATCAATCACCACACACTAAATGATGTAGGAAGTATGACTGGTAGATTAATTAACTTATCTGTAAAATTATTGTGCCGTGATATGATCATTGCCCTAAAGTTGAAATTGCCCCGCTACGAACACAGGGACTCGTGGCAAACCAACCTTCAGGGTTAACACAACACTGACTCGCCGGCGAAGTACAGAGAGACAGTTTGAGAACGCTCTTAATATTGCCCAGTATTTGAGAGATAAATCGAGAGCTTTCTTGGCTGAGAGGATAATTTTCTGTGTGTTAAAAATTGTGCCAGGAAGGGGGTATATATAGGGACAGAAGAAGAGAAACTGACCTCCTAAAACCGTGTTAAAAACGGTAATTAATGGGTAATGGAAACCGCCCACTAACGGCTAGTGGAAGCAGTCAATTAAGGAGTGGATCAAGGAATTGACTGATTCCATAACAGTCATAAAAAGATGACAGATTTTTCTAGTAAAAATTTAGTTAAGTTAAGCCCATGGCCCACGCCCCGGTCCGGTCCGGTCCGGGCGGGCGGCGCGCGCGCGTGTGGACTAGCCCAATCAAGAGCCCAACCACAAAAGCCTACCAAGTCACCAACTCAATAGATACTAGGAACATAACTATTAATAAACTCACCACTCACCTCTTATTCTTCCTAAATGGGATCCCCAACTCTTCATATTCTTTTGAAGCAACTCAAGAGTTTTTGTATTACTCTTCTCACAAAACTCCAATAAATGATTCCACTCCAGTTAAACGGGGCTCGAATTATAATACGTAGGGAAACAATGATAAGGGAAAACATAGATGATAAAGCGCATTTAGCAAGGGGTATGCATGGTAAGAGTAAGAAACAAGTAAGGACCAATATGGTGAGGATGTAAGAGTACCCACACTATAGGGTTCTCCATAATTTCTCTCGTCACCTTATTCCTCTGCATCACCTTTCACCAACTGATCGGAGTTGTGACAAAACAATAACGGTTATTATTGGGCAGCCTGCCCAAAAACACAAAAAATACGTACATTTGTAGTGTTTGTGAACTCCCATATAGTGATGGTGTCATGTAATTGCATGTTTATTATTTTTCGTTCTCACAAATTTCCCGCATTTTGGCAACATATAATTACATGCACTAACACTAAATGTGACTTCTCAAATCGTATAAATATATGATTTTTTGTGGTCTTGGACAAGATGCACAATAACAGTTATTGATTTATCATTCCTATCATTTTCATTTCATAATTGCAAACATCCACTCATAGTATTTCACGGTTACTTTTTCTCTTCTATTTTTCATACCCCATTGCCTTATTTTTCCATCTCCCTATGCAACATGTGCCAAATCGCAAGTTTTATTTTGAAGGGTTCCATCTATAAAGGATCCGGACACCCATTAAATGAGGAACCTCCACACACTTATGGAGAGACTCATTTGAGAAGAGATTGTGTAAATGGGGAGGTTAATTTTGCCAAATGCAATTCCTCTAATAACAACTCACTTTTCTAGAGGACCCTCACACTCCATGTATATTAGGAGTACAATATACTTACACCAAATTACCAAGGTCATCTGGAAAAATTTAGAACCCCGGTTCTAACATGGAAATTGGGCCTTTGAATTCATGAAAGAAAAAGATGGAAGGTTGGAGCGTTAAATACGAAAAATTGAAAATTTAAGGACATGTCATAGAGAATTTTTATTACGGGTGGAAAACAAGAGTGATTGATTTCCTCTTATAAAATGATATTTTTGGGGCTCTGTGCATGTGTTATTGGTTTCCCGTATACTGTCATCTATTCCCCCACATATTGCAATAATATTCTTAGATATTACAAAGTGGAAAATGATATATATATATATATATATATATATATACGACCCTTAGGTTTGTATATTAGAACCTAACAAAGAAAATTAAAATAACTTTAATTTGAAACATTAATAAGACCGATTCACGCATGATTTCATATGAAGTATATTGTACATATATTGTTTTGTTAGTTAAAAGGGTAAATTTGTAATATTAGTTACTTAGCTTTAGTTTGTTGTAAGAGGTATAAATACCTCATTTCCTATTGAGCTAACTAACTGATTCAATAATAACAAACTTTCGTTTTCTTTCTTCTTCTCTCTCAAAGTCTGAACTGGAATTCTTCCAAGTTCAATATGGTATCAGAGCTTATCTCATTTCGAGATTAGGTTTTCAAATTTCTTCATATTTTGCGAAATTCAATTGGTGATAGTTCATATCTTGAAGTTTTTGAGCTTCGATTGACTTCTCGATTGATTTTTTCTTGCAAAATTCTACTTGAATTCTGTGATTTTCGCAATTGATTCTTGAATCTTAATTGTAATGACGAATACTGAATCTGAAGTTGCAACGCCAATGGTTGAATCAAATCTTGGAGGTAATACTGATCCTTATTTCATGTCCAATTCTGATTCACCTACTGCATCTCTTGTATCAAACCAGTTTTCTGGAGCTAATTTTCTGCAATGGAGACGCAATGTTATGCGTGCTTTAGGAGCTAAAAATAAGCTAGGATTCATTGATGGTAGTATAGTTGAACCTGTTCTTACTGATTCTAACTACTCCAAATGGAGGCGAGTTGATTATATGATATTGAGCTGGCTTTTAAGCTCAATGAAGAGTGAGATTGCTGATGATTTCTCGTATGTTGAATCTGCTGCTGAATTGTGGCAAGAAATTAATGAGAGATTTGGTCAATCTAATGGACCTCAGATTTATCAATTGAAGAGTGAAATTGCTAATCTCAAGCAAGAAAACTTGTCTATCTTGGTCTATTACAGTAATATCAAGAAATTATGGGATGAAATGCAGTGTTTGAGGTGTTTACCTGTTTGTTCATGTGGTGCTTTGGCCAAATGTATTTGTGGTTTTCTGAAAAAGCTTAATGATCTTGAGAATGATGACAAGTTAATGCAATTTTTGCTTGGGATGAATTCTGGATATGATACTGCTATAACCACCATTTTGACTCAAGATCCTCTTCCTTCCATTAATCGTGCTTATTCTATTATAAAGCAAATTGAAACTCAAAAGGAGGTGAGTTGTCATAATGATGTGAGTTCTGAAAGTAGTGCCATGGTAGCACAAAGGTTTTCTCAGCATCCAAGGTATAAAAAAGATGGATTACAGAAGATTTCTGGAGATAAGAAAGTTTGGAAACAAGAAAAACTGCATCTCTTTTGTGATCATTGCAAGGCTAAAGGTCATACTAGAGATCAGTGTTTTAAGTTGATTGGTTATCCTGAATGGTATAGTGCAATCAAAGCTAACAAAGGAGGTGTTAATGCATATACCAAGAAGTTAGCTGCTCATACACACACTGAAGAAACTCCTCTTGAAGGTGTGCATCCTGCTGAGGTTGATTCTGCTATGTTAGCTTCTATCTGCCAAGAGGTTATGAAGGCTATGAAAGGGAAGAATAATCAAGCTGATTCTGCAGGTTTTGACAACTGTGCAGGTGATTTCAATTCCATTTCCTCTTTTAATGTTTTCACAAACATCAGAACATTAGACAGGAATATATGGATTGTTGATTCTGGTGCTACAGACCATATGGTTTTTGATGAAACTTTACTTGTCAATAAAAGAAGATTGAGCAAGAAAATTAAGGTAGGCTTACCTGATGGAAGTTGGAAACTAGTTGAATTTGTTGGTGATGCATTTTTAACTAGACAGTTAATGATTAAGAATGTGCTATTAGTCAAAGGTTTCAAGCACAATTTGCTCTCAGTAGGGAAGCTTCTTGATCACTGTGGTGTTAAGGTGTTTTTTGAACAAGGATCTTGTTCTTTTCATGACCTTTTATCTGAGTCTCTCATTGCTGTTGGACATAGATGTGGAGATCTCTACTTGCTGGATTCTACAAATATCCTAGGTACAACTTCTTGTTCTTTTCAGCTTGGTTCTACTAAAACTGGCACACATGTGGTTATTGTAGATAATGAACAGAATAAACAAGGCATAATTGGTTCTGAGAATGTTCTTGATAATTGTGATAGTCTTAAGACCAATTGTGTTCCTACTGCTGCTGTTGTTACTTCATCTACACAACAACCAGATTTACAACTTTTACATAGCAGACTAGGTCATGCTTCTTTGTCTAAAATGAAACACTTAGATGTGTGTAATTGTAGTGGGCTTCAGAAATATCATTGTGATGTGTGTATGCTAGCAAAATTTCACAAGCTTCCTTTTGATAGAAGTTTGAATCATGCAGCACAATGTTTTGATCTTGTTCATGTAGACTTATGGGGTCCATATAGAGTAGCTAATACAGATGGTGCAAAGTATTTTTTTACCATTGTTGATGATTGTAGTAGAGCTACTTGGACAACTTTGTTGAATAATAAATCTCAAGTATTCAGACTCCTTGAGCATTTTCTTCATATGGTTGATACACAGTTTCATACACAAGTAAAGTGTATCAGATCTGATAATGGTACTGAATTGATTAAAACACAGTGCAATGATATGTTGTCTAGTAGAGGTATTCTCCATCAGACTAGTGTGGTTGGTGTTACACAACAAAATGGGAGAGTTGAAAGGAAGCATAGACATTTGCTTGAGGTGGCTAGAGCCTTGAGGTTACAGGCTCATTTACCAAAAAGATTTTGGGGAGATTGTGTTTTGGCTGCCACTCATATCATCAACAAGTTACCTAGTGTGGTTTTAAAATGGAAAACTCCTTTTGAGGTTTTATACAACAAGCTTCCTAGCTATGAAGAATTGAGAGTTTTTGGTTGTTTATGTTATGCATATAATAGAGACAGAAATAAAGACAAGTTTGATCCTAGAGGCAAGAGGTGTGTTTTTATAGGATATCCTTTTGGTCAAAAAGGATATAAATTGTTTGATCTTCATACACAAACAGTGTTTGTTTCCAGGGATGTTGTGTTTTGTGAATCCAGTTTTCCTTTTTCTGACAATACTTCAACTTCTCCTGTTGTTCCACCTACATCTCCTTCCCTTGTTAATTTCTCTGATGACACTACTTCTTCTTCTCCTATTCTTACCCTTCAATCTGATAATATTTTACTACATCATGATTCACCTTCTAATTCTGTTTCATCTATTTCTTCTGATGCTTCTTCTTTCAATCCTGCTTTTCCATCTTCTCCTACTGATTCGCCCATGATCATTTCACCTTTTCCTCCTATTTTTACTCTTACTGTTCCTGATATACCTAGAACATCTACTACTGTTCTTGATATACCTAGACCATCTACTATGCTTATCAAGCCTTCTTCAAAACTCATAGGTTTTGAAGTCCCTTATTTGCCTCACAAAAACACTATTAAACCTGATTCCTCTAGTTCTTTATCTTTTTCTGTTCTCACATCTGATTTACTTGAACCCAAAAATTATCATCAAGCTAAGCAATCACCTAGTTGGGTTGCTGCTATGCAAAAGGAGTTACATGCTTTGGAGCTTAACAACACTTGGGTTATTACTACCTTGCCTAAAGGCAAGAAAGCCATTGGATCTAAATGGGTTTTCAAAACCAAACTCAACCCTGATGGTTCTATTGAGAGATTGAAGGCTAGACTTGTAGATATTGGTTATCAACAAGTTGAAGGAGAAGATTTCACACAGACATTCTCACCTGTAGCAAAATTGGCTACTGTGAGAGTGATTATTGCTCTAGCTACTGCCAAGCATTGGGATTTACATCAATTAGATGTAAATAATGCTTTTTTACATGGCTTTATTGATGAAGAAGTTTATATGAAGCCTCCCCCTGGATATGATCAAGCAATTGATGGACAAGTTTGCAAGCTTCAAAAGAGTTTATATGGTTTGAGACAAGCTAGCAGACAATGGAATAAAGAGCTTAGTAAGTTTTTACTTACTTTGGGGTTTGCTCAATCTGTCCAAGATTATTCTCTTTTTACTAGATCTCTTGATGGTCAATTTCTAGTTGTCTTAGTATATGTTGATGACATGTTGGTGACTGGTAGTTGCAACAAGCAAATACAACAAGTCAAAGATGCTCTAGATAAGGCATTCACCATCAAGGATTTGGGAGAGTTATCTTATTTTTTAGGCATTGAGGTTCATAAATCTGCTAATGGAGTTTTTCCCGCTCAGAAAAATATATCAAAGACATCATAGAAGATTCAGGGATAGATACTTGTGGTTCAGTTTTAACCCCTCTTCCTGTTGGCTTGAAATTAACACTTGATGTTGGAGACTTGCTTTCTGAACCTGAGGTGTACAGAAGGATTGTTGGTAGACTCTTGTATTTGGGTATCACCAAACCTGATTTGTCCTATGCTACACAACACTTAAGTCAATTCTTAAGTTGTCCCAGAGTCCCTCACTTAAAAGCTGTTGTCATGTACTCAAATACCTCAAAGGTACAGTAGATCAAGGGTTGTTCTATGCTGCAAACAATCCTATTCATTTGGTTGCCTATTCAGATTCTGATTGGGGTGCATATCAATTCAGCAGTAGATCTCTTAGCTCTTATGCTGTTTTTCTTGGCTCTAATTTGGTTTCTTGGAAGACAAAGAAGCAAGCAACAGTTAGCAAATCTTCAGCTGAAGCTGAGTATAGGAGCATGTCTTATACAGCAAGTGAAGTAGTTTGGTTATATGGTTTACTACAAGATCTTCAAGTTACAGTTGAGTTGCCTATTAGCTTGTTTTGTGACAATCAATCAGCTGAGCATATGGCTCATAATCCTGTTTTTCATGACAAGACAAAACACTTAAAGAGGGATATGCATTATATAAGAGAGCAAGTTACTTTTGGGTTTCTCACTACTGCTCATGTTTCAAGTTCCTCTCAAGTTGCTGATATTCTCACTAAAGCTTTGCCCTCTTCTCAACATGCTTTCTTATGTCGCAAGTTTGGATTGGTGTCCCAATTCCAACTTGAGGGGGGGTGTATGAAGTATATTGTACATATATTGTTTTGTTAGTTAAAAGGGTAAATCTGTAATATTAGTTACTTAGCTTTAGTTTGTTGTAAGAGGTATAAATACCTCATTTCCTATTGAGCTAACTAACTGATTCAATAATAACAAACTTTCGTTTTCTTTCTTCTTCTCGCTCAAAGTCTGAACTGGAATTCTTCCAAGTTCAATAAGCATATATTACGAACTTATTATTTTATGCAACGTACTTAATTCCTACATACAACCATGAGGTTATTTGTATTATTACCCTTATAAATTTGTAAAGGTAAATTATTTGTTTAATTGCTAAATTTTAGAAAATAAACACATAAACTTTGTTTTAGTTATACATGATAACTAATTTTCATAATGTAAATTTACCACATTTACAACTACAAATTTAATAATCTACAACTGATTACTTGGTTAATTTTCTCAGACGACCAAATATTAAATTACGTATCTCAACATCAAATAAACAATTCTTTCATACGGCTATTCTTCTAAATAGTACTATGGATTTTTGTATTCTTGTATTAACTTTTGAAGTAAAACAACAACAATCTGATAAGTGTCGGCATCACCGTTACACCAAATCAAAGCAAATTTAACAACATAAAATAGGGCAAACCACAATGATTTATTGTGACTTGTGAGAGGATTTCCAATCCTCACTCAGAAAAATAAGAAAAGAAAAAAAACATGTATGAGCCTCTTCCTTCTTGGCTTCACACAAGATGAGAGACACTTTCCCATGTACACTTCTTTAGTCCTAAAAAAAAGGGTCGGCCTTAGCAACTACTATATTAAGGTTATATACAAAATGATTAGCCCCTTGTAAAATAAAGTGGGCTATTTGCTATAAATTTCCCGTCCGATTCTCATCTCGGGAAAAAGAAACTAAAGCGGATTCGAATTAGCAGCAAAATAAGCAAGGGCCCCAACAAAAGGAGCATTAATATATGTTGTAGGTTCGGACTTTCTAAAATCAGCCCGATCATCTTCGTACAAGTCATCCTCTCCGGGCCCACCCACGACCGCTCCGACGTGGATATTTAGGTTGGGCTGAGATGAATTGTAGTAGATGGACCCCTCTTTGCAAGCAATGGGCTTAGGATGGTCTCTAATAGATGGTAAGGATGAACCTCTATGGTGAATCCTTTGAGGGTACTTTTGACTATATCCTACCATGTAAGACATGCCCATGGGATTCTCCCCCAAGATATAGTTAACCTGCCTTTGAGCTATCCTCCGGAGTGCGGCGGGCGCCACGCTAACCGCGCCACAATTAACGGTTAATGACGCTTTGTCAAGGTAATTAGCATAAACAAGTAAGAGGAAAGAAATGGTGGTGGCATGTTGGAGATTGCTTCCTCCAGGCCTGTAGATTAGGCCACCAGGGGTGTACTCTATGTGGTAAGATGAGGTTTCTGGGATTAGGGTGCACATGAAACTATCTGCTGATGATTTGTACAATTGAAGAGAGTACAAGCTTCCTTCTAACACTTCCTGCAAAACATTTTAAGAACATAATTTGTGTTACTCTACTTGAATAAGGTCTATTATAATGTCTAATTAGGTCACATTCACTCATGTAACTTAACAACGTAACTTTAATAGTAGTTCAATCTTCAATCACTATATAACAAGGAGAGATTTACATACACAGAATCTATTTCCCAACAAAAGGTGATCTTTTGGGGCTATCCTTCTTCCAATTCGATTCGAGTTAGATCAGTTGGTTTAATCATACATGTTCAAATTTCAATTCAAGTCTAACTTTTAAGTCAAATCAGTTCGGTCAAATTTACTCCTAACGTGTAAACTGACTAGTGAATTATTAATTAACTCTCTTTTTCTTTTCTTTTAAGGATTAAGTATATTGTAAGGGAGACAAGTAAATTCAATTGCTTTCATTAGTCACTCCAATGACTTATGAGGCCAAGAGCAATAGAGCATCACAATAAAGCAACTTCTTTAGTAATAAATGTAGAAGGATCAAGAAAGTGACTTTACAAAATATGTTCCCTAGGAACAGGCTTTGTTATTTCAATTTATGAGTGTAGCCGCGTAGGACCAACCTAAAACTAGCAAAACAAGTTCAAGAATGACGATGCATATAACCTTGCATGATCCACACTTGGAAAAACTAGGTAAAAAAATCTGTATTATCTACACCAATTTTTTTTAGTTTTTCAAAAAATTACAATAAACTTCCTGCTAATTATTATCATTAGTTATATTTCTAATATGATGTTCAATTCAGAAGTACTGAAACTATATACTTCCTCCGTTTTTATTTAAATGTGACACTTTTAAATTCACGGACTCCTAGGCAATTTTTGGGAAGGAAAGAGATAGAGAGAAAAAAATAAGGGGACCCATGTGAGAGGAGAGAGATAGAGAGAGTTTATTGACCAAAAAAGAAAGTGTCACATTTAAAAAAAACGGAGGAAGTAGTATAAATTGTCATTTGATGTTTTGTAGTGTTTGGTTAACATCAAATTCTTTCAGATTGAATTTTGAGGAATTGAACTGAATTAAAAACACAAAAGAATAGCGCCTTAATCTACTTTTAACATCTGATATTAACCCACAATGTAACAAGAAATATACAACAAATTAGAAGTTTCAAAAAATCACCAACCTTGGAGACTAATACGTTAAGACCAGCATGTTTATTGTCCCACCCAAACTCGTTGATATTGTCATCAGCCCCAAGAGTGTGGGCATTACTTTCTACATAATTAAGGTATGCATCATCTTTGGTAGCTCGTCTCAACCATGCTGCTCCCCAAAGTAGCTCATCCTGTTCATCAAAACAAAACAAAAAAGTCACATCTCAATTAACAAGATTAGCAACTGAAGAAATTATTATTATTAAATTAATGCATGTCACAAAATATATCGTAGTTATAGTAAATTGATGGGACAATTTCTAATAATTATATTGTTATAAGATGATTAATCAACTGTATTGTCACCTAATTTACTGTTTTAGTCTTGTCAATAATGAATTTGGAAATCTTTTACTTATGTTTCTTTATGTTATTTGGAGATTTAGGAACATTTTTTAATTGAAGAAAAGAAGTACTAATTTGTTAAAGAAGTGATGACTTGCCTGATATCCATCAAAGTCACAATAAAAGGGGCAGGCACCTCCTCTAACATCTGAATTATCACTATAAGCTCCTCTATAATTATCTGCAAATTGGAATACACTGATGGCATTTCTCAATAAGGTTTCCGAGTAACCGGGATCGGATGATCGGAAAGCCATTGAAGCGGCTGCCAGGGCTGCTGCAGTCTCACCGGCAACATCGGAAGCCGGATTTGGAGCATCAACTGTATAGACTGTCCTTTTAGTGTCCATATCCTCTGGCCTCTCCCAACAACCATGGTCACTAATAGGATCACCCACCTACATGCATGTACAAAAGTACATAACAATGTTATACTACATTACAATATTTGACTATGACATGATACGACAACACGATTATAACTGACTCAACATGAATATGAAAGTTACTGAGAGACATCCAAGTTTGACATTACACGAACATGAAGTTACTAAGAGAAAACTCGGACGTGACCTACCAAATTAAAGGCGATTCATTAGTATTAAGAATTGCAAACGTGGTTTATTTATTAATGGCTATACCAAAAGAGCCACCAGCAAAAATGGGGGGTGACCCTCCCCTCTCTTGTGGGAATGGCAGATCCTATCATGGGGCAATTAGAGTACTATATGGATCCATCACTTCTGTCCCATATTCACCATGCCATCGAGATCAGATTCATGCATCTAAAATTCTCACGAAAATAAATGCCAAATAATCTTGTAATTATTTACTTTTGAAATAAATTTTCGGCAATTTTTACTTTATATATCTATATGTTTTTTATTGCCTCCAATATATATGACCATATAGGTTTTAATTTTCATATTAGTATAAAATGTAAAAGTGAAAAATTCATTTATCCAAGTCAAAAACTATAGATTATGTTTGATTTTACATATAGTCATGTACGTTACCGAATAGGGCCAAATCTTTCATCTTTGAACATACATAGTTAAATAGAAGTAACATATTAATTTACTTTAGTATATATAAAAAGAATATATATTAATATAGGGGGATCAAAAATATTTTTTTTTCAAAACTCATTTATTTATGACTCTCTATGTAACTATGTAAGAGATTCCTAGAGTTCGTATGTCGCTTTAGTACAAGCCCATCTCAACTTCTGTGCATTTTGTCTTTAACTTTGAATAAATACAAATGTGACATTCTTAAAAAAGTTTTACGAATGATCTCTTACTACAACATTCAAATGGCAAATTTACTTTGATCATTTTTGGTGATTTATATATATTGAAACATATAGTTACATGAGATATTATTAGTTCGTCTCAATTTATTTTTCAATATAGAAAGTGTTTTGTTGTCTATTGACAAACATAAAAGTCAAATTGTACAATTAAATGGAAACAAAGGAAATTATCTGCGAGATTAATTACTGCTGCATGATTCTACCTCAGGGTTCCTTTCCTGTCAAAGTAATTGGTTCACTGCATAGCTTATTGGTAACAAACACTTGATTCAAAAACAAACTATAGCTTATATACATGAGGTGAATCTCACTTTCTTTTTCCTCAGCAAAGTAAGTTTTGCTCTTTCTTTCTTTTTTTTTTGCAGGCCAAGTATGAGTCCATGATCAACTAATCCAATTCAACATTTTTGGTTCATACCAAGTAAATTGTGGGCCCAAAGTTGGCTAAAACCCTTTACAACTAGAAAACTATAAATAGCTAACTATTATATGTAGAGAGCTAATTATATATCGACACTATTATCCTTCCATTTCTTTATTTATGTGTTACTATCTTTTCAGCCGCGAGTACACCCTTAAGAGAATAATATTTTGAGACAAATTCTTGTATCATTTTGGAAAAAATGTGGTACTAACTTTTCGTACCTTGGTATTTCTTATTAAAGTTATCAAATCAATTTATTCTAGGTCTAGCTACACAAAACCGTTTAAGTGAGTTGTCAAACTCATTTAAATTAAAGAATTATAATCTAGTTGATTGATTAATAAATACGTAGTTATGCCACATAAGTTACAAAGAAAATTTTCTCTCTTCCTAACTCCCTCTAGGCTTTAGTGGCTCGTTTGGCTATCCCACTTGTGACTTATCAATGAAACCTAAGTGCAACTTACACTGTTACACATAAGTACAAGCAAAATTCCGACACTATTCTTACCAAAATCCCAAAATCATAAAAACCTCCATGCATAATAACCCATAATTAGAACTTAAAACAAAGTTGCCAAAAATAGCCATGCATAATCAATAATGAATTACTCACTAATCTCAATAAAATTTAATAATCATAAAATTTTACCTGAACATAGATTCTATTGGGCTGAGCAATGGTCTTAAGGAGGTAATCAGTGGCCCATTTAATAGCAACCAAAGAATTCCTCAACTCAATAGGAGGCATCAACTCCCCAAACTCCACCACACTCCATGCCAACATTGTGGTGGAGAAGGCCATAGGGAAGTTAAACTTGACATTGTCACCGGCGTCGTAATACCCGCCGGTAAGGTCCACACCTCGCTCCGCCCCATCGCCGAGGCCCGAATGGTCTCGCCACTCGACCCGGTGGTCCTTTGGCAAGTAGCCCGACCTTTGGCCCTCAAAGAAAAGAATTGACTTAGTTAATGCCTCTTGATAATCATGATATGAATAAACCAAATATGGCATTTTAGTAAGTAGTAGTAAGAGTGTAACTAAGTAATGAGATAATAAGCAATTCATTTCTTTCTTTCTTTTTTTTGTTTAATTATTTTATTTTTAATTTATTTTTGGGAGGGAGGAGGAGGTTGTGTTTGTTGGTTGGAAGAATGGTAGAGTTAGTTTGAGATGAGAGGGGGCTTTTTATTGCCAAATTTAGGGGGGTTGGTTGCGTGTAACTTTTTGATTGGTGTTTTGATTTACTCTTTTCTCATAAGAGGCATCACGAGAGAGAAAGAAAGAGGTGGGGGTGGGGAGGTTGTAATAGCCGACAATGAAGGGTAATGTAATTTAGAAGTTCACATGACATGTATAGCAAAAATATGAGTCACAAAAAACTTTGATAAAATTAACATGTAGGTCCAATTAATAACTATAAAGTTGAAGGTAAGTGTGTACTTCTGTCTTTACTCTTCATAATTCCTTTTATATTCACCTTATTATGAAAACTTGAGTTTTAACTCAAGGTAATGTGCTCTATAATATTTTTCTTCAATTGGCTAGGGCATGCAATTTTATGGAAGGGAGAAGGGGTAGAGGAGTTAAGTTTGGACATAGGTCGAAACATGAAAAAGAACAAGTTCGGACAAATTCTTGTATTAGGCAAAAAAACGGGACTTAAAACTTTTAGTTATTACTATCGTTCTTTTGTTTGTAAGAACAATTTAAGTACTACACTGATAACGATATGTCATATGTTAATGTACTGTAAACGTACTATTTATGTTTATTCCAAAGCGTTTTTCTTGCATATATTCTTTTGAAAAAAGTTGAATATCGTTTCAAAATTTGTTTCACTTAACTATTATAATTTTACAATAAATAAGAACCTTCGTTCCAGAGAAAATCCTCATCTAATAGAGTTAAGAATAGAGCTAAATGCAAAGTTAAGAATCATTTCGAATATTTATAGTAGAAGAAACTAAATAAACACCAAAACGAACTACTACTAGTAGTCTAGTATCACTCTATAAGATGAAATATATACATTTCCAAATAGTTCAATTTTGCCCATATCTTTATAGTAATCTAATAAGACAATAACAAGACGATGATTTTGATGTGTCTTTCACGCCTTTGGCAAACAAGATTGTTATCACTACATAATGCTCAATGCATTTTTTTTATAACTCAATTTCTTTAAAAGTCTGAAAAAGATAACCTAATTAATTAAAAGTACTTCAACAAAAATTAAAATATTATCCAAAGAAGCTTTGATTGGTTAATGGATTCTCAAGTAATGTATATGTGGACCTACAGAAGATAGAGCTTCATGTTTCTTCCACTATATGTAGTAAAAAGAATTTAATATTATCATCCAAAAAAGTAGTTAGTTATTCTTGTTGTTTCTCTTTATGTTTTATTCATTTATTTTTAGTGAAAAAAATGAAAAAGAAGAAGAAAACGCCATTTTAAGCTTTTAACCATGGAAGGATAGCATGAATAATGGTAATTCTTGTGAATGAATAGCGGCTGCACGTGAAACCCTGTTTAAATCAGATCTTTTTCGTGTTTTGTCTCAGACTTTGAGATTCCTTTGCAATGAGCAGGTTGCATAAGCACTCCAAAACAGATTAAAAGACGAAAACATGCTGCAAAAAAACAAAATCAAAGGTTTCCTATGCCAAAATTTTACGGACATGACTACATTTACTCATTGGGTTCACCCACAATCTATTATGTGTTTATCAATCTACTCTCGTATTGAATCTTTTTTGGAAAACCTGCAACTTGTGAATTTCACATAAAACTCTAATTTGATGTTACGACTAGTGATATCTATTAGAATATATGAAAATATATCTCATTATATTTTCATTATTCAGATTTAGTTTGTAATTATCTTTGTATATCTTTAATTATCTTTGTATATCTTTTAGATAGTTGTTACCTAATTATTAGGGATTATTATTCCTTGTAACCCTAGAGTATATAAGGTTTAGGATGTACAACTTTTATGATTAAGGAATTAATTCTATCATGGTATCAGCCAGGGTGGCGGTGGTGGCCGGCAGCAGACAGGTGGCGGCAGCAGCGGCGGGCGTCCGTACCAGCCCTCACAGCAACAGGTTGCACAGTGGCCGTATGGGCCTGGGGCAACAAATCAGCCTCCATGGCACCTTTGGCCATGGGCTTTTCCACCCAGCCTATATCCCACCTCAGCTTGGGCTCGCCCTCCATATCAGCACAGACAGCAGCCAACTGGGCCAACTGGGCCAGGTTTGCTTGGGGCTCGCCCTCAAGCCTATGCGGCAGATTCATCATCTACGCCTACTGACATTGAGGCGGCAATGCACACTCTTGGGCTTACTCCCCCGGACCCAAATTGGTACATGGACACGGGCGCCACATCTCATATGACCTCTTCCCAAGGTAATATTTCTTCTTATTTTAATTTGAGCAAAAATAATGGTATAATTGTTGGAAATGGTAATAGTATTCCGATTCATGGTTATGGGGACACTAACCTTCCTTCCCCTCACCCTCCTCTAACTCTCAAAAACGTCTTACATGCTCCCAAATTGATTAAAAATCTAATTTCTGTCCGAAAATTTACTATGGATAATAATGTCACTGTTGAATTTGATCCTTTTGGGTTTTCTGTGAAGGAATTTCGGACGGGGAAGCCAATCATGAGATGTGAGAGTCAAGGTGCCCTTTATCCCATCACTTCTATCAATTCTCAAGCCCCGCCTCAGTCTAGCTTTGCTGCTCTTGCACCTTCTCTGTGGCATGATCGTTTAGGCCATCCTGGAGCTACTATTCTAGAGTCTCTTAGGAAGAATAATTTTATTGAATGTAATAAACATCGTACTTCTGTTGTTTGTCATTCATGTCCTCTTGGAAAACACGTGAAATTGCCGTTTGTTGATTCAACCTCTACTACTTTGATGCCTTTTGATATTATTCATTGTGATCTATGGACATCTCCTGTTTTGAGTTCTCTAGGTCATCGATATTATCTTGTTATGGTGGATGATTACTCTAAATTTGTTTGGACCTTCCCTCTTGCTAAAAAGTCCCATGTCTATGCCACATTCTTACGATTTAGAGCATACATTCACACTCAATTTGAGCGGGAAATTAAAAATATACAATGTGATAATGGGCGCGAATTTGATAATGATCATTTTTTGCAATTTTGCAACCTCAATGGCTTACATTTCCGTTTCTCTTGTCCTTATTCTTCTTCCCAAAATGGAAAAGCCGAGCGTCAAATCCGCACCCTTAATAACATTGTACGTACTTTATTAGCTCATGCTTCCATTCCCTCTACTTTTTGGCATCATGCGTTACAAACGGCCACGTATCTTTGTAATATTCTTCCTCATAAAGGCCTTTCCTATCAATCTCCTCTTCGGGTTCTTTTTCACAAAGAACAGTCCTATTCTCACCTACGGGTATTTGGGTGCTTGTGTTTTCCTCTATTTCCTTCTCCTATCATTCACAAACTTCAAGCACGATCCACTTCTTGTGTGTTTTTAGGGTATCCTACTAACCATCGTGGATACAAATGCTATGACCCGTCTTCTCGGAAAATCATTATTTGTCGTCATGTTATTTTTGATGAAAATAATTTTCCATTTTCCACTCTTCACCAGCCCACAAACGCCACATATCAATTTCTGGACTTGCCATTGGACTTACAACACGACCTGCCCAGTCCATCACCCAATTCGATGTCTGGGCCCCGTCCGTCACTAAGCCCAACTCCTCTCAGAAATGATCCTATGCCCAACTCTCCCCATCACACGCCTCGGCCTCTTAATTTCACGCCTGGGCCTGATTCTCCCTCTGGGCCACGCATTTCATCCCCTGGTGGTATCCCTGGCCCTATACCACCTCCCAGCCCACCTATCTTTTCCTCCCCACCTAGAACGGCCCACAATCCAAGGCAGCTTCCCTCTCCTCCTTCTCGTAGTGTCACTCGAGCCCAACATGGCATCTTTAAGCCTAAAACGATTGTCTCTCTTCATACTCATGTAGGACGCTCTCCTATACCTCGTAATCCCGTGTTAGCTCTTTGTGACCCGAATTGGAAACTTGCCATGGATGACGAATATCATGCTCTAATTAAAAATAAGACTTGGAAATTGGTGCCTAGGCCCCATGATGCTAATGTTATTCGTTCTATGTGGATTTTTGCTCATAAAGTTAAATCTGATGGTTCTTTTGAGAGGTATAAAGCCCGTCTTGTAGGTGATGGAAAAACACAACAGGTTGGCATTGATTGTGGAGAAACTTTTAGTCCAGTGGTGAAACCAGCGACTATTCGCACTGTTCTCAGCCTCGCCCTTTCTAAGGGTTGGGCCCTTCACCAATTGGATGTGAAAAATGCTTTTCTTCATGGTGAGCTTAAAGAAACGGTCTATATGCATCAACCTTTGGGATATCGTGACCGTAACTTCCCAGATCATGTGTGCTTACTCAAGAAGTCCCTTTATGGTCTCAAACAAGCCCCTCGGGCTTGGTATCGTCGGTTTGCTGATTATATTGCTCATATTGGGTTTCGTAATAGTCAGTCTGATCATTCTTTATTCATATATCGTCATGGAACTGATATTGCTTATCTGCTCTTGTATGTTGATGATATTATTTTGACTGCTTCCTCGGCTACTCTACGCAAGTCTATCATGTGCCAACTTAGCTCGGAATTTGCCATGAAAGACTTGGGAGAGTTGAGTTATTTCTTGGGTATTGCTGTCACTCGTCATGTAGGTGGTCTGTTTCTTTCTCAGCGTAAATGTGCTGAGGAAATCATTGAGCGTGCAGGCATGTCTGCATGTAAACGTCTGCCACTCCAGTTGACACTAAGTCAAAGCTTAGTGCCCAGTCTGACACTCATTGCTCCGATCCTTCTCTTTATCGGAGTCTTGCAGGTGCTCTCCAGTACCTCACTTTTACTAGGCCTGACATTTCATATGCAGTCCAGCAGATCTGCTTATTTATGCACCAGCCTATGGACGCACATATGCTTGCCTTGAAACGTATTATCCGATACGTCAAAGGCACACTTCATCATGGTCTTCACCTGTATCTGTCGCCCACATCCACTCTCTTGTCCTATACTGATGCTGATTGGGGTGGATGTCCTGACACTAGGAGGTCCACGTCTGGGTATTGTGTGTTTCTTGGAGATAACTTGATCTCTTGGTCTTCGAAGAGACAGATAACGTTATCTCGTTCTAGTGCAGAATCTGAGTACAGGGGTGTTGCTAATGTAGTTTCTGAATCATGTTGGCTACGTAACTTATTAGTTGAACTACATTGCCCTATTCAAAAGGCAACCTTGGTCTATTGTGATAACGTGAGTGCCATCTACTTGTCGGGAAATCCGGTTCAGCACCAACGAACCAAACATATTGAGATGGACATTCATTTTGTTCGTGAGAAGGTGGCACGTGGTGAGGTTCGTGTCCTACATGTGCCATCTCGTCATCAGATTGCTGACATCTTCACCAAAGGTCTTCCATTGATACTCTTTGAAGACTTTCGGGACAGTCTCAGCGTTCGTCCTCCTCCCGCTTCGACTGAGGGGGTGTATTAGAATATATGAAAATATATCTCATTATATTTTCATTATTCAGATTTAGTTTGTAATTATCTTTGTATATCTGTAATTATCTTTGTATATCTTTAATTATCTTTGTATATCTTTTAGATAGTTGTTACCTAATTATTAGGGATTATTATTCCTTGTAACCCTAGAGTATATAAGGTTTAGGATGTACAATTTTTATGATTAAGGAATTAATTCTATCAATATCAATGCATTGGCTCATTGGTAAAAGCTTCAATTTTGCCAATGTGAAGGTATGGGGATGAAGGGGAGTAATGGCGTTGCAAGAGAGAAGCAATACGTGTCAAATATACTAGTTGTGAGTGTTCTTTTTGTCTTTAAACAATAATATTCAGTAAGAATTATTTCAATTTAGTCAAAATAAGTTCAATTGAATAAATATAAATTGAATAAGCTCACCAAAAAAGTTTAATTAGTGAAAATAAGTAGTTGCAAAAGCAAAAAACAATAGAAAATTAGTTTATAAAAAGTTACGGTGGTAATAATAACTAGTTGAAACGACAAAGCCGTATGAAATCGGTTAAAAAAAATAATTTATTTTAGTATATATAAATACAATTCGGTAAAAATAAGTTTGCTTTACAAAAATTAGGTGAATTAAACAAGGTTTAAGTGTAGACAACAAGGTATTTTTTGAGCTTGTTCATCCTACACTCTCAGATGTACGATAACAATAATAATAGGGTTTGTTTGATTGATAAAATACTGTAAAATTAAGATTGAAGCCTACTAATTAAGTCCAAAACCAGAAGGGGGGGGGCAAGGTTTCCATGTTTGATTTTGTCAATAAGCAACTATGTTTGAGCACGTCGGCACCACAAAGATTAATACAAGCCGCACTTCAATCTTTCTGTTGGGATTTATTGTAAACTATTGTAAGTATAGAAAAGCCTTATAATTAACTTTGTCTTTAGTGCTTGGGCTTTGTGTTGGCAGCCCACTATTGCTAGGTTGTATATAATACTCCTGCTTAGTTACAGGAACACTAAGGCAGAATATACAAACCCCTTTTTTACATGGTATCAGGCTAATATCTAGGGCACGTTTTTTTTTCCCTTCTTTCTCTGTCATGGCTGGTGACGAGGAGGACAACGGCGGCAAATCCGGTGGTT
Source organism: Patellifolia procumbens (assembly GCA_947645195.1). Taxonomy (NCBI): domain Eukaryota; kingdom Viridiplantae; phylum Streptophyta; class Magnoliopsida; order Caryophyllales; family Amaranthaceae; genus Patellifolia; species Patellifolia procumbens. Next base: position 4,120,167 of record CANSGD010000955.1, read on the forward strand.
CCGGCAGTGGTGGTGCCAAGATTGACCCCTCCTCACCTTACTATTTAGGGTCTCATGATGGCCCTGGTAATGTTATTACCCCTGTTGTCTTCAAAGGTGATAACTTTGAAGAATGGTCTCGCTCAATCCGCTTGTCGCTCATGGCTCGGCGTAAATTCGAGTTTCTTGATGGTACCATTGAGAAACCCATTGATAAACTCAAGATGCTTGATTGGCGGTGCCTTCAAGCGATGCTCGTGCAATGGCTTCTCAATACCATTGACGTTTCCGTGAAAAAGACACTACCATACTTCGAGGAGGCTAAACCATTGTGGGATGTTTTAAAGAGGCGTTTTGATGTCGGTAATGGTCCACGGAAACAACAAATTAAAGCTGCGTTGTCCGAATGTCTACAGTCGAAGACGATGTCGATAGCGGAATATTTTGGTCTTCTTCAACCGTTGTGGGATGAATTAGCTACTTACAATCCTCTGCCTCGGTGTAAATGTGGTAATTGTACTTGTGGTCTTGGAGAACAATTTCAAGCTCGTGTGGATGAGGATCGTCTCCATGACTTTCTTTATGGTATAAATTCAGAAATGTATGGAAATATACGGTCCAATTTGCTCTCTCAAGACCCCTTGCCTAGTCTTGATCGAGCCTATCAAGCCCTTCTTCAAGAAGAGCGTTTGCAATCCATGTCTCGGGCTAAGGCGGACCGTGATGATGTGATGGCTTTGGCCGTTCGTTCTCAGCCTTCTTCTCAAGGTATGAGACGCAATGATGACAAGCACAAAGCTCCCATAATGTGTACCCATTGTCAACGTTCCGGGCATGATGAAGCAAGTTGTTGGTCGAAACATGGATTTCCTGACTGGTGGGAGCATAGGCAGCCTCGTGGTGGTGGTAGCAGGGGGTCTGTAGGTCGTGGTCGGGCCTTTCGAGGGGGCAGCATTCCGTTGCAGGTGCTGGTGGCCGTGGGAAGCCAGCTGATGTTCATGCGTGTGTTGCACAGGTTGGGGAAGCTGCTGGCAGCAACATGTCAAGTGTAATGGTGCCTAATTTTACAAGTGCACAACTCCAAAAATTCCTGGTTGATATGCTTGGTAATTCTACTGTGAATACTAATGAGGATCGTCTCATGGGTAAGTGTACCGATCCTTGGATTATTGACACGGGGGCTTCATATCATGTCACTGGTAATATTACTTTGCTCAGTAATGTGACGAATATGGTGGAGTGTCCAGTTGGTCTCCCGGATGGTAGTACGACATCTTCTAATAAACAAGGAAGTGCATATTTGGCGCCTAATTTAGTGCTTAAAAATGTTCTTTATGTACCAAAGTTGAATTGTAATCTGATTTCTGTAACCCAACTTGTTGATGATTTACATTGTGTTGTATTTTTCACTAAACAGTTGTGCCTTATACAGGACCAACACTTGAGGACCCTGATTGGAGTAGGTAAACGGAGAGACGGACTCTACTACTTGCGTGATGTGCCGAAGATTCAAGCATTGAGTGTGAGCGAGGTGGCTTCTCCTGAGTTGTGGCACAAAAGGCTCGGACATCCTTCAGACAAAGTAGTGCGGTCTCTTCCCTTTATTAGTAGTTCCAGTGTTATTTTGAATAGAGCTTGTGATGTGTGTCATCAAGCTAAACAAACTAGAGATAAATTTCCTAGTAGTGATAGTAAGGCATCTTGTTGTTTTGAAATGATACATTGTGACCTTTGGGGACCCTATCACACTCCTTCTTCTTGTGGAGCAACTTATTTTTTGACTATTGTAGATGATTTTTCACGTGTTGTATGGGTTTTCCTTTTGCTTGACAAGACGGAAGTTTATAAGATGTTTCGCTCCTTCTTTGCTATGATTATCAAACAATTTGATGCCAATGTTAAGGTTGTTCGGAGTGATAATGGTACCGAATTCAATTGTATGAAAGACTATTTTACTGAAAATGGCATTTTGTTTCAAACCTCATGTGTTGGTACTCCTCAACAAAATGGACGTGTTGAGCGCAAGCTCCGTCACATTTTGAATGTTGGTAGGGCTTTGCTTTTTCAGGGTAACCTACCTCTTAAATTTTGGGGTGAATGTGTTTTGGCTGCTACTTATTTGATTAGTCGCACCCCCTCTCCTTTACTTGGTAATAAAACCCCCTATGAGGTCTTATTTGACACCCCCCCTTCCTTTTCAGAATTGCGTGTATTTGGGTGTTTGTGTTATGCTCACAATCAAAAGGCTAAAAGGGATAAATTCATGAGTCGTAGTAGACGATGTGTGTTTGTAGGATATCCCCGTGGGCAAAAGGGTTGGAAATTGTATGATCTTGATGCGGGTACTTACTTTGTCTCTCGTGATGTCAAGTTTTATGAATCCGAGTTTCCTTTCTTCACTGACTCTACGACACCCTTTCATGCCTCTATTCACGTTCCTACTACTTTCTTTGATGATGATTTTTTATATGAGCACCTTGGTCATGATTTGTCACCTACCTCTGATGATAATGTTGCCAATGACGATGATACTGTAAACAATCATATTGTTGGTCACGCTGAGGGTGATGGTGGAGGTGTTAATGATGTGTCGAATGGTGGTGGTGTTGTGAGTGAAAGTGCGGTGGAGGAAAACCCAATGGTCAGTTCTTCTAGTGATCCAGTTGGTAGTGGGGGTACGGAGTTGAGGGAGGAGGCAGTGGCCACTCCTACAGTTGTTGATGATGGTGAAAAGGGGAGAGGCAAACGCAAAAAGTTCACGTCTTCCAGGCTACGTGATTTTGTTACTAATACATCTCGCAAAGTGAGTCCGTCGTCACCTCCTTCTCAGTCATCTACTCCATCTCATTCCTCCGGTACGCCCTATCCTATAGCACACTTTGTAAATTGTGATAGATTTTCTACAGGACACAGAAAATTTCTTGCATCTGTTTCAACAGGTACAGAACCACGATCCTTCAAAGCGGCTATGAGTGATCCCGGATGGCGTGAGGCCATGCAAAAAGAAATTCGGGCTTTGGAGGATAATGGTACTTGGAGTATGGAGCCCCTTCCTCCCGGAAAGAAGGCTCTTGGTAGTCGTTGGGTATACAAGGTCAAATACAACTCTGACGGGAGTGTAGAGCGCCTTAAGGCTCGCTTGGTCGTTTTTGGTAATCATCAGGTCTCTGGCATTGATTATACTGATACATTTGCACCGGTTGCAAAGATGACGACTGTTCGTGCTTTTCTTGCTGTTGCTGCTGCGAAAAACTGGGAGTTGCACCAGATGGATGTACATAATGCTTTCTTGCATGGAGACTTATCAGAAGAAGTGTATATGAAACTACCTCCAGGATTTCAGGGAGCCCAACCTGGTCAGGTTTGTCGACTACGTAAATCTTTATATGGTTTAAAGCAAGCACCTCGGTGTTGGTTTGCAAAGTTAGCCCAGTCTCTACGAAAGTATGGTTTTGATCAGTCCTACTCTGATTATTCCTTGTTCACTCTACATCAGGATAAAGTTCAGATTAATGTGCTTATTTATGTAGATGACTTGATTATCTCTGGGAATGATTCCGCTGCTTTGTCTGCCTTCAAAAACTATTTGTGCTCATGCTTTCACATGAAAGATCTTGGTCGTTTGAAGTATTTTCTTGGTATTGAGGTAGCTAGAAATTCGGAGGGTATTTTTCTTTGTCAACGCAAGTACACCCTTGACATTATTGTTGAGGCAGGTTTGCTTGGCTCTAAACCCGCAAGTTTTCCCATGGAACAACAACATCAGCTTGCCCGTTCCACGAGTCCTTTGTTTTCCAACGTCGAGCAATACCGAAGGTTAGTTGGTCGCCTCATCTATTTGGCTTTCACGAGGCCAGATTTGGCATATTCTGTCCATGTTTTGTCTCAGTTTCTCCACGCACCCCGGTGTGACCATTGGGATGCAGCCCTCCGTGTTGTCCGGTATCTGAAAGGGTCTCCTGGTCAAGGTATACTCCTACGTTCTGCTTGTGACTTAACTCTATCTGGTTGGTGTGATTCGGATTGGGCTACTTGCCCCCTTACTAGACGTTCCTTGTCTGGTTGGTTAGTGTTTCTTGGTCGTTCCCTTATATCTTGGAAGACTAAGAAACAAGCCACTGTGTCTCGTTCTTCTGCCGAAGCAGAATACCGTTCTATGGCATCTGCTACTTGTGAACTTAAGTGGTTAAAAGGTTTGTTGCTGAGTCTTGGTGTGCAACACCCTAAAGCTATGAGCTTGTACTGTGATAGTAAGTCTGCATTGTATCTGGCACAGAACCCTGTCTTTCATGAGCGGACAAAACATATTGAGGTGGATTGTCATTTTTTACGTGATGCTGTTCAAAATGGTACTATTTGCACGTCGCATGTTCCTACAAATGAGCAGTTGGCGGATATCTTTACTAAGGCATTGGGTCATCGTCAGTTCACTTTTCTCCTTCGCAAGTTGGGCATTAGTGATTTGCATGCTCCAACTTGAGGGGGGGTGTTGGGATTTATTGTAAACTATTGTAAGTATAGAAAAGCCTTATAATTAACTTTGTCTTTAGTGCTTGGGCTTTGTGTTGGCAGCCCACTATTGCTAGGTTGTATATAATACTCCTGCTTAGTTACAGGAACACTAAGGCAGAATATACAAACCCCTTTTTTACACTTTCCTAGCTTAAATTTAATTTCTAGTGGAGCAGTGGGAAATTAGGTAATCTTGTTTCATAAAAGTTATTTTGAATCAAAGCGTGCAATTTGCAAACTATTATCTTCTTTGCTTTTTTAGTTTATTATGTACTTTGCTTTTTATGATATAAGTTAAATTATTTGACGGTAGATTTTCAACTCATATAAATGTTATAATGGAGTATGTCATATTTTTATAACCGATGAATTATAATCTTGTTAAATTAGTTTTAATATGGATTTTCAACATCCAAATACATTATTTATTTATAGTTTTTTACTACTTGTATAAGTTAAAGATAATAATGGTCGAATATATGAAACAGACACCAGCGTAAAATCTAATATAACTATGTAAGAAATAAGAAGGAAACATTTTTGTTAATTAAAAAATAAAAGGGATACTTGTATAAGTTAAAGATACCACAACTTTGAATAGGATTATATGACAATTGGAAAGATACAAGACATGACTTCGACACAAAACAAGCACAATAGATCTAAGCACGATAAGAGGCACGACTGCACGAGTCATGGCGAGCCCATAAGGTTCGTCGTGCCATACCTAATTCTTGGATTTAAGTTTGATAAACCCATTGCAAACACGGGCCAACAAGTCGTGTTTGTGCCTTGCCATGATCCCGGATGAAAGCACAAATATGAGCAAGCACGTTTTAGTGCCAATCTCCATACTATATAAGGGGCAATGCCGCATGCGGTTCATTACATTAAAATAAGCAAGCATATTATGTTTCAACACATCCAAGTAAAACTTGGACGAGTGAGTTACATATTTGCATTCTCAATCACTAAGGGTATGTTTTCTTCATTTGAAAACGGTTAAATTAAACTGGACAAAATTAAAAAGAATTGTGAAATGTAACAACAGATGTATCATGTATTGTGCAAATTTAGACTCATTAAAACCGAAGTGAAACTAAACTAACGAATACAAAGGCTTAATAGTAAAATAGGAGAGTACATTGCATAGCCAAGTAAAAGTGGAAGCAAACGAAGCATCAAAAGGCTGGCCCCGTACAATCAGCTGTTTGTCAGTAATTCAGTGAAGAAGAATCAAGTGAGAAAACTTGGATCACACTTTTGTCATCCTAGCAACATTCTTCTTCTAAGAGTATTTCTTACTTTTTTGCTTTTTTTAGTATTCAATTTGCATGTGAGCCTCTCTGCATGTTTTGCAGACTCCTCTTTCTCTCTCATCGGTCATAATTACTCTTTGGGTTCATATGTAAACATTCCATTTCTAATTTACTAATAAATCTCCAACACACAAGTGACAAGATTAACCATAAAAAACTAAGGCTTTGATCCGCAAAGAACGTAAATTATGTTTAGTCCAGCTAATTTCAATTCTTTGCAGGCCGATCTAACTTTGTAATTGCCTAATAATGAATATAAACATTAAATACATTTAAAAAATCCATAACAACACTATTAATTCTCGTATATGTAGATTTTATGATCAAAGTTTATAAAATCTGACTATGAACTTACTTAAACTATTAACAAGTAAGCTAAGGAAGCATTCTTCTCACCTTATATTTTCTACACTTATCTAAACTAGACTTATTTAAAGGCTATTCTAAAAGATGGTAGAACTTACTGGAACTTAAGTAAGAGAGAACGAATTGTGAATAAATTCTTTTCTTTAAGACAAATGTAGCAATTAATTTAAAACGAAATAAAGTTCTACTTAATTAACAAAGAAGCAAAATACTACCGCCACAATCTTTTGTACGCTAAATGGTTTTTGGGTGGCTTTTTTATTGGCTTTGGCTTTTGGCTTTTGGCTTTAGTTTGTAGTCAACCAACCAAAAAAAGTGTTTAGTATCTGGTTTTTACAGTGGCTAAAAACAGCTTTTCAGCCGTAAGCCAGAAGCTGTTTTCACCAGCTTTTTTGGCTGAATTTTGGTTTTTGCTTCCATTTTATACTAAATAGCCAGCAGTAACCTCTTTTACCAACCACTTTTTTCAACAGTCAATCATTATACAGCCGATCAAACAAGCTACTAATAACAACCGGTCAAACCAGGCAGCATATACAGCCACCGGCCAACTGGAAAACACCCCCAACGACTCTTACTTTTTTAAGGTTTAATATGCCTGCAATTTATTTTTCGTAAGATTCCTTTACGGATGTCGTAAGAGAATCCAGCGGAACACGTGAACTTCTCAGAAGAGTCAGAACTATAAGCTTATTTCGACAGTACAAACAAAAAAAACCTGAACAGAAAACGCATCCGAGACAAATTACAAGACGGTCTTTTTCATTTTCAACATGTTGTAAATACTGTAATAATAAAATAACTAATAAGAGTCACTTACCAATACAGAATTCACACCACAAATCTGCTGAACCTAATAAACTCCACGTTACGATCCGAAGTAACACGGGTAACTGGAAAACAATATGCTGATACACCTCATTTTCATTGATAGCGTTTTCACAGTAAGCCTCAATAAACAATCATGTATTCATGTGCGACAAATACATAAAAAGGCAATAATTGTCCCAAAAGAATTGGGCATAAGCTGACATAAGGCTATGTTATACGCCTCTAAAATCTCCTTAAAAAGCGGGTGCAAAGGAAAACGTAAACCCAGCTCGAAGTATGACTTATATACACCAATGCACCAAGGGGGTGGTGACACCACCAAGTCCGTGACTTGTTGGGGATACATAACATAGGGTAGTTTTATGTGATACAAGGTCAACAAAAACGACAGCCCGCCTTGGAGATCCTTTCGCCACTTCCCCGTTGACCAGTGGCCACTTATTCCCAATCTCATGTTGGGGGAAGGGCAAGGCTCGATATAGTCGGATGTCGAAGTCCCTTCATCCGTCGCCTCCATTATTTGCACTACACCAAGTGAAAGGAAAGAATTTAAGTAACTCCTCTTAGAAGGAGGGAAGGCTATCGTTACTTTATTAGGGTGATCTAAAAACTCCTCGGGTCCCTCGAAATCCTCCTCACACTCCTCTTCCTCAATAGGAATGGCGTCGAGCAAAATATCAGAGTTCGAGGCCCAATAAGCTATTGATACAACATGAGCCCCATCTACCCATGTTTCTACCCAGGGCATATAAGGAAGGGGCAAGGCATATGGGTGCTCAGTTTGAAAACAGGGTTCATTATTTATAATACAGTGACCCCTATCGAATTTATTAAAAGAAAGGAAAAGAGTCAAGAATGAGAAATCATACCTTGGTCGAATTACACGAAGGAGATTCCTCGCACTCTTGACGCACTCTGAGCAGCACACAAAGGAAGCAAAGGGCTTCTTTAAAAAAGAGAAAACTAGAGAGAGAAATTGCAAAGTGAGTAAATGAGGAAAGAAGTGAAATATTTAGGAAAAATTGCTTGTAATAATGCAACCTTTTGGCGATTCGCAAATAAAAATGCAACCTTTCGATTATTCTGGAATAATGCAACCTTTATACCCCATTTATTTTTAATAGGAAAAAACCGGATAAAATCGGATATAACATGAATAATAGGTTTAGTGGGACACGTGTCGGCTCGTCATTGGTTCTGATAAACAAATTTTATCAAAAAATTAAAAAATAAAGATAAAACAAAAAAAAACCTTCCCTCCCCTAACCCACCCCACCCCCAAACCAGTCACTCCACCAATTCGAACACCCCTAGCCACCCCCAACCACACCACTCCCTTCATACACCCCCAGCGACCCCTGGCCACCCCACTCCCTTCGAACATCCCAGCCACCCCAACCCACCCCCTTCGACTCCCCTGCCACCCCTACCAAACCCCTTCGAAGCCCCTCGCCATCGCAACCTTAACCCAGCCCCACCCCCGGAATCCTCGCGTCTCCCCTCACCTAACCCTAACCCAGAATCCCCACCCCTTTCCTTCTACCTTCCAGAATCCCCGCGTCTTCCCTACCCCACGTGTTGCTGCGAAAATGGCGAGAGACAGGAGACGAGAAAAAAGGGGGATTTTTCGGCGATGGGTAAGAGTGGGAACGTTCCGTGTACTTTCCGGCGAGGAGCTTGGATTCCGGCAAGGGGGGGTGGGGTGGGGGTGGGCGTAGGGGCTGGGCTGGGGTTTAGTTTAGGTTTTTTTATAAGTTTATTTTTAATTTTGTTATTTTGAACTTAAAGTTTTAAATAAAAATTACCAATATTTCAGGTTACCGGTCATTTGAACTATTTAAAATAAATGGGGTATAAAGGTTGCATTATTCCAGAATAATCGAAAGGTTGCATTATTATTTGCGAATCGCCAAAAAGTTGCATTATTACAAGTAATTTTTCCAAATATTTATATCCCACCTACCATGAACAGTAGCCTCTCTAATATGAACAGTCACCCAACATGGGAGTTCGTGCCAAGGAGAAGAAGGAGGTTTGTTTCGATACGGTATTTATACGGTTTAAATGTATAAATATCAGTCAAATACGGTTGACCATCCCAAAAGTTGACTTTAAAAAGTTGACTTTAAAAAGTTGACTTTAAAAGCATTGACTTTGAAACATTGACCCTCACCGGGCCTACTTCGAAGAAATTCAGCTGTACAGATCTTCCCTCACCGGGGCTTCCTCGAACTCTTCAAAAGGAACAACCCTTTGACTGAGCTACCTCGAGCAAATTCAAGGATGTTCTTTGAATTCATACTTAGAAAATTTTCTAAGTATGCTAAGCCCTTCATAAGGCATCCCCTTTGGAGTAATTGAGTATTAGACTCAATTAGCCCTCACCAGGCCACCTCGAATTATCAAAATTGAGTATTGGACTCAATTAGCCCTTACCAAGCCATCTCGATTTTTCAATATTGAGTATTATACCCAATTAGCCCTAACCAGGCACCTCGAAGAATTCAAACCACCCAATGGTGGGCGTTTGCAATTTTATATCGAACACCCCAGAGAGGGCGTTCGAGTTTTTGTATTGAACCCCTCCTAGGAGGGCGTTCGAATTTTATGAACCTCTCTAATAGGAGGGCGTTCGAATTTTTAAACACTCAATAGTAATTGTCCAAGTCTTTTAGAACCTCTCCTAGGAAGGCTTTCGAATTTTAGGAACCTCTCTCCTAGGAGGGCGTTCGAATTTTATGAACCTCTCTAATAGGAGGGTGTTCGGATTTTTAAACACATAATAGTAAATGTCCTAGTCTTTTAGAACCTCTCCTAGGAGGGCGTTCGAATTTTAGGAACCTCTCTCCTAGGAGGGCGTTCGAATTTTATGAACCTCACTAATAGGAGGGCGTTCGAATTTGTAAAGTCACCGAATAGTGAGTCTAGGTCTTTTACAACCTCTCCTAGGAGGGCGCTCGAATTCTATGAGCTATTCTCCTAGGAGGGCGTTCGAATTCTCATTTGAACCTCTGTGTTGAGGGTCTTCGAGTTCTATGAGCTATTCTCCTGGGAGGGCGTTCGAATTTACGTGGGCCCCCTCCCATGGAGGGTATTCGAATTCACAGGGAACCTCTCCAATGGAGGGCGTTCGAATTCACATTGGACCCCTCCAATAGAGGGCGTTTGAATTCACATTGAACCCCTCCATAGAAGGGTGTTCGAATTCATGTTGAACCCCTCCAAAGGAGGGCGTTCGAATTCGCATTTAGATCCCCAATAGAGGGCGTTCGAATTCACGCCCAACCTATCTGGTTGAGGACGTTCGAATTCTCATTAACATCCTTTGGATGAGGACGCTCGAATTTTTTACAAAGGTAACCCCACTTTGGGGTACGTCGAGTTTTTTTAGCAACCAAAGCAGACGATTCCGCTCCACATCGCAGTTTCATCATGATCTGACACTACGACATAGAGCGTGGGGCTAATGTTTGGGCCTCTTCCAGTCATGGCCCACCTAACCGGTGAAATGACTAAAATACCCTTTGGGGGCAAAATTACCATTTTACCCCTAAAGATCCTTCAGGCCAGAAAGTACAGGCCTTCAGTCAGGCCCACTAACAAAAAGGCTTTTATGACGTCACCATCTTCACCAGATGATGTCACTTCAGCACTACCTATAAATAGTACTCTCATATGATCATTCAGGTATGTTTTCCATATATTACAGAGCATTCAATTGTACTATTCTCTCTGACTTCTGAGATCAGATCTGACTTAAGCATCGGAGAGCCGATCTCGGGAACATCCCCGGGGTAGTTCACGGCTTAGTTAGTTAAAACGCGTTTAAAACGCGTTTAAAACGCGTTTAAAACTTCGTCTCCATCTTTTTGAAAAAAACGCCAAAAAAAAGTTTTTTTCAGGCCTCGCCGTTTTAAACACAAAAAAACTCCACCTCCCGTATAAAACGCGTTTAAAACGCGCCGAATGCGTTTTTTTGAAAAAAACTCCTTTAAAGAAAAAAGAAACCACGTGTCTCAAATTCTCATGTCTCTGCCACTATACACGAACTTTTAGAGTTTTAGCGTAATTATTGTTTTGAGTCTTTTATAGCATATGTTCTTCCAAAATATTGAGACCTACTTATGATGAATAGGTATATAAGGTGATATCTTTTAAATTAGAGCATAAAATGAGTAAAACGCAAGAAAATAGTGTCCACATTTTTAGCCAAACTTTTTAAGGTGGAGCCGTTTTAAACACGTATACATCCGTATTCCGTATTATAAAAAGTCAACGTTCTTTTTGTCGAATGTTTGACCGTATTTTTCAAATTTTTGCCGTTTTAAACTCGTCGAATTAAACTCCGTTTAATTCCCGTCCCGTTTTTAACTAACTTAGGTTCCCGGTGCTCGGTTTTGCAGGTGCCGGAATTCGAAGACCTTGGACTTTTTTGGTTACTACCCTAGCTGGAAATTGGACTTCCCTGAATTACAAATTTACTGTGTTTCTTGTACCCGAAACACATGTCAATCAATACCTCCTGGGATAGTGGTGCAAGTACCACGATGAAGGACATACAAATGCCAGATGACCACGCCCACCACACATATGGCACATCACAGGAGTAACACAGTCGCTGCTCATGCGAACTAGCTACTGGCAATTCCTACACACGACATCACGATAACCACCAACACCCCCCCCCGCCCGCCTTGGACTATGCTACCTTTCCCCACGAGATCATCTTCCTTAGGGCAAGCTCGTGCAACGTGTCCTGACAAGTTGCACATGTTGCGGATTGGTTCGTTATTAGTACAGTCCCGAGCAACATGACCTGTTCTCCCACAATTGTTGCATGCCTTTTCGTTGGTACATTCTGGTTAAAGGTGGCCTTTCTTGCAACAGTTAGTACACATCACCATGTTGCAATGGAGGGACACGACAGTCCCTGGCCGGTGACCACCCTTGCCACATTTGTGACAAATGCACTCATTAGGGCAGCTGCTAGCTGTGTGGCCAGGCTCTCGACAATTCCAACATAAAGACTTTGTGGTGCATTCTAGGGCGATATGCCTAATAGAAAAACCAGAAAAATCACGATGACCCATAAACGTACTTTGAAAATGTAGAAAAATCAACAACTTCCTCAAATAATGAATTCGATGATAGCTGAATTGCTCAAAATATGTTATCAGTTTTGCACATTTAACTATAAAAGTCCATATTACGACAAATCCTAAGTATCGATTGTTCCATAGAAAAAAAATCAAAGGCATCAGTGTTCATTGAGAGGCAGCTGACTTGACAGTTGCCATACGACCAATAAATTTGGACTACAGCCAAGATACTACGACAGTGTTAAAATAAAAAGTTCTTTATGGGGGGGGTTTGTTTGTGTGCGTGTTTTTTTTCCTTTTCTTTTGTGGGGGGGGGGGGAGAAAACAAATTCTGAACTACAGGGGGGGCAGGACTAACATATGGCCTTAACCAGTTCAATGGTCAAACACTCCGTGATAATTGCAATAGTTTACAACTTAAAATACATGTCTAGTCTGCATCTTAGTTTTAGACTCTTTTTGTATTACGGATTGGCATGGTTCAGATCTGGCAAAAATACTTTGTAACGATATGTTAGGAATTCCCCTCGAGCGGAGGGTATCCTAACTATCTCTCTTTTTCTCCTTACCTTTATAGAAATATAAAAAAAACTGCATCTTACGAAAGTGCAAACCAGTCCAACATATAGAATTCAAGAAGCATCACTGTCATGTAGAGATGGCAATGGGTAGGGTCTTGGTAGGGTCTGACCACATCCAGATCCAGACCCATTAATTTCTTCTAGACCCAGACCCAACCCAAACCCATTGGGTCTGAAATTTTCAAGACCCAGATCATTTGGGTCTGATGGGTCTAGGGTCCTTAGTGGGTCCTTTTGAATTTCAAGTTTAATAACATTTTTTTATCTAATAACTTTATTACGCCTATTTTATAGGTTCGCGTGACCATGGTTAAGGTTTGTTTCAAACAATTAACAAAATATAGCTCATAAAGTCTTAAAAAATGTTTCAACTTACATCATTACATGTCTTAAAATGCAGTCACAACTACTCATAAAGTCGTAATTTACGACTTATTTTTTTTGAATTTTTTTTAATGTAAATGGGTCTGTGGGTAGGGTCTGGACCGGGTCTGAGTCTGATATATTTGGACCAGGATCCCGACCCGCTTGATAACCTCTAGACCCAGACCCATTAGGTCTAAAAAAATTGGACCGAGACCCTTATAAATGGGTCTGTGGATCTGGGTCCAAGACTCATTGCCATCCCTACTATCATGATTTGAATACTTTTGAATCCTGAAAGCATGAGACACCAGCATGCTTTTGACTCTTTTTTGTAAGGCACTAACCGTCTATGCTAGAGGTCATTAAGGGATTAAAGGCTAAAGCCCAAGGCAATGGGGAGACTGAGCCCATCTATGGCCCAAGAGGCTATGGTTCTAGGCCCGTCACCCTATAACTTCCTCACACAAGATTTGCTTGGTCAGGCACATACTTTAGCACTCCACCAACTTGCTAAGGACTGCAAATTCTTTAGCAATGAAAAAATAGTAAATAAATGGTGACAAATGACAGAGAGAAGGATAGATTTGTATTAGGAAAATTCAGAGTAAACTCTCCCAGTACAATCCCTACTTTCGAGAGGTAAGGAGCTCTCCCAAGTTCAACATTTCTTTCTTATTTTCTGGATACCCTCCATAGGGGACTTAGATCCTATTTATATACATCATTACATCATTTCTCTCACTAGAATCTACTGGTAACCAACTGAATTATGTTATGGGTGGGAAATATTCTTTCCTTCCACCATTCCCCTTGTGCCAGCTGTAGATGCTTGATTAGTGACATTAATACCCTTTTCCTTTCTCTTCCTTCTGTGATACGTGTACAGTATAGGAGGAGTATGAATGGGTGAGGTCATACAATACCCCGGGCCAAATTAAGCACCTTGTCCTCAAGGTGGAAGGTAGGAAAACGAGCATGTAACAGCAGCATCCTCCCAAGTGGCTTCATACTCTGATAAACCTTCCCATTAGATCAAAACTTCTGACACCTTAGTAGGATGTGTGGTGCTGTACCGGATAGCAAGCACTTCAGCAAGAGTAGTGTCGAAAACCAACTCAGAAGTGAGTTGTGGAGGTAAGGAGGCAGAAACAGGGAGTTGCCCAATATCTTTTTTCAGTTGAGAAACATGAAAGACTGAGTGGAGCTTGGTGTTAGAAGGGAGTTGTAACTGATAGGCTACCTTGCCCACCTTTTTGATGATCTGAAAAGGGCCATAAAACCTAGGAGAGAGCTTCTCATTGTGTAATATCCCAATTTTTAACCTTATTTTATTAATAAAGAATTGCGATTATTAACTTAAATATGACTTTGTTATTTTAATCATTAAATATTGACATTTCTTATTAAACTATATTCTGATTGAATTTTTAAGTTATTTTAATTATAAAGAATATATATATTAATTAAAAGATTCATATATTTTTGTAAACTTGGATCCATAGAAATCTTATAGTCCATATTCAAGTCCAAGCCCAATTTAAAATTCCCAACCAACCCAAAAACCATTTAACCCAAAATACAAAAATCAGAAAAGGAAAAGAAGACAAAAGAAAAACTTCATCTTCCTCCTGCTTCATTTTCTTTCTCACTATTGGAGCACACAAGAGGTAAGATATGGATGAGCTTAAAGCTGCAAACAAGATAAGTATGAGCATGCGTTATCAGATTAGGATAGTGAAATGAATGCTTCAAGATAAGTATCATCATCTTCATCCTCATTGATAGTTATCCTTTTATCCATTTGGAGAAGAGTTCAACTTGAAATTGAATACCTCCAATTAAAAAGCTATAAATAGAACTATCTTCCAAGCTCATACAAAAACCCAACCACAAAGTTTATAGCTTTCTTCCACCTATTCTTGTTTCAACAATTTTCAGCCATTAAAGGCCTTAGTTTGAGCTTTCCCGACTCCCAACTCGCCGGAAAACATCACTCACAATCTGCCCAGACTTGCATCACCACTTCCGCCCACCTTTGTTCATCTTCGACCCATAACAGCCACCACCACTGCATTCAGCCACCGTCACCTCTCCTCCTTTCGTCCCCACGCACACAGCCGCACCATCATCCTTGTTTATCTTCTGACCACGCTTGAGTATCCGCGAACCACCACCATACACTGATGCCGCCGCCTCCTGCTCCGGCCACCAGACCACCCGAAACCAGCCCACCAGTCCCCAGCAACCACGACACCACCGTTGCCCCTGCCGCAACCTTCCTCTCCTCTGCTCTCCCCTGCATTCTCTTGTTCAACTTTAAGAAGCTGATTTAACAGTTTTTATTTTTGGAATTAGAAAGCCCAAAGTCAATATTTGACCTCAAAAGGTAAAACCTCATTTACCCAATTAAGTTCTATAGTATTTTAGATAATCATTTATATTAATAATTTTGAAAAATATAATTATTTAGCTACATTATGATTTCTAAGAATAACGTTTTAATTAAAGATTCCCGAAAAATGGGTTATTAAGGAAAAGTCGTAATTATAGTTATAAGTTGGGTTGATTCTGATAATTATTATTTTATTGATGTATTTGGAGCGATAATCGGAATGTGGGAATTCGAAAAGTCAATGGATGACGTTCTTGGAGTTATGACTATATTATGGATTGAGCGGTTAAGGTAACCTTTATGTCCAGCATTAGTATACCTGCCCGTATGTTAAAATGCGATTATATGAACCTTTGTACTATGATAATGGAATTTATTTTATTTAAATTAGATTCATGACATTATCTAAAGTTTATTTAAAGTTTATTGAATTTATATTTACATAGTATGATTTTACGGCTTTATCCATGTTTATATGAAACTCGATGTTAATGTGAGTTATTAATCTAATTATTGTTCACATGATTATTTAATGTTTATGTAAAGAATGTCAGTTCTGAGTTACGTGATACATGTTTATGTGATTTCGTAAATATATATGATTAATACTTTTATTACAAGACTCAAGACTCAAGACTCAAGACTCATGGCTCATGTGTATTAAATGAAGTACGTTATTTCATGCTGTTATCCATGAGTTACATGCTTATATGATTTATGGATACATATGTTTAGTATTTCCATGATAAACTTAAGCCTATGATTTCTACCTCTGTGACTTATTGAAAGTAATCTTAAGTCAGAATCCATGTTCAGTGTGATATATGAGGTGTTGTTGTTCATTTACAGTTATTATGAAATATGTGAGCTTCTGTAAAGCCAATTAGTGTATAGGAATACGTTAATAAAGTTATAAAATATTATAAGCAAAATAATAAGTGTCATATGATTATGGATTAAGTATGTTGTCTTATGAGTCATGGGATGACGTTATACTTTTTGAATGAAGGAACTATGAATGCTTTATAAACTAATGATATTATGAATGTTCAATAAACGTTTCATAAGGAAGCAATTGAAAACTTACGAATGATGAATACTGTTTACGATATGATTTTACTACCTATATAAAGGTAGAGCTGAGCTGAATGATTAAAGTATACGGAATATCACTGATGTATATTAAAAGTTATGAAACATGATAAGTTCAAGTGAAAGAACTGGTTTGTTAGCTGTATATATCCTGACTGATGGTCGTGCACGTACCGAGCTGTTTACTGTTACTAGGGCACTGGCCCGCTACTGTTATTACTGGGGCACTGGCCCGCTACTGTTATTACTGATGAGCACTGGCTCTTTTACTGGGGCACTGGCCCGTTGTGGGAGACGTCCCACCAGCTGAAATACTGTCCAACAACCAGTAAAAAACTGATTAGAAAGGAATTATAGATTATTATGAATCATTCTGTAATCATAAATGATTGAATTATTCTTTCCTTCAGTTTAAAGTTTGAGGTTACATTTTAACGTAATGGATTTACATAATGCTCAGCACATATTGTTCATGACACGTGCTTGTACTTAAAGTAATTAACATGGAATGCATGACGTCAGTTTCTTACATGGTTAGCTTTTAATTTCTTTTAGTCTACATATGTTACTTATAAAAGTATGAAAGTGTCCGCTAACATGATTGCATGTATCTTATGAACGTGAGTATTTTATGTCAAGTATGATTTATATGGCAAATATGATTATTGTCTTATTTCAAGGAAATATGATTTACATGTGAAGTATGTGTCTGCTTTATCTCCTGCAAATATGTGCCTGTAAGTGCAAAAATGTTTTCGAACCAAAACCGTTTTTACGGGCTGGAATAAAGTTATGAGTTTTCCACTCATTTTGGAATGTTTTCTGTCTTTTCTTGTTTCTCTACTTTTATTCTGAACGAAGCTTAGGTTATGAAAGAAAGATGGAGATGGATCTGGGAACAGCAAGTGCTTGGGATGGATTTCAAGAAATGAGATGAAGGAAGTATTTAAGGTCTTGGTTGTAATTATGAGATCATGAGCTTTTGTAAGAATATTATATTATTGATGGACCATAACCCACAGGTTTAAGGAAACGCTTCCGCAAATCTTGTGATTAGTTATAGTTAATGGTGATTAATTAAGGCACCCGTTTTCGGGGCGTTACACATTGACCCTCTTTGCTAGGGACTGCTGCCGATAAGGTTGTAATTTCAAGCAAACCCAATCACCCACGTCATAGTGTACCTCCCGTCTCTTTTTATCCTCTTGAAGCTTCATGCTGCTTTGAGCTGTCAACAAATGGTACTTTAAATCATCTAGAGTAGCATCTCTGTCAATAAGTTGTTCCTCTAATGACAGAACTGTTGTACTTCCCTTCTCATATTGGAACAATGTAGGAGGATTCCTGCCATACACAATCTTGTAAGGAGTGTGTTATTGAAGAAGGTCTAGAGGTGTTGTACCAATACTCGGCCCAAGGAAGCCACATAGCCCATGTTTTGGGTTTACCGGAGATGAAGCATCTGAGATAAACTTCAAGTGTCTTGTTGACCACCTCAGTTTGACCATTTGATTGCGGGTGGTAAGCTGTGCTTCTATGCAAGCTGGTGCAGGGAAACCATGTAATCTCACCACTTCCTTAATGAAGAGGGCAGCTACTGACAAGGCGATGAAAGGGTGTTTTAAGCCAATGAAGTGGATGTACTTAGACAACCGGTCTACAACCACCAGAATAGTGTCCAAACCAAGGGATTTGGGAAGACCTTCCACAAAATCCATAGAGATGTCTTCCCATATCTTATCAGGAATAGGTAGAGGTTGTAAAAGGCATGTCGGACTTAGGGAAGATGTTTTCATTTGTTGACAGACATTGCACCCTTGCACAAATTGAGTAATATCCTTTTTCATCCCTTGCCAGAACCATTCAGCAGCAATCCTCTGGTATGTTTTGAAAATTCCATAATGTCCACCAACGGGAGAAGTGTGGTACTCTAACATGAGGGCGGTGGGTAAGGAGGATTTCTTGGGAATAACTAAGCGCCCCTTGTACTTCAACAACCCATGCTCAACTGAGAATCGGGAGTTTGGTGTATCCCCTGCTGCTACTGCTGCTGTTAAGAGCTATAGGGACTGATCTTGTTGGATGATATGAAGGAAATAAACCCAACTAGGAGTGTGAGAAGATGTTATAGCATTGCACTCAGTAGTAGCTGGTTGGCTCCTAGACAATGCATCCGCAATTCTGTTATGTGCACCCGGCTTATATTTAATTTCGAAGTCAAAACCAAGGAGCTTGCTCACCCATTTTTGGTATTCCGGACCAATCTCCCGCTGATTCAACAAGTACTTCAAACTTTGTTGGGCTGAGTGAATTACAAATGACGTCCCAATAAATAATTTCTCCATTTCTGCATAGAGAGGACAACTGCCATCAACTCTTTCTCATATATGGATTTAGCTCTGGTTCTTACGCCCAAAGCTTGCTGTAATACGCAATGGGATGGCCTTGTTCTAACAGAACATCGCCCAAACCATACCCAGATGTATCTGCTTCAATCACAAAAGGAAGGGTGAAATCCGGCATGCGAAGAATTGGTGCTTGAGTGAGAGCCACTTTCAAGGCTTGAAAAGCTTCTGTAGCCTCTCTTGTTCAACCAAACGAGTCTTTTTTGAGTTGTTGTGTGAGTGGTTGGGCTATTGTTGCATAGCCTTGCACAAAGCGCCTATAATAACCGGTCAAACCTAAGAATCCACGTAGGTCTCTTAGAGTAGTAGGCGTGGGCCAGGCCAACATTGCTTCAACCTTGGACTGATCCATAGCCACTCCTTGGGCAGAAATTATGTGTCCCAAATAAGCCACTTCTTTCTTACCAAAGTCACATCTCTTGAAATTTGCATATAAACGATTTTTCTCCAAAATTCTCAACACTACTTCCAAGTGTTCTCTGTGTTGCTGCATGCTGCCACTGTAAACCAGAATGTTATCGAAAAAACAAGCACGAACTTGCGTAAATACGGCTTAAACACCTCATTCATAAGAGCTTGAAAGGTTGTCGGGGCATTGGTCAACCCAAACGGCATGACAAGGAATTCATAATGCCCTTCATGCGTTCTAAAGGCTCTCTTATGAACGTCTTCCTGTTTCATTCTAATTTGATGATACCCAGATTTTAAATCCAATTTAGAGAAACCAATAGATCCATGTAATTCATCAAGTAACTCGTCAAGGACGGGAATAGGAAACTTATTAGGGACCGTGACATGATTTAGTGCCCTATAGTCTACACAAAATCTCCATGACCTGTCTTTCTTTTTAACTAGCAACACCGGACTAGAAAATGCACTACGAGAAACTTAAATGATGCCAGCAGCCAACATATCAGTTATAAGCTTCTCTATTTCA
This sequence comes from Patellifolia procumbens, assembly GCA_947645195.1. NCBI lineage: Eukaryota > Viridiplantae > Streptophyta > Magnoliopsida > Caryophyllales > Amaranthaceae > Patellifolia > Patellifolia procumbens. Next base: position 4,140,046 of record CANSGD010000955.1, read on the forward strand.
TATTTTTGTGATTGTGGGTATCTATATGGTCTAACACCAACCGGGTCTGAGCCATGCTTCAAATTAATAGAATGTTCATGGCTCCTTCGAGAAGAAAGTCCACGTGGCATGTTGAATACCTGAGCATAAGAGGAAAGCACTGGTTGTAGAGACTTCGGAAAGTGTTTAGTTGTGTGGTTACGTCACTGTCATCCATTTGGTTGAGCTCCGCTAAGTATCCTCCTCCTTCTTTCTTCAAAGTTCTCACCATTGCTTTGAGGGAAATTCCGCTTCTGCTCAAGGACGGGTCTCCTCATAAAGTAATGGTTTAATTGCCACTCTTATATTGCAATGTCTGTGTTTTCCAGTTGGTAACTATAGTCCCCAACTTTTCTAGCCACTGTATTCCCAAAATCACGTCGGAATTGCACAATGTCAACGGTAAATAATCCTCCACCACCTCTACTCCTTGCAACATCATTGCTACTGCCTTGCATTCACCTTTCCCTTGAACTTCAGCTCCGGTTCCCAAAGAAACCTCAAAAGATTTGGAAGGGGTGATGGGAATTTGTAGTCTCGCTACTGCATCATGTGAGATGAAATTATGTGTGGCCCCGTGATCCACCATTACTATCACGGATTCGCCATTGATGGAGCCTTTCATTTCCAATGTTTTCGGACTAGAAATTCCCATCACATAATTTAGTGAGATTTCGATTTCGATAGGCTCACTTTGTTGGCTTGTGGGGGATTCGAGATTATCTGTTTCCTTCAGAACACCATATTCTGCATCTTCTTCCTCTGGCCAATCAAAATGCTCAGTTCTTTCCTCCTGCATTTATGGCCAATGGTCCATTTTTCATCACATCTAAAACGCAACCCTCGTTCCCTCTTGAATTATAGCTCCTTCTCACTCAACCTTCTTATTTCTCCAAATGGTTTAGACACTGGGATGGAATGGTTGGTTTTGGTATTTGTGATGGAATGAGCAGAATAGCTGGGTGAGGTATTGGAGAAATGTGATCTAATGGGCTGTTGGTAATGGGTGGGTGATGAATTAGAAAATTGAGATCTGGCGGGCTGGTGTGATTAATTTGATTTCTGTGAATAAGAGGAAGGATTATATGATAAAGATGATCCACTGGATCCATATGGTCTGGGCTCCCATTTTCTTTTATAATGAGTTAAGTTTAGCTTTGTTTCAATTTGGACCGCTAACTCCATAACATGGTCCAAAGATTTTGGCCCAATTACCCTGAGCTCATTTTTAACGTCATCTTTCAATTTGCTAATAAACTGAGCTTTTGCTATGGATTCAGGGATACCTTCAAGAGGGGCCAGAAGTTCGATAAAACGCCGGCGATACTCCTCCACTCCTTCCGTTTGCTGGTGGCTCAACCACTGTTCATGTAAAGTGCCCAATGATGACTCACGAAACTGACGGAGCAACATTGCTTTCGTCTCCGACCACCGCAAGACTGGCCTTCGCCGGTTCTCCTACTCGTATCAAAGAAGGGCATCTCCATCCATGGACACCACCGCTGCCTCCACTTTCTCTTCCTCTGAGAGCCGATAAAAATGGAAAAATCGCTCGGCACGGAGTATCCACCCATCCGGATTTATACCCGAGAAAATAGGAAGATCCAACTTCTTAGCTCTCCAATTTGCTCCTCCTCGATACCCGCCGGAAAACCCTAAATCCTCTTCATCTCGAAATCTGCCGTCACCGGTTCTAGAAGATCCTCGGTGATCTTTGTTTCTGATCTCTTCCCTTTCGACACTCTCCTCTGCTTCTACATCTTTCGGTCGAGACCGCTCTAAACTCCGGCCATGGGCTCTTCTCACTTGTTCACCCAGCTCCTTGGTGGCTGATTCCAAGCTGGTGGCGATCTGGGCAACGAGGGTTTGCTGCGACGCCCCCACTGCCTTCTTCACTGCCGAAGATACTTCCCCACTAAGAGATGCGCGAAGATCTGCGATCCCCTGTTCCAGTTGCTCGATTCGTTGTGTGTTAGTGGCTACCATGTCTTCAACTCCAGCATCTACTGCTTTGATACCAAGTGCTAAGAACTGCGAATTCTTTAGCAATGAAAAAACAGTAAATAAATGGTGACAAATGACAGAGAGAAGGATAGATTTATATTAGGAAAATTCAGAGTCAACTCTCCCAGTACAATCCCTACTTTCGAGAGGTAAGGAGCTCTCCCAAGTTCAACATTTCTTTCTTATTTTCTGGATACCCTCCATAGGGGACATAGCACCTATTTATATACATCAATGCATCGTTTCTCTCACTAGCATCTACTGGTAATCAACTGAATTCTGTTATGGGTGGGAAATATTCTTTCCCTCCACCATTTTGCTTGTGCCAGCTGTAGATGCTTGATTAGTGACATTAATACCCTTCTCCTTTCTCTTCCTTCTGTGATACGTGTACAATATAGAAGGAGTATGAATGGGTGAGGTCATAGCACAACTCTGTCAATCAGGTAAGCTAGCTCTTAAAAGCCTGTGTTGCTCAAGCAAGACATTTTATTTTAGACTAATATTGATTAATTTTGGAAAATAGAGGAGCCAGGAAGGCTTCAGATTTTGAGGCTAAGGATAGTTAACAAATTATATAAGAATTAATCCAAAGTATTCTGCTTTAATGTTGTCCGTTTCAGAGCAAACGAGATATCTATGACATGTAAGTCTAATATGAACCCGGTCTACACTAAACTTATTGTAGACCAGGGCTATGTCCCAAAAGTTATGGTTTTTTTTAGCAAAAGTTAAATTTTCGCTCACCTAAAGTTAAGGTTTCTTTAGCAAAAGTTAAGATTTTTTAATTAAAAGTTAAGGTTTTATAATCAAAAGTTAAGTGTTATGAATGAAAAGTTACGGTTTTTAAAGCAAAAGTTAACATTTTGTAATTAAAAGTTAAGGTTTAACAATCAAAAGTTATGGTTTTGCAATTAAAAGTTAAGTGTTATGAATGAAAAGTTAAGGTTTTATTTTGATAATAAAACCCTAAATTTTTCCCCTATTCGATTTGATTGCGCCTGCCACTGCCTCGTTTGGTACATCCTCTGTTTCTCACAGTGTGTACGGAATCAGTTTCCGGCCGTCAGTGCTCCGTTCAGTTCAGTCTTTCTGTCATCGCCTGCCACCACGCCGACCGCCTCACTGTCGGCCACCACATACCATCAAACTGTCGACCACCACGCACAGCAGCCCTTCGTGGCTGCCTCTCCTTCTCGGAGCCTTTCCGGTCAAAATATGCCAGGTATGAAGATGAAGATGAAGAAGGATCGGATTTCCAGCATTGGGAACGATTGTGATGGTCGGAAATTGTCTCATCGTCGCCGGAGGAGAAGGAGTGAGGAGAGAGAGTGGAGTGGGGAGAGAGAGTGGAGTGAGGAGAGTAAGTTGGTCTACACTATTCTATTGTGGACCCGGTCCACCCAAGTTCTTGTGATATACTTCCTCCGTTTCTAAATAAGTGGAACATAGAGAAAGTGGGAGAAAACCAAGGAGGTTAGAGAGAGAAAGTTGGGGACTACAATTAAAAAGAGAAAGGGTACTTAAACTAAATAAACAATTCGATATATATTGTTTGAGCAAGGGTAATCATGTAATTTTATCATTTAAAATGTCCTATTTTGAGCTTGGTGTCACTTATTGTGACATTTCCATATTAGGAAAGTGTGTCACTTATTTAGAATGGAGGAAGTATGACATACTTACCCAGGAAGACCACATTATGACAGATGACTACATTAGGACATTCTCTAGCAAAGTGGCCTCGGGCGCTTGTAATTCTTGTATAGGTTGCTCGCTCTGGAACAAAAGCAACATTCACAATTAGGCAAAGTTTTTATTCTCAAAGAATCATAAATATTCAGCAATTAATTAATTAAACCCATCGAATTTCATTTAGAACAAACCCAGTTCCTATTAGTTATATATAAAGACATCAGAAATAGGTCATTGCGTTCCATAAGACCATTGTCCAATGTCCACTATGCACCACAAGTCCATATAATTAAATGTCTCGTATGCACCATGTCCATAAGATGATAGACAAGAAAACCTTTTCAAAGTAACCTTTATGAATCACTAAATGAATGCTATCCCCATATAAACCAGATTGGGAAAAAAGCCTCATACAGACCAATTCTTGTACAACACACATAAACTACTAGTCTCCATAATATTTTTGATCTCTTGAGAAGATATGTCGGCTAACACGAACCTTCATAGGATATCATATCCAAATTAGGCCTATATGAAGCCGTTTGCATTTTTTATACCAAACATTTTTAAATGTTTCTTAGTACCAAAATTGGCAAAAGGATGCAAGTTTTAGGACCAATAGGCTAATCGGCCCTTTGAGAGCTTGAAAGATAAAGCGATAACAAAATTGTGAAAAAAAATTAGCAAGTCAGCAATCAGCATGGTCTGTTAACGAGAGCTACACGTGAATACGTGAGCAACTTCATCTCAAATTCATTTCAAAAGGACTGTTAATGAAAGTCGCAGAAGTAACTAGCTAAAATATCAATATATAATTGTAGGACAAGCAGAAAATATCTCGAATTATTACTATTTTCAGTCACTGTAAAAATTCAATATTTTCATTTATAGCTTCCAACATCTATCGACAGAAGGAAATATAACTTTAACATAGCCTTAGCACACGCGCCAAAAAGTTTGGCCTGTTAAAGAAGAACCTCATACTTTTACTACTTATTACTAGCACACACCTAGGAGACCCTCCATCAACATGAGACCCAAAGAGAAAAAATTTAAATCACGAATAGAAAAAACTTGAAGGTTTCAGAAATAATATCCAACAAAATCACAAAACATTCGCAGAAAAATCTCAAAATCAATTATATAGTAATGCACAACTCTATTACAGTAAAGCATCACTTTACCACCTCTTACAAGTCACAACTACTACGTATGAAAGACTAGACAATTCGACAAAGAAACTGAAACCCGGCGTTGGGCTCTCCCCTAAGGTGCACTACGAAATGACTGCCATCCACTAAGGATCTTTCGGTCCACGACATTTGCTTCTACTTTCGCTCCTACTTCGGCTCTTGTTGCTGTCTGAGCTCATTCTCCTAACCCTCCTTCTGATCGCCGATTACTCCACCTCCGGTGTATAAAAATGTCCGGAAAAAAAACACTCCCACTAGCTGCAACCTTCCCCAATGAAAAGACTATGAGATGCAATCAAACTCCGTTAGTTTCTCCAATGCAAAGACACCAGACCCAATTATTGGGTGTATATCTAAAACGAAACAACCATCTACCGACTATATATCACATCATTTAGCATCCAAGCAATCCTAGCAACTAGTAGTTCTATACCCATAAGTCCACTTTCTTTGTTAAAAAATTATCAACTAAGCACGAAATATTGTACTTCAGTCTTCAGAAAAGAGAATTCAGCATAACAACAATCCTAGAACCATATGAAATATAGGGGTTCTCTTCTCCCACTTAAATGAGAAAATACTTTCCTAAGACGATCCTTTGAGTATGCATAGCTCGTAAAAGACCCAACTGAAAGATAATTAATTCCTTGATTAATAAAGATGTACATCCTAAGTATATATAGCTCTAGGGTTACAAAAGATAATCACCTAATAATTAGGAAGCTAAACGATATACATTAAACCTAAAAGATATATATTAATTATTTACATAATAAATGAGAATAATGAAAATATAAGGATATATTTTCATATATTCTATCACACCCCCTCAGTCAAAGCGGGAGAAGGTCGAACGCTGAGACTGTCCCTAAAGTCTTCAAAGAGGATCAATGGAAGACATTTGGTGAAGATGTCAGCAATCTGATGTCTGGAGGGCACATGTAAAACACGAACTTCACCTCGTGCCACTTTCTCACGAACAAGGTGAATGTCCATCTCAATATGCTTGGTTCGTTGATGCTGAACCGGATTTTCAGATAAATAGATGGCACTCACATTATCACAATATACTAGTGTGGCTTTCTGAATAGGACAATGCAGTTCAACCAACAAATTTCGTAACCAACAAGACTCAGAAACCACATTAGCAACTCCCCTGTATTCAGATTCAGCACTGGAACGAGACAAGGTAGTCTGTCGTTTCGATGACCAGGAGAGTAAATTGTCACCAAGAAACACACAATACCCAGACGTAGACCGTCTAGTGTCTGGACACCCACCCCAATCATCATCAGTATAAGAAATAAGGGTGGATGTAGCAGAGGGATACAAGTGAAGACCATAATGAAGTGTGCCCTTGACGTATCGTATAATACGCTTTAGAGCATGCATGTGGTCGTCCATAGGCTGATGCATAAATAAGCAGACTTGCTGCACAGCATAAGTAATATCAGGCCTAGTAAATGTTAGGTACTGAAGAGCACCTGCAGGACTCCGATAGAGAGAGGGATCAGAGCAACGAGTGTCAGATTTGGCACTAAGCTTGGACTTAGTGTCAACAGGAGTAGCCGAGGATTTACATGCAGACATGCCTGCACGTTCAATGATTTCTTCAGCATACTTACGCTGAGATAAGAAGAGACCACCTGCATGACGAGTAACAACAATACCAAGAAAATAACTCAAGGTCCCCAAGTCTTTCATGGCGAACTCAGAACTCAGATGTGACATGATAGACTTGAGGAGACCCGCAGAAGAGGCAGTCAAAATAATATCATTAACATAAAGTAGCAGATAGGCAGTATCAGGACCCTGGCGATAAATGAATAATAAATGATCACACTTACTGTTACGAAACCCAATTTGAGTTACATAATCAGCAAACCTGCGATACCAAGCCCGAGGTGCCTGTTTGAGCCCATAAAGAGACTTCTTTAGTAAGCACACATGATGAGGGAATTTGGGATCTCTATACCCCACTGGCTGATGCATATAAACTGTTTCCTTCAATTCTCCATGTAGAAAGGCATTTTTCACATCTAACTGGTGAAGGGACCACCCCTTGGATAGAGCAAGACTAAGAACTGTGCGAATCGTAGCTGGTTTAACCACAGGGCTAAAAGTCTCACCACAATCAATGCCCACCTGTTGTGTCTTTCCATCACCTACAAGACGGGCTTTATGCCTCTCAAAAGAACCATCAGATTTTTCTTTATGAGCAAAAATCCACATAGAACGAATAATATTAGCATCACGGGGTCGGGGCACCAATTCCCATGTCTTATTTTTTAATTAGAGCATCGTATTCATCATCCATGGCTAGTTTCCAATTCGGGTCACGAAGAGCAGACACAGGATTAGGCTTGAGTGTTCATAGAGACAATGGTTTTAGGCTTGAAAATTCCGTGTTGGCTACGTGTGACAGAACGAGAAGGAGGAGATTTTGTTTGGGCTGCGCTAGGATGAAGATCGAGCTGTGAGAGAGGGTTAGGCGACGGTAATGGGCTAGAATTACCGCCGAAGAGAGGGGAATGTGGCCCATAGGGAACCGGACTAGGCGTGCCTTCATGAGCTGCCATGCGTGGGCTCGCATGTGAAGGCCTTGCTGTAGGCGAAGGGAAGGAGGGCACGGACCGAGAAGGAGGACTAGGCAACTGAGGCCTAGTTTGGGAGGGAGACGCAGGCCTGGAGCACACAACTTGGTGAGGTTGGGCTGAATTAGGCTGAGGGTCCATATGGGGTTGTAAGTCCATGGAAACTCTAGGTAAGTCCAAAGGGGATTGAAGGAATTCATAAGTTTGAGGAGTAACTTTATGAGAAGTAGAGAACGAAAATTTATTTTCATCGAATAGAACATGTCGCCATATAATAATTTTCCGTGATGAAGGATCATAGCACTTATATCCACGATGATGTGAGGGGTAGCCCAAGAAAACACAATGAGTTGATCAAATTCATAAACACAAGAGCTAGGGTTTTAATTTTTTCTCTGCTTCCGCTGCCCTAGCCGTCCCCTCATCACCACCGCCCACGTTTTGTTTCCTTCGGCGACCATGACCGGCGGATCAAAGGACAAAATGTCCTCATCTTCTTCCTCTTTCTCTTCTCTTTCTTCTTCTCTTTCTTCTACAAACATTAAACACGTTATTCCCATTACTTTAGACATGGAAAATGTTCAATACTCTACATGGGCAGAGTTGTTCATGATCCATGCACGTTCGAATCGAGTCATTGATCATATCACTCCGTCGGCAAAGGACAAAATACCTAAAACTGATGAGAAAAAGGATGAATGGTCTACTATTGATGCCACGGTTTTGAAATGGATCTACGGAACTATTTCAGAGGATCTTCTCAACACCATACTCGAGCCCGATTCGACCGCTCAAGAGGCGTGGGAAAGGCTTCGAGTCATTTTTCAAGATAATAAATCGTCTCGTACCGTCACTCTTGAGCAGGAGTTCTCCAACACCACTATGGAGGATTTTCCGAACGCTTCGGCGTATTGTCAACGTCTTAAGATGTTGGCCGACCAATTGAAGAATGTTGGTGCGCCGGTTTCTAATAACCGCTTAGTGTTGCAAATGGTTGCGGGTCTTACGGATGCGTACAATGGAGTAGGTACTTTATTGAGACAAAGTGACCCATTACCTCCCTTCTATCAAGCACGTTCCATGTTAGTGCTTAAGGAGGCCAGATTAGCCAAAAAGACCGCTCTTGGATCGTCATCAGCCGCCCTCGTTGCCACTCACAATGATGGTTCTACCACGGATGCCCCTCATGCTAGGAATAATAATAAAAAGAATCATAATAAAAATAAAAAATAAAAATTCCGGCAGCAAGGGAGGGTCCTACGGTGGCGCTGGCGGTGGTCGCGGTGGCCGCCAGTCGCCTGGTGGCAACGGAGGGCGCACGTCTGGGACGCAGCAGCCCTCGACAGCAGCATCACCGGGCCACTTTCCTGGCTGGGCGTACGGCAGTGGGGGTCAGCCTTCCCCTTGGGCTTTATGGCCTTGGGCTTTTCCCCCTGCCCGTACCCCCACATCACCTTGGCAGCGCCCAGCAGCATACGGATTCTGCCGTCCTCACAGGGCCCTAGCATCCTTGGGCCTCGTCCTCAGGCGTATGCGGCTGACACCCATGCTACTCAAACGGATATTGAAGCTGCTACGCATACCCTTGGACTTAATCCACCGGACCCAAATTGGTACATGGATACGGGTGCTACGTCCCATATGAACGCCTCCCAAGGTAACATCTCGTCTTATTTTAATTTGAGCAAAAATGATGGTATTGTTGTCGGAAATGGTCATAGTATTCCAATTCCTGGTTATGGTGATGCTTGTTTGTCTTCCCCTCATCCACCCTTAACTCTAAAAAATGTTCTTCATGCTCCCAAATTAATTAAAAATCTTATTTCCGTTCGAAAGTTTACTACTGATAACCATGTTTCTGTTGAATTTGATCCTTTTGGGTTTTCTGTGAAGGATTTTCGGACGGGGAGGCGAATCATGAGATGTGAGAGTCAGGGGGGCCTTTATCCCATCACTTCTATCAACCCACAAGTCCAAACACATTCTAGCTTTGCAGCTCTTGCACCGTCACTTTGGCATGATCGTCTGGGTCATCCTGGTGCGCCTATTTTAGAATCACTTAGGAAAAATAATTTCATTGAATGTAATAAACTTCGTAGTTCACATGTTTGTTACTCTTGTCCTCTTGAAAAACACATTAAATTGCCATTTGTTGCTTCTCATTCTACTGCTCTGATACCATGAAAGATAATTAATTCCTTGATTAATAATGATGTACATCCTAAGTATATATAGCTCTTGGGTTACAAAAGATAATCACCTAATAGTTAGGAAGCTAAAAGATATACATTAAACCTAAAAGATATACATTAATTATTTACATAATAAATGAGAATAATGAAAATATAAGGATATATTTTCATATATTCTATCACTAACATTCATGCAAAGGTATCATGCGCAATGATGGAACAAACGAGATGGTAAGGGCATATATAGAAACTGCCAATGCAAGGTACAAGTAAAAACACTTTGGATTTTATATCTCAAGATTGAACCCACGAAACAATGCAAACTGAATTCCTTAGCATCTGCGTAATAAATACTTGCATACATCCAATTATTATCTAATAATTTCTAATCATCTCTGTGACAATGAAACAATTGAACAATAATCCATATATGACAGCAACAAATCTTACTATATTACTATATCTCAAAGCAACACAAATAATGTTGTAAAGTATATGTAGCACTTCCGACTTCAGATACAGAGAGCTGGAAACAAACAGGCATTCATCATTTGAAACAGCAAAATGTCACTCTATACCCTAATGAAACAAAAGGACATATACTTTGGATGGAAAGAAATCCCCAAACAAAAGTCACAAATAGAACTTTCGAACCAGGTTGCATTGTTTATAAAACATCTAATGCATGTTACCTTCACTATCATCTCTTATCTAATGGTGCATTCGGGAGTAAAACGGGTCATCCTAAGTCTAAATGTTCAACAAAACTTTAAAACCACGATATATTGTTTATACATTATCTAAATCATGTTAAACTACACTTTTACGGGCTGTTTGTTTAGGGGGATTAAGGGGTGGGATTGGGAATTTATATCTCTATGAGTAGTATTCCCATATTTGTTTGGGAGGATAGCTAAATTTCCATGGGGTTGGAAATGAAATCAAACTCGCCTTATCCCACCAAAATAAGACATGGGGGGCAGGTAGGGAAATGCCTAAGGTATATCAGATATATATACTATTCAATGAATAGTGTATATATCATGGGCAAAGTGGTAAATTGTTACTTAATGATGGTGAGGACCACATGTATAAGCATATGAGAAAGTGGTATAAGTGAAGATTATGGTAGTACATGCAATGAATTAGGTAGTATGTTTATAATGTTGGTGATATATGTAAGGATAACGTAGTATATACTTAGAGGGCGTTTGGTTCATACAGTGGAAAGGGAATGGAATCAAGAAAGGGGTAGGAAGGGAAAGGAAACCCAAACCCTTACATAAAAAGGTTGTTTGGTAACTTGTTTTTTCCTCACCCTTCTTCCTCCTCTCACCATTCCACCACCATAACCCCCATCTCTCTAACCTCTTTTCCGGCACCACCTCCTTGCCTCCGTCTCGCCTTCCCTCCATCTCCCTCCCTCCTCTTTTCCGCCGGCCGTCCCAAACGTTCATCACCATTGCAGCCCTCCTCTTTTCAACCGGAAATCAACACCGCAGCACTCCTCTTTTAATTCGTTCGTCACCCTCCTCTTTTCAGCCGGAAAACACCACCACAACCATCCTCTTTTCAGGCGAAAACCACCACCGCAACCTCCTTCTTTTCAGTCGCCCCTCAGGTCTGGTTTTTGGTCGGTTTTTGAGGGTTTTTTAGGGTTGAAACAGCTAGATCAAAGTCATAAATATACATATCCACATTTCTTATTCATTGTGGGATACTGGGATAACCATGCCGAATGCACTATAAATTAAGTGTCACTTCATTCTACGTTTATTATATCACATGCAATAATGAAACTTCCCTTAAACATCATCAACCAAATATTAGAACATCATTGTATGACCAATTTAACATTTTGAGTGTCTAATCTTATACCCTTGTTGATATCGGCCATCGGTCTGGGATTTCGGTAAGAAAGGAGTTTGACATTGGGTTGTCTGAGGGAACGATGGGCCCTCAAGCCTGCAGATGTGCTTCTTTATTATTGGCATCGTGGTCGTGATGTGTGTGTCAACTTGGCAGGGTCTTCTCCCTTGAACCAGTTTAGGTTGTCTGACTTTGTTCCTAGACGTGTTGTTACTGATGTGGCTCATCGGAAGCGGGTCAAGTATGGAGCTTGTTGTCGAGCAATTGGGTATGGCTTCCTTCCCTCTTCCTTTTCTTCTCTTGGGCATTGGATAAGGAGGTTGTTGCGTTGCTAAACTCAGGTTATAGGGGCACGTGTTGCTGCCTATATTTTTACTAGGATATGGTTCCCTATAGCTAGAGGAGGGGTGCCCAGATTGTATCTCGGTTGCCTACTAATTTCTTGTAGGTTGTATGATTTTAGTCCATTTTTTATTATAACAATAAACTAATAATAATAAGTAATCCTAGTGTAGTCGCTGCCCCTAAACGTATGAAGAAATTGGCAAATATATACTTCACGAAGGTTACTGCTTCTGCGGAATCTACATTTTCTTTATCTTCTCGACAGTTAGCTTTGTGGCAGTCACTACAGGGGGATCACACCTCAGATTGGCTTCGGGCAGTTCCTATTTTTGGGTTGGGTCAGACTATGAACCCTAAGACTTATCGGAGAGTGTTGTGTTATCGATTGGGTGTTCCTTTGTTCTCGACTTCAATGTCGTGCTCTGCTTGCTCCAGGGTTTTTGCTGGGGATGTTTTTGGTGATCATGCAGTGTCGTGTGCTGGTATTGTGGGTATTAAACATCGGCATTATATCGTTCGGGATACTCTTGTTGATATCTGCTTTCAATCTGGGATTTCGGCAAGAAAGGAGGTTGACATTGGATTGTTTGGGGGGAACGACGGGGCCCTCAGGCCAGCAGATGTGCTTCTTTATTCTTGGGATCGTGGTCGTGATGTATGTGTCGACTTGACTGGATCTTCTCCCTTGACCCTTTCAGGGTTGTCTGACTTTGTTCATGGACGTGTTGTTGTTGATGCGGCTCATCGTAAGCGGGTCAAGTATGAAGCTCGTTGTCGAGGAATTGGATATGGCTTCCTTCCCTTTTCCTTTTTTTCTCTTGGGGAATTGGATAAGGTGGCTATTGCGTTGTTGAAGCGGGTTCAGAACTTCTCGATGACACAAGACATAGGGGCACGTGCTGCTGCCCATATTTTCACCAGGATAGGGTTTGCTATAGCTAGAGGAGTGGGTGCCCAGATTGTATCTCGGTTGCCCACTAATTTCTTATAGGTTGAATGATTTTTGTCTATTTTCTATTTTATAATAATAATAATAATAATAATAATAATAATAATAATAATAATAATAATAATAGTAAATAATGATGGTAAATAATAATGATAATAATAATAATAATAAAGTGTTTCTTTACGGTAACTAAAGTTTTTCAAAATCATATTATTAGCATATACAGTTTATAAACCGTCTTTGATAATCAAAACAACTAACAACATCAATGTGATCACACTCTCTCCAATTTATAAGCCAATGTAACTTAGTTTCATTATCTATAGCATTCTTACACGACAAGCATCATTTTCGAAAGCTAGTAATTGATTACAAAGGTTACTCTTGGATTTGACACAACTGTATTGGTCTGCTTAACTAAACTATAGGAATAAAATGAAATAGTGAATAGAGAGTAAAAGTACTGTACTGAACTAATTGAAACAAGCCGCCCCAAAGTGTTTTCATTCCCCCTCCCCCCTTAAAATCTTGTAGTCATTGAAGTTCGTTGTCGCTTTTGTTTATGTCACATTGTATCTGTTGGTTTGTGGAAGACAACGAGTCCAACACGATTAGTAAAGCTCGGAAACGCATTGCGTATCTTACCAAATTCTACCAGCTGGCAATTAACCTTACCATACACTTTTATAAAAACACTTAATTCAAACAATTGATCAAATCAACCAATTCTACCATCTAGTCAAACCGGTTAATATATCCACTATCTACTCTACGTTATCATAGCCCCAAAGAGGGCCTAAATTAGATTCACCATTTCCCAAGCTTTGAACATGGAGAACCCAAAAGTTAGAGTAAAAACGCATAGTAGAAGGCTCGAAGCCCGTTTTGGTCACGCCAGAAAAAGCGCAATTCCTTATTTTCTTTCTTACTTCCAACTGCAATTCATCCCATTTCATTCAACCATCATCTTATTTTTTACCTTCTTCATCCCTGCATTTCAACTGACTCACTTCTTTCCTTCCTTCTCCTTCCCTCATTTCCTTCCAAATCACCTATATTTTCTCCATCGCCATTCGCCGCCCCTTATCTCCTTCATTTTTTTTTCTCTCTCTCCTCTCATTTCTGCCATTTTTTCTCTCTCTCAAACTCTAAACATCTTCAAATTCAATCCATTTTTTTCCAGCAATGGAGGATTACCTTACATATTAATCGTACAATTTCTGATTGTTTGATTGTGCGCTTTTCATACTCAATGGCGGCGTTTAAGCGCGCGTTTCAATTTGGTTCAATGTCGACAAATTACTTCGCTAAATCGAGAGGTTTTGCTGCTACGGATCCGCAGATTAGCCGATTCAGTTATAGTTTTCGGCAATTCTCTCAGCTTCATATTCCTGATGATAAAAGGCGTGCGTTACTTGTCGATACTTTAGCGCTGGTACGTTCTTTCTCTCAAAACTTCATCCGATTTTGCTGTTTGTTTAGCATTATCTTCGTTTATCGCTGATATGTTTTTGTACATTTTCTCTTTTTTATTTGAATTTATATGTTAATCGAACTTTAGCTTTTAGCTGGATTCAATTTTGTTTCAATTTTTGGTGCTGCATTTTGCTGTTCCAGGTGTTATAATTTATATTAATTATGTATTTTTCTCTAAATGAATACATTAATAGCTGATGTTTGCTTCTCTTGTTCTTATAAGCGAAAATTTCACGATATTCTGTTGCGTATTGATTAGCTTTTAGTGTTAGAACATCTATATTGAATTTATGTGGCTGATTTGGGGAACATTAGAATAACATTAAGAATTTTGTTTTCTTTTGCTTGAATCAGCATATCTATAATGAATAGGCGAGGAAATCGGTGTGGTGAAAAAGTAGTTTGAGGCAAGAACATCTGCCAATCAATCGCGTTTTTTTTTGGAAATTGTTTTGTCGATTTTATTATTTGTTTGGCTGCTTTGGCAAAAATTTGGAGGTGTCCTCGGTACATTTAGCTCTACGTTTACTGAAGGCTATCGTTTTGCTCATTTGAATGGCAACAAGCGAAAAAAAAAAGATCCTTAAATGAGCAAACAAGCAGCAATATAGCCTTGGGTATACCTAGGTCGGTAGCTCTAGGTGTACTTGGGAAGCTAATAGATATGCAGCTGATTTGGAACATCATAGCAATTCTGTGATTTTTGTTTTTGTTTTGCTTGAATTTTGCATGCCTGTTTTTAATGAATAGGTGAGAAGTCTAGAGGCACAAGGTCTTCCACAAAAGCAGGCTGAGGCAATAACATCTGCCATCACTCACGTCTTGGTTGATAGCTTGGAAAATATCTCACAATCATTTGTTACTAAATCACAAATGCAAAAGGTTTAGTTTTGTCTATCTTTTTTCCGATATATTGGCCTATAAATAAAGTTTTCACACGCTTTCTATTTAATTTATTGAACCTTTGTTCACTGGATGCGATGTAGACAGAAATGCTTCAAGAATCAAATATATCCAGATTTAAAGGTGAAGTGCAAAGCTCCCAGGTATGTTATATCTTTGCTTGCATTTCTTTAATAATTGAAATTTAAGCTTGAAATATCAGTCAAAGATAAACTCTATCATTTCCCAGAAGTGTTATGTTCACTGACCATTTTTCATCTGTCTATGTTTTAGCTTTTGTATGTTTGTATTGTGGAAATATTCCTTCCTGAAATACCAATAATTAGTAAGGCTTTTTATCTGGCAATCCTTTTCACCCCTTGGCCTTCTCCCTTGTTATCCAGCCAAAGCCAGCCTTGCATGTGCCATTCCATATTTTATAACCTGAAAAACCTCATGAACAGGATGGCAACAGTACAAAACCTACTCTGTTATTTTAAAAAGTAAATTAAGTACAGGATTATTGTGTATAGTTTCCTATGATATATCACATGACCTATGAAAAATTTACTATGGAAAACATGTTCTACCGATGGTCATTATAGACCTTTGCGTCCTACTTGTCGGGTGCAGCACCCTACAGAACTTTTTTTGTTGGACAGTTTCTTGGACTCTGTTGTTTCCGCTTAGCTTCTTTCTTGATGTGGCATGAGATATGATGCCTATCAGCCTATGGATTTGTGTATAGTTTGAAAATTGTTGGAAGTCACTTCAAAGTTTGAAACTAATCAAACTTCTATATGCCTTGGGTTTTTTCTAATGAACTTTTGATGTTTGTAGTTTTTATACTCCCAATGCCTACAAGTGGTAGATGATGTTCTATTACATTTGGCTTTATGTGAACCTAACTTTGTTGCTGTACAATACAAATACAGGTTTTCAGTAATCATGGTTTTACGTTTGCTTTCCTATCAAAACCCCAAGGCTTGTTACTTGATTTGACGTATGTTTGTTATGTGAGAATGAGAATGGACAAAGGACACTTCGTTTACTTTTATGCATGTTTTAGAACTACAACTGTTAGATGAGAAGAGGGGAGACTGGGTGCTGATTGAAATGGCTGCTTGGCCGCAGCTCCCACATTGGTATTACCGGGGGAGGGAGGGGTGTTAAAGGTGTAAGAGAAGAAGTGTCCACCATGTTATAAAATCTTATTTTCTGCCCATTGTACTCAACTATCCTCCCTATGGACACGTCTCGCCATTGTGTGCGCGGTCTTGAATGGAAGGCCAGACTTGTCCAATGACCAGTTCTTATGATCATTCCCAGTGCTCAACCTATGGAATTCAATTTTCCTTCCCGCTCTCACCATTCTCTAAACTCTTGTTGTCCATAACTCATGATATTAATGAGCCATATGCGGATTAGCTGGATGGCCTTTGAAAAGAGAAAAGAAGAAATTTTGGAAAATCTTTTGAGCTACCCTTTTTCCAAGATTTTATTAATGTTGTGATGTTGAAGCTTACATCTGAAACTACCAGCATCGACCATTTCTTTTCCTAAAAAATCCTTAAATTATTCTAGTTTTATGGCCAAATAGCTTATGTTTAGAGGGTCTTAAGTTTTTATTCTCGTGGAGTATAGCATTATTTCCAAATATGTTATCTTGTTAAACTCCATTAAATGATAGAGTGATCTAGCTTGAGAGTTTAAAGAACCGTTTAGGAGTATGAAAAATTAGAAGAGAGAAAAGTGTTTGTATCATTGAATGAATGATTTACAAGAGCTAAAAGCGGTATATATAGTAGCCTCTTATTACATAGAGCAACTGAACTGATAACAGCTAAACTGATAACAACTTGTGAGCTGAAATAGAAAGCTTATAAGCTATTATTCTCAACATCTTCCCTCAAGCTTGGGGCTGGAAATAGCATACCAAGCTTGGACAATAACTCTTGAAAATGAGCGATGGAGCTGTGGTGAACAAATGAGCTAACTCCTGTTTGGTTGGCAAATAAGATAATTGCAATAGCCCTTTAATAACTTTTTCTCGAGTAAAATGGCAATCAATCTCTATGAATTACATGATTCTTTGCAATATAGATGGAACTTTGGAAACAAAACTCGACGTAACGGCCGTCATGTAACGGCATTTGAACTTGCCGTTACGCGAAATGCCGTTACGTAACGCCGCGATAAAATTCACGTCCAACTCGCCTTGTTATCCTTTACGTAAAGGTGACTCGCCGCGTTAGAGCGTTGTTTTACCCGTTACATCCCTTATCATATCAAAATTGGTCAAAAAAGAGAAAGGGAAAATACGCATAGTAGTACAAAAACAATAGAGACACACCAACGGAAGGAGAAAAACTTGCCATAGGCTTTCAAGTTGAGTAATATAAATGATTTAGTATCAATTTATATATATAATAGGATATGAATCTCATGTTTAAAGTAATTTTTTATTCACTATATGTGTAACCCACCCATAAGATTGCTTTGGTCAAATAAGTTATAAGAATACTTATAAAACTTCAAAAATGTCATTTTGAGGTTAAAATTCTAATTGTGTGAATTTAAAAAAAAAAATCACGCCGCATCAACCGCGATTTGTCTTTATTCTTCCGTTACTAGCCGCTCCCGTGTCATCGCGACCGTTACCGCGAATGCGACCGCATCCGCGATTTTCTTCCTTGGATGGAAGATTGTTTGTCACAATGAAGTGTTATTGGTTGTAAGCTGAAATTGCCTAGTGCAAGAAGCAGCCTTACAATTCAAGTTATTTCAGGTGCTGCACATTCCATAGCGATCTTCTAGAATCAACTCAAGAACCCCAATGTGAAACTGAAAAAAATCCTATAGTTTTGATCACCTTTGATTGGTCAGATGCCTTCAAAAGTATTTCTTGACCTTAGTCATCTCAAAGTGTGATGTAAAGCTAACATATGAGAACTTCTAGGAACTTCTAGGTGCATGCACATATTGACTTAAAGCCTAGACTGTAAAAGAAAGATTAGGTATATAGAGGTGTAAACGAGCCGAGCTGAGCTCGAGCTCGACCAAGCTCGGCTCGAATTCACTTTGATCGAGCTCGAGCTCAGCTCGAAGCTCGACGAGCTCGCCAAGGCTCGGCTCGAGCTCGGCTCGTTTACAAACTTTCGAGCTCGGCTCGGGCTCGGCTTGTTTTTTTTTCTCCCGCCTATTGGTTATTGCCCTTATTATTCTTCCTTATGTAAAGTAAAATATGCAATAGTTCACCATACATAAATTTAATGCAATATGAAAACTAAACCCAATAATATTATATTCCTTTATGGGCTTTGCATGTTTGGGTTATTTTTTATTTTTCTTATTACCACACGTTTCAAATGTAAGTTTTTAAAAAAAAAAACGAGCCAAGCTTTGTTGGGCTCGGGCTCGAGCTCGTATACTTAATGTATAGCTCGGGCTCGAAGTTGACCGAGCTCGAGCCAAGCTTTGACCGAGCCGAGCTCGAGGGCTCTACGAGCCGGCTCAGATCGTTTACACCCCTAGGTATAGCGTTGGTAAGAAAATTTAATTTTCCCACTAAACACCTATAAGGGGTAGGATTTGGCAATAATTCATGTAATGCTGAAAGCTTGAGGTGAAGAGGTAAAGGAGTCGGACGAGATAAGTCAAAACCACAAGTTATAACAACTCTTTGGTGAACTTCTTTTATGTCATTACAATGCCAATATGTAACGGAGAGATCTTAATGCCAATGAAGTATAGTTGAGATGACCCAAATCTTTGATAATGAAGGTTTATGTAGATGATCTTTGAGAGTGTTGATGGAGTGTTCATCGGCACAGTTAAAGAGCCTGGACTTTAAAAGAGATATCAGGCCTAGTGTTGGTAAAAAATAATAATTTTCCCACTAAGCACCTATAAGGGGTAGGATTTGGCAATAATTCATCTATTGCTGAAAGCTTGACGTGAAGAGGCAAAGGAGTAATTGTGGGATGAGAAAAGTCAAAACCACAAGTAGGTAACAGCTCTTAGGTGAGTTTCTTTTTGTGTCATTACTCATTACAATGCCAATATGTAAGGAAGAGATCTTAATGCCAACGAGGTATAGTTGAGATTACCCAACTCTATGATACTGAAGGTTTTATATAGATCATCTTTGAGAGTGTTGATGGAGTGCTCATCAGTACCGGTTTAAAGTATATTTTCTACATAAACTACTGCCATACTATAGTGATATGATCTGCATTGTGTTTCATGAAGTGAGAAGAATCATTCTTTGATTGCTTGAATCCTTCTAAGTGTAGTTCACTGAGAAGTTTCGCAAACCACTGCGTAGAAGCTTGTTTTAAGCCGTATAATGATTTTCTTAGCCTTTTCATAGTGACTTCCTCATGTAAATCACTATGTAAAAAGGCTTTGTTGACATCTAATTGGAAGACTGGCCAAGCTTGATATGCAGCCTTAGCAAGAATACACCTAATAGTGGCCATCTTTACCACAAGTGAGAAAGTTTCTTGAAAATCAATGCCATATTTCTAATTAAACCCCATTGCAACCAATGTAGCTTTAAGCCTTTCAATGGATCCATCTGCTCTCAATTTTACTTTATAAACCCACTTGCATCCAATCGGCTTTTTGTCGGCTGGAAGAGAAACAATATCTCATCTATGAGTATCAGATTAAGCCTGAAGTTCTTTGGCCATAGCTTCATTCCAGCAAGCATGTTTGGAAGTTTCAATGTAAGAAGGTTAATAGAGATTTGAGATAAAACAGCATGAGATGAAGGTGGCATAACATAGGTGACAACATTTCACCAATGAGAAGAGAGGCATAATTAGTAGATGCATTACAGTAGATGCATTACAGATTTAGTGAGAAAGATAGGAAGGTGGCTTAATATTTCTTTGAGATCCGCTCACAGGAGATATAGTGAGATGCACTGAGATGCATGATCATTAGAGGTATGATATGGCTGAGGTTGAACATTAGTATTGGAAAATGGAGGTGATGACAGATTTGTGTTCGAGAAGTTGGAGTAATGGGATTAGTTGTGCTAGATGCAAGTTCAGAAATGAAGTTAGATTTAGGATAATGTGGATCAGGCAAATCAAGAGAGGGAGATAAGGTTGTTTCACTAGAAGGCAAAGAAGAAGTAGTAGGTAAAAGAGGAGTAAAAACATAAGGATACTGAATATTTATAGTGTTAGAAGGGAGATTTTCTGACGGTAAAAAAATTTTAAAAATTAGGTGAAGAAGAGAATGAAGTGGGTGAAGGTTTGAGATGATATGGAAAGTGTTTGTCATAGAAGATTACATCTCTAGATACATTAATGGTGTGATTGTTATTATTAAGCACTCTATAGCCCAATGATACCAGGAACGCGGAACGGAGGGCCGATCTCCGATCTGAGTCGTTCGTTCGGGATCGCGGTACAAACGCGTCCCAATTCGCTGTGAGTCGCGTCCCCGTTCGTCGAAGGTGGCGTTCCTTCACAGATCTAGGGTTTTCGAATGAATACAACGTTTTAGGGCTGAGAAGTAGACTGATCGGCCATCGAGAGAGAAGAAGAAGTGCTGAGAAGAGAGAAGCAGCAGCGCTGAGAGAAGAGAGAAGAGAGGAGAAGAAGTGCTGAAGTGGCTGAACACGTGATATAAGGAGAGAGAAGAGGAATAGGTTAAAAATTAAACGTGATACTGATATTTTGACTAGCACTAGCAACTAGACCCACTCTCCTTTTTCTAAGTTGCATTTAAGTTTTTAAATATATTTTAAAAAAACGAAAATCTGAAGTTTACTTATTTTTTATTTTTTACAGTTTACTTTACACGCTTTTCATTAATTTTAAATTTTTCATTTTTTTATTTTTTTGAAACTAGGAAGAATATATATATATATTAATTGTTTTCGTACCCAATCGTTCCCGATTCACTCTAGGTAACGTTCCGCGTATCCGTTTTCGTTCCCCGTTTCGAATCGAACCCTGTTCCTTGTAACATTGCTATAGCCTTTCATAGAAAGTAGAATATCCAATGAGAACATGTGGATTTGCTCTTGATTTAAACTTTTCCCTGCCTTGCTTGAGTGTAGATACATAACATAGACAACCAGGTGTGATATGATATAACTTTTTATAAGGAGAAATGTTATTGAGGCATATTAGAGGCATTTTATTGATAAGATACACTCCACATAGGATACACTTACCCCATTAACCAGTAGGTTGATTTGATTGAAAAAATAGTGCCCTAGCAGTTTCAAGAAGGTATTTATGTTTTCTTTCAACCACTCTGGTGTTTCAAAAAGCTTAGCAAAACCTTATGTCAACTCTTTGGCATTGTCTGTTTTAAATGCATAGAACTTCACTTTAAAATTTAGTATCAAGAAATAAAATTTTCAAGGAGAGAAACAACTTGTGATTTGTATTTCATCATATGAATCCAGGTACACCTTGAAAAATTATCTGCAATTGTCATGAATAGAGTACAATTGTTGTATGTAGTATTTCTATAAGGTCCCCAACTCCCCAAATATCTATATGAATAAGATGAAAAGGTGTTGAAGACTCTATAGAAATAGAAGTGAAAGAAAGCTTATGTTGTCTTGCAGCTTGACAAACATGACAAATGCACTGATAGATGGTTGTACACTTGAAATCCACTAATTATTTGTCTACAATTTGTATTGAGTTATGCTGTCAATTGATGACTTTTCGATTTATGTTAAGATTTTGTTTAGTGAGACTTTCATCTTTTAGCTTTTACTATGAGATAAATTAGAATTCAGCCATTAAAGTTTGACAACTTTGGCCACAGCAGTTACTTGTGGCATTTGGGACGGAGGGAATATAAATTTGAAATATTAATGAAAGATTCACTGCATCTGGGTGTAGATGAGAATCAACATATCCCCTTGGTATTTGCATAATTTCTTGCTTCCCATATACAATTGTGGTTGATTAGCGAATGATTTCCTCTGACCAATTGCAGGACCATCATTTTTCGATGTTGCAAAGAGAGACTGAAAAACTTCAGGGTGATATAGATAAGCTGCGTAGTGAGCTAAAGTTAGTTTTATCATTACGGTTATTGTTGCTTTTATCTAATTTTCAAATTGGATATCCGAATTCAGCCTTTGCTTAGAATTTTTCTGATGTTTGGAACAGATATGAAATTGACAAGGTAACAGCTGGACAACGTTTGGATTTAAATCTTGAAAAAGGGTGAGAACACGCTAATTACTCGCTTGCCAATTATTCTGGTAACTTAGTTTATTTCATTCTACTTATCTCTGCATTACTCTGTCTAAGTTTAGCTAATTTGCATTCAGACGCATACGTGATGAACTTGCTGGTCAGAAAGCTGAAACCAACAGCCTTACGAATAAGCTTGACCGTGTGAGTAATATAATCCTTGATTTCATTTATAGAATTCAGTTGAAGAATAGCATTTTGTATTTTGCAAGGACATAGGGGTATTGCCGATTTGAATATATCTTTTGGTTGATGATAGATGGTTTGAAGTCTATGTCGTTATGAATTGAGTTGTGGCTTCAATTTTTAAGCAAAATTTCTCGTGGTTGACTCTAGTTGAAATGATTGACTCATGAATTGCCCAGGAAATTAATGCTCTGAGAGCTCAACTGGAAGCAGGAAAGGTGGAGCTGATCAAATACTGCCTTGGTACACTTGTTTCTGTTGCAGCTATTGGGCTTGGTTTCATTCGGATGATAAAATCGAATTGACTAGAATGAGTACAAACTTATTCTTCCCTAGATCACTAGGTTTCTGTGAGCATATGCTCTACTCAAACAGGTTCCGACATTTTTTTATGTGGTCGGACTTTTTCCTTGGCCGGAATGAGGCAACATCCTAGCTAGGCCCTTCATTGTTAACATTGAATTCCTGATGCAGGAATGATTCTTTGTACAGAATTCAGTTTTAAATCTGTTTCATATCATCCGATACAACCGTTTGACAGTTCATCAACTGTATTAGAATGACGCAAGACGGAAGGCAGAAAGCGCCAAAGGAAGAGTCTCTTTGATGCAAATTTTGCTTTGTGTGATTGTGTCAACCGTTTTATTTCATGCACATTATGCCTTGACCATGTCATAAGCAGGGGAAGAGATGAAGTGATGCCGAATATCATAGCCTCAGAAATGTCATGGAAGAGCAGTACTGATTTTTTACTAGTGACTGGTGAGTGTCTCAGCGATTTATTGACTTTCTTCTCTCCTTTTTCATGTTGTCGAACTTCCGTTGCAACGTCTCCCTCCGTTTGAGATCTGGATAGAGTTTGGTTTGGCCGAAAAATATTTCCTACTAGTGGCGGTGATCGGAAAGTGGCTCCATGATCCCATATCGTTCTTCTCTCTCATTTTTATTATGTTGTCAAAGATCTCAAACAACATCTTGCCCTTGTTAAACCTATTTGAGATCCCCTAAAAAAAACTACTTCCTCCGCTTTTTTTTAGCTGCAACAATTGAGAATATTTGTGAGAGGTAAAATATTCAATTGTTGCAGCTAAAAAGACGAAGGAAGTATTTGAGATCTAGAGAGGGTTTGATTACGTGGAAAGCCTTTTTTCTTTGTTTTGGTTTGTAAAGGAAGGAAAATAGTTTTTTTAAGTGAAAAAGAGGTATCCTATGATTGGAAAACCATTTTTCTTTCCCTTGCTTTCTTTTCTCCTTCCTCACCTATCCTCTCCCTTTTATTTCCATTCTTCCTTTTCTCTTATTTGTCATGATAGTAAGCAAACCAAAAGAAAACTAAGTTGGAATTTTCTCATTAAAAAAGTGTATTATCTCCAACCAAACAGGGTTGTAATCAAGTTTTAGAAGTTCTAATGTTATCTGTTTCCTGAATAGGTGAACATGACATTTTAGTATTATATTTTTCCTAAAGAAAAAAGAATAACAAAAAATGGAGCATTTCAAAAATAGCTGTTTTAGTAACTCATCTCGCAGTCTGACTACCAAATTCCCCAATCTTTCATATCAGGTTCTCTTCATTTTCTATCTCAAGATGAAACACCAAAAGTCCAAAACGAGTACAAAATATTCTCTTGTTTTTCACCTTTTATAAGTACTCAATCGTTAATACAAGAAACGTGTCATTTATTACTTGGATAGGATTTCACCTCTTTAGTTTTACATTTGCTGCTTCCGTAATTGTGGTCCAACAGTCATTTGGATTTTGGAGGAGCGGAGGATACGGTATCTCCATTTATAAGAAACGTTAAATCAAAGCCATATCAACTACTCTCTATGTCCCCTAAAAAGATTTTCTATTTTTCTATTTTTGTTTGTCTTAATTATATTTTTCATTATAATACTACTAAGCGAAGTATTTTGTTCAATAGGAAAAGCACTCGGCCCATATCACTTATCAAATTTTAAACCGTGAATAATAAACACTAGTAGGCAATAACTTCTCTAAAATCATAGCCTAAATCATGACCTTTTTGACCTGTGGCCTGTGGGCAGTTTTTAGGTCTTATGTTCATGTGCAATGTTTTCAACTTCCTGTCCGTCCTACGTAGTTGACATATTGACTGGAATATATTCATTTAAAAATTATCAATGGACTAAATTTAAGTCTTGACTTTCATTTTTTTACGTGTATCTTTTTTTCTTTTAAATTGAAAGAGATGAATTCAACTGAGGAATAATATGCTTCACCACCGAAAGTCTGAAGGAACTAAATTATAAATATTTTTTTATTTGAAAGCCTAAAGTGGATCTAAGATAGAATTTTCCATAAATTCTTTGTCACACGTAAATATTAGTTGTTAATTGTAATACGCGCAAAACAAATGCTGCACAACTAATATGATCGCAACGTATGCCTTCCAGAGAATAGAGATCGAGCCAGCAGTTTAGATTTAACAAAACATTAAAGTATGTCATCTTGTCACATGGAGCACCAACAAGTTGAGATTCTTATAACTGGTGGGAAGAAATTAAAAGATGAAATCAAATGCCATTTTAATTTGTCATTTGCTCTTGATTCTGATCTTTAGTTTTGACTATGACTTTGGAGTAACACAATCTGTTTGGATTAATGTCTATTTGTCTGAATATTGTTTGATTAATTGGAACGAGGTTTATCTCGAAATTGATTGGAATTCATTTAAACTAATTTTTTAATATGGTAAATAAATTAATATTTCTTCATCAGAAGAAAATGTTATTAATATTTTTCATGTTTTATCAAGTAGTCGATTCAGATAGAGTTTACCTATATCTGTATTTGTAGGAATTTACAACTTTGGTGCTAGTGAGTAGTTAACCAATCTCTTAAAGCAAAACCTTAACTAGCAATTAAAAGTCTATGAAATGCTTTGTCCGTATTTTTAGATATGACATTAGTTTTTTCAGTTGATTCAAGGAAAAAGTGAAAGTAGTAGAGATGTGAAGAGAGTGAGTAGCACATATGAAATTGTTCTTTTGCTCATTGATCAAGTGAGACAATCTACCATTTAAGAAAAACAAGTTAAATATATGAATTTAAAAACACTCATAAGAAGCAAGATGTAGAAGTATCAAAACACAACCCTATGAACCCATTTTTGAGTAACATAAAACATACATTCATGTTTGGAAGGGTTTAGTTCACATTTACAATGTACAATATTATATTATGTAAATATGATTATTGACGTGTTCAACACCTTCGTGGATCATACATTAGATACTTATGGGACGTGAATACACCACTTTTTATTAGTCTTGTTAGTTGCTACTCTATGGGTTCAACAAAGTTACCTTTTTGCTTTTCAATTTGGTGAAATTGATAGAAGATGGTGCGACCAAATATAGCGAATGAAAGAGTCAAAGCGATGGCCCTCATGAGTCATGATCACTTTTACGATGGAAAATTTATCTTACGACAACAACAAATATATAAAAGAAATAATACTCCATTGACTTATTTATTTTATTGTTAGTAGTTAGTTTTCACTGAATATCCCAAGTTTGTTCCTTCTTTAAAAGAACCGATTAGATAATTAATTAATATCCTTTCTTATCACCTCAATGAAGTATAACTCATACCACATAGGGACTTCTCTAATCTTCTTAACAAAGTTTGATCCTGAATCCTAAATCTTAACATATAAAGTAGCATATTTTTAACTGAACCATCTCTTAACTTTAAAGGTTGCTTGGTTTGAGAGTAATGTATAAAGGGACAATAAAGGACAAACTTAGAAAAACTAAGACCTTAAAAGGTGATGACGTAGGGGATGAAGAGATGATGGAGAAGATAAAGTGGTGTTGGTAGGAAGAAAATGGAAGAAAGAAGGGGAACAATTACCCTCATTATAAAGTAATAATTACCCACTATCAACCCTAATTAACTATTACCCTCATTTGGAAGGTAAAGTTTGTCCATCTCTCTTATTTTATCACAAACCAGTCCTTTATCCCCTTGGCACCACCGTAATTCACCCTAATTTTCCTTAGTTTGACTTTTATGCCCTCTTAATATATCTCTATTATATAACGCAAAAGGGGATGAATACCTAAAAAGAAAAAAGGAAAAAGGAAAAATATCACAACTGCTTTACCAGTTTAACAATTTAACGTTTCTTGAATTAGTATTTAACTGCTTTCACGTGCTGTTGACGCTAGTTACCTTCAATTCAAGCATGCTCTAAAATTAATAATTTCATAGAAAAAAGAAACTTTTATACATAACCTGTGCAAGTGCTAGTGTTCCTGTTTGAACCGAGGTAATGAATAATGATCCCATAGTCCAAAATTTGCACATATCAAGTAATGTGGAACTTCATTTTAGGCAGGTCCCAACTCCATACTACTAGTACTAGAACAGTGTAAACAACACTATCTATCGATATTATCCTGACTTTGTCATCTTGCATTGGGGCTCTTCATCAACTCAACCAGGGACCCCTCTGTTGCCACTACCACTGTCTTTGTGTTCCTTTAACTCTCCGTATCCTGTCATCACACATACCAAAAACGGTTATTATTCACTGGGCAGTAGAGAAGAAGAAAAAGAAAAAGAAAGAGAAGGAAGTCATGGAGAAATGATAAACGTATAACAGATATATATTTACCAAACATATAACGCCTAGGGAAAAGAGAAAGGGGGAGACAAAGTACTCTAGAAAGTAAACAGAAAAAGGGGGGGGGCAAAGTGATGGCGCAAGAGAAAAAGGGGGCAAGAGTGTTACTGGTGGCCATGGGAAGTTTTTACGTTAATTTGAACAATATATTACTATGAATATACCTTATTTTAAATCATTTGGACATTGTAGTACCATGTACTGGACACTATATTTCCATGTATATACCATGTTAAATGATATGTACTTTTGCATTGGCAAAAACAATACCCTTATTATTACCATGTATTAGACAATATATTTCCATGAATATACCATGCTGAATGAAATTGGATAAAAAGTGAAACATGTGGGCCGCGGACTGTGTTGGTTGCAGTTTGTCTCCTCATTATTACCCTTAAAATGACAAGTTTGTCCATGTTATATGTTTGATAAATGTATAAGTGTTATACATTTATCAAACCTCGGAAGTCATGCTCTTTTAGGCTTAGCATAAACTCATGGATTATTGGTCATCAAAGATTAGTAAACTCATGCATAGGATACATCTACCAAAAGGCATTTTAATAGTGTATATTGGTATTATTTACATTTTGTTATTTGAACAGGATTTCCTTGCTCTTTCCCCATTTTTAGTGTCTGAACGTAACTGGAATAATAGAGTCGTGCTCATGTGTAACCCGAATCCTAAGTTTATTGCTCCAATTAATATATGTACATTTGTAATGGCAGCAAAAAAGAAAAGGAAGCACGAATGACGAAATCAAGGGGACTTGAATGCTTGATGTTGGCCATAGCCGCTTAATCGCTGTATATACTTCTATTAAAAAAAAGATTAAGATGAAAAACTAGTCAAATCTTTTTTAAAAGATTTGTTATATAAAGTATAGATTTAGTCTCGCTATATTAGTAATACTAGCTGTTTCTGTCCAAGACAGCAACAGTGTATGTGGTGGTGGGTACTTGGTGGAACGTGGCTCCCAAACGTCCTTCGTGGTGGTGGTTACCTGCAAAACAAGGAGAAACCTCAGGGGTGGTTCCGAGGATCGCCTCTCCGATGCCTAAGTCAGTCCAAGTTGAGCACAAGATCTCTAGTAGAGAGAAAACGAGTATCAAGTGCAAGTATTTTGTGAGTGTTTGATTGAACGTACCTTACCCATGCATGGGCATGGGTATTTATATGAGACATGGACTTGCAACTGACCTAGTAAAGTGAGTGGGCCTCTTTGGAAGTGGGCCAAGGTGGAACAGGGCCTTCATTAAACTCCAGCCTAGAGGTTATGTCCGGAGCGGTCTGCCTGTGGAGGTTTGCTCTGCTCCAAGCGCTCTGACGTGGAGTGGCAGGACCAGTGGTCTGCTGCCATCTGGAGGTCTGCTGGGCAGACCCCATACAATTTGCCCCCCGGACCCAGTATTTGCAGACTGCAATATGCTGGGTACGTTTGTTTTTGGTCTGGCGTTCTGCTTTTCGCAAACCTGTACGTGGCTATCTGGGAGTCGCTCTTCACAAACTCCAGAATGCTTCCATTTTTCCCGCCCATTTGGTTGGGGTGTTGAACAAGGGTCATTAATTCATTTTGAATTGAATTGAATTGATGTGACTCTTTGGCTTCCCAAGGAATGTAATGATGACAAGTTGGTGCTGAGTGGACGAATTATGCCTATTTAAAGGCTGAATCGACCTTTTGTGAAACTTTTCAGTTTCTTCTCCTTCGAACTCTTTGCTTTCAAACTTTCCTGTTGTTTTTCAAGAATTTCTTTTCGCCCTAGCCATTTTCAAGTGATTTTTCTCGATTATCCTGGGATTTGTCTGCGTTTGGAGCTCAATTTGGAGTGTTGATACTGTTGCGTTTGTGGCTTTCGTCTTCTATTTTCTCGGCGTCTTCCGTTCTCCATCTAGGTAAACTCTTTTTCCCAGATCTACTTTTGATTTTTTCCTTCTTGGATGGTTTGGATGTGAACTTCTCTGTGTTGATGGATTTCTCCCCCTTTTCCCTTCTGTACGCACTTACTTGCCTGTGTTTTTGAGGTTAGGGTTTCTTTCCTTTGGTCTTCAGATGCGATTGTTTATTTCTTTGTTTCATAGATCTGTTTGGTGTTGTTTCATTTCCGTTTTGCCGCTCTGGATGATAGGCTCTGCTGTGCTTCTTCAGCGGGGCTCTGCTCTGGTTGGTAGGCTCTGCTCTGCTTCTTCAGCTGAGCTCTGCTCTACTGTTGTTTGTGGGATTTTTAGGGTTTGCTTTGTTTACACTGTTATCCTCTTTATTTGTTGGGTTGTAGGCCTGTGATGTGCCTTCATTGTTTTGTTTGCGTCATTTGCAAGAAAATATCCTATTTCTTGGCTATCTCTGATCTTCACATACCATACATATCCTTGCCCCCCAGTCTGGTAGCTCAGTCTGTAGGTCTGAGGTGCCAGACTACTTTTGCATGTATCTTTTTGTAAGAAAAGCAAGAAAATATCTTATTTCTTGGCTATCTCTGATCTTCACATACCATACATATCCTTGCCCCCAGTCTGGTAGCTCAGTCTGTAGGTCTGAGGTGCTAGACTACTTTTGCATGTATCTTTTTGTAAGAAAAGCAAGAAAATATCCTATTTCTTGGCTATGTATGATCTTCACATACCATACATATCCTTGCCCCCCAGTCTGGTAGCTCAGTCTGTAGGTCTGAGGTGCCAGACTGTCTTGTGTTGTGACTTCAAGTCTGATGTATTGTCTTCTGCTTCTTGTGTTGTGTAGAATGTCTACTTCTCAGTCTGCTGCCTCCTGTGGGAAGGGTGCGGTATCTACCTACCCGATGGACACTCAGTCTCCGTTTTTGAAGTTGGATCTGCCTCGGTGTAAGGACGAGGTGGTTCCAGAGGAATGGGAGGTCTTTGACCCCTGGAACGCCTTACGCAAGGAGGTGTTGGGTTCTGAAGCCAACAGGTTCCCTCCCAACTATAAATTTAAGCCTACTCTGCCCACATTCAAATGGGACTACAGTGACAATGAGATGCGGCTTACTGCCCTTTATGACAGCAAGGGCAAGCCTTACTTGGCGAAGAAATCTGCAGATGCATTCAAACGGGCGCATGCTGCGTATTACCTTGAGATTGCTGCGGAGATCAAGCCGCTTCGCGGATCTTGGGTAGTACTTCCCAAGGAGGGTCAGAGCATGGCAGATGTACCAGAGGGGTACACTGCTGTTTATCTTAAGCAGTTGGAGTTTGGGCTTAGATTTCCAATCCACTGGTTTTTGGAGTGGGTTCTCTCCGAGTACAATATGGCGCTCTGCCAAGTCAATCCCCAGTCTCTGAAGAAGGTTCTGGGGTTCATTTGGGTCTGTGAAGCTCTGGGCTTCCCCCTAACCATGAAACTTTTCAGGTGTCTGTTCTACTTTAAGAAGCAAAGGGGAGTACGGCTACTTCACAGGTTCGGTGCGGACCAACCATCTGACGGTCTATCCCGTTGATCTCACTCTGAAGGATTGGCGGGATAGTTTCGTCTTCATTAGGGTACCGACAGACGAGGGGCACCCTTATCAATTTAAGGCTCCTCTGCGCCTGACTTTCAGAAGCAGCTGGACCCTCATGTGCTGAACTGGGACGAGAGGGTAGCCTACTACTACTTCAAGTCCAAATCCAAATCTACTGCCGGGAAGCAGTTTCTTCCCAAGTACTGGCTGCCGCATCACTATGTGATGTGTCAGAATGCCTTCCTGAGGATAGGCCATCTGTCCCCCGACTATACTACTGGTAAGCATTCTGCCAGCCCTTAGCTCCAAATAACCATTTTCCTTTCTGCTGTGCTCCATGGCATTCATTGTTTGTGCTGTTTTGCAGCTCCGTGCAGAAAGTTTGTTCGTGATGTGATTAAGGGTGGGTCTTGAGCTCGTGAACACGCTCTGCCCCTTTCCATTATTCTCTGTCTGTTGTCTGACTTGCTGTAGCTAATGAATATTCTGATAATTGCAGAGACTCTGGGGTCTGCCATCCCTTGAGAGCTGGGTCTGAGCCAGTGTTCGGTGTGCCGGAGGTGTCGTCTGGTACCTGACCCAGGGACCGTCCCTGATTTCATTAGGGAGATTAACACTACTCCCTTGGACCATCCTTCCCTCCGGACCAAGCGCCCGGAGCTTGTAGATAGGTGTACTGGGATGTCCCGGCAGCAAGGGGGCCCCTCTGCCACTGTCACCGAGATTGAGTCCGGTGACGAGGAGGAGGCGACGGCGGTTCCTCTGCAGACCCGACGTTCCCGGCGTGCTGTGCATCTGCCGGAAGACGACGATGATGATGATAGTGCAGAGGGAGCCAACACTCTGCAAGGGACCGTTCTGGTTGTTGAACCCCTGCGACAGCTTCCTTCTGCGCAACCAGGTACTATTTATGATGATCAACCTGCTCTTTCTGCTTGTGTACATTCTGCTGTAGACTTCTCATCTTCTCTGCTTACTTTCAGAACCACCTGTTGTGGAGGATGTGCCCATGGGAGAGCCTGACCAAGCGATGACAGGACGGAGGCAGAGGCTGCTCAGTCTGATGAAGCTGGTCGGGAGTCTCACCAAGCGATGACAGAATTTGACAGGACGGAGGCAGAGGCTGCTCAGTCTGATGAAGCTGGTCGGAAGTCCCACCAAGCGACAACAGAATTTGACAGGACTGAGGCAGAGGCTGCTAAGACTGTCACAATTCAGTCTGCAGAGGGCCAGAGTGAGGGCCAGGTTGCATCAGGTAGGTGTCTTCTTCAGACCCAGACTGCTCCTTCTTACAGATCACCTTTTACCTGAAAGCTCTTGATTTTTCTGTTTCTATTTTGATGTGATAGGTCCCGCTGGGCAGGCCGTCTCTACGCCTGTTCAGACTAACCAGGAGGTGTTGGAGCCTCTCCAGCATGAAAGGGTGGAGCAGTAGAGCTCAGCTTTCGTCCCAGTGGTGGAGACTGTCGTTTCTCCCCCTGGCTGCTCCTCCTCCTCCCAGAGGCTTCAAGCAGGTCCTTACCCCTACTCCTGAGCAGCTGGCGCGTGTGGTTAGTGCTTTCTTTTCTTCTCCTTTGTCTTACAATTTTCAATTCGTTCTGTGCCTTATTTTGCTGACGACATTGTTACCTTTTGTTTTCTTCAGCAGCAATTGAGGGCAAAGAAGGTGCAGTCTGCTGTGGCTCTTCAGACCTCTGCTCCAACTGCGGGCCAGCTTAAGTCCCCTGCAGAGGGTGCTCAGAAGACTATAGATGAGCCTGAGGTCTCTTCACATTCTCAAAAGAGACCAGCAGAGAGGCAGAGTGAGGAAGGAGCTCCCCCTCAGAAGAAGACTCGTCTCTCTGCTGACTCCCCTCGGATCATTGTTGTTGAGGACGACGTCGTCACCAAAGGTGTGTACCCCTTACCTGGTCTTAGTTCCGGCCTTTTCCCTTATGTGGAACTGACTGGTCTTTCCTTTGGCTCAGGTTCTCTGCAGAGGGAATCGGCGGATGACCAGCATGAGGCTCAGGGGCAGGAGCAGATGTCCGTGGCCTTCCCTGACCCCAGTGAGTGGTTGAAGCTTCTGGCAAGTCGCTTCTCACCGGACTACGCTGTTCAGGATGTCTCTTTGGTGAGTTGTCTGTCCTTTTTATAGTCATCTGCTTCTGACATTTTGAATTTCTTCTGATCTGCTTTTTCATTGATTGCAGGCTGCACGGGCCGGCGCCTTCATTGGGGAGTTCTGCCATGCTATAGGGCTGGGTAGACATGAGGCAGATCTCCCTGAACTGCAGCAGCTTAAGGCTTAGGTAGCACAGCAGAGTCAAGAATATGCCAAGCTGAAGGCTCAGAGCTCTCTGATTGTGTCTACCTGCCGCGAAACTGAGGAGGAGAGGGATGCTCTGATTGTGGAGCGCGACACCCTGCGGACCGCCAACCAACGCATGGAGGGTCAGGCGGCGCAGGAGAGGCTATCGCGGCTGAGCACTCCAGGCTCTCTTCCTAGCTTAGTGAGGCGTTGTCTCGCGCTTCAGTGACGGAGACTAAGTTGAAGACCTCCGAGGCCAGGCTGCAGGCAGCTTTGAAGGAGCAGGAGCAGCTCAAGGATCAACTCTCTGCCGTACAGGCTGAACATGAAGGCTGCTCTGCTAAATTGGCTCTGCAAGCCAAGGAGGCTGAGGAGGCTCTGAGACTGAGGGAGGAGGAGCTAGGGGCAGAGTTCTCCAAGTTGCTTTATGAGAGGGAGGCTCAGCAGGCTAAGGAGGCTGTGGAAGCCCTAAAGCAGAAAGAGGCCCAGCTGCTGGCTGAGGAGGCAGCCCGGGCTGCGCAGATGGAGGAGGCGTTTGGGAACAAGTACTGGGAGGATTGCAAAGTTTCGGTCCGTAGGGTCCTTTGGCATCTGCAGCCCTCTTTCAACTGGGATGCCTTTGAGGATGCCTACACCAGTCAGGTGCACATGAGACCTCCTGCTACCCAGGAGCTCAGAGACTTGGAGCTGCTTTACTCTCTGCCTTCAGAGGGAGAGTCTTCAGAGCAGCAAGCTGATGGGAGCTCCGCGAAGGATAGCAGCTCTGTTCCTAAGCAATAGGAACTCGGGCGGCTATCTCACGCTTCGCCTCAGTCTTCTTGTGACTCCTGTCTGAGCTGCTGAGGTAGATGATCTGGGAGCGTGTGCTGAACTGATTGCAGTCCTCCATTTTTGCCCTCCGATGATATCCTAATTGACTTATCTTGTAATATTTGTAATTAAATAGTCAAACATTTCCTTTTCATCTGTATTTGCTCCCTTCTTTTGGTTAGGTGGCCGCCGTTGTTGTAGTATTCTGTAGCACTCTGATCTGGCTTATAGCTAGATCTTTTATGTAAGATACAATGATTTTTCAGGAATGCAAGTTGTGTTCTTCTGTTGCCTTTTGTGTTTTCTATTTGGTGCATGCCAAGTTTTGTTATTTCTGCTAAGTGCTTGTGTTCTGCTCCTTTTTTGCCTGACATGTCTTGTATTCTGCTCTGATGCTGAGTTTGCTGTGCTATCATATAACATATCTGAGCGTTTTCGTTTACTTGGCTTGGTGGCCGGTGAGATTTGCTCAGAGCTGCGACTTTAGGGGCCCTTTACTCTTCTGCTCTGCCTTATGCGTGACAAAAATTCAACAATAGCAGAGCAAAGGAGGTATTTTGACGCCCTAAGTCATGATGATTCTGGGAGTTTTAGGGTTCGCCCTTTAACTCCTTCTGCCATCTTTTTCGTGTCGGGGTACGTTTGGTTCTTAGGAACTCTGGCGTCCCCATTAACCTTAGGTGTCTATGACTTATCCTTGCTGCTTTTTGGGCCTTCGACCCCGCAGGTTTAGAGGTAGAGGTCTATGACATCGCTAAGTCGAGCCGGCATCCGATCACTCTGCGGGCCTCATGGGCTCTGGACAGAGTTGACCTTTCGGCTGCTCCCTTTCTTCATTATATAGTTTACTTTTGTGTCTAAAGAGCCTCTTCAGCCTTCAGTCTGACTCAGACCCTGTTTTCTTTTGCCAGACTGTGGTATTTTTCTCAGTCTGCTAAGGGTCTGTCTGATTTTGACATTTTGTTTTTCATAAAGAATAGATAAGGGGATGGGGGTTTAATGCGAAATGGAGAGTGTTATGTGTATGATAAAGGGTGGCTCAAAGGCCTTTCATTCATGGGAGTTCTTTGGTACAATCTGGGTTACACGAAGTATTTTTTCAGTATTCGGGCGTTCCAGTTGCTTTTCAGTTCGCTTCCATCCATTCTTTTCAGTCTGTAGGTTCCAGGATATAGCTCCTCACTAACCTGGTAGGGTCCCTCCCACTTAGCCGACAGCTTTCCGTGTATTTTGTCTTTCTGCACAGCTGCTGCATTTCTGAGCACCAGGTCCCCTACCTCCAGAGGCCTAGCCCTCACTTTCCGGTTATAGTATCTGCTGACTCTGGCTTTGTAGGCTTCCATTCTGAGCCTAGCTTCGTTTCTGTATTCATCCAGCAGATCTAGATTTGTTCTCAGAGCTTCGTCGTTCAGACCTGGTTCAAATAGGCTGATCCTCAGACTTTCGGACCCGATCTCAACAGGCATGACAGCCTCAGAACCATATACCAGGTGGAAGGGGGTCTGCCCAGTTGACTCTTTGACTGTGGTTCTGATTGACCACAGAGTGTTAGGCAGCTCCTCTAGCCACTTGCTTTTCTGTTCCTCCAGCTTCTTTTGCAGACCTAACAGGATCTGCTTGTTAGCGGCTTCGGCCTGACCATTGCACTGAGGGTGGCAGACTGAAGATAGGGCATATTTGATCTCAAACTGCTCCAACCACCCTGATAGGGGCATGTTGTCAAACTGTCTCCCGTGGTCGAAGACGAAAGCCTTCGGAATCCCGTATCTGGTGATGATGCTCTGCCATAAGAACTTTCTGACGGCTGCTTCTGTGATGGTGGTTAGGGCTTCTGCCTCTACCCACTTAGTGAAGTAGTCTAACCCCACAATTAACCATCTCTTCTGATATTGGGCCGTTGTGAAGGGTCCCAGAATGTCTAGCCCCCACTGGGCGAATGGGATAAGGTTGTAGATCGGCATGAGGTCGTTTGCTGGCAGCTTGATGTTTGGCGCGAACTTCTGGTAGCTGTCGCACTTTTTCACCAGAGTCTCAGAGTCAGCTTTCATTGTGGGCCAATAATAACCGGCTCTGAGAGCCTTATGGGCCAGAGCTCTTGGTCCGATGTGGTGTCCGCAGAGTCCCTCATGGATCTCTCTCAATATATAGTCTGCATCTCTCTGCCCTACGCATTTGAGTAGGGGCAGAGAGAAAGACTTCATGTACAGCTCGTCCCCGATCAGGCAGTATCTGCATGCTGTCAGCTTGAGCTTTCTTGCTTTCATCTTCCCCTCTGGTAATTTACCAGTCTGTTTATACTCAGCGATCTCCCTGATCCACTCTGGCATATCCTCCAACTCCAAAACTCGCTCTGCACCCTCGCAGATTGCACTGGTGGGTCTGACTTCCACCAAAACAGACCTGTTTAGCTCCTGCAGACTGCTGCTCCCTAATTTGGACAGAGCATCTGCCTGGGCGTTCTGTGCTCTAGGCACTTGTTCAATTCTAAAACTTTCAAAATTTGAAATCAGAGACCTCATCCTGGCCAAGTAGCTCTGCATTGTTGGCTCCTTAGCCTCATATTCCCCCTTGACTTGGTTGGTTACCAACTGAGAGTCAATTTTGAGGTAGACGTGCTTGGCTTCCAGGGTCTGGCAGAGCTGCAGTCCAGCGATGGCCGCTTCGTACTCTGATTCATTATTGGTTGCTGAAAACATGAACTTCAAGGCGTATTCAATGATTTTCCCTTCCGGGGTTCTGATGACCACGCCTGCCCCAGAGCCGTTGATGGTTACAGACCCATCTGTAAAGACTTCCCAGGCTCTGGGCTCTCCTACTGCTTCCTGATAGGCACACTCTGCTAGGAAATCAGCCAGAGCTTGTGCTTTTATGGCGGTTCGTGAGGCGAATTTGATGCCGAAACCTGTTAGCTCCAGGGCCCAGTTCATGATTCTCCCCGATTTGTCTACCTTCTCC
The DNA here is from genome assembly GCA_947645195.1 of Patellifolia procumbens. NCBI lineage: Eukaryota > Viridiplantae > Streptophyta > Magnoliopsida > Caryophyllales > Amaranthaceae > Patellifolia > Patellifolia procumbens. The sequence goes on from CANSGD010000955.1 coordinate 4,176,862, forward strand.
ATTGCCTTTTCCAGAGGCATATTTGTCAGCACAGTGACGGGATGTGCGTCGAAATATGGCCTCAGCTTTCTGGTGGCCAGCACTACTGCGTAGGCTGCCTTTTCTATCAATGGGTAGCGTGTTTCTGCACCCGTGAGGGTGTGGCTCACAAAGTACACCGGCTGCTGCTTCTTGTTCTCTTCCTTCAGCAGGACTGCACTCACAGTTGCAGCAGTAACGACAATGTACAGGAAGAGAGCTTCCCCTGTCCTGGGTCTGGCCAGTGTTGGCAGACCAGAGAGGTGTGACTTCAGCTTCTGGAATGCCTCCCTCTGCTCTGCTTCCCACTTGAACTCTTTGTTCCCCTTCAATATCTTGAAGAACGGGAGAGCTTTCTCCGCAGACTGAGCTATGAATCTGGACAGGGCTGTCATTCTGCCTGTCAGCCTCTGGATGTCTCTGATGCTTTTAGGCTCTGGCAGATCCATAGCTACCTTCACTTTGTCGGGATTCGCGTCGATCCCCCTTTCACTGACCAGATAGCCCAGAAATTTCCCTGACCGTACTCCGAACACGCATTTTTTAGGATTCAGTTTCATGCTGTGTTTGCGGAGATTGGCGAAGGTTTCCTTGAGGTCTGCTATATGGTCAGTCTCAGTTTTGCTCTTGGTGATGACGTCATCCACGTACACCTCCAGATTCGTTCCCCTCTGACCTGCAAAGACCTGATCCATCAGCCTTTGATAGGTGGCGCCTGCATTCTTCAGCCCGAAGGGCATCATGACATAGCAAACTACCCCGATAGGGGTGATGAATGCCATCTTTTCTTTATCTGCAGGATCCATGAAGATCTGATGGTATCCGCTGAACGCGTCCATGAAGCTGAGCATAGCATGACGGTAGAGTCTACCAGCTGGTCGATTCTTGGCAAGGGATAGCAGTCCTTGGGGCATGCCTTATTGAGGTATGTGAAGTCAACACACATCCTCCAGCTTCCGTTCGCCTTTTTAACCATCACCACATTGGCCAGCCATTCTGGATACTTGCAGGGCTCTATGAACCCTGCCTCAAGCAGCTTCTGAACTTCTTCCTCGATGGCTTTATTTTTCTCCGCAGAGTAGTTCCTCCTCTTCTGCTTCACATGTCTGTATCCTGCAGCAGTGTTTAACTTGTGGTTGATGGTGGCGGGGTCTACCCCAGACATCTCAGCTGCTGAGAAGGCGAACACATCTGCATTCTCCTTCAGCAGACTGATTAGGTTGACTCTGGTTTCAGGATCCAGGTCTTTACCTATTCTGACTGCCCTGCCTTCTTCCGGTCCCAAGAGTACCTCTTCGGTCTCTTCCCCCGGTTCAGGCTTATTTGCTTCCTGCTCTGCTTCTGGCCGAGCATCGACCTCACTGATAGCGGCACACTCTTCCTTTCTTTCCTTGGGCTCTTCGGCCTTTCCTTCCTTTCTTTCCTTCCCGGCTTCTTCAGCCTGGTCCTTCTTGGCTTCTTCAGCCTTTTTCTTCTTTCCTTCTTTCTTTTCCTTTCTCTTCTTTCTCCTGGACCCAGAGTGGTCAGGAGGAGGAGGTCTTTTATCCTTCTTCAGAGCGGTCAGATTGCATGACCTAGCTGCTCTCTGGTCTCCCCTTAGTCTGCCCACCTCTCTAGTGCTGCTTAAGAAAAGTATGGTCTGATGATGGGTTGACGGGATTCCCTGTACTGCCTCGATGAACTTCCTTCCCATCAGAGCGTTGTACGGTGACGGGAGGTCTACTACCAGAAACTCTTGTACTACCGTTCTCTTCACTCCGTTCTACCCCTCTGTGGTCACTGTTAGATGTATTTTCCCCTCCGGGATGATGGAGTTCCCTGTGAATCCGACGATTGGAGTTCCTCCTTGCTTCAGCATTGAACGATCCAGCTCCATTTTATCGAAAGTGTCCTTATAAAGGATATTCACGGCGCTCCCGCCATCTAACAGTATTCTTCGCACATCTACTCTGCTAATCTCCAGAGTGACCACTAGAGGGTCAGAGTGCGGGAAACTGATGCCTTTGCAGTCTTCTGCCGTAAAGGTCATGTTTCGCAGGTCTGGGCTCAGCTCTGCCTGGTTGATGGAGTAGAGGTTGGGGTGGGTGAGCTGCCTCAGATGAGCCCTCTCTCCCCCCATCGAACTAGAACTGCCAAATATGACGTATACCGTCTTCTTTTTTCCTTCCTTGATCTCTGCCCGCTTGTCCTGCAATTTCTGCCCTTCGCTCTGTTGCTCCTTCTCCTTGATCCCCTGATTCCAGGCTAGGTACTCTTTGAAGTAGCCTCGTCTGATCAGGCTTTCCAGATCATTTTTCAGGCTCATGCAGTCTTCTGTATTGTGGCTTGGCGCCTCATGGAAAGCGCAGAACTCTGCCATGTTGGGGCCTAGGCTTCTCTTCTTGGTGGGTGGTGGTCTGTGCCACCTGCTGTCATCTCTGTTGGTCAGAAAGATCTCAGCCCTTGGCGCGCTGAGGTTGCTATAGTTGTTATATTTCTCCTGGGCCTTCAGCCGATCCATTTCCCTCTCTGCTTCTTTTTGCTTTTCTCTCCCTCTGCTCTGATGGGGCCTGGGGCCTCCGAAATTCAGTCTGCCTCCCATGAACTGGTGCTCATTCTGCCTGATATCCTGTCTGGCAAGTCTGCCTGTTTCTTCTCCATGTGTCGATGCTTTGTTGAAGTCCTCGACAGCTATGTATTTTTCTGCCAGGGCCAGGGCCTCGCTGAGCTCTTTCATGGTGACCCATTTAAGGTCATCTCTGAATTTACTGGTGTGGGGTAGGGCGTTCCTCAGAGCGTGCAGAGCGAGCTTCTGCCCCAGCTCTGGGATGTGCACCAGCTCTTTGTTGAACCTCCCTATGAAATCCCGTAAGCTTTCATTCTGAGTCTGCTTCAGCAACAGCAGCTCATGTGTGGATTTGTTCCTCCTACTTCCGCTAACGAAATGCTCTTTGAATCTCTTCTTCAGTTCATCAAAGTTAGCAATCGTTCCCTGGGGGATAGTCCTGAACCAGGTCTGGGCTATCCCTGACAGAGTGGCAGGAAAGTGTCTGCACCATGCGGCCTCATTGTAGTTTCCTACCTCCATGTGGGTCTCAAAGGCTGCCACATGCTCCTTTGGGTCTCCCTCCCCTTCAAACTTGAGATTGGATGGGAGCTTCGCTTTCGACACTCTGGTCGCAATGATTTCGGGTGTGAAAGGAGATTTGGAAGGAGACCTAATCTCCTCTGCTGGTGATACCACAATGGGTCTGGAATTGACTCTGTGGGTTATGAGTCCTCTGAGATCTGTGGGGGCTCCATTATCGCCGGAGCCCTCCTCTGGTATTGTTCCCAATCTCAGGCTGACATGCTTTCTGATCGTTCCGCCACCAGGAGCAGACAGGGCCTCTTCAGCTCCTGAGGTGCGCTTGGTTCTGGGCCGGGGCTGGACATTCTGGGCCACGCCCCTTGGATTTCCTTTGTGGACAGATCTCCTGCTTGAGCCTGCCGTATACCCTGTGGGTGTCAGTTCCTCAAACATGCTGGGATGCTCCTCCTGCATCATCTCAGTATCCCATTCTGCTTCCTGCCAACCCCTCTTGATGTACCCAGGTCCAGAGCGGCTAGATAGGCCATACTCTGACGTCTGGGTGGGTGTGATGTTTGTCATGTTGTACCCGCATAGGGGGTCTGCTGTGGCTGTCTCCTCTTCAGATGACAGCTGCAGGTGCTTTCGAACTGAACCATGTGTTCTAATTCTCCTCCTCTTTCGAGCAGGTGGGCTTCCAACAGTTTGCATAAACCGCTGGGCAGACTGCAGCACTTGAAAGGCTGCTTGGAGTTGCTCCGGTGTGGGCATGACCACTAAGCTGCTTGGCTGTGGGGTATGCCTGATTTCTTGGCGGGGGTGATAGTGTTATCCCTCCTGCCTGATCTGGTGGTAGCAGCACTACCCCTTCTAGTTGATCTCGTGTTTGTTTCTCTCAGTGGAGAGTTGCTTTCTCCTCATTTTACTATCGGAACCGAGCGTTTCTGAGGTTGGAACCACCATTGCGAAGTTGTAGATTGGGCTTTTCTACTCTTGCCCTCCTTCTAGCGCCAAATTGTTTATGTCCAAGACAGCAACAGTGTATGTGGTGGTGGGTACTTGGTGGAACGTGGCTCCCAAACGTCCTTCGTGGTGGTGGTTTCCTGCAAAACAAGGAGAAACCTCGGGGGTGGTTCCGAGGATCGCCTCTCCGATGCCTAAGTCAGTCCAAGTTGAGCACAAGATCTCTAGTAGAGAGAAAACGAGGTGTTCAGCTGAACAGACTGCTTTTCTTTCTGCTTTATCTTTCGGATCCGCCTGATTGTCCTAGTAAGATCGGGGTCCACTGGAATTGGGGAACCGTTTCTTTGGGACCTGGGCATACAAAAGAAACAAAAAGCAGCAGTAAAACGTACCTCAATTGGAACAATGAAGTTCCAACGAGGTACAGAGAAGTAGACCAAACAATCAAATAAAAACTTAGAGAACTAGCCGTCTCCCCGGCAACGGCGCCAAAATTTGATAGGTTTTAGTCGTATCGCCTAATCAAAAATAAACCTACGGACCTCTAACTAGGTAGTCAGTGGAAGCAGGGTCGAATCCACAGGGAGACAGAGTTTCTAAATCAATATTCAACCAATTCATCTACTCCAGATGAAATCAGGAAGGAATTAATTAAACTAAAGAATAGACTACAGAAGACGGAATAAATCGAGGGTTAAACTATGGAATAAAAGTCTAGGGTATTAGGTCGGTCCACCATGCTTATACCAATCAAATAGGGTCAACTACTACCAAAACCTAAGTCAAGAGTCGGGGGATTAGAGCCTATGTTGAGCTATGGTTAAGACTCAACGCTCATAGTTCAACATACGCCGCATGTTCACTAACGTAATCAGAACTACTGACGTGTCCTAGGCCTCTAGTCGTAAGACGGATCTGTGCAAACAACTATTAACCACAAGCAACCAACGAAACTGCGCAATAACGTTAATTACTCAATAAAGAACAAACCACATCACAATCACCCTAATCAAGCCCTAGAAATCAATAAGAGTCTAAATCACAATCATGGTATAAACATGGCTTTCCTATCTAACACCCTAGAAAGAGACTACTCAGACATGATCGAATTAATAACGACAAAACTAATATGAAACCCTAACAATTGCATCATGAACGATTAAATAAATAAACTAAGCAATCAAAGTAATTAAAGAGATAAAGAGTAGAGAAGAGTACCAATTGACGGAAAGCAGGAACTTTTATTGAAATCGAAATAGGTTTGATCACCTCTAAATTAATCTAAAGTGTTTGAATTGAACTAAGAACATTGAAGAATAAAACTAAGATAAAGCTAATGAAAGATGAATAAAAAGATGTCCTCCAATAATGAGGAAAACGGTATTTATAATACCCCTCAAGTCTAATAAAAAATAGGAAGCAAAAGTCAAAATTCGCGACAAATGCACCAGACCCGATCGGGCCCGAGCACAGTACCCGATCGGGTCGACGTACAAAGTCATCAATCTGCGCTCCTGGGCCTTCGTATAGTAGCAGCGAAGCAGCAATCCAAGTTTTACGGCCCACTCGATCGGGCCGTTGGCAGCCACCCGATCGGGCCAGGCGACAAACGAGCCCAGCATGTTCCTCTCACAAGCAGCGTCACAACAAGAGCTATGAGCATCCCACCCGATCGGGTCGGGCGGTGAACACCTGATCGGGCCTGAGTACATGATATTCGCCCGATCCGATCGGGCAATGCTTGATCGATCGGGTCCGCAACTTTTATACCCGATCATAAATACTTCGCCCGATCGGGCCATTTCTGCCCGATCAAAGCACGGAAACCTCCTTTTTGACTCTTTGGCTCTCTATTCTTCACGTTTAGAGGTCTTGGGGCCTCCTAAACTACCTATAGAGCTCGTGAGCCTTCCTACGTGCCTCGTAACATCTCGTAAAATTGTGGTTGCTTCCAAATGGCTCGGGAATAATGAGAAAACTCCCTAAAACCTGCAATTCAACACTAAAATACAAAACCACAACTATATACGATAGTTAGCACAAAATAGCTCCCAAGAGCTCCAATGACGCACAAATTAGCTTGTAAATAAGGGAGAAAACTCTATATAAATATGTGATATCAAACTCCCCCAAGCTAAACCTTTGCTTGTCCTCAAGCAAACAGAACATGAACATGGAATAGATTGCCTCACCCCATAGATACAAACAAATCAAAGCTCAAAACATTTTCAGGACTAAGAATCGTTCAAGCAGGCATAATTCAAGTTTGGCTAATCAAATCTATCCAACCACCAATCATTCAAGCAATTTATCAAACTCAAGCATCCACAAGGCATACAAATCCTGAAAAGGCTCTCACAAGGGTGTCACTCCTCTCTATTTTGTGGCAGGCAAAGAATATGCCCGAACACTCACCAACCCGACCATAAATACCCTTCCCACTCACACTCTCATGTTTTTAAGAAGGTTCAATGACGCTCATCCTAGTCAAGTCGACTCAATTAGCAGAAATACTCTTTAACTTTGACAAACTAACTCAAAATCAATCAAATGAACATTGCAGACACGAGCTCAAGAGGACTTTATAGGGTTGTAATGGGGCTTAGGTGAGAGGTAGGGGATACTTTTGGATAATGTGGTGGAAAAACCAAGAAAGGGGGAGCATAAATCATTCAAACAAGGCCTAAGATGGCCTACACAACTTCCAACAATCACCCTCAAACCATGTAAAGTAACCCAACTCTCATAAATCAATGAAAAGCTCATAACAAACCCAATTTTCTAGCAATGGAGCGAATATTCTTTTATGAACGTACGTGAATGAAAGAACTAGAATTCTTTTGAATTTTCATTTCATTTTTCTTTCATTTTTCTGAACTTCATTCACGCAACTCTAAACTTGCTTTTCCTTTTCTCTTTCTCACTCTCAAACCACAGCAAATACACTTTTAGATTCCTCAAAAACCAAACTAAACCAACAAACCAATCTCAAACTCACCCATACAAAAACTCCCCCAAGCTAGGCTTGGAATAATATCAAGTGAAGGCTTTGGCTCATAATAGGGGTTTAAGTAACACGAAACAAGTCATTAGGCTCAGCGGGGCTAAGGATGATAAAAGTATATCAAAAACTCACTCTGAAGCTCAAGAATAAGACAAAAGAACGCCTCTATCACAGCACATGCTACAAGTCATCTAAAATCAGACAAGTACGAAGTCAAAGTCAAGATCAATCCACTAAAGAGGAACTAGCACACAAGAATAGACTGGATAATAATATGAATCCAATAGGCTACAAAGAGGCCTCACAGTCTAACCAATTCAGGTATGCAGCACAAAGTGGTCTAATATAATCCAAAAATGCTCGAAATCATAGCAATCAAACATCAAATCATAGCCTCAAGATCACAAATGCCCAGCTATCCAGAAAACAAAGTCAACTCAATTTCAAATAGAGCACAACAAGGGGCACAGGGAGGCAACTAAACCAGTCATGGGAACCATATTTTTTTGATTTTTTTCAGTATTTTTGAAAGCAGTAAATCTATCCTAGAAAGCAGTAAAAGAGATAGGGAATACAAACAGAACTCCTCCCCCAAGCTGAACTTGGCAGTGTCCTCAATGCCAAAAGGTGATAAGGACTATGCTAAGAGGAAAAACAATGTTAGTACCCTCACTCTCGCTCACAAAAAGAAGGAAAATAAAAAGAAAAGAAAAAGGGAAAGAAAAATACGAGTTGCCTCTCGCACAGCGCTGGTTTATAAAGGTCCCGTACGACCATAATCCTTTCTCTCTCAAATAGGAGGGGCTTGGCAATGAGTGCCACCCTCATCAAACATCTTTCTCCTCCAAATGTTCTTGACAATGCCTCCAGACGGTGAGACAATCTTAGGTGGAATTGGAACCTTCTCCACCCCTACTTCATCTAAAACCTTATCCCTGCAACAAGATTGTTCAAGCATAGGTGCCTTAACAGCATTGGTTAGTTTAAACATCACTTTATCATCACCAACACTAAGAGTTAAAGACCCAGACTTAACATCAATTACAGCACCAGCAGTACACAAAAATGGCCTACCCAAGATAACAGGAATCTGGGCATCCTCATCCATATCTAATACCACAAAATCAACAGGGATATAGAATTTCCCAACCCTAACAGGAACGTCCTCTAAAACACCTAGAGGGTATTTTATAGAACGATCCGCCATCTGTAAAGTGATTTGTGTGCATTTAAGGGCTCCCATGTTCAATTTTTTATAAACAGACAATGGCATAACAGAAACAGAAGCACCTAAATCACACAAAACCTTATCAATAAAAATAGGTCCAAGATGGCAGGGTATAGAAAAACTACCAGGATCTTTTAACTTTGGTGGGGTTTTATTTTGAATAAAAGCACTACACTCTTCAGTAAGAGCGACATGTTCTACCCCACCAAAGCCTCTTTTCTTAGTAATCATGTCTTTCAGAAATTTGGCATAAACAGGCACTTGGGTAATTAAATCTGTAAATGGGATTGTTACCTCAAGGTTCTTGACCATAGCCAAGAACTTACCAAACTGCTGATCGACCTTGGACTGTTGCATCCTGTGAGGAAAAGGTAGCCTTGGTGTAAAAGGCGTTTCAGAAACCTTCTCCTTTTTCTTCCCTGTTTGTTCAGCTGCTGCAGACAAATCGACTTCAGACGTCGAATTCTTCCTTTTTCCTTCCTCTACCACCCTCTTCTTCCCTGCAGTTGGGGTAACCTCATCAATGGGCATTGGGGTGGCATCATACGCAATGCCACTACGAAGAGTGATGGCATTCACATGTTCTCTCTGAACTGGTTGCCCTGGCAATTGTCCCTGCTGCCTCTGTGCATAAGATTCTGCCAACTGAGCAACTTGAGCCTCGAGAAGTTAGATGTGCTTCTCTTGGGCCCTCCTTGTTTCCTCATTTGCCTTTTGCATAGACAATATCATTTTCATCAGTTCAGAATTGCTAGGCTCTTGTGGGTTGTTTTGTGGAGGTGGGGTGTGGAAATTTTGTGGAGTTTGGAAGTTATTGGGATGATGGAAGTTTTGTGGTGGTGGTCTTTGGAAATTTTGTGGGGTTTGATGGTATGAAGGTTTAGGGTAGTTTTGTGGAGGTGGAGGTTGATGGTTTTGTGGGTTTTGGTAGTTATGTGAAGGGGGGAAGGTTTGTGGTCTTTGTTGGAAGGCATTGGCCTGCTCCATCTGAAATTGACTGAACTGACAGTCATGCCCAAAGTGACCCTGAACACCACATACCTCGCAGTAAGATGAGTTAATGGGTGCTACTGCAGACATAGCATTGATGCTCATGGGTGGAGGTGTCGCTGAGGAAGAGGAACTGAAGGTGTTAATCTGCTGACTCAGCTTCGCCATCTACAAAGTCAATAATGCAATGGTATCTACCTCCAGTACCTTCCTCGTGATGCTTCGGGAAGTGGAATGATCATTGGCTGCGAGGTTTGATAGAAACTCGTAGCCTACATCCACTTCCTTGTCCAGAAAAACTCCTCCTGCAGACGAATCAACAATACTCTTCGTCTGAGGCTGCAGACCATTGTAAAATGTCTGCGTCAAGAACCATTTGTCCATGTTGTGGTGTGGACACTCTCTCTGTAAATCCCTAAACCTAGCCCACGCTTCCCGTAATGTTTCATCAGGCTCTTGGGAAAACGTGGCTAGTTTATTTCTGATTTCTGCTGTCTTTGTGGGTGGATAATACTCTCTCAGGAATGCAGCAGAAATCTCACTCCATTCTGTCTCTTTCACGTCATTTAACCATTTCTGGGCTCTATCCCTCAATGAGAACTCGAACAACATGACCTTTAGTTGCTCTGGAGTGACGCCGGCATGTTTAACGTTTCGACAAAGTTGTTGAAACCGTTGCAGATGATTTGCCGGATCTTCAGTAGGATGCCCACCAAACTGATTTTGCTGGACCATGCTGATGAGTCCAGGCTTAATCTCAAAGTTGTTAGCGGCGATGGTGGGCATTGGTGGTCCAGTAGAAAGACCATCTGGGTTGGCACCCCATATGACTTCAGTGATTTTGACATAACTGAATTCAATGTGTCTGTTCCAGAGGTGTTCAGCTGAACAGACTGCTTTTCTTTCTGCTTTATCTTTCGGATCCGCCTGATTGTCCTAGTAAGATCGGGGTCCACTGGAATTGGGGAACCGTTTCTTTGGGACCTGGGCATACAAAAGAAACAAAAAGCAGCAGTAAAACGTACCTCAATTGGAACAATGAAGTTCCAACGAGGTACAGAGAAGTAGACCAAACAATCAAATAAAAACTTAGAGAACTAGCCGTCTCCCCGGCAACGGCGCCAAAATTTGATAGGTTTTAGTCGTATCGCCTAATCAAAAATAAACCTACGGACCTCTAACTAGGTAGTCAGTGGAAGCAGGGTCGAATCCACAGGGAGACAGAGTTTCTAAATCAATATTCAACCAATTCATCTACTCCAGATGAAATCAGGAAGGAATTAATTAAACTAAAGAATAGACTACAGAAGACGGAATAAATCGAGGGTTAACTTTGGAATAAAAGTCTAGGGTATTAGGTCGGTCCACCATGCTTATACCAATCAAATAGGGTCAACTACTACCAAAACCTAAGTCAAGAGTCGGGGGATTAGAGCCTATGTTGAGCTATGGTTAAGACTCAACGCTCATAGTTCAACATACGCCGCATGTTCACTAACGTAATCAGAACTACTGACGTGTCCTAGGCCTCTAGTCGTAAGACGGATCTGTGCAAACAACTATTAACCACAAGCAACCAACGAAACTGCGCAATAACGTTAATTACTCAATAAAGAACAAACCACATCACAATCACCCTAATCAAGCCCTAGAAATCAATAAGAGTCTAAATCACAATCATGGTATAAACATGGCTTTCCTATCTAACACCCTAGAAAGAGACTACTCAGACATGATCGAATTAATAACGACAAAACTAATATGAAACCCTAACAATTGCATCATGAACGATTAAATAAATAAACTAAGCAATCAAAGTAATTAAAGAGATAAAGAGTAGAGAAGAGTACCAATTGACGGAAAGCAGGAACTTTTATTGAAATCGAAATAGGTTTGATCACCTCTAAATTAATCTAAAGTGTTTGAATTGAACTAAGAACATTGAAGAATAAAACTAAGATAAAGCTAATGAAAGATGAATAAAAAGATGTCCTCCAATAATGAGGAAAACGGTATTTATAATACCCCTCAAGTCTAATAAAAAATAGGAAGCAAAAGTCAAAATTCGCGACAAATGCACCAGACCCGATCGGGCCCGAGCACAGTACCCGATCGGGTCGACGTACAAAGTCATCAATCTGCGCTCCTGGGCCTTCGTATAGTAGCAGCGAAGCAGCAATCCAAGTTTTACGGCCCACCCGATCGGGCCGTGGGCAGCCACCCGATCGGGCCAGGCGACAAACGAGCTCAGCATGTTCCTCTCACAAGCAGCGTCACAACAAGAGCTATGAGCATCCCACCCGATCGGGTCGGGCGGTGAACACCCGATCGGGCCTGAGTACATGATATTCGCCCGATCCGATCGGGCAATGCTTGCCCGATAGGGTCCGCAACTTTTATACCCGATCATAAATACTTCGCCCGATCGGGCCATTTCTGCCCGATCAAAGCACGGAAACCTCCTTTTTGACTCTTTGGCTCTCTATTCTTCACGTTTAGAGGTCTTGGGGCCTCCTAAACTACCCATAGAGCTCGTGAGCCTTCCTACGTGCCTCGTAACATCTCGTAAAGTTGTGGTTGCTTCCAAATGGCTCGGGAATAAGGAGAAAACTCCCTAAAACCTGCAATTCAACACTAAAATACAAAACCACAACTATATACGATAGTTAGCACAAAATAGCTCCCAAGAGCTCTAATGACGCACAAATTAGCTTGTAAATAAGGGAAAAAACTCTATATAAATATGTGATATCAGCCTTCATAGCCCTTCTCATAGGGCAAGGTAATAACATAAGAATTACAACAATTTTGACTTAGGTTGACCTTCATAGGCCTTTTTATAAAGGTAAGATAAGAATAAGGATAAGGATATTTATTAAAAATAAGAGAACATTTATAAGAGAGAAGTATATGTACTTTTCAGGGGGGAGAGTATGCATGGATCCGATCCTACATAAGTGAAATTTTCCTTATTAAAGACCCTTGGGTCCAATGGTCCTACATGAAAAACCAAGGTTTAAATCTTGGTGGAACCAAAATAATTTAAAAAGGGGAAGGGGCGGTTGGGGCTATATGGCTTACAATGGGACTCTAGGTGGGGGTCCTGTGTAAGGGTAGCCCAAAGGATTATTATTTCTTATTACCTTAATATAATCTCATACTTATAAATGAGATTATATTTTTTTTCTAAAAAGTGAAATTTTCCTTATACGCCTTTTTAAAGTTTTATGGGTGTGTTTTTTCACTTGATTTTTCTTGAACTTGTCTGAACTGAACTTATTGTAACTTATTGTAGTTCTTTTTTCTTAGGAAAAGATATGCCTTGAAATCCCTTTTATTGATTGATCGGGCAGTCAACTATGGAAGAAAAAGAAGAAGGAAATTTAATATACTCGTATTTTTTACTCGATTTGTTTTCTAGTTTTTTCTGATTTTTTCTCTTGTATATGACTGCTAGTAAGGAGTTCCATTAGGATTTCCTTGTACTATAAAAAGAACCATTAGGCTATCTTTTTTTGTATCTTTCTCTGCCAAAGATTCATATGTAGAATTAATACCATGATAAATTTTATTTGGCATGCACACCTAAGCCTGCACCGGAGGTGAGTCTTACGGCTCTTACCACACATAAGCGCAAATGGGATTTCATCCTAAAATCAATTGGTAATAGGTGGAGTAGCCCACCAAACTTATATGTATATCATCATTCTCCTCCTTTACCGTTATGGGATCACAAGTGGATATATCTCCTTAACACTTTCTATACTATTGTGATAAGACAATCTTTGAAAAATTTTCTAAACTGAATAGATCACCTAGCTTACAAATAGTAAACTTGAACGACCATTTTAACTCGAAAATATGAAGTGGTTTTACACTTAAGTTATTGTAAGATAATCTTACTCTTAGACAAACTATTTAGAAAGATAGAAGATTGAAACTTTACATGCATCCAAGAAACCAAAAGAAATCTCTCAGATTTTGAAATCAACTTGCCACCCAACATGGTAATTGTCATCATCACCTTTCTTTTCTCAAGTCATTATCACTTACTATTTGATTTAATTAATCAAGTCATTATCCTTTATTTTGCCAAAGAAAAATTTAAAGTAGAATATCCCCTAATCGTGGTGATTGTTTGGTATATTATTCATTTTCTTATAGAAGAATTAGGTACAATTAACATAGAAATATTGATTTGAATCTATGTCATTAGGAACATGGTGGCAACTGGAAATGTCTCACTTCTTAAGTTTAAGTACACATGGAGCATGATTGACGGCAAAGAAAAGATACAAATGGGCCATATAAGAATTACACAATTAACTTGATTGATCCCCCCAGTCAAAAAAAATATAAAAGTAAAAGAAAAGAAATGTGACATCAATCGTTGGTTTTTGTTGGTATAAATAAGAACTTTGAGGTAGAGATGCATCTCGGGATTACCACTCCGATTTTTAGGGCCTTGTTTAGAATTCGAATTCTCATTTCAATATTTACTAGGGAATTCTCTCTTACCGTGGCAATGAGTTTTTGCCTTTATTAAATTTTTGGGTTGGTGTGACAGGTTGCAAGTTAATAGTCTATGAGGAGTTGGCCCCACGTCAATTATATTATACAAAAACCCAATATTTTCGACTAATTTTTGTTTTATTATAAGAAATAATGCCTCCGTCCCCCAAAGGATTTCCCATTTCCTTTGGGCACAATGTTTAAAGAGTGATGTTGATGTGGGGTTTAGTTTTCATTTTAAAATGGAAAAGTAAGATAGTGGGTATTTTTTAGAATTGTTTATTAAGAGAGAGAGTGTGGGGTCAAATACTTTTTGTAAGAAAAATAATATTATAATAGGTGGGCCATATCCAAATAAGGAAATGGGAAATGTAATTGGGACAAACATAAATAGAAAAATGGGAAATCCTTCGGGGGACGGAGGGAGTATATCATATGACTTTCAAATACAAAAAAAATCAAAAAACTGAAAATGACAGTGATACCGAACGAAGCCTAAAGTAAATTATCACTTTGAGCAAGAAAAATGATTTGTTCCAAAACTTCCCTTTATGCCCACTCTCAATTCTTTGTATTTTACATTATTTTATAAATTGAACACACTCTAAAAGTACACAAATTCTAATTTCCATTATATAAGGTAAGAGGGGAGGGATCAAAGGAAAATTTACACATTACATCCTTGGATAAAATAAGAAAGTAACTAAATTTTAACAAATTATTTTTTTAAAAAATGTATACATCTCAATGCAGTCTCTCCAAAACCCTTGGTAATTATCATCTCGAAACTGAATTGTTTTCAGTCTTTCTACTACATTTCTGCTTTTCATACTTTCGCACGCATCACATGTATTTAAAACTATTGTGGCCTTATGGGAGCCTTGACATCACTCAATCTTTATTTTTGAAATTATGTACAAAATGTTGGAATTTTGATTGAAGTAAAATTTTATTTTATGGTCCCCTTGAAAGATAATAAAACAAAAATTAGGATCATCCCTATGGTAATTTTTGGTGTCGCCCCTTACCACTTTGGGTAAGTATAGTATGTACTCCTTTGATTATATGTAATCAAATGTTTGAAAAACCCTAACATAACACTACTTCATGATAAATAATCATTTTATAATGTAAAAAGTCACCTCACCCCTAAACAATATAGCAATACTATAGTAACCTCAAAACAAGATAATAAGTAACTCCAAATAAATCAATGGTAGCGGTAATGTAAACACGTTAAACCATGAATTAATGGTACGATGCATTATATAGAAAATGAGTAGTAAAAAGTATGAGATTTATTTTTTATGATAATAAAGTTTACCTAGGTTGTACCTGAAGTGGAACTATATTTGAAACTATGTTACACATTGTTTGTTCCTCCATCACACCATAAAAGTAGATACGAGACATACAACTCTTCATACTATAAGTTTGAAGATATGAAGGGCCTGTTTAGATTTACTGAAAACAACTGAACTAAACTGAATTGATTGGTGTTGAACTGAACTGAACTGAACTGAACTGCATTGAATTGAATTTAATTTAATTTAATAAATATATAAATAATATTTAAACAATAATAATATGAATATTAAATAATAATTATAATGATAAGTAATAATAACGAATAATTATTAATGAATAATAATAATTGTATTTTGGATATTTTTAAATAATAATTATAAATAAATAATATTAATAATCATAAATTAATAATAATAATAATTAATAATTATAATGATAATTAATAGCAATTATTTATAGTCTTTGTATTGATATATTAATACCTGATGATGATTATATAATAACAATAATATCTAAGAATTAAATTAATACTACTATTTTAATAATTAGATTCAATTATATATTAATATTTAATAAATTATTGGGTCGGACCGTGCAAAATTACATCATAAACCGTTTTGACGTGATTCGATTGGATTATGGGCTGAAAACGCAGGTTTATTTGTGCTTTTAACCTAAATTATGTTCCTTCCTAATGATAATAGTAATAATAATGAATAAAGCTATAATAAACAAAATAATATACAGATAATAATAATAATACTTAATAATAATGATATAAAAATTAATAATAATAATAATAATAATGATATAAAATAAAATAATAATAATAATAAGAGCAATTAGTAAAATAAATTAGACCAACATAATAATATCTAACAAAATGGCTATAAAAGAATGGAGTTGAACTGAACTGATTGGAGCTGAACTGAACTGAACTGAACTGAACTGAACTGATTAGAGCTGAACTGAACTGAACTGAACTGAACTGAATGAACTGAAATTAAGCTGAAATAAACAGGCCGAACTAGTAAAACTTGAGCACACAAGACAATAGCAATAATAAGCCATTTGAAATGGAAGGACTTTCAGAGACTAGAGCCGAAAAGGATGTAAGAAATGTAGATCCAATTTTCTAATATTTCAATCAACGTTATGATTTATTACAATAATAAACCTACTATTTACTAACCACCTTTATTAGGGATAAAAAGTTGGCGCAAGAACCTACAAGATTAGCAACTAAAAATATGTAAAGACTAATTGAGCAAGAAAAATTAGTCTTGGGTGTACGTACACCCGAGTGTATAATAAAAATTCTAAGATATAGTCGTTAACGGGTTTAAATAAACGTTTATAATATTTAAGGTGCCACAAGTCGTAAGTTAAGAAGAACCATTTAGCAATTAAGTGTAAATTGCTAATAATGGTCATCGCAATCTCATGTCTGGTGATCATAACATGACTTACGATTGACTAAAAGTAAAATAATTAAGGATGCTAGTGAGGCGGATTTCGTATAGACTTGTTCTGCATCCGAACTATAGCTAGGTGGGGAGGGGATTGGGAAGTTTGGCAAGTGATGGGGGTGGGGATGGGCGATCAGAAAAGTATGAAAAATAGTTGGGAAAAATTGTCAAGAATAACTTAACCTTTTCGCGGTCTTCTTGTAATAAGTTAAACTTTGGATAATCCTGGAATAAGTTAACTTTAATATTACTTAAACTTCTAACAAGTCAGATGACTTATAAATTATTCAACAGGTAATATATGAGACTTTTCTTAAATTTTAATTTATTATTTCTACGTTCCTTCTCTTCTTCTACTTTCCATCCACAACCATTTATGTGTTCTTAAACCGGTTTTAACTTGTTAAAAGCAAATACCCTTAAAAGGTTAACTAATTTCAGGATTATTTAAAGTTTAACTTATTAAAAGAAGACCGCGAAAAGGTTGACTTATTCCCGATAATATTTTCCAAATAGTTATAACTGAAGCGCGTAATGTAACAATTCGCGCAACTATCAATCGAGGCAAACAATAATAAAGAACAAAGAATTTAATGAGGTTCAATATTAATGTGATTGTTACATCCTCCTGGCAAGGGGTACTCTCTTACTATAAACTCAGATGATTACATATTAAAATACGCATAAATTCACTCAAACCTATCTTTGATGAATCTCGGAAGACTCCCTCTTTTGGTCTCTCTAATATAAATCTTAATCTCTCTACTTTTGGGGTACAAGACTCTATCTCTGATACTCTTGGTCAGAAACGGCCACGTATATATATATATATATATATATATATATATATATATATATATATATATATATATATTGCCAAAATCAAACTAGAACACGAAACCGTAGCAAACCGTCAAAAATCAAAGTTGCCGAAATTTGTTGAGACAGAAGTCCGGATAAAAGAACCAGCTTGGGTCAGTTCGCACCGGTCTTGCTGAAGCACCAAGTTCCTTCCTCACTGCTGCAGTTTGAACGCATGAGCTCACAAGTGCTTGCCCGGACCCAACCGAGCTCACAAGTGCTTGCCCGGACCCGCTCGATCAGGTTCACATACAGCCCGTCTACACACGCTGTTGTCCGTGCATTTTCCGTCCTCTTCTCTTCATTTCGTTCGTTTACACCACGAGCCCATCAAGATCAAGTCACATTTTGATAGTACTCGCCTCATCCTGACCCGCCTTGCCACGCCTCACCCGTCATACCTTCCCTGCCACTCTACATCTCTCTATTAAATAATGTCTTCCATAAAGAATCTGTATAATGACAAAAAGGGGCATATAATGAGGCATGTAAGGCGAGTGATGTGACCAAAGTTGTTAAAATCGAGATTTTAACTTAAATCGAAAAGGCATGTTAAAATCGGATCGTAAAATCGTAGGATTCTACAAATTTTGCAAAAATTGAGTTTTATGATGCACTGTATAACTTATTTATCCGTTTTTACCAACAATCGTGTATTAAAGAACTGCTACTAGTATCCTTGTTGATGAAAAAGACGAGTTTAAGTGAATTGATTAACTTTCATAAAAAAATTTATTGAATATTTGAGTGTTACTCATCTAGAAAGAGAGAAACACTATAACAATAGGCTTGACCTATTATCTTAATGGAATCTCGAAATTTTGATAAAATCGTATAAAATCGTTAAAATCGTAAGATTTTAATGACGATTTTAAGATTCTAATGATTTTTTAAGATTCTAATTAAGATTTTTACTGATTAAGATTCTAGTTGCTATTTAAATCGCTTTGCAAATTAAGATTGTAAAATCGTAAGATTTTTAAGACTTAAATCGTGATTTTAATAACCATGACGGATTACCATTGGTGTTAATATCCATGCGGATGGCGGTGATGTAGGTCTCTATATAATTTGTGAAACTGTCAGGACTAGAATTGGAATGAGAATTAAAGGCGGCGTATATGGAGAGAGCATTATTCACGATCTCATGAACTATGCTCTATTGACATCCCTCGAAATAATTATAAATTGCAATAGTCAATTTCCTATTGGCACTAATCATCAAAAGGTAAGAAAATATGATCAGCATTAGGAATTTAGGATAGGATGGGCTAAGAACCGTTATTAAAGGAAACTTTAGTCAACAAACTAGTGACCCAACTTCGGATTATGGAGCCTCCTCAATCCTCACTATGAGAATCCAAGTTTTAAAATTCGAAACATAAATTTCAATTAAGATAAAATATAGAAGATGTAAAGAGCACTGTTAAGTCATTAAAAGCAAAAAGAAGGGTGGAAAAATCTAAATTTAAATTTTTTTTAAAAATGAAGAGCAAACAAAGCCGTCATGATTCTGACAATTTTAACAACTTTGCCCAAGTTGTAAGCAAAGGCAAACATATTCATTTATTTGTATCCACATTAACCTTCCTCTTTAGTCTTTCCCTTCCATTATAACACATTTTAACTTTGCGTAAACTTTACCCCAACTATACATATATCCCTTATAAATACATTTATGTATATATACTTCCTCCGTTTTCAAAAGCTTGCAACAAAGGGGGATTTTTTGAGAGACATAAAAAATTGGTTTGTTGCAAGCTTTTGAAAACGGAGGAAGTATATTTCTTCCATTTTACTCAAATTGTTACATATTGTATCTTGGCATTATTAATTTATTCAACTTTTACCAATGTTTGTGATTTGTATTTTAAAGAAGAGTATATTTTAATACGCTAAAAAAGAGTTTAATGTAGGATTTTGTTGGATTTCTCGATATTAACGTTCAAAACTTTTAAATTTGCAAGCTCGGAGAATTTGGGTGTAACATTTTTGCAAAACGGATCAAGTATGTCTTTGTTTCTTATTAGATCGTAGGAGGACACGTCGGGCCGGGCTAGATTAAAGACAATGAATCAATTTGCCATAACTTAGTAGGCAAAACCTCTTTGAGATTAGCGGGAAGGTAAGCAAATATCCCATCTCAAATTATTAATAGTGGGAATTGATCCTATAATCTTAAATTGTGAGATGGCAAAATAAAATCTTTTTTGAAAGAAAAACCGTATAGTATGTCCTTCTGTTTAATCACATAATACTAATAATAGTAGTACCAAATACACCAATTCATACGCACTCTTTTCAACTATATTATGTATTTTGCATAAAAACAAAACTCACATGATTCTTCCCACCCTCTCAAGCTATTTCACGGAAGTTTCATTGCATGAATCACTCACTCACTCACTCAAGTCTCAATTCTCAACGTCTTTGATTTTTTTAAAAGTTTATTCTAATAATATTTGTAAGCATATGTCTCTATCATAGACTTACCATAATTCAATATTTGATTGCAAAATTTCATATTTGACATGGTCTTTTGGCGGCCTTAATTTTCCAAATTCTAGTTGTATTTGTCAACTTCTTGAGTTTTAAGGCTCTCTTGACACGTTTTGATTTAGTGACATGCATCTAGTATTTGTAATGCTTAGTATTAACTTAAAACAATATAATAATAGTAATTTTAGCCTAATGACATATCTAACCTATGTCATACAATATAGGTTTTTGGAAATACAAAGTTTTTACTTTAAAACATAAATTTTACTTAAAAACAAAAATTTTAGGAATTGGACTTTTATCTAGCTCAACAAAGATCTGACCCATCATAAAACTCAAGAAAGAAATTTCAAATAAATGAATAGTTCTTTTAACAACAAAATTTGAGCCCATATTTTTCTACAAGTTGAGCCCAAAATCAGTATGTTCAATTCAGTGTACAATAGATAAATTAAACTGAAAGACATAGTAATATATAAGAGGAAAAGTATTGTTAATAACTTAAATGAACTGAAAATATACCGAACATACCCTAGAAGATGGATATTCTCACCATCTACTTTAAAAAAGGGGATGGTTTTTGTTTAAGATTGTATGAAGTGAAAAATAGGAACCAACTTTTTTGTGATTTTCTTTTCCCTGATTTAGATGTCATATTTCAGAGAAAAATAAAGAGAATCCTAATATATGCATAACATACTTTTTAAGAAAAACTAAAAATCTTAGTTGATATCACATCATACATAATTGAGGAATGACGCGTGGTGCACGATGGTTTATGCCGCCCTTGGTGGGCACTCAAAATCATAAATTAGCATGGGCACAATGATATTTCCACCACCACCACAAAATAAATTTCAAAGTAGTATAAAATAACTTCAATTATTATTTAATATTTGGAATTCTTAAGGCGCCTAAGATATGTGGAAACGTCACAACAAAAAATTCAAAAAAATTGAAGTTTGAAATTTAAAATTTTATTGGATTACCCATTTCTGTATTTTTATACTTGCATAATTTAGTTGTGAAAACGAAATTCCATGTTATAATCTATCATGGACTCAGACAATGATGCAAATAATATGCAACTTTTACGTTAAAGAAGATACGGCTAGTAAAAAAGAGTATATATATATAATATATATAAAAATAGGAGCATTACTCCACTAAAAGTCAGCCAAAAAAAATTCCAACCTCACTATTTATCAAATTAAACCTAGGGAAATAAAATTAAATATAACTAGTTTAAGAGAAACTACAACAAATTGAATTAAACTAAGCAAAAATATTACTACTACTAAAAACTAGGATGACT
This sequence comes from Patellifolia procumbens, assembly GCA_947645195.1. Lineage (NCBI taxonomy): Eukaryota > Viridiplantae > Streptophyta > Magnoliopsida > Caryophyllales > Amaranthaceae > Patellifolia > Patellifolia procumbens. Next base: position 4,198,078 of record CANSGD010000955.1, read on the forward strand.
AAAAATTAACTGCCCCCCTAAAATCTGTTACAACTAACCTGCCTACCGATGCCAACCACAACCAAAATTGTACAAATGAACCAGACTGTCCTAATAAACCGAACCTCTCAAACCCGGTTCTTCGGTTCACAATTTCTCGCTAACTAACTTGAAACCGTCGAGGCTGAACCGTCGGTTGGCTCGACGGTTTCTTTTTTCTTCCTCATCTCTAACACCTTACGATGGCTGTTCGAATGAACTTCGATAGAAAAAGTGGGGCTACAAGCCGGTCTATATTCCGGAAAAAGCCGACCGGACTTGAACCGGACTCCACATGCATTACACAACGTTTTTGGACCGTTTGGACCGGCTCTCCATTGTGGCGTTTTTGTTACTTGGCAATGACTACACCTCCTCTGAACCGGAGGATTTTCACCCACCGACATTACCGACGCCGGTTTTTTCTTCGGTTTTTTCATAGGCGGTTTTCCGAAAGTAAATGGTATCCCCATGTAATGAACCGGGGGAGAGAATAATAAAGTTGACACTGGTGATGATGACGAAGACGATGATGACGACTCGGTTTTCGGTGATGAACCGAAACTCCAAGACCGGTTCGCGCTTGTTCTAGACCGTTTACTTCTCGGTTTCACAGGAACCGCTGAAGTAATGAAGGAAACTCTTGCTAACGCCGGTTCACTCACCGGTTCAACCCGGTTCATAAAATTAAACCCATTTCTGATTTTATGGTTATCTAAAATTAGATTTGGACATGCAAGAGTAGGCTCCGGGATAGAATCATCCATCAAATGCGACCATAATTCAAGTTCTTGCACATCATCAACCTGTTCACATAACAAAAAAAAAATTAAAACTTGAAATTCCCAAAAAAAAAAAAAAAACACAAAAAGAAATTATACTAACTCCGCCGTAACATATTATTTGCAACAATTAGATATTTTCTAGTCACACTTTATGTCACGTCGTTGCAAATAATATGTAACGGACGAGGAGGTAGTATAAAAAATGACGAAAATGCCCTTTACCGGAATTGCGAGGTCAGGAGAGAAATTGGTGGAATTAGAGTTGGAATCATCAATTGGGTCTTGAGAAGAAAGAGAAAAGGAAGAGTCTTTTTCTTCTTCCTCCTCTAAAAAAGTAGAGCCATCAATATTATCTTCATTTGGGAGGTCAAAAAAGTCATCAATGGAGAAATCTTCAGTGGGTAAACCAGTAACACACCAAAAATCATCAAAAAGATTTTGTGGGTTGTTTGATTTCATGGCTAATTCTGATGAAAAGCTTGATTTTAACGCTCTGGCTTCCATGCACTCCATTTTATATAACTACACAAAAACACACATACAATATAATTAAAACTAAACGTTTTTAAATCATGGACGTTTTCCAACTTTGTGAGAATTAACTGCTACTCAAGGAGTATATACATACAGAAACTATATAATAAAAATAATATTGAAATTTACCTGGTGAAATAATATGAAGATAATTAGAGAGTGGGTATGAAATGGAAGAAGGTAAGGGGGAAAAATGGAGAGAGAAAAAGGAGAAGGTGGTGGGTAGGAGTTGAAGTTGGGTAAGGAAGAAAGAAAGAAAGGAAGGAAAGAATAGAGAGCACTAAAAGAAAGGCTAATTCAAGGGCGGGATAGGTGGGTGAGTTAATGGTTTATCTTCAAAAATGAAAACTTTTTCCCCCCCTCTCTCACTAACTTTATATCCTTTTTCTTTTCTTTTTTCTTGTCTTTTTTTTATAATTTTTTTTTTATATCTATGGATTGGATTTTTGTTGTAAGAGAAGAATTATAATTTGAGTATTTTTTTGAAATTGTGGGTGTGTATGGTTTGGTCCCATGGAAATTTCTTTTTATTATTGACTTTTGTACCGAAAGTGCCGACGAGGCTGGTCGAAAATTTTGAATTTAGATATTTTATTTTGTAAGAGAAATTAGTGGGAATTGAAAAATATAATTTATTGTAGGTAAGTCGGAGAAGATTCTTGTGGATTAACGTAAATATTTCGATATATGGATAAGATTTTAAAAGATACAAATAGAGTAATAAATTACTTAAATGTTAAGCTTTTTTTCTAAAGAAATCACATGATGTCTTTTAAAATAAATAGTGACTTGAAATACGAATGTGTCAAACTTTAGCTGGTTAGACAAGCTGAGGGGACGAAAGTGAATAATGGAAGAGAATGAAGAAAATAATAATAATAATAATAACCATTTATTACATATTATTGGTCACTTGGATATTTTTGAAAAGTATACCTCATAATTTGGAATATTGTAGAAGAATTTATAGTTGGAATTACGATAGAAATATCTGTAAAGTTTAGATCTTTTTACTGAAAAATCATAACTAGAATTAGGATAATGCTATATGCAACCCTTAGCGTTAAATGCATTTCATAAAGTGATATAAACTTGAAAATTCATGACAAAAGATGTAATTAATGTCTAGTTTTTTCAAAATTTTCCTTTTAAAACTTCTTACCTTAGGACCGCATATAGATTTCTCTATAGAATTATTGGCCTAATTTATATATTTAAAAAGTATCTCTAGTTGAAAAAAAATTGAAGTTGGAAAGAATTACTTTTCATAAATTTATAGTATCTCGTAAAGATAGGGTTTCTAGAAAAAATATATTGTCTTAATTCACAAAAATTTCTATGTATGGAATATTACGTTATCTTTTTTTAAATGATGAAATCTGTATAATGATGGATTTTTTTTAATAGCTAAAAACATTTAACGACTATTTGAATTTTGAACAAAGACTTATAATTTTCGATTTTGCAAGTAGTTTTTTTATAAAGTTAGGCTTACTTTGATACGTTATTCATAAAGTTCATGTCCTTACTTCCACCTTGAAAACCTTTGAGGAATTTTGTGTAATAAACTTGATTTATTTGTAATATTTAGTAATTTACTGAATTTTTATAATCATCAGTTTCTTATACATATCATACCATGAAATACTACACGTCTTTTAGGGCAACATGAATACACGTCTAAAATAATAGTCAAACTTGAAGGCAATCGAGTTTGATACCTTTTTTTTAATTAATTTTTGGAATTTGGTATTTCCCTTCGGTTTTTGACGCGAAAAAGCTTTCTTTTTCAAGTGTGTGATGAACAACTGTAATTGTTAAGCAAAATAAGGAAACAAAAATAATTGTGGAATTTGACTATGTAAGAGAGTCCTAATGCGGGTAGGCCCGATTTTGGAACAAATCCACAGTCACACGTAGATTTTTCAACATCATTTCTTGGGTCCAATCCAACCATAGTCCATAGTTATGTCCCAATATCACTTCCTCCTTACTCCCTCCCCCATCATGCCATCTCTCTCCCTTCTTTTGTTATTAAAAAAAAAATTCCTAGGTATGGTGCATCCAGCCATCCATAATGCAGCCACTTGTAATATTTCGAATTTTTTTGGAGTACGTTTACTATAAAATGGTTTTAGGTTAAGTCTTAACGGCAGATCAGCTCAATAAGCCAATTAAAGTTTAATTACGCGCGCCACACTCTAAGCAGCTCAGACAAATTGATTTTTTAACTTTTCAACCTAAAACCTTAACTTTTACGTCTTTTTAACTTTTCAACATAAAACCTTAACTTATGCATAAAAATCTATAACTAATAATAGAGCTAATGGAGTGATGGAAATGGCGGTGCTGGGTGGGGTGGTGGGAAGAAGGCCGGTTTGGCAAGATGCCTATTGGGCCTATTGTACTGGTCTTACATTAAGATTAATGTAATCCCTCTTTTTTTTTAATGTTAGTTTGTTCGACAAAAGTGATTGTTGTTTGTTGAAATACTTGTTATTTTTCATATTAATTGTTAGCTATAGTACTGATTGTTGGATATTGGATGTTATAAGTTTGTTGTCAAAAATTGGTTTTAAGACATTTAGCGTTCCGCAAATTTAGTTGTTGGTAAGTAACCTAAAAATTATGTATATTCTACTATCTTTAAAAGCTACGTCTATGACCTATTCCAGAAACAAATTTTAAAGTTATTGTAGCATCGTGACGTCTAAGTTATATGTTAATATATAACAGACATAAGTGTGATTGACTGAGAGTAGCCTTGAGATTGAACCTCATCCAAAGTTTTCAAAAGTGCACTTAAACATAAGTGAGGATAAAATGTGTCGAAAAAACTTATATGTGATGGTTTATGGGTAAAATTATTGGTTCTAAATGCTCACTTGGTAATTAACAACTCAATCCCAATTAGGGGTCGAGGTGCTATGATTATAGTTCTCTCGTATTGGCTATCAGATGTTAAATGTTATAGGTTTGCTGATCACAAAATTGTTTTGAAAACAAATTGCGATGAGCAAATTTGGTTGTTAGTTCAAAAAGATACCTAATAAGAAATCTATCTACTATATTCAAAAGTTTCCTCTATACCAAAAACTATTTTCTTTAGTTTTTCAAAACACTACTTAAATCACTAGACTAAGGGTCCGCTTTTTTCAACTTATTTCCAGTTCATATAAGGCTTAATAAAGTCTAATAAGGTCGAATAATGTCTAATAAGGTCGAACAAAGTCTAATAAGGTCTAATAAGGTCTATAAGGTCGAATAAGGTCTAATAAGTTCAGATAAGTTCAGATTAGTTCAGATAAGTTCAGATAAGCAAAAATAAGTTGAAAAGAACGGACCCTAATTCACCAATATTACTAAGGCCATGTGTAGTTCATCTTGATTTTACTGATCTGGACTTCTTTTTGCTATACCAAATTTATCTGTAGTGAATTAGGCTTATTTTTACTTACTGATGTTGTATTTTCTTCTTTGCACTACTGATTTTTTCTGAATGCAATTTATTTATTGAATATTATTGTTTTAAGGTAAACTCAACATGCCGTACCTTATCGTTTTTACTAAATATTATTGGCTTTACTTATTGATGTTGTATTTTCTTCTTTGCACTACCTTATTGAGTATAATTCATACTAAAATTTAAATTTGTCTAACCTCTTAAATCACTTCGAACAAGAACTTATCTAATTAGGTGGTAGAGGCGTTAGATCATATTTAGACCATGTTCTTTTTAATTTAATTATTTATAATTCTTATCAGAGTTCTATTCATCAGGTTCTAAAAGCAAAAAAAGATTTGACCATCTTAAAAATAAAGTTTAAACAAATTATTCATATAAACAAAAATAAGTCGAAAAAAATAGTCTCAACTTACTTGATTCACAAATATGCTTACGTTTTGACCAAAGCTATGCGTAATTGCCTATAATTATTTATACTATTAGTATTTTAAAATGACAGATAAATTTTAGTACGTGCATACTGCATACATGCAGCTTTCTTGTGTTCTTTGATGGGATCGTACATGACTACGTCTACATGCAGCCGATGCTGCAGGCATTCAGCTTAGTGTTCTAGATAGTAATCAGAAGCCAAAGATTAACATATCATGAAAGTAAATGGACTTAGAAAGTAAACTTCTTACCTTAATGACATCATTCAAGTTTCAAGATGCCCAAATTTATTGAAAAGAATAGTGAGTGGTCCGCAAGATGCCTTGTATTGTTGCATGTCTTAAAATTGGTTGACAACAAACAAATATTGTGATCAATTTGTATATTTTTTTTATATATAATTTGGATCTTGTATGAGCAAGATTTTTAATTTATAAATAGTACGAAATATGATAAAATATTATTTCAAACTAATTGCATAATCAAATCAAGATATTAAATTACGATAAATTCATTAGTTATCTAATACTCCCTCTGTTTCTTTTTGTTTGTCCCATTTACTGTAGCTCCAAATGCCAAGAAAGATGATGTCATATGCATGTGGGTGGGGACAACAAGTAAGGAGTCCACTTATTTTATAATAAATGTGGTGATTAAAGTAGGTGAGAGAAACTTTTAAGGTACATGTGAGACCAAAAAGTGATAAAGTAGGGGTAGATGAATGATATAATTTTGCCATATAAGGAAAGATGAAAAAGTAGGACAAACAAAAAGAAACGAACAAAAACGGAAAGTAGGACAAACAAAAAGAAACGGAGGGAGTAGAATTATATTGTTGAAGCGTGAATTCCAAGAGTATAGATCTTTGATGATCGAGTATAGAAGGTAAGCGAATTTCCCTCTACTAATATCCACAATCAACAATCTAGAAAATTTCCCGGTTGCTAAATGATCGACGATATCAATAAATTCAATCTCACTCTATATCACTTTTGGAGTGGCACGAGAAACAAGGAAACAACCAAAGGGGACGGGCACCGACGTTGATATGTGTATCCTCTTGTGGTCGCCTGGTCGAACCTTCTCTCTTTTATAAGGAGGACGTTCCCTCCTTTCCTTGTTATAGTAGGATTAAACAGTTTCCTTTTTTTTTAAGTTTCCTAATTCAAATTTAACTTGAACTCACTTTTCGACTCTAAACTAACTAATAACCCAATAACCATATTGATCCAGTGGTGTTGTTTTATGTGTGATTCAATAGTTTAGGGTTGAATTTCATCATCTATACCGTCCAATAATAATAATAATTATTATTATAATAATAGACCTCTCTAAAAAGTATTATCGTTATCTATCATTGATCAAATATTAGTATCTCATCATAAATCAATGATTAATCACCTTTCAAATAGCTATAGTTAAGCTATTGTTTATGTTAAATTCTGCTCAAGGCAAAACTAAGCTGGGAGCTACAGCTAGAGTACAGTCGAGTAGCTGGAAGCCGCTGAACACAGCTAGGGCGAACAAAGAAAGCGAGAACAGAGAAAAAGACAAGACACCAAGGATGGTGACGCAGAAACCCGTGGAATAAGGGAAAAACAGCGGGTGGTTTTGAGTCCACCAATCCACTATACTTTTGATTACAGCCCTAGTGCTTTTGTATCTAAGTAATTCGTAAGCTTTTAAGAACAATGCTCTTGTTTTTATATGTAAATGCTAAGTGCGTATGAACTTATGTCTTATACTATCATTTGAGCCCTATATATAACATTGATAAATATATCCGTTTGAACTAGCAACGTCTTGTAACTGCTCTTGAATCTCCATTTATATCTGCCATTAATGCCGCTCAGCATGATCTTCGCTCATAATTGCTTTTTTGTACCTCTGGCCTTTATTCTTTTGCGGGATTCTAGGCTTTGACAATCTTTGACTTATAACGCCTTTTAATGATGCTGCGTTTCTTAGCTGGGAGTTATTAGCTGGTTCTTCTTAGCTGGCGGGCTTCAAGCTGGATCCTTTAGCTGGAAGTCCTAACCTGGGAATTCATAGCTGTAATGACCTTTAACCTGCATACGTAGCTGTGTAATTTTCAGGGTATAACAATTGCCCCTAACTTGTAGCTTGCACTGTCGGTCTTGCATAGTAAAGCTGCAAGTTATAATTTGAAGATAAAACTAGTGTGTGTGGCCCCCGACGATGTCCGGGGTTTATTTTTTTAATTGAGTTAGAATAATATTTCTCATAGATTTAATTTTTTTTATATTATAATTTTGATGATATATTTCAAGAATCAATTAAACAAATTAAAAGAAACAGTAAAAATAGTGATGCCATCTGTCAAAAAAAATGTGAGGAATGAGGTCTCTTTACTTTTTCCCAAAGCTTAATCATGGTAAAGGAAATTCTTAATTACAAGATGACAACCAAAAGGGATGTGGCTTGGTGGTAGAGCCTACGACATTACAACTAATAGGTCGCGTGTTCGAAACCCATTACTTGCATTTTGAGTGTTGCAAATTATCATGTACAATGGTGACGCTGACATGGAGTGACACATGGCAAGCTACAACCCTTGCTTACGCGTTTTAATATATATATAGATTTTAACATAACATCTATCATAAAAGATAGAATTTCAAGAAGCGCAGATTATTAAATGAAACATGCTTTAGCTTTTAAGGATCTGAGCTTAATCATTCACTTAAGCCCATTTAATTCAAGTAATAAATACTAGCCCTTTTTGTGTCACAGTAGCTTAAAATCAAAAGAGATTGCAAAAAGATTTCACTTCGGTTTATTCTTCTTCCTCCTTTGGTAAGTCTGCTCTCTCTCTCTCTTCCTTTCCTCTTTCGCCCTTCTACATGCCTCTTAAACAATCTACTAGGAAGAAAGTATTTTCTCCTAAACTTACATCGATGGTCAAGGCAAAAGATGATGTAGCTTTGATGTATCACATTTATATATAGTTTTTAGATGCATTTAGATTGCATTTAGAACTCCTTTTTGAGCATTTAGGTGCATAATGACATGAATTACATAAGTTGTGCTCTACTACTCCCTGCTTGTGTGTTTCGATGATTTTCAGGTTATTTTGATACAAAGTGATCACGAGTACCAAAGATCTAGCCTATTAATCATTGAAGATGAAGGTAGCTTGCACAAGGATCACAATGCATCCGTTTGGGACAATTTTGAATTGGAATGAAGTAAAGAGTTAGTGAAAGAAGTGCCAAAACTGACACACCTTCACTATTTTCATCATAACTTTTGATATAAAATTGATAATCAAGAAATTCGAATTAGGTTTGATTCTAGACTTCAAGATATTTCCAATGATATGTCACACGCCCCAAACGGACTTCTGGTTTCAGAGATATGGCCTTCGCAAGTTGACGCAAAATCGCCAGAAATGACCTCCACCCGATCGGGCAACCATTGCCCGATCCAATCGGGTTGAGCCTTCTTCATGTTGTCGTTGCTTTATTCCAAAAAAAGAAGAGATTGGAAGTTGGATCAATTTTGCACCAACCCGATGGCATAGGGCAACGGTTGCCCGATCTGGGCCGAATCCTTGACACCCGATCGGGTGGATTCGCCCGATCGCATCGGGTGAAGCCCATTTTATTTTGTGAAGGAAATTAGCATGGCCCAAAAATTTGTACCAACCCGATGCCATAGGGCAACCACCGCCCGATCGGGTACCGGGCTCGCGGAGCCGAAATTCTATCTTTTTTATATCGTTTTTAATTAGATTTTGGGGCTATTATAAATAGTTTTCCCTCATTATTTTAGACACATCTTTTATTCTAGTTTATTTCTCATAGTTCTTAGCTTAGTTTTATTTTAGTTTAAACAAATAAAGATTAGATTAAAGGTGATTGAACCTCGGATTCGATTTTAATAAAAATTCTTGCTTTCCGTCAATTGGTATTATTCTCTACTCTAATCTCTTTTATTATTCTTAATTGCTTAGCTTAATTATTTATTCATTCATGATGCAATTATTAGGGTTTCATATTAGATTGTTTATTGTTGACTCAATTATGAGTGAGTAGTTCAATTTCTAGGGATTTAGAGAGGGAAGCCATGTTGATACCATGATTATTTGAATTGCTATTAGTTTCTAGGGTTTGATGAGATAGGTTATGGTGTGATTTGTTCTTATTGAGTAATTAACGTTATTGCGCAGTTTCTTTGATTACTTGAGGTTAATAATCGTTTGCACAGATCCGTCTTACTTTTAGAGGCCTAGTACACACCAGTAATTCTGATTATGTTTGTGAACATGCTGCATATGTTGAATTATGGGCGTTGAGACTTAACCATAGCTTGACACGGCTCTAATCTATCGATTCTCGACCTAGGTTCTGATAGTTGTTTGGTCCTTTGATTGGTATAAGCATGGTGGACCGAACTAATTCCCTAGGCCTTTATTTCATAGAATAAAATTCTACTTTATATTGTTTTCTAGTAGTTAATTATTAGTTCAGCTGATTTCTGTCTGATCTTGTCTGAAGTAGCTTTTTGGCTGGATATTAACTTAGAACTCCGTCTCTCTGTGGATTCGACCCTACTTCCCTTGACTGCCATTGTTAGAGGACTGTAGGTTTATCTTTGATTAGGTGATACGACTTTAGCCTATCAAGCTTCCACCATCACGTGGGATGATATTGAAAACATTAGGGCTAGAGGGGGTTTCCCTGAGAGCACTGAATTCGTAGTCCCTGACGAATTTGAGAGACCGGAGAAGACTCCGGATAGTCTTGTTTGTTTTTATGAATATCCTTTCTTACTAGGTTATAGCTTCGAATTTACGCCTTTGGTACGTTCTTTTGTAGAAGACTTAAACTTTTCACCTGGCCAGCTGATGTCAGGGGTTTGGAAAATCTGTTTTACTATCGAGTCAGCCACTAGGGGTTGGAGCTCTACCTTCGCCCTAGAAGACCTTCTTACCCTTTACAGCCTTAAGATTATCAATCCCAACAAGGTCACTCTGAAACAAAAGCCAAAATACCCTAGCCCTGTAGAGGGAACTGGTGCCTCGGAGTCTTTCTGGAAGACTCGTTTCTTCTTCATTGCCAAGGATTCCTTTGTGAAGTTGGGGCCTTTCTCCCCTCTGGCTGGCCCGCTGGAGTTATTTTACTGTATTTTTCTTTTTTCCCTTAGAGTATTTTATTAATGATGGTCTTAACCTTGCCTTCTTGCAGGTTCTTCTGAAGCTGTGGAAAGCCTCGAAGATAGAGACGAAAGAGCGAGGGTTTTTCTTAGCATTTCCTTGGACAAAAGAACCTACACTCCCCCTTTTAAAGCTATTCCAGTCTCTTCTCTGACCCCTGCTACTTCTGGGACTGACTCCATGACTTCAGGTAGGCTAATCCTTCAATTAATTTATTTTTAGGGTTTTGCTAGGTATAATATTGTAACTACCGTTTTACTATTTTTATGCAGTCAAAGGTAGCACCCTGTCTCAAGCTGACGCTCTGGCTCGGCTAAAAAGGAAGAGGTCGGGAGTTCCTGCTACCTCTACCCAGTCTAAACCAGTGACGCCTGCTAAGGTCGCCACCTCAACTCCCAGCATGCCTCCCCCCATTATCAAACTGGACTTGGATCCTCCTGCTCCCAGCTCTTCGACAGTTAACCTGACGATGCCAACAAACTTCCTATCTGAGGATGGGATAAATAATGGTGTATGGCCACATGCTGAGAGGCTATTTTTCCCTGCTGCAGCTAAACGCCTCAGGTCTCAGGACCCTGAGGTGATTGTGAACCATGCGGTTCAATATTCTCTCCAGGTATAACTTTTTCTGTGCCTTAGTTTCCTTTAGTTTTGACACTTTTACTTCCCACCTCTCTTTATGTTAATATATTTATGCTAGGTTCTCCAAAACTGTCTGGCAGCACGCTCTAATTTGAGAGCTGTTGCTACGATGTCTTCTCAGCTTAAGGTTTCCCAAGCTGAAGTGGCCACTCTAAAGGAGGAGCTGGAGAAGATCAAAAAGGAACGGGCTGTAGCTGAGGAGCAGCGTAAAGTTAAAACGCTGCTCCTGGAAAAGGAGAGGGAGGCAAAGAAGCTTTTTGCAGCTTCGGCGGAAGCTGAGATTGCTGCTGCTAGGGAGGAGGCCAAGGCGGCTACCATCAAGCTGGCAGAGGTGGTAAAAGAGAGGGATGTCCTGAGCGCTCAGCTGGCGCACCAAAAAGAGCTTCATCTGGATAAAATGGCGGAGGTTCAAATCGTTGAGCCTGCCAAGCTGGCGTATCTGATGCTGTTCGGGACTTTGGAGAACAAAGAGCTGCATAAATACACTGATGCTTTCCTAGCCACTATGGGATTTGCAGATCTTAAAGCTCTAGCTTTGGGCTTAACTCCTCCTGGGCAGGAAGCTTCTACGGCTGACTCCTCAGCTAAGGACCTAGCTGAGTCCTCAGCTAGAGCCGCAACTGATGTTCCTGTTGAGCCTTCCAGTAGTTCTGCCCCAGCATCTGAAGTACCTGAGCAAATGCCTACAGCTGACCAGCTTGCCAGCTAAGGACGCAGCCTAATTTAACCTCTTCGAATATATTTGATTTCTGTCTTGTCAAACAATTTTAATTTTTGCTTTGGATGATTTTACCACCAGCCAAGGGGCTGGTGTGTCTTTTGAACAAATTTAACTTCTGATATATATATGCAACTTTAGATCTTTGGTAAAATGAGCTAGCTGCTTTATGTATTTACCTGGCGTTTTTGATGCCAATGTCTTGTGTAATGGGCCAAGTTACCTAAGCGTGTAGCCTTTAGCTGATGCAACCCTGGTAGCTTAATTCTTTGATAGCTTGTTCCCAAGGTGTCTAGGTGTACTTGCGTCTTTAGATAGCTTAGGAGGCTGGGTAGTGCTCCACTCGCAATGGGTCTTGTGGTACCTGAATATGTTGGCTAGGCCAAGACAGTTGTTGGCATAGCCAATGACTCTCCGATGCCTAAGTCAGTAAGGATTCTAGGAAACCTTTATAGATAGAAAGAGCAAGGAGGGTGGCCTAACCTGGCGTTCCTTGGGTTTGCTTAGCAGTTGTTTCCTACCTGGTGTAACTGCTTTGTAGGTGACATCTTGATATTCAAATTTGCTATCCAGTTTCTTAGAAATGGTAAAGTTTTAGATGTGATGCGTTCCAGCTTCTCGGCACAGCTTTCCCCTCTGGTGTATCTAGGTGAGATGTTCCTTTACCCACTACCTGTTCAATCAGGTAGGGGTCTTCCCAGCTGACACCCAGCTTACCTGCATTTAGTTCCTGGGTATTTTGGAAGACTTTCCTTAACACCCAGTCTCCTTTCTTGAAAACTTTGGCTTTCACGTTTTTGTTGAAGCTGCGGGCTACAATTTGTTGCCGTGCGGCCATCCTAACTAGTGCACTGTCTCGCAGTTCTTCGATGGTATCTAAATCATAAGATAGTTCAGAATTGTTTAACTCAGGGGTTAAGAGCCCATACCTGGCAGTTGGTATGGCTACCTCTGCTGGCAACACAACTTCACAGCCATAGACTAATGAGAAAGGGGTCTGCCCTGTTGCTCCCCTAGGCGTTGTTCTGTTTGCCCAAAGGACTTTAGGCAGCTCTTCTACCCACTTACCTTTTTTAGCCTTTAACCTACTCTTGATGCCATTAATGATCACCTTATTGCTGGAATCAGCTTGTCCATTAGCTTGTGGGTACCTGGGTGTTGACGTTACCAGGTTGATGTTCCACTCATGATAAAATTGTCGCGTTTTTTCACTTATAAACTGTGACCCATTATCACACACAATTTCACTAGGTACTCCAAACCTGCAAATAATGTTAGTATGTATAAAGGCAATCACCTCCTTATCCCTTACCTGCTTAAATGCACCAGCTTCAATCCATTTAGAAAAGTAATCAGTTAAGGCCATCATAGATACTTTTTGACCTGGTGCAGCTGGCAGCTTCCCTACTATATCCATGCCCCTACCTCATGAATGGCCAAGGTGTTAATGTGGGGTGTAATGGTTCAGAGGGCTTATGTACCATACCTCCATGCTTTTGATAACTTTCACATTTAGCTACGTACCTCTTGGCATCTCTACGCAACGTTGGCCAATAATATCCATAGGATAAGATCTTGTTAGACAAGCTCCTTCCTGCTGTATGTGAGCCACACTCTCCCTCATGAAATTCTTTGAGGGTAGTTTCCCACTGATCTTTCTCCAAGCACCTTTGCAACATATCCTGCTTAGCTGCGTGTTTAAATAAGACTCCAGCTATTACCTGGTACCTGCTAGCTTTCATGCGTATCTTTCTTGACTCCAGCTTGTCATCCGGCAGTATGTCCCTTTCCAAGTAATCCAATAGTGGCTTTGTCCATCTATCAGCACCTGCCTCATCACTAATGCTAAACACGTTGCTCACCTCCTTGTTAATAGCTGGTACGGCTAAGTGAGCGATGGGAACATTGCTGAAGCTGCATTTCCTAAGTGCGGAACCTAGGTTAGCTAGTGCGTCAGCTTTCGTATTCTGGTCTCTTGGTACATGTTGTATTGTGAATTCTTGAAAGAGCAGCATCTTTGATTTGACCAGCTCCAAGTAAAGGGACATCTTCGAGTCTTTAGCTGCATACTCTCCTTTCACCTGGCTAACGATTAGCAAGGAATCACTATATACCTGCAACCTGGTTGCCCCCAGATCATGAGCCACAGTCATACCTGTAATCAAAGCTTCGTACTCGGCCTCATTGTTAGTAGCTTTAAAATCACAACAGATAGATCGTACTATCATGTCCCCTTGTGGCGACTTTAGGACTATACCTAGGCCAGCTCCTCTAAAGTTGGAGGAACCATCTACGAACAGTTTCCAACTACCTGTAGGTGTTACGTGATTAACGTGTCGTACTTTCTCATCTGCTGAGGCAGCTAGGTTAGGGCTGAAGTCTGCCACAAAGTCAGCTAGGGCTTGTGATTATATAGCCGTTCGGGGTTGGTGCCTGATGTCATAGGCGCTTAGTGATACAGCCCATTTGCTCATCCTGCCAGTATATTCAGGTTTTCGTAGGACAACTTTTATGGGATAATTAGTCATAACACATATAGGATAAGCCTCGAAATAATGTCGGAGTTTCCTTGAAGTTGTATATAAAGCTAATATCAATTTTTCTAAAGAGGTGTACCTGGTTTCTGCATCAAGCAAGGACTTACTAATATAATACACGGGTAGCTGCTGATTGTCAACTTCCCTAGCTAGTACTGCGCTAACAGCTGTGCTACTTACAGTTAGATAAAGCTGTAAAGTTTCACCTTGCTTTGGTTTGGAAAGTATAGGTGGAGTAGCTAGGTAAGCTTTGAGTTGCTGTAAAGCAGCTTCGTGTTCTGCTGTCCAATCAAAACCTTTATTTTTCTTAAGTACATGATAGAAAAGATGACACTTATCTGATGATTTAGAAATAAAACGATTGAGCACTACAACTCTCCCTGTCAGCTTCCGGACCTCCTTCAGATTTTTTTGTGACTGGATATTGATGAGCGCTCTGATCTAATCTGGGCTAGCTTCGATTCCTCTCTGCGTAACTATGTAACCTAGGAATTTACCAGCTGGTACCCCGAATGAACATTTTGTTGGGTTCAGCTTCATGTTGTATTTTTTCAATACATCGAAGGTATCCTGTAGATGAGATACATGATCTCCAGCTTGCTTGGATTTGACCAGCATATCATCGATGTAGACCTCCATTGTGTCCCCTAGCTGCTTTTCAAACATCTTATTGACTAGGCGCTGGTAGGTGGCACCTGCATTTTTAAGACCAAACGACATAACTTTATAGCAATAGATACCTCTCTCGGTTATGAAAGCCTTTTTTCTTGGTCTTCTGGGTCCATCAGGATCTGGTTGTATCCTGAGTAAGCATCTAGGAACGTGAGTCTTTCATGCCCCGCTGTAGCATCCACCAAGGCATCGATCTGAGGCAAGGGAAATGCATCTTTGGGGCAAGCTTTGTTTAAATCTGTGAAATCGACACAGACTCGCCATTTTCCATTCTTCTTTCCAACCACAACCACGTTAGCTAGCCAGTCGGGATATTTGACCTCCCTAATCTTACCTGCTTGCAGCAACTTTTCTACTTCCTCATTGATGATCAGGTTGCGTTCAGGTGCGAATTTCCTTCTCTTTTGTTTGATAGGTTTATGGTTTGGATCCACGTTCAGCTTGTGAGTGCAAATCGAAGGGTCAATTCCAACCATGTCCTCATGCGTCCATGCAAAGCAGGTGATGTTGTTTTTGAGGAATTCTACGATCCTGGCTTTTTCTTCTGGTGGTAGGGATGCTCCAACCTGTACTGTTTGTTCTGGTTTTGCAAGATCCAGCACCACTTCTTCAAGGTCCTGTTCTTCGTGTTTGCTGGGTGCAGGATGCTGCTGTAATTGCTAGATGTCCTCCATTCTAGGTTTGAGAGAGATGTTGTAACATTCCCTAGCTACCTTCCTGTCCCCCTTGATCTCTTGCACTCCCCATTGGGTGGGGAACTTGATAGTTTGATGGTATGTGGATGGCACAGCTTTCATCCTGTGAATCCAAGGTGTACCCATAATAACATTATAAGCTGAAGGACAATCTACGACACTGAACCTGGTTTGCAGATTGACTCCTTTGGCAGTGGGCAGTGTGATTTCACCAATGGTGAGGGCAGGTTCTCCGTTGAAACCGTAAAGGATTGTTGACTTCTTGATGATATCCTCTTCACGTAGTCCCATGCTTTGTATGGCATTCTTGAATATGATGTTAGCTGAGCTGCCATTGTCTACCAATACTCTCTTGATCAGGCAGTTGCTGATGGTGATGGATATGACCAGCCCATCATGATGATCAGCTTCCTCAGCTTCCTCATCCTCCTCGAAGATGATGGTCATGCTTCGCAGCTCTCGCTCCTCCTTGCTTCTGTGCTGGACAGGAGCTGCTTTGGAACCTTCTCTAGCGAATCGCTTAGCTACATAATAGGTTAGTCCATAATTTTCTGAACCTCTAGAAATAAAATTGACTACCTTGTCATGTGTTGGATCAGGTGGTGGGCCAGCTGACTTGTTGTTGCTGTCTCTGTTAGGTTCGTCCTTCTGACCTTTCTTCCCCATGAGATGTTCTAGGTAGCCTTTTTTCAGCAGCCAAGCTACTTCTTTCCTAAGGGCTTTGCAATCTTCAGTTATATGACCATGGTCACCATGATAGGTTCACCACTGGGAGGTGTCTTTTTGCCCATTGGGTTTGTCAGTTTTCCTGGGCCACCTAGCTGCTGAACCTAGCTTTTCCAAGGCGTTCACCACACCTCCTGCATCAACGTTAAAGCAGTAGGAGGATAAAGGAGGAAAATCTATACTGTTAGACTTGCGAGGGGCTTCTCTAGCTACGCTGCTAGCTTGATCACGCTTCTGGTATGGCTGATGGCGCCAATCGTTCCTCTTGTTGTTGTTATTACTGTTATTTTGAGTTTTTCTATCGTAGCTGGATTCTCCTCCATACCTGGATGCATCATCCTCTTCTACGCGGATTTCAGCCATAGCTCTGGCCCTGACTTCTTCAAAGGTACTACATGGATACCTAGTTAGTTCATAATATAAGCGGGATTTAGGGATCAAACCTCTTCGGAATGCTTCGATAGCTGTTGGGATATCCAGGTTCTTAACAGAAATCATTTCCCTATTAAACCTGTTCAGGTACTGGCGTAAAGCTTCACCTGTCTTTTGTATAATTCGATACAGGTCGCCTGTATGTTTCTCCAGCACCCTGCTGCTAGCAAACTGCTGATAGAATTTGTTAATAAGAACATAAAAGTTAGGGATAATACCAGCCCTGAGGGTAATGAGCCATTGTAAAGCAGGTCCTCCTAAGGTGGCTCCAAAGGACTTGCACATTGTAGCTTCAAGGAGGCCTTATGGGATAGGTAGAGTCCACATCTTCTGTTTGTATTGGTTCACGTGATCGTATGGATCTGTGGTTCCATTGTACAGCTTGCCAGATTGGGCCAGATGCAGCTTCTTTGGAATCATGGCTCTAGCTATCTCTTCTACTAAAGGTGACTTGGTATATGCATTAGGGGTCTCCTTAGCTACTGGTGTAGGTGCCCCTGGCATCTTGGCTAGCATCAGCATCATCTTCCTATTTTGGGATTCAAGGAGGGCCAGCTTTGCAGCTGTGGGATCTGTCTCCTCCAGGTTGGGATCTTTCGGAATGTCCTCAGCTTCTTCATCAGCACTGGCCTCTGAATCAGTTAGCTCCAAGATTCGAGGTGACATGCCAGTACGTCGTCGTGAGGATTTCTTGGTGTTACTCTTAACTGATTCCAGTTCTTTTTGTAAGTTCTCAATGACCTTATTGGATTCTGTTTGAGCTTCCCGGAGGGATTCGAGAGCAGCTTGCATTTGTTCGGGAGTGAATTCAGCCATTTCGAATTGGGTATTTCTAGAAGAATTTGATAATGATAGATTGGATATGAAATCTAACTGTAGGCCCTACGGTGGGCGCCAAACTGTTTATGCTAAATTCTGCTCAAGGCAAAACTAAGCTGGGAGCTACAGCTAGAATACAGTCGAGTAGCTGGAAGCTGCTGAACACAGCTAGGGCGAACAAAGAAAGCGAGAACAGAGAAAAAGACACAACACCAAGGATGGTGACGCGGAAACCCGTGGAATAAGGGAAAAACCGCGGGTGGCTTTGAGTCCACCAATCCACTATACTTTTGATTACAGCCCTACTGCTTTTGTATCTAAGTAATTCGTAAGCTTTTAAGAACAATGCTCTTGTTTTTATATGTAAATGCTAAGTGTGTATGAACTTGTGTCTTATACTATCATTTGAGCCCTATATATAACATTGAGAAATATATCCGTTTGAACCAGCAACGTCTTTTAACTGCTCTTGAATCTCCATTTATATCTGCCATTAATGCTGCTCAGCATGATCTTCGCTCATAATTGCTTTTTTGTACCTCTGGCCTTTATTCTTTTGCGGGATTCTAGGCTTTGACAATCTTTGACTTATAACGCCTTTTAATGATGCTGCGTTTCTTAGCTGGGAGTTATTAGCTGGTTCTTCTTAGCTGGTGGGCTTCAAGCTGGATCCTTTAGCTGGAAGTCCTAACCTGGGAATTCATAGCTGTAATGACCTTTAACACGCATACGTAGCTGTGTAATTTTCAGGGTATAACAGCTACGCACTTGATTGTTGAGTGTTATCTAACAGTATGGGGTAGATTTTGCTGGGTGTGGCTTATATCTTAAGAAGTTTAGAGATATATAAATTAAGAGAGATTTAGAATTATATAAATTACTTTCTTCGTCTCATAAATATAACTTTTTTTTATGCATAATCTCAGATGCGTACATTTGACCTTGAATATCTTCAATTCTGGATGAATAGAAAATTATAAAAAGTTGATATTATGAAAGTACATATTGAGGCGAATCTAACAAGATTCCACACAAGTATGTTCAGTAAAAATAAGTTGAGTTAAGTAAGAAAAAGTTAATTTTAGTAAAACCAAATTCAATCCGTAATGAATTGTTCATAAATTCAATCAAATAAGTTTAGTTCAGTAGCAATAGTTCAGCTCATTAAAAATAAGTTTAGTTCAGCATAATTCAGTTGACGAGAACAAGGCATAAGTATTTTCCCCCTTATTCATGAAAGTGGTTAAATGGTGAATTGAACTGAAAATAAGTTGGGGAGAATATGCCCTTATTTGTTTTATTTTTTCAAATTCTGATAAAATTGAATTATTTTCCCCCTTATTAGGCACTTCCTCTACATTTTGACTTTTACACGATCGTGTGTTGCATTTTAACCATTGTTTTTGATTTGTACAAGAAAAAACATAGTGATGAGATCTTATTAGTTTCTTTTCAATATATATTTTCAAGATATAGACTTTTTGTAACTTACTGATCAATAATTGGAGATATTAAGACATAAAATGTGGCATTCACAAACCCGAAAGACATAGTGTTTAATTTATTTAAGAACCGGCCAATCAAGACTTGATCTCGTGGGAAGGATTTGGCCTCATTACTTAAAGGTCGTTAGATCAAATCTCATTAGGGGAATTTGAGTAGCAGTTTTAATCCTTACCTTTCCTCTACTTCCCAATGTCTATCATGAATTATAAATCTCCAACGGTTAGAGGGCACCATGTCCTCTAACACAAATTTAATATGATTTTTATAGTGTTGATGTTGATATTATATAGTGTAAGTATTTTCTCTCTTGTTTTATTGTTTTAAATTTATTTTTACCAACACCGTCATTTACACCAACAATATCTTAACCAACATAAACACTACAAATTTGTGTTAAAGTGTACAATGTCCTCTAACCGTTAGAAATTTATCACTCCTCATCATGCAAATATTAGGCCAAGGAACTTAGCTAGTTGATGTATGGTAAAGGTACTTCTTCTTATCAATAAAAAAAGGAACAATTGTTTTTAATAAGTCAACCTTTGGTCCATCTTCTAATATTAAGTTAACATTTGAGTAATCCGGGAATAAATAAACCTTGTAACCTACTCTTCCAAAATTAATTCATAACCTGTTGGTAACCTGTTATTATAGGTATATGGTACACGTGGCTTTTTTAATTGGTTTAAGCTTAAATAATTATTTTTTTTATTTTTGCACATTTCTCTCCCTCTCCCCTCACTCTCCTCCCCGTCACCTCAGCCACCATACCCACACCTCCTCCATGACCTCCCACCTCCCACCACCAATCCAAACCCCAACAGATTGTCGAGAAACCACCGGAATCCAGCTCCGATGCTGCCCCACCCCGCAAAATTTCGTCCTCAGCCCCAGAAATCGTTGCCCACCACCACTGCACCACCCGCAAAATTGCATCTTCTACGTTGTTTACCACTCAAAACACCCACTTTCTCAGTCTCATCACTCCGGATCTCCCGGTTCTACCTCTCCTCACCAGACCCAACCGGGTTCGCCCACCTCCACTCCCGACTCGACTTCACACTCATTGCTAAAAACCCAAACAAGAAAAAGATCAAAACAAATTCAACTTCATCTATCAAATTCAAACCTTATATAAACTCAACTCAAATCCTCCTATCCATGAAAAATCTCATAAACCCATTCCACATGAACCAAATTCTCACCCAAATGATTATTAAAAACCAACATTTAAACCATCTTTCTCTTATGAAACTAATTGATACTTGTACTTCCTCAAATGGGTTTTCTTCATCTGCTCTTTTTTTTCCTCAATTTCATATCTTTATTGACTCTTATGTTTGCAACTCTGTTCTTAGAACTTACACCCACTTGAAAAAACAATGGCATTCAATCTTTGTCTACGTACAAATGCATAATTGGTATATCCCCCGATTGTTTAACTTTCCCAGCTGTAATTGTAACGCCCCAACTTCTAATCATTTTCACTAAGTTAATTAATCAATTATTAGCAGCGGAAATCCTAGCTTAGTCGGTGCGTCACACGCCGTACTTTTCCAGAGGAAAGATACAAGGCGATTTTATCTTTAAAATAAGTACAAATGAGATACGAATTAATTAGAACTTCATAACATTAATTAAAATTTGAAACACAAGTGTTCTGATACTTGGAATTAAAATAACAACTGGAAATTTTAAAACTAAAAGTGAACTTCATTCAACTGGAACAACTAGACTTTGACTGATACTTCCTCACCACTACGCGTTTTCATAGCCATCATCAGTACCTAAAACATAAAGAGTAACATCATGAGCCGAGGCCCAGTAACATACTACCCTAACAACATAAATTCATTTCGATTCATTTTATTTGTAAACATGGAGAGGTGAAATACCTTAAAACATTTTTGGAAATCATTTTAACAAATCAATACATATCATAATTCATAACTTTCAACTTTATAATTTTCCTTATCTTTTATTAACTTGGTAACTGGCTAGTATTCTTGGTAGTTCTCAAGGACCACTCTCCCGTGTTGGATATACCCGTATAATAGTCCTCAAGGAGCACTCTCCCGTGTTGGATCTATTATTCACTCGCACCAATATCATAGTCCATAAGCTTGTCGTAACCCTCAAGGAGCACTCTCCCGTGTTGGGCGTACAGCGGGTGCGACGGTACGTGCACGACTTTAATTCATAATATAATATAACATATACTGCCAGAACCTCTTTCAACTTTTCATTTATCATGTTACACGTATTAAATCATATCATTACAACTTTCATAAAACTTGTAATGTCCACTTAAAACATGCTTGAACATTGATTCTCATAATTTCTCATATTCGGATTATCATGCTTGAAAAATCATTAAACTTTTCCCACAATCCAAATAAACTCATTCATATATACATTTTCTCTTTTCAATATTAAACTCATATCCGTCATATTTATAAAGCATTTCATAATCATATTTCAAGGGGATTGTGGGTGTTAGCAATAGATGTTACCTAGGTCCGCTGTGCGCGATTCTTAACCGTTGATGGATCATTCTTCCCGAGCTCCGGGGACCACTTCTTTCATTTGAAAATTAAATATTTATAAGTAATTGCTCGATTATATATAACATCATACTCTTTAAATATTTCTTAATAAAATCCTTTACTTTCAAGTAACTAATTAAAATAGTCTAACTAATCTAACTAAAATAATTTTCTTTAAATAATAAGTTTTCATAATAATATAATTAAAACATTTCATAGGAAATAATAACATCATGTACTTAATTGTTATTTTAAAAAATGAAATCAATTTTAATTAAACATAAATAAACATAAGTAGGACATTAAATAAATTGGAAGATAAGTGGCTTACATTGGTTTAGGAAGTCAAAGATTGACCTATGAACCCAAAACTGATTTCAAGAGTCAGTTCTCAAAATACTTGGCAGAGTGAAACGAAAAGGGATAGTGGAGAAGGAAAGAGTGGTGGCTGCTGGTCCTGGTGGTCGGATCAGCGAGGAGGCGGCCGGAGTTTTTCTTCCTCAAAGGTTGGTGGAGAGGAAGTTGAGCGACAAATTCATTAAGTTCCTCCAAGTTATGAAAGGCCTTCAAATACACATTCCATTCCTTGAGGCCATGTCTCAAATGCCAGCCTATGCCAAGTTCATGAAGGAGATCCTCTCCAACAAACGAAAGGTTGAAGACGAGGTTATCAAATTGCCATACCAAGTAAGTGCTCTAGTGCAACGAGATATGCCTAAGAAGCAAAGAGACCCCGAAAGCTTCACTTTGCCGGTGAAGATAGGTGACCTCGAGCCTAAGGGTGCATTGGCCGATTTGGGTGCGAGTGTGAGTTTGATGCCTCTATCCATAGCTAAGCGCCTAAACTTCCCTCTTCTTCCTACAAGGAAGACTATTTAATTGGCGGATCGATCTTTGAGAGCCCCGTATGGCGAGTTGGAGGATGTCCCAATACATGTTGGGCATGTCTTGGTGCCGTGTGATTTTGTGGTGATGGATATGGAGGAAGATCCGGAGACTCCTCTCATTCTTGGAAGAGAAGCTCTCAAGACATTGGGCGCCCTAATAGATTGCAAAAATGATACAATCACAGTTGAGGTAGCCAATGAGAAGGTTGTGTTCGAGTTCTCTAAAACATTGAAGAGACCCATGATAGAGAGATTTGTCGGGTTGGTCATGTGGAGAGTGAGATGGATGGTTTTGAGAGAGTGAAGGTCCTTGCCGTTTCCATTGATAAAGAGGAGAGTTCTAAGCCTCCTCCTAAGGTGAAGTTAAAACCCCTTCCCCCCTCTCTTAAGTATGTTTTCCTTGATGATGCATGTACTTATCCTCTTATTGTTAACTCGGCTCTTGATGACATCTCTATACCAGAATTGATTAAGATATTGCAAATATATAAAGATGTCATTGGAAACTCGATTGATGACCTTAAGGGGGTAAGCTCGACTCACGTGGTTCCCGACCCCCTCCCGACCAGTGAGTCGGGATTTTCCCCCTCCCTTGCTATTGTTTTCATTAGATTTTTCACAGTGAGGACACTGTGTGGTTTAGCTTGGGGGAGGATGTATATATTAGTTGCATATAGTTTGCATTAGTTGCATTTAGTTTGCATTAGATGCATATAATTTGCATTAGTTGCATATTAGTGTTATGTTTAGATTAAATATTAGCATTTAGTACCATGTTTAGGATGCATATATACTGCATTTAGGTTAGAACTCCGCCATTGGTACGCATGTATTCTTCTTGATGACCTGAAAACCTGACAAAGGAAATGCTTTGATAGTCTCTAGTAGGCCAAGGAATTGTTGGGTTGTGGTATGATTGGTCTCCCTCTTGTGCGGCTCGACTGATGTTGGTAGCTATACCCTTTGTGAGAGCATGTGTTTATAGCCTTATAGACTGACATCTTTTCAGTCTTATCTGCTTGTTGTGTGTTGCTCTTCCTTGATGAATATTCTCTAGAACTTGCATTGATTCTCCTCGAATACGCTTGACTTGTTTGCGTCTTGAATGTGATTGAGGCTTTCATGTTACTTAAGCTACATTGCCAAAGGCCACCTTCACCTACTTATCCTTCTTTGAAGCCCCTGTGAGCCTAAGCTTGTTTTCTTTGTTAACCACT
Organism: Patellifolia procumbens; assembly: GCA_947645195.1. Classification (NCBI taxonomy): domain Eukaryota; kingdom Viridiplantae; phylum Streptophyta; class Magnoliopsida; order Caryophyllales; family Amaranthaceae; genus Patellifolia; species Patellifolia procumbens. Next base: position 4,221,889 of record CANSGD010000955.1, read on the forward strand.
TCTCTAGCTTATTACCTATCTCCTTACCTAGGGGATTGTGAAACTACTTAGATGGGGTGAAACATAATGATGGGTATTATGAGAATGACTTGGTGTAGGTGTTCGACTTTGCGTTTGGATATTGTTTGAGTTCGCCTCCTTACTATTCATTGAAGTTCTCATTTTCTCCCTTCCTCTAAAATCACTACAATCCACAAAAAAAAAATATAGAAAAAAAAATGAATGAAAAAGAGAAAAAAAATTAGAATAAAGAATTTGTGGTATGTTCAAAAATAGCAATAAGGGAGATTGAGATGCTAAAATAAGAGGAGAGCTTGTGAAAGGTTGTTTAGAGCGTTCAAGTTTGTGTAGGGTTGGTTTTGAGCTTTTAGAAAGGTGCTAAGTTGGAAGTTTCACTTTCCCCTCTTTAACACCACGATCCCAAATGCTACCGCACCCTCACCCTAAGCCTACGTTACAACCTTGACTAAGTCCTCTTGATTCTTGATGCAAACTTTGGTCTTTATGCGACGGAGAGTGAGATGATATGCAAGCTTATGGTAGGATATAGTCGATGGAATCGAGCTTTGAGCGTTCATTTGACCTATTTAAACACACGAGAGAAGTGCGCACGACTAAAGTGAGAGCTACTATCTATAAGACTGAGCCAAGCTTGGGGGAGAACTTGTGGTAAGATTGGTTGCTTTTCCTTGTGCTATAAACTTTGAGGCCTGATAGTGTTTTGCATTCGATGTTGGAAAGGTTTGAAGGTCTACATTATTCATCTTGGCATGCGTATCATTGTTAGGGGTCATAGAACTCTTTCCCTATGTCTATCGTTTGTTCGCTTGAGGACAAGCAATTGGACTAGCTTGGGGGAGTTGATAAGTACTTTATTGTGCCTATCCATGCTGCATTTTTAGTGTCGATGCATATAGATTTAGAGCATTTTAGTCTTGCATTGCATGGTTTTGATTACTTTGAGCTAAATGGTTGCTTCACTACTCGTTTAGTTGTTTTGGATGATTTTCAGACTAACTAACAGGTTTTTGAAGTCATATATGATCTTTGGAAGATTAGTTGTGGACTGTTGAACTTCAAATGGACATAACGTTTGATCCGTAAATCGGATTAAGGTGATTCTGGTGGGAGGTGTTAGCTCGTTTCGATAGCTTTCCAACGACTGGTCATGAGCCCAATTCCGATAAGAGACGAGTGAGATATGATCGTTCGAATTTGAGTTGTCCGCTGACCAGCAGGTCACCACGGTCGTGGTGAAATCACCACGGTCGTGGGGACCTGTAGCGAGCAAAACAGACTGTTGAAGATTGGAAACTGATCCTATGAAAGTCGGGGGCCACGGTCGTGGTGAATTTCACCACGACCGTGGTGATTTCTCCACTACCGTGGTGACCTGACTTCGGGTGTTGACCCGTTTTCTCCGTATTAGTTTAATGACGCTTTTAATTAGTTTTTTTAGCTTAGACTCAACATTACTTCATACTTAGTTTCTAATTAACTCTCTCTTAGCCCTAAACTCTCTCAAACACTAGTTTACTCCTTTGTTTATTGAAGATCGAATTCATCAATTAATTCAAGTAATTTCTCTTCTATCTCTTTCCTTTAATTTTATTGCTTAGTTTATGATGTTGAATTTATTGAATCTTAATTGCTTAGAATCCATGGTTAGTGAATAGTTCATTATCTAGAGTTTGGCCGAAAGTATGAATTAAGGGCTTAATGTAGATTATCTATGCTTTTTATGATTCAATTGTTTGTCTATGCATTGAATGTGGTGTTTTGACACCCTAGGATAGATCTTGATCACGTTTATGCTAGGGCACTTAGGGTCTTTATTGTTCTTAATCGAACTCTAATCCCTTTTGTCATTCCCATGTTTCGACTTGATTTCTAGACCAAGGGATTGGGTAGGAATTAAGGGGATCCTTTAATTAGGGGTTTTCCGAACTTAATGAATTTATTAATCAACGGACCAAAGACCATTCGAAAGAGGATTTGGATGGTTGATTAATCGATTACTCTTGAGGACCATTCGAGAGAGGACTCAAGTAAATTAGAGGGGAACTTAACCTTGAATTGACTCCGTTGTGAATCACCATAGCGTCGATTATCGTTGTCTAGCCCATGTTCATACGAGTAGCCCGAACTCTAGTGTCTTCCTTATCATATTATTCTCCTATTTGTTTATTAGTCGGTACTCTTTAGCTAGTTAATAGTCGGTAACGTACACAATCTTAAACCCCCAAAAACCCTTCACTTAGGTAGTTTTGGACTTAGTGGACTGAACTCAATCCCAATTTCCTTGTGGTTCGACCCTTGACTTGCCGTTACTACGTGCTTAGTAGTTGCTCGTTAGGTTTATAAATTGTGTTTGCTAAGCGGTTCTTAGTGCCTTAACGACACACTAAAAACCTCTTATCAGTGGTGTTGCGGCTGTGCTGCGGCGTAGCAAGAGGGAGAACGAGAGTGAATGAGGCGAGTAGGGTAGAGAAACAAAGCGGGGGGATCTGCTGGTGATGGACAGACGGCGTCAACGAGGGAGGGTGGTAGTTTAGGCGACAACAGGAAAAAAAAAAAAAAAGGTATGGTGTGTGACGCGGTGGTAACGGGAAGAACAAGGGATTTTTCCCTTTTAAAAAAAATTCTGATTTGTTCTTGCTTTAATTGGGTTTGTTTTGGTTGGTAAACTCTACTGTAATCTAAGTTTCAGTTTATGGAAAATGGTTTGATGATTATAGAGTTGCTAAGTGTTGCTCCCATGGAGGTATTTGCAAGAAGAGAAAGAGAAGAAGAAAAGCAGGAAGTGTTGTAGGGTGATATACTGGGTTGAAGAAGCTGCTATTTATAGAATTTGAAGGGGACAAAATCAGCCCAAGTCAGCAGAATTCTACTAGGTATGGTTAACCTTGGAGAGCAAGGTGTTTGGGAATGGGGAAGCAAAGAATTCCAGTCAAAGGGAAGGGAAAAAGTGACGGGTGGGAGGTAGTGAGAGGGGGAGATTTTCCTTTTTTTTGTACAATCTAGTTGATTACTCATAATAGTAAGACTTACTTACTAGTTTAAGAGGTAAATAGAAAATGTTAACAAAATAATTATTACTATAAATAATATTATATCTTTAGCGAAATAATAATTATAACAACTTTAATATCAATAAGAATAATTATAATTAAAAGATTGAAAACTTATATAAAGGAAATTTATAAAATTAAATTAAGACTTGTTTACGCTAATAAAACGACTTAATTACGATTATTATGTATTCGAATTTTCGGGTGTTACAGTAATTAAATCAGCTGCTCATTTGTGTCATTGTAGATTAGGGAAATCACTACATTGTTGTGTAATTAGGATGGGTTTTAGCTCAGACTTGTTTGTTAATACTGCACTTGTTCATATGTATTCTTATTGTTCGTCATTTGATGATGCCCATTACTGTTTTATGCCTGAGAGAATTTGTGTGTCTTGGAACACGTTAATTACTGGATATGTACATGAAAGACGGTTTTTGGAGGCGTTTGACGTGTTTAGAAAGACGATGAGGGTTGGGGAGAGTTGTGGGAGGTAACTGTGGTGGGGATTTTATCTTCTGCCTGTGCTAATTTAGGTGCTTTGGAGCAAGGAATGTAGGTTCAACCTAAGAATGCTACATAGAAGACACCTACTCCTGGTACGATGTCGGGTGCTAAGTGTAAGGTTTGGGGTAGAGGTGGTTGCGTGTTAGGCGAGGAGGGAGGAGGGAGGAGGGAGTGGAGATAGAGTGGTTAGGATGGTTGGGTTTGAATTTTACGTTAGGAGGGAGTGGTGTTGGCAGTGGGGGGAGGGTGGTTTTATGAGTGGAGGGAGGGGTGGGATGGATGACAGGGTAGAATTGGGGTGGAGGTGGGTAGTCAAAAGGTTTTGGTGGCGGTTATTAGGATGATTGTGGTTCGTAGTGGTGATCAAAACGGGAAGCAAAGTCAATTTTTTTTACCTATTGTTCAGGTTACAAGTCACCTGAACTTATTAAAAATCAATACACATACAAATTTTACTTATTCCTGGATTACTCAAATGTTAACTTAATATTAGAAGACAAGCCAAAGATTGACTTATTAAAAATAATTTTTCCTAAAAAAAATTACCAAACTGATTATGTGAATTCTCTCTCCTCCTTATGAGTGCGACCCAGGCCCATACTTAACATGATATCAGAGGCAGACCCTCGGTTGGGACCTAAAATATACTATGGGACCATTTAAAAAGGACCTCAATTGTGAGGGGAGTGTTGTTAAGAGTTAGGCCTACAGTTGGGACCTAAATTATTACATGTGAATGTTCTACATTGATGATATTGGAGAGAGGTGTTCACCTAAAAAGGTTAAGGGGCCGCTTGTGTTATTGTCATATGATTTTAAGGTTGAATCTACTTTGATCTTGTGAATTAGATTATCTCTCCTTTTTATAGGTCAGCTCATGCTATGCTTAACAAAGTATAAATTTTCAAACCTAACACTGTATAATTTTACAGCGGACATTTGAGAAATGTACACCACAACCTATGAGTCAAAGATGAATTATTACCAATCATTTTGCCACGTAAGATAATGAATCTTAAAATATAATAAATAATTATAAAATAATTTTCGAAAATAAAGAAATTATATGTATTGATATTATTTAGATTTATAGAAAATATAAAAAATAAATTTTATTATTTATTTGCAATTTTAAAAAGCAAAACTCATTATTATGCATAGCAGAATAATTGACTGATCTTAATCCTTTATTAAAGAATTTTTTTGCCAATTACAGCCATGTAAAATACCCCTTTTGTTAATTATAATCATCATCTTTTTTTCTTGTGAATTACGGCCATGAAAGACTAATATATAAGTAAGTTGTTGCCATTTTTACTAATTACACCACTAATCCATAATTTGACCGGTCAAACCATGTTTAATATTTTATAAATCTTTTTTTATTCAATTTTATAATATTTTAAAAATATATTTTTTTCATATATGACATGCTAATGGGCACATATTTCGAGATAATATTTAATCGCGTTTTTCGAATTGAAGACGACGTTTTTTCGAAAAACGGACACCGTCGAGCACCCTCAATGGGCAAGAATTTCGAGAATCCCTACGAAACGAGTACCAACAGGCCGGGTTTTCGATCACGTATTTCGAGATGGGTTTTTCGGACTGAATGCGGCGGTTTTTTTTCCGAAAAAGGGACACCGCCGTGTAGCCTTTTGTGGGTACGAATTTCGAGAATTCCTACGAAATGAGTACCAATAAGCCGGATTTTCGAGCACGTACTTCGAGATGAAAATTTTGGACTAAAGACGACGTTTTTTCGAAAAATGGATACCATCGTACGTCCTATATGGGCACGAAAACCTCGTCTCGAAGTACGTGCCAGAAAATCCAGCTTGTAAGTACTCGTTTCGTAGGGATTCTCGAAATTTGTGCCCACAAAAGGGTGCACGGTGGTTTCCCTTTTTCGGAAAAAAACGTCGTGTTCAGTCCGAAAAACTCATCTCGAAGTAAGTGCTCAAAAATCCGGCTTATTGGTACTCGTTTGGTAGGGAAACTCGAATTTCGTGTACATTAAGGGTGCCGGCGGTGTCCGTTTTTCGAAAAAACGTCGTCTTCAGTCCGAAAAACTCGTTTCGAAGTACGTGCTCGAAAATCCGGCTTATTGGTACTCGTTTCGTAGGAATTCTCGGAATTCGTGCCCACAAAAGGGTGCACGGCGGTGTCCCTTTTTCGAAAAAAAAAACGTCGTGTTCAGTCCGAAAAACCCGTCTCGAAGTACGTGCTCGAAAACCCGACATGTAGGCAATGTTATTAGAATCGGGATTCTACTTTGAATCGGAAAGGGCTATTAGAAACGAATCGTAAGATCGGATCGTAGAATCGTACGATTCTACAAACATGCATAGGTAAGATATTATAGTCAACTTTCATTATAACATGCTCATATTATAAGTAAAAAAGAAAATAATTAAAGAAAATAGATGTTACACTATAAACAGGCAATAAATGACAATATATATTGATTACTATCTTTGTTGACATGATTTAGTTTGATCTATAATTCTGAAGCCCTCGTAAGGTATAAGTAATAACTAGAATCGTAAGGAATCGTAGATAGAATCGGATGACTATAGTTGGATCGTAGAATCGCACGATTCTACGATCCGAATCGGGATTCTAACAACTATGCCTGTAGGTACTCGTTTCGAAGGGATTCCGAAATTCGTGACCATAGAGGAAGCCCGATGGTGTCTGTTTTCCGAAAAAACGTCGTGTTCAGTCCGAAAAACGCTATTAAATATTGTCTCGAAATACTGCCCATTAGCATGTCATATATGAAAAACATATTTTTTTAAAATATTATAAAATTGAATAAAAAAATTTTATAAAATATTAAACATGATTTGACCGGTCAAACTATGGATTAGTGGTGTAATTAGTGAAAATGGCAATAACTTACTTAGATATTAGTCTTTCATGGTCGTAATTCACAAGAAAAACGATGATGGTTATAATTAATCATATGGATATTTTACATGGCTGTAATTTGCAAAAAAAATTATTGAAATATTGAAAAATGCCCACCTTAAAATTTCTCCGACACTATCTTTATGGGAGGGTTGCTGACCGCTTACCCAACATGCGCATGAACGAAAAAATCTTTAATGTAGGGAGTATCTTACTCCATCACTAAATCTAAATATATCTTAACCTTTTTTTTTTTGGTGAATAATATATCTTAAAGTGTCTATATTTTACTAATCATCACTTAGTTGGAAATTAAGCAGCAATAAACCATTAATGACTAATGATAGAAGCTCCACCATCACGTATAAAGCAAAACATACCTATAAAAGAAAAGGATAACCCTTCATTATATATTTCACAAAACTATCTACTTCACTATGCTAGCATAATCGGATCATCGATTCATCCTCACATAGTCACATGGTAGAACAAACACAATGATGTTAGTGCTGATTTCAACTCCTTTGACATCACCCTATATAGAGATGGCAATATCTATTAGATATCCATTACTCGCTCTATTTGGAGAAAAAGGTGAAAAACTAAGTTAAATGGATAATGAACGGGTGGCAGGTGAACGAGTGACGATGTTGGGTGGAATTAGGGTGAGAAAGTTTCATCCATCACCCGACCCATCACCCATTTATCACCCGCTCCATCACCCATTTCTTACATTTTCTTAAATGTCTATTATTTTATTTACATTAGTATAATTATTTGCCCTTTTGATTATTATCGACATGTTTCCATAAACTTAACTTATTTTAATTTGATATGAAGTTAATATATAAATTGTGATTTTGCAAGTTTGATTTAACTTTTCTAGTTTGATTATCTTAAAGGAATGGTCATTTGGTTCACCCGCGGGTGGTGGATGGAATATGGGTGATGGTCTTACCGAGTGACGGATGGATGGATGAGAGTTGACTAACCGGATGATGGCCCACCCGACCTAAATCCCACCCGTTGCCATCCCTAATCGTACATGCTCGTTTCTAATTTTATACGTATCGCTCTAGATCGACCTTCCTATTTTACCTTTTGTAAGAAAAAGATTTGGATTAAACTTTAATTCTTATGATTTCTTGGTCCACTATATATCCTCGAACCGGATACGATAAGAGCCAATAAACCTAATTTCAATATTAACATAGATAGCTACCTTTTGCTAGACAGATGTGCCCACCTCCACATTCACTCCAAGATCATAAAACGAGATCTACTAGTCTCTGGAGTTTATCCCCCAGCTAAGGAACAAGAAAAAGACCTGGTGTGAAATGATTTACTAGTTTATCTCAATGCACAACAAAAACCAAAACTAACATTAGGAGACTTTAATGAAATGCTTTCCCCCTCCGATAAGTTAGGGGGGAGACCCCTTTCAGTCAACCAGTTACAACGTTTTCCAACGTTCTTAGGTTTAGCTAATTGTTTTCAAGTCCCAACTCAACAAGATGCTTTTTCTTGGAAAAAACACTACGATTCTTATGTTGTCTACGAAAAGCTCGACAGAACCATTTACAACCAGGAATTCTTTGACCTCTTCCCAAAAACGAGTGTTAATTATGGAGCATTCACAGTTTCTGATCATGCCCCTCTGTTATGTGACACTCATAAAAACCCCGTTAGACCCCCACCCCAATTCAGATTTCAACAAGCTTGGGCTCTAGACCCAGAGGTTGCTAACATCATCTCAAAGCTCTGGAATAATAAACCGAAAGGCTCGCGTTTCTATAGAGTACAAGCTCGACTTAAAGAGATAAAGAATAGTATCAAAATCTGGTCAAAGAGGAAGTATCAATATACTTCCAACAAACTAACTCAGAACATAGCTAAACTTCAAGAAGTTGAGGAAAGACTTTGGCACCAACCTTTTAACCCAATTCTAATGGCACACCTCAAGAGACTAGTCCTCCAAAGGGAAAGGATACTTATTTTCAATCATACCTACTGGGGGTTAAAATCCAAAAAGGAATGGCTTTCACAAGGAGACAGAAATACTAGATTCTTTCATAATAAGATGAAACAAAAAACTACGCTCAATACTATCCATAGATTAAGAGATGACGATGATGTATGGGTGGAATCTATTGAAGGCATAAAAGGCCTACTAAGAAATGCTTTCGGAAAAAAATTTACTTCCACAAATTCTGTACCTAGCCCAACAGCTTTCGAACATCTTACACCTGTTGTGACAGACCTAGACATACAGAATCTCATGACCAATATTTCAAATGAAGAAATTCAAGAGGCTTTTTTCGATATGAACCCCCACAAAGCACCTGGTTCAGATGGTTTTGGACCTGGTTTCTATCAGAAATACTGGCACATTGTTAAGCAAGATGTATGCTTAGCAATAGCAAGTTTCTTCGAACATGGTCATCTACCACCTTCCCTAAATCACACCATTATCACCCTAATACCTAAGGTCCCTAACCCGGAAAAGGCTAACCATTTTAGGCCCATAAGCCTTGTCAATACCATCTATAAGGCCATCTCCAAAATAATAGTATCACGTATCCAACCGTTCTTAGAAAAAATCATTAGTCCATACCAAAACGCCTTCACCAAAGGTCGTTCTATTCACGACAACGTACATCTAGTTCAAGAGATCCTTAATACTTTTAATAAGTCCAAAAACAAAACGGGCTGGTGCGCCCTAAAGCTTGATATGAAAAAAGCTTACGACAGGATTGAGTGGAACTACCTATGGGGCTGCCTGTCTAGCTTAGGTTTCCCCCAAAAGTGGATCGATATTATTCATCAACGTGTCACTACAGTCTCCTATTTTGTAAAGGTGAATGGCCACACCAAAAAATGGCTCAAGCCAACTAGAGGCCTAAGACAAGGCGACCCCCTCTCACCCTACCTGTTTATCATATGTATGGAAGGGTTTATCAAGCAACTAAATAGTGCAACCTCGTTACGAAATAGTGGAGTAGTGTTCCAAATTAGCCCTAACACAAACAAGGTGCCCTGTCTCCTCTTCTCAAATGAAAGCCTCCTCTTCTGTAAAGCCACGAAGACAGGGTGTACTAATCTTAAAAACACCATTGATGCTTTCTGCCTAAATTCAGGCCAACTAGTAAATTTCCACAAGTCAGCAATCATCTTCTCAAAGCATGTCAATAATGAACGAAAGGCTACACTAGCAAGCCACTTCAATATGACACCTAAGGCCTGCCTCGGGCGATACCTGGGCATAAACTTCAGCTCGTTTCGCCCTATTAGAGCCGACCTGTCTCTATTACTTTCCAAAACCGACCAACGTGTCAAATCTTGGGAAGCAGGCTTCTTATCCAAAGCAGGTAGACATACTCTTATTCAATCAAACTTGGAAGCAATTCCAAACTATGCATGTTCGTCAACTTTACTGCAAGTAAAAACTGCAGCCACCATTGACACCATCCACAGAAAGTTCTTCTGGAACCAAGACCCTAATAAGGAGGGTACCCCCTTATAGCCTGGGATAAAATCTGTACACCAAAAAATATTGGAGGAATGGGCTTAAGGAAAACTTTACCCCTTAATCAAGCCTTTCTTGCCAAACTAGCTTGGAAGGTACTTACTGACCCCAATAACCTCTGGGCAAACATAGTGCGTAAAAAATACCTACGTAACACTAGTTTCTTTGAATACCTACCCAAACCGTCTCACTCCTTCATATGGAGGAAAATAATGGACCAAAGGGATCTCATAAGAAGAGGGGTCCGTTGGAAAATTGTCAATGGCTCAAAAATCTATTTCTGGTTAATGAATTCATAACCAATGGCTCAAAAGTCCCTTCTTGACCTCAACCTCAAGCTTAATGAATTCATAACCAATATGAGTACTTAGGATATAACAAAATTAAGAAATACCCTTCCAGATAACCTAATAGTAATGGTACGAGGCATCCCCTCCCAAAGAACCTCGAGGAGGACACTCCAGTCTGGAGCTTATCCTCCCATGGAGATTTCACATTCAAATCTGCCAATTGGCTAGCCCATAATATAAACCTAGAAACCCCTAATTGGGAATTTAGAGCTATTTGGAAACTGATTTTACCTCCAAAAATTCAAATTTTTGTTTAGCAAACTCTAAACAATGGGATTAGCGTCCGGGATATACTTCACAAAAGACAGATCCTCCCTTTCTATAACTGCCCAGTCTGTAACTCTGACGCCCCGAAAACTATTGACCACCTTTTCCTGATGTGTCCAGATCTAAAGACCATTTGGTCTGTACCCCAAACAGTCGAATGGTTGGGCTGCAAGATAAACTGCTCCAGTGTACTAACTCTCTACCGTTCTCACCTGCGAGATAAATGCACGGCGGCCAAACTCTCTGACAGGATTTAGTCGTATCACCTAATCAAAAATAAACCTACGGTCCTCTAACTAAGGTAGTCAGTGGAAGCAGGGTCGAATCCACAGGGAGACAGAGTTTCTAAATCAATATTCAACCAATTCAGCTACTCCAGAGTAAATCAGGAAGGAATTAATTAAACTAATGATTAAGCTAAGAAAGACGAATTAAACAAAGGATTAACTATGGACTAAAAGTCTAGGGTATTAGGTCGGTCCACCATGCTTATACCAATCAAACAAGGTCAACAACTATCAAAACCTAAGTCAAAAGTCGGGGGATTAGAGCCTATGTTGAGCTATGGTTAAGACTCAACGCTCATAGTTCAACATACGCCGCATGTTCACTAACGTAATCAGAACTACTGACGTGTCCTAGGCCTCTAGTCGTAAGACGGATCTGTGCAAACAACTATTAACCACAAGCAACCAACGAAACTGCGCAATAACGTTAATTACTCAATAAAGAACAAATCACATCACAATCACCCTAATCTAGCCCTAGAAATCGATAAGAGTCTAAATCACAATCATGGTATAAACATGGCTTTCCTATCTAACACCCTAGAAAGAGACTACTCAGACATGATCAAATTAACAACGACAAAACTAATATGAAACCCTAACAATTGCATCATGAACGATTAAATAAATAAACTAAGCAATTGAGAATAATAAAAGAGATTAGGGTAAGAAAGAATACCAATTAACGGAAAGCAGGAACTTTATTGAAATCGAAGTAGGTTTGATCACCTCTAAATTAATCTAAAGTGTTTGAATTGAACTAAGAACAATGAAGAATGAAACTAGTCTAAAGCTAATGAAAGATGAATAAATAGATGTAAAATAATGATAAACGGTATTTATAATACCCCTCAAGTCTAATTAAAAATAGGAAGCAAAAGACGAAATTCGCGACACATGCACCAGACCCGATCGGGCCCGAGCACAGTACCCGATCGGGTCCACAGCAGCTTTAGCATTTTTGGTCTTGGGCTTTGATAAATCAGCAGCGCAATAGCAATAAGTGGACTGGGCCTCCACCCGATCACACACCCGATCGGGTCGTGGATCGGGCGCCCAGCAGATTAACATCTTGGCGCTTGTGGCGTAGCAGCAGCAGAGGATCAATTGAATATTATGGCCCACCCGATCGGGCCAGGCGACCAAATGGGCAGCAATATCCTCTCAAAAGCAGCAGCAGAATGAGACGTAGCAGCACTAAACCCGATCGGGTCAGGCGGTGGATGCCCGATCGGGTCTGGGCACATGTGTGCTCGCCCGATCCGATCGGGTCTGGGCACATGTGTGCTCGCCCGATCCGATCGGGTCCGCAACTTTCATACCCGATCATAAATACTTCGCCCGATCGGGCCATTTCTGCCCGATCAGTGCACGGAAACCTCCTTTTTGACTCTTTGGCTCTCTAGTCTTCACGTTTAGGGGTCTTGGGACCTCCTAAACTACCCATAAAGCTCGTGAGCCATCCTACGTGCCTCGTAACATCTCGTAAAGCCGTGGTTGCTTCCAAATGGCTCAGGAATAAGGAGAAAACTCCATAAAACCTGCAATTCAATACTAAAACACGAAACCACAACTACATACGATAGTTAGCACAAAATAGCTCCCAAGAGCTCCAATGACGCACAAATTAGCTTGTAAATAAGGGAGAAAACTCTATATAAATACGTGATATCAAACTCCCCCAAGCTAAACCTTTGCTTGTCCTCAAGCAAACAGAACATGAACATGGAATAGATTGCCTCACCCCATAGATAAAAAGCAATTCAAAGCTCAAAACATTTTCAAGACTAAGAATCGTTCAAGCAGGCATAATTCAAGTTTGGCTAATCAAATCCATCCAACCACCAATCATTCAAGCAATTTATCAAATTCAAGCATCCACAAAGCATACAAGTCCTGAAAAGGCTCTCACAAGGGTGTCACTCCTCTCTATTTTGTGGCAGGGAAAGAATATGCCCGAACACTCACCAACCCGACCATAAGTACCCTTCACACTCACACTCTCATGTGTTTAAGAAGGTTCAATGACGCTCATCCTAGTCAAGTCGACTCAATTAGCAGAAATACTCTTTAACTTTGACAAATTGACTCGAAATCAATCAAATGAACAATGCAGACACAAGCTCAAGAGGACTTTATAGGGTTGTAATGGGGCTTAGGCGAGAGGTAGGGGATACTTTTGGGTAATGTGGTGGAAAAACCAAGAAAGGGGGAGCATAAACCATTCAAACAAGGCCTAAGATGACCTACACAACTCCCAACAATCACCATAAAACTATGTAAAGTAACCCAACTCTCATAAATCAATGAAAAGCTCATAACAAACCCAATTTTCTAGCAATGGAGCGAATATTCCTTTATGAACGTACGTGAATGAAAGAACTAGAATTCTTTTGAATTTTCATTTCATTTTTCTTTCATTTTTCTGAACTTCATTCACGCAACTCTAAACTTGCTTTTTCTTTTCTCTTTCTCACTCTCAAACCACAGCAAACACACTTTTAAATTCCTCAAAAACCAAACTAAACCAACAAACCAATCTCAAACTCAACCCATACAAAAGCTCCCCCAAGCTAGGCTTGGAATAATATCAAGTGAAGGCTTTTGGCTCATAATAGGGGTTTAAGTAACACGAAACAAGTCATTAGGCTCAGCGGGGCTAAGGAGGATAAAAGTATATCAAAAACTCACTCTGAAGCTCAAGAATAAGACAAAAGAACGCCTCTATCACAGCACATGCTACAAGTCATCTAAAATCAGACAAGTACGAAGTCAAAGTCAAGATCAATCCACTAAAGAGGAACTAACACACAAGAATAGACTGGATAATAATAAGAATCCAATAGGCTACAAAGAGGCCTCACAGTCTAACCAATTCAGGTATGCAGCACAAAGTGGTCTAATATAATCCAAAAATGCTCGAAATCATAGCAATCAAACATCAAATCATAGCCTCAAGATCACAAATGCCCAGCTATCCAGAAAACAAAGTCAAATCATTTTCAAATAGAGAACAGCAAGGGGCACAGGGAGGCAACTAAACCAGTCATGGGAACCATTTTTTTTTTTGATTTTTTCAGTATTTTTCGAAAGCAGTAAAAGAGATAGGGAATACAAACAGAACTCCTCCCCCAAGCTGAACTTGGCAGTGTCCTCAATGCCAAAAGGTGATAAGGACTATGCTAAGAGGAAAAACAATGTTAGTATCCTCACTCTCGCTCACAAAAGGAAGAAAAATAAAAAGAAAAGGAAAAGGGAAAGAAAAGAAATACGAGTTGCCTCTCGCACAGCGCTGGTTTATAAAGGTCCTGCACGACCATAATCCTCCCTCTCTCAAATAGGAGGGGCTTGGCAATGAGTGCCACCCTCATCAAACATCTTTCTCCTCCAAATGTTCTTGACAATGCCTCCAGACGGTGAGGCAACCTTAGGTGGAATTGGAATCTTCTCCACACCTACTTCATCCAAAACCTCATCCCTGCAACAAGATTGTTCAAGCATAGGTGCCTTAACAGCATTGGTTAGTTTAAACATCACTTTATCATCACCAACACTAAGAGTTAAAGACCCAGATTTAACATCAATTACAGCACCAGCAGTACACAAAAATGGCCTACCCAAGATAATAGGAATCTGGGCATCCTCATCCATATCTAACACCACAAAATCAACAGGAATATAGAATTTCCCTACCCTAACAGGAACATCCTCTAAAACACCTAGAGGGTATTTTATAGAACGATCCGCCATCTGTAAAGTGATTTGTGTGCATTTAAGGGCTCCCATGTTCAGTTTCTTATAAACAGACAATGGCATAACAGAAACAGAAGCACCTAAATCACACAAAGCCTTATCAATAAAAATAGGTCCAAGATGGCAGGGTATAGAAAAGCTACCAGGATCTTTTAACTTTGGTGGGGTTTTATTTTGAATAAAAGCACTACACTCTTCAGTAAGAGCGACACGTTCTACCCCACCAAAGTCTTTTTTCTTAGTGATCATGTCTTTCAGAAATTTGGCATAAACAGGCACTTGGGTAATTAAATCTGTGAATGGAATTGTTACCTCAAGGTTCTTGACCATAGCCAAGAACTTACCAAATTGCTGATCGACCTTAGATTGTTGCATCCTGTGAGGAAAAGGTAGCCTTGGTGTAAAAGGCGTTTCAGAAACCTTCTCCTTTTTCTTCCCTGTCTGTTCAGCTTCTGCAGGCAAATCGACTTCAGACGTCGAATTTTTCCTTTTTCCTTCCTCTACCACCCTCTTCTTCCCTGCAGTCGGGGTAACCTCATCAATGGGCACTGGAGGGGCATCATATGCAATGCCACTACGAAGAGTGATGGCATTCACATGTTCTCTCTGAACGGGTTGCCCTAGCAATTCCCCATGTCGCTTCTGTGCAACTTGAGCCTCGAGAAGTTTGATGTGCTTCTCTTGGGCTCTTTGTGCTTCCTCATTAGATCTTTGCATGGCTAGCATCTGTCGCTCTTGGGCTCTTTGTGCCTCCTCATTTGCCTTTTGCATGCTTAACATCAGTTTCATCACTTCAGATATGGGAGGCTCTTGTGAGTTGTTGTTTTGTGGAGGTGGGGTGGGGAAAATTTTGTGGGGTTTGGAAGTTGTTTTGGTGATGGAAGTTTTGTGGTGGTGGTCTACTGAAATTTTGTGGGGTTTGATGGTATGAGGGTTTAGGATAGTTTTGTGGAGGTGGAGGGTGATAGTTTTGTGGGTTTTGGTAGTTATGTGAAGGGGGGAAGGTTTGTGGTCTTTGTTGGAAGGCATTGGCCTGCTCCATCTGAAATTGACTGAACTGACAGTCATGCCCAAAGTGACCCTGAACGCCACATACCTCGCAGTAAGATGAGGTAATGGGTGCTACTGCAGACATAGCATTGATACTCATGGGTGGAGGTGTCGGACTAGAAGACTTCATTAGCTGCTGAGTTAGTTGCGCCATCTGAGATGTAAGCAATGAAATAGCGTCAACTTCAAGTACCTTCTTATTCAAACTCCTAGATGATGAATGGTCATTGGCTGCAAGATTTGATATGAATTCATAACCCTCATCAACTGCCTTGTCTAAAAACACTCCTCCTGCAGACGAATCAACAATACACTTCGTCTGAGGCTGCAGACCATTGTAGAATGTCTGCGTCAAGAACCATTTGTCCATATTGTGGTGTGGACACTCTCTCTGTAGATCCCTAAACCTAGCCCACGTTTCCCGTAATGTTTCATCAGGCTCTTGGGAAAACGTGGCCAGTTTATTTCTGATTTCTGCTGTTTTAGTGGGTGGGTAATACTCTCTCAGAAATGCAGCAGAAATCTCACTCCATTCGGTTTCCTTCACATCATTCAACCATTTCTGGGCTCTATCTCTCAGTGAAAACTCGAACAACATGACTTTGAGTTGATCTGGAGTGACGCCGGCATGTTTAACGGTTCGACAAAGTTGTTGAAACCGTTGCAGATGATTTGCCGGATCTTCAGTAGGATGCCCACCAAACTGATTTTGCTGGACCATGCTGATAAGTCCAGGCTTGATTTCGAAATTTGCTGCGGCAATGGTGGGCATAGTAGGTCCAGTGGAGAGACCATCTGGGTTGGGCACCCCATATGACTTCAGTGACTTTGACATGACTGAACTCAAGGTGTCTGTTCCAGAGGTGTTCAGCTGAACAGACTGCTTTTCTTTCTGCTTTATCTTTCGGATCCGCCTGATTGTCCTAGTAAGATCGGGGTCCGCTGGAATTGGGGAACCGTTTCTTTGGGACCTGGGCATACAAAAGAAACAAAAAGCAACAGTAAAACGTACCTCGATTGAAACAATGAAGTTCCAATGAGGTACAGAGAAGTAGACCAAATAATCAAATAAAAACTTAGAAAACTAGCCGTCTCCCCGGCAACGGCGCCAAAATTTGACAGGATTTAGTCGTATCACCTAATCAAAAATAAACCTACGGTCCTCTAACTAAGGTAGTCAGTGGAAGCAGGGTCGAATCCACAGGGAGACAGAGTTTCTAAATCAATATTCAACCAATTCAGCTACTCCAGAGTAAATCAGGAAGGAATTAATTAAACTAATGATTAAGCTAAGAAAGACGAATTAAACAAAGGATTAACTATGGACTAAAAGTCTAGGGTATTAGGTCGGTCCACCATGCTTATACCAATCAAACAAGGTCAACAACTATCAAAACCTAAGTCAAGAGTCGGGGGATTAGAGCCTATGTTGAGCTATGGTTAAGACTCAACGCTCATAGTTCAACATACGCCGCATGTTCACTAACGTAATCAGAACTACTGACGTGTCCTAGGCCTCTAGTCGTAAGACGGATCTGTGCAAACAACTATTAACCACAAGCAACCAACGAAACTGCGCAATAACGTTAATTACTCAATAAAGAACAAATCACATCACAATCACCCTAATCTAGCCCTAGAAATCGATAAGAGTCTAAATCACAATCATGGTATAAACATGGCTTTCCTATCTAACACCCTAGAAAGAGACTACTCAGACATGATCAAATTAACAACGACAAAACTAATATGAAACCCTAACAATTGCATCATGAACGATTAAATAAATAAACTAAGCAATTGAGAATAATAAAAGAGATTAGGGTAAGAAAGAATACCAATTAACGGAAAGCAGGAACTTTATTGAAATCGAAGTAGGTTTGATCACCTCTAAATTAATCTAAAGTGTTTGAATTGAACTAAGAACAATGAAGAATGAAACTAGTCTAAAGCTAATGAAAGATGAATAAATAGATGTAAAATAATGATAAACGGTATTTATAATACCCCTCAAGTCTAATTAAAAATAGGAAGCAAAAGACGAAATTCGCGACACATGCACCAGACCCGATCGGGCCCGAGCACAGTACCCGATCGGGTCCACAGCAGCTTTAGCATTTTTGGTCTTGGGCTTTGATAAATCAGCAGCGCAATAGCAATAAGTGGACTGGGCCTCCACCCGATCACACACCCGATCGGGTCGTGGATCGGGCGCCCAGCAGATTAACATCTTGGCGCTTGTGGCGTAGCAGCAGCAGAGGATCAATTGAATATTATGGCCCACCCGATCGGGCCAGGCGACCAAATGGGCAGCAATATCCTCTCAAAAGCAGCAGCAGAATGAGACGTAGCAGCACTAAACCCGATCGGGTCGGGCGGTGGATGCCCGATCGGGTCTGGGCACATGTGTGCTCGCCCGATCCGATCGGGTCTGGGCACATGTGTGCTCGCCCGATCCGATCGGGTCCGCAACTTTCATACCCGATCATAAATACTTCGCCCGATCGGGCCATTTCTGCCCGATCAGTGCACAAAAACCTCCTTTTTGACTCTTTGGCTCTCTAATCTTCACGTTTAGGGGTCTTGGGACCTCCTAAACTACCCATAAAGCTCTTGAGCCATCCTACGTGCCTCGTAACATCTCGTAAAGCCGTGGTTGCTTCCAAATGGCTCAGGAATAAGGAGAAAACTCCATAAAACCTGCAATTCAATACTAAAACACGAAACCACAACTACATACGATAGTTAGCACAAAATAGCTCCCAAGAGCTCCAATGACGCACAAATTAGCGATCACGAGTTTCGACGGGTCAGTAAAACACAACTCTTCAGCAGCAGGTTTCATCATTCGCGATCACGAGGGCAAGGTCTTAGCGGCAGAGGCTTTCAACCTTGGCCTCTCTTCTGTCACCACAGCCGAAGCAACAGCAATGCATAGAGGTGTACTCAAAGCAACATCACTGCCGTACTCAAAGCTAATAATTGAGGGTGACAACCTTCTAGTCATCAAAGCAACCAACGGAGAATGCCATACCCCATGGCATATTGACGACATTATCGAAGACACCAAAATCTGCCTAAGATCTCTTCAACAAGTTCAAGTTCAACATGTCTACCGGGAAGCAAACAAGGCCGCCGACTGGATAGCTAACGCGGGTCATCTAGCTATAGATTCTCTTTGTATTTTAGATTGGAAAGGTTTAAAATTAGATACAATCCTTTGTAATGATGTGTTAGGAGTTCCCCTCGAGCGGAAGGTCTCCTAACCATCCTCTTTCTTCTTCTTACATTTATAAAAAAAAAGTAGGGATAACACAGGTAAAACTTGATGGTTTCACCGCACCCGCCCCATATGGGGCAGGAATTAGTAAAGGTTTGTTAGGTGGTATAAAAGGTCATACATATCATAGGTAGTGGTTAGATATGTGTACGAGGGCATATCCACCCCATATCCAAGAGCATCCGTTTGCTCAATATACACCCACCCGATAACCTCTAAATAATCTTATTCTATTATTAGTCCAAAAATATATTATCTCAAGTCTAAAGCTTTATTAGTCTATTGGTCCAAGAGGCTCATCAAAAGACATTAATAGAGAATTTGTCACTTAACCCGAGTAGTAGAAAGTGTTTTTTCATGGTTTGATTAATGTAGTTCATTGTTTGAAAGATATTGGACAGGCGGGTATGAGGTGGGTATGAGCGGACGTGTATAACCATATGGATAGTGGAGATGAATATGATTCTAGGGACGCACCCACGTGGGCAACTATGGGTATGATACTTTTACTCACCATGAATAGTGGGTAGTTGGTGAATATGAGAATTTTAAGTAGGTATAAATATGAGGGAGGGAGTCCCTGCATCTGTGTCTTGCCATCCCTAGTAGGTCTAAGCAAAAAGTTTTCAAAAGGATCTCTAAAAAGTCTCTCTCTCACTCTATCAATTGTGTAGACGTGTGCAAGCCCTAAACCTTCCTTTGTTGGTCGTCTCGCTATGGTTGTCTAGTTAATTTCACAGTGCTCCACTCTTAATATTCTTGAGGAGGAGGAGGATGTGGTGGATTTAGCAGACTATGAGGATGATAATATGAAAAAAATTAGATTTATCCCTTGCAAGACAGGTAGGTCATATTTTTTTAGGCTTTTAAGAAAACGACTTCCAAGTTTTTACTACATGCATGGTGTTATTGGCCATATTTAACGTGATTGTAAGATGGTGTAGAGTAAGGAGCAAGGTGATGGAGGAAAATGAGGATCACGCCTAAGAGCTTGCCCATTAATAGGAAGGTTGGAGAAGAAGGAAGCCCAAAAATTTCTGGATAGCAAAAGGAGGTTGGTGTTTCCGGAATCAAATGATGTTCTGAAGGAGCAAATAGCGAGTGCAAAATTAAAGCAGCCAGAGGAGAAGAATGGGGAGGGTCAGAGGAAACACATGAATTCAATGTGGATGAGAGAGGTAGGAATGTGGAGGAGGGTGTAACACCTTGTAATTTCAGTAGAAATTTTGCATGTTAATTTATATGATTTACATTGTTATTTATAGATCTAAATATAATTTCATAGATAAATATTATATTTTTATTAAATTAATAGTCGTATTTGAAACTGTAAAATATATTGGTGGATAATGTGGATATATGCTTTAAATTCAAAATATGTGTAGTTGTGATGTATACATATATGATACGATGTGTTTAGTAATTTTTAGGAAAATTTGTCAGAAACAACCTTTTAAATTTTTTTTGCGAGAAACAACCTTGTATAATTTTTATTTTGCGAGAACACACCTTATCACTCTTTTCCGGCGTTGACCACAAGTTTCCGGCCTTGACCAAGTCAAATTTGCTATTTGCACTCCTTCTTTCTTATTTCCACACTCATTTTCCCTCCTTTGTTCCCCATTATATAAATCCCATGTTTTTAAAACCCAAAAAGTTCTTTCTCTTCCACGCAAATTTGACTTGGTCAAGGCCGGAAACTTGTGGTCAACGCCGGAAAAGAGTGATAAGGTGTGTTCTCGCAAAAAAAATAATTATACAAGGTTGTTTCTCGCAACAAAAAAAAACACAAGGTTGTTTCTCGCAAAAAAAAATTTAAAAGGTTGTTTCTCGCAAAAAAAAATTTAAAAGGTTGTTTTTCTCAAAAAAGTGTATTTAAAAGGTTGTTTCTGACAAATTTGCCTAATTTTTATTTATAATTAAAATATCTAAGTATGTTCGAAAATCCGAATGAGAATAATGTGGTGTGTTGTTGGGATCGAAATGGAAATGTGTATGGTCGATGGATGCGTAATTATTTTACGATGTTCATTGTATTTTTATTTTATAAATTTGGGTAGCATACGATTTTAACTTTTAGCGTAAACTAACTCTACGAACCGTTTAGTGTACGAACTTTGTTTAAGCGTTATGTCCAAAAATCGCTGTCAAAGGTGGAGAATATAAAGGGCCTTAATCAGTTTGGCTTGAGCTTGTGTAACGTTAAAACCACCCAAAGGTCTCTTCACTTGCCTCCATAAACCTCCTATTGATTGTGCCATAAACTCTACTTATGCCACCATTATAACCCTCTTAATATCCTCCTTAAAACCCCCCTTTATTGATGTCATTTTGCATCAGAAAATTTTCTTCCCTTCCTCACGCCTCTTTCTCCCATTTTCGGCCATTTTTACACACTTATTTTGTTTGCTTCATATCTCCTTCATTTCTTATCGGAATTCATCTACTCGAAAAGAGCTTTCACGTGGTGTAATTAATTTTTGAAGAAAATAAAAAATGTGATTGTAGTTTCCATTTTAGTCAGATGAATCATGGTGGTTGTTTGTAATTATGTTCGTTTCTGCATTTCACAAGTTAGCCGAGGTAACTAACATTATTCTAGCACGTTAGGGAGTAGAAAGTAACATTAGGTTTTTTGAATTAACGTTAGAGAACTTAGAATCACGCAAGGATGAACTTAGAGGATTGTTTATGTACTATTCCTCCTAGTATCATGTTAGGCTAAGTTCATACTTGAAAATTTTCATATCTAACATGTCCATATGCTCTTGTGATTTGCCTTGTTCAGATACATTAGATTTTCAATTCCTTTGTGTATAAATTAAATGTATAATGTCTTTACATACACAAATTGTCCAAAAATAATTTGTCAAACTGGAATCCCAACAAATGCTAGATTATTATGCATAATATGATTCTAATCATGTCTTTGAGTTAGCTTCGAACCTAACACATGATCTTTGAGATGAAATGTGAGATCTAAACGTCAATCCACAACAACTTCATTCGTTAATCTATATATATTAAAGCAAAATGATATTTGCCACATGTCGCAAGCAGCATATTTTGGGTGCCACGTGTCGAAGAAGCAACAATTTGGATACGTATCTTCTTTAGATCCTTTTGGCATTGCTTAGGGCAAAATTAGGGGGAAATCCCTTAAAATCATGTTTGACAACTCGTAATTAGGTATATTCCTTTCATTAAAGTAGGTAAATTATTGTCATAATAAATATTACCATTTATGAAACCAAATTTAGCTAAAATAAAAGAAACAAAATTAAATCCAGAATATCCTAACTATTTCTCTACAATTATAAATTAATCATTTTTCTAGCTTATTTCGTTCACATCTAACCCTAAAATTAAATCTAGCCTCTCTCATTCTAACTCTTTCTCTCTCAAATATAAAATATGGCACCATTCTTTCAATTACAACAAGAATATTGGAATGGTTTTTCTAATTTCGATTGATATCAAATTTATTTGGCAAATTCATTTGTCTCTCCGAATTCGAATAATATTGGATGAGTTCTCCAAACTCGATTGAAGAAAGTTTTGTAATCATCATCACAAAACAACATTATAGAGGTTTTGAGTGTTTTGAAGGACTAGCATCGAGCTATTTGTAAATATTTTTCTATTTTATTTTGTATCTTCATGCAATGTAATAATTGAATGTTATGAAGAGACAATTTTATTTATTCGTATTCCGTTTTTTATTGTTTTTTCATTTCTTTATGTGTTTTATTGTTTGTTAATTCATAAAATGTAATATTATTTCATTTTATTCTTTTGTCGTATTTGTATTTAAATTCGTTTATTTAAAATAATATTTTTGTCATTTTGTTTATGCAATCTAATTGTTATTCTAAATGTTTATGTAATCATTTTTTGTTAATACGAAATTGCAATTATTATTTTTATAGTATTTGTTTCTTTTGTTCATTTTCGTTCAATACAATGTCTTTTCATAATTATCTTTCAGTTTGTTAATTATTTTGTTTATGATTTTTGTTAAAATTGTGTCTTATATAATTACATAGGTTATAATTTAGTGTTTACCTTTATCTAATTAATATTTTCACATATACAAGCGAATAATTATATTGTTACTGTATATTAAATTTAATTTAACATTAACCATATAATTAAATTGTTATTTTATAAAAAAAAAATTACAGTACTTTTGTAGTTTAATTGATTTTTCGTTTTATAAAATGACATGTTTGAATAATTTTGAATTTACATTTAAAATTTTTTTAATTACCTTTTAAAAAATGACATCTTTTTCGGTTATGGTAATTTTCTTTTTTTGATAAACTATAAGATTATATCATGTTATTGTATTTAGAAAGACATGTCCTAATTCTTAAAGATATTTTCTTCTCCAAATCTTTAAGATTTATACTCCTTAAATTATTTTAAATTAATTTAAATTCGATTATTCCTTAAATTCAGTAGATTTTCTTCTTATAATAATATTTTGACAAATCTTTTTGATTTTACGTTTTTATGGTAAAATTTTAAAATTATTCAATAACGCTTATGTTTGATAAATATTTCCTAAGTTAAGTAGATATTTTTTTCTTACCTGATTTCGTTTATTTTGTTTGTCTAATTGAATTTTTTTTCCTTTTTTTAATATGAAAGTCATCAACAAGTTACGTGAATAATTAGCTCAATTTAAAAATATTTCCTAATTTAAAGACTTAAATGAAGTAATAATTTCATTTGTACTTTCCGTTTTGTTGATATTATCTTTTTAAATTATCGGTATCATTGGCAAATATTTCCAAAGCTAATTAAATATTGTATTCTTAATATATTTCATTTATTTCCTTTGTCTAATTTTCAAGTTTTCCGTTTTAATGTCAAATTAATCAATAAATGACGTGATGCATAATATGAATTAAAAATGCTTCCTCTTTTTAAGACTTAAATGAAGTAAAAAAAAATTATTTGTTATCATCTCAAAATTATAGTTGCTTTATTCCAATTTAGTCTTATTTAATGCAGTGATGAATACAAAATTTTGTGATGAATATAAATTTCGTAATTGCAATCGATTTTTCATCTAATCAATTCGAGCTTCTTAATATCAATTAAGTTTTTTTGTAATATCCATTATTTGATGATTTTTTTGTAATGTGTTGAATTTTAAATTTAAATTTAAATGAAATTATATTGTCCATAACTAAAATTAATATATGGAAATCAATGCTATTGTGGAAGAGTTTTGAATACGAATTTTAAATTTAAGCCTAAATTATTGTGAAATTAATCAATAAATGACGTGATGCATAATAGGAATTAATAAATGTTTCCTCTTTTTAAGACTTAAATGGAGTAATATTTTTATTTGTTATCATTTCAAAACTATAGTTGCCTCTTTTATTCAAATTTAGCTCGCTTTAATACCAAAAGTGATGAATACATAATTTTGTGATGAATATAAAATTTCATAATTGCAATCTATTGTTCATCTAATCAATTCAAACTTTTTAATATCCATTATGTTTTTTTAATATCCAATATTTGACAATTTTTTGTAATGTGTTGAATTAAAATTTAAATTTAAATGAAATTATAATGTCCATAACTAAAATTAATATATATTTTATTGTGGAAAAGTTTTGAATACGAATTTTAAATTCAAGCCTAAATTTTTATGTGAGTTATGTCACATATTATACTTATCTTTACCATTTATAAACGATCTTTATAGTTTAATTTAAATAAATGAGACTATAATGTCCAAAGTTTGAATCAGATCTATATGCTTACATGATATTTAAGTTCAAATCAGATCATCTAATATAATCATATAATATATTATAGTATAACCAAATAAAAAATTGTAACTTATTAGGTCAATTCACCATAATATATCTACTTACATCCATGATTATGTCATACTCCCTCTGTTTCAGTATGATGTTCCCATTTAAAATATTGGGAAAAACCAATGCAAATTGAGGTGGATGAGAATCTTTTTAATTTTATATTATATAAAATGTACTTTAGTACCCTTTTTCTTTTAAAAAAGTAAGAGAGAGAGAGAGAGAAAAGTGGGTGATTGGGAAATAAAGATTCTAAAATGGGTCACGTGTAAGACAAAAAGTAAAAAAGTGTAGTAAATAATTGGTTGTTAAAGGGTAAGATGGGGAAATAAATATTCTTAAAATGGAAAATATTCAAAATGGGAAGAACTTTTTAAAACATCCCAAAAAGAAAAATGGGAACATCAAATTGAGACGGAGGGAGTATATTATACTTATCTTTACCATTTATAAACGATTTTTAGAGTTTAATTTAAATAAAATTATAACGTCCATAATTAAACTAAATAAAATCAAGATACGAAATCAATGAAACTGAGGAAAAAAATTTACATTCAAACCTAAACTTAATTACTTACAAATTGCCAATTATTAATCATATATTATACTTATCTTTACCATTTATAAACGATCTTTAGAGTGTAAATTAAATGAAATCATCAACTTTCTAATGGTTATTATCAATCAAACTAAACTTCGTATTTGATACCAATCACGTTCTTATACTTTAATTGAAAGGAAATTATATAGTTTTATAAATGGTAATTATCAATCCATTAAACACCTAAACTTCCTATTTTAATATTCAGGCTCATAATCTTTTTATAAGGTCAATTAACCTTAATCTATCTGTTATATATGCAGATTGATTAGCAACCACATAGTCTATATAGATTGATTATATAATACTACCTTCGTTTTTTAATAGGGACATTTTCCCATTTAGGGGTGTTTTTATTTAATTGAGGCATTTCTACCTTTTATCCAAATGGTAGGTTGGCTCACCTGATTATTACACTTCTCTCCTACTTGCCATAATCTTTTTATTAGGTCACTTAACCATAATCTATCTACTTATATATATAGATTGATTAAAAACCATCTACTTATATTTACAGATTGATTAGTCTAATTTACCATAATCTATCTACTTATATAATCAAATCTTGAAATCAAACTCATACTTAATCACTTGCCATTTTCCATTTTTCATTTATCAATCATACATTATACTCGATTACTTGCACTTATAAACTATCGTAGAGTTTTTAAAAAATAAAATTTTCGGAATCTTTCAGATATTTTTTAATATAAATTTTAATCACCTAAATCACGCATAATATTAACTCATAATTTTAATTCTATTTAGATATCAATCAATCAACTTCCTATTTTGATATCAATCAATCAACTTCCAAGGATATCAATCAATCATTCAAGGAAAATTCCCAATGGTGGCCCTTAGGTCTAAGGAATTCCCAGTGGCGGAAATTCCAAAAAAACTTTCCCGTTGGTAGCCCTATTTTACAAATTATTCTCAAACATAACTTTAATAAAGAATATTCCGTTAATAATAAAGCATATTCCGTTAGTTATCAGTTAAGGCGGTCACTCGCAAATAAAACGAGGCATTTTGGGTCGTTTTTTGCCAATTTCGACCTCAAAATCAACTCTTAATGGCTAAAACTTACCCACTAAAATCATCCCTTAAGGGCAAAAAAACAACCCAAAATACCTCGTTTTACGTGCAAGTAACTACTTTAACTATTAACTAATATAATATGCTTTATTATTAATGAAATATTCTTCATTAAGGTTATGTTTGGGAATAATTTATAAAGCAGGGTTACTAGCGGGAAAGTTTTTTTGAAATATACACCACTGAGAATTCTTAAAACCCAAGAGCCACCATTGGGAATTTCCCAAAAATATCAATCAATTAACTTCCTATATTCAATCAATCAATCAATCACTTAATCAACTAAGATCCTCATTAAGTATTTCTCTAAAATAGACAGCATAAAAATTATCAAACAATACGCACAACATAAATATCTTAAAAGAACGCCAACTAAGATCAATTGCTTGATCACCTGCTTAAAAATACATAGACCATTAAAATAAAATTTTCCTAAACTAAAAGTTAATGGGTTTTTGGAAGATTTCCAAAATCAATGTTATTATCAAAAAATAAAAACTACCTTTACGCTGAAAGGGAAAATTGGAGCAATTGGATGATCATCATTAAGTATTTTTATAAATTGTCATCATAAACATCACTATGCAATATGTACAAAATAAATAACCTAAAAGAAATCCACCTAAAATCAAGGGCCAAAATCACTTGGCATATATGTCATATAGAGCATATAAAGCCAATTCAGGGATTATACACTTTTTCTTAATATATTTAACGAGATTAACTTGTGCAAGAAAGCATAACTAAATTAAATAAATTTACTTAATTGTAAAACCTACCTTTTACCAGTGGCGGATCCACTGTTGGAGAAGTGGGGTCACTCGACCCCACTTGATTGGTTAAAATTGCAACATTTCCCTTTAAAAAATTCGGTTTTTTGAAAATTGTCGAAAAATTGACTATTTGACCCCGATAAAATTTAATAATTACATACTGACACCACTAAACAATTTTCCTAGATCCCCACTGCCTTTTACATTATATTTATGAGAATAATATTAAACATAATTCTTTTTAAATAATTTTCTAATAAAAAATCGAGCCAATTGAAATGAATTCAATTATTGTATCCGACGGAACAGAGAATGAGTGTTTTATTTTGTATGACAAGCTAGCTCGTGATTTGGTTAACAGAATTCCTGAACAATTTTTGAATCTGCAAGAAGATGTATTATTGTAATTTACCGACGTTGAATTGAAGATAATTTGTAAAACCGGTTGACGTTAATTAACCCTTATTCAACCTTATCTTATGCATTGTGAAAAGTTATATATAATGAACCAAAATTATTTTTTGTGTCTATTTATATTCTTAACTTGATTAATTTTCTTATTAAATCAATTTATATTATTCATCTCCAAATTAGGTTGTAGTCTTACAGTTTCTTAAATAATAACTCAAAATCTATTTCCAAAAAACCTTTCCCGTGCAAAAATGTAAACGGTCTTTACCATTTATAAACGATCTTCCCGTCAATTAATAATAATCTATCTACTTACATAATATTTAAGTTTGTTTTTATCCACTTAAGTTCAAATTTTAAATTCAAGCCTAAACCTATGCACTTACAACTTTCAATGATTATGTCATATGTTATACTTATCTTTACAATTTATAAACAATCTTTAGATTTTAATTTAAATGAAATTATAACGTCCATAATTAAACTAAATAAATCAAGATACTTGAGGAAAAAATTGAAATTGAAATTTTATATTCAAGCCTAAACTTAAGTTCTTACAATTTGCCATCTTTTAATCATATATTATACTTATGTCAACCATTTGTAAACGGTCTTTAAAGTTTAATTTAAATGAAATTATCAACTTTCTAAACGATAATTATCAATCAAACAAAACTTCCTATTTTATATAAATCACGTTCTTATACTTTAATTTAAAGGAAATTATATATTTTTATAGATGGTAATTATCAATCCATTAAATAACTAAAATTCCTATTTTAATATTCAAGCCCCCAATCTTTTTATAAGGTCAATTAACCATAATATATCCAGTTATATATACAGATTAATTAGCAACCATGTAGTCTACATAGATAGTTTATATAATACTACCTCGTTTTTTTAATAGGGACGTTTTTTCATTTAGAGTTGTT
This sequence comes from Patellifolia procumbens, assembly GCA_947645195.1. Taxonomy (NCBI): domain Eukaryota; kingdom Viridiplantae; phylum Streptophyta; class Magnoliopsida; order Caryophyllales; family Amaranthaceae; genus Patellifolia; species Patellifolia procumbens. The sequence goes on from CANSGD010000955.1 coordinate 4,250,557, forward strand.
TTTATTCTATTGAGACACTTCTACCTTTTACCATAAATGGTAGGTTGGTTCACTTAATTATTAAACATAATTTTTTAGAAATGATTTTCTAATAAAAAATAGAGCAATTGAAAAGAAATCGATTATTATAAATAAGGGTTTTAAGGTAACTATTTTATGCCCTATATTTGCATAATTTTCCAATAACCCCATTAATTCTAGGCATATTATTTTTAACAAGACGCTAATAAACCATCATTGGTAATAAAATCATTAAAAATCATATACTTTAAGACGAAAATCTTTTGTTACCTTAATGTTTAGTTATATACTAAAATCAAGTGAATACAAATCACTTTTCATATGAAAACAAAAAAAAATAGATTAATTTATCTGCTAAGATCTCATATAGCCTTATTATGATATTGATAATTTAAATTTGCAGGTTTCTTAACAATAGTATATATAAATTTAGAAGGTTATTAACATTATTATGAAAACTTTCTCAATTACAATCAATTTATAGATCTTGCCATTTTAATGTTAATTTCATAGCATTCACATTATAAGATTAGAACGTAAGTATTGCTTGAATATTTGTAGAATAGTATAAATGCTATAAAAACGGGCTAGATTATGGAACAAAATTATAAATCAGCATAAAAAGATACGATTTAGATTAATATATATCGTATCTTCAAAGTTTTTAACAATATTGAACCATGATGATAAGGTTTTAGTAAAAAAATGCAATTAAGATATACTCCCTCCGTTCCAAAATGTTATACCCATTTTCCGTTTTAGGCCGTTTCAAAAATATATACCCATATAGAATCTTTTCTATTAATATATGTTTTTTCTCCCCATTTTATCCTTCAATATCTAAATATTTACCTAGCTTTTACTCATTTGTACTTTAATGGTCCCCACATTTGAATCTCTCTCTCTTACTTTTCCTAATAAGGACAAAAAAAAGTACATGAAAATTATTAAAATAAACATAAAATTCTCCTATGATTCTATTTGCCTTGGTTTTCCCCTATATTCCAAATGGGTATAACATTTTGGAACGGAGGGAGTAGTTTTAACTATAAATAAGTTATGATTTTAATAAAAAAAATCACCATAAATAAAGATTCTCATAAATTATGTAGTATTAATATTTTGAATTTAAAAATCACCGTAAATATGATTCTAAAAAAATATTAATAAAGATTAAATAAGCAAATGGAAGAAATTTTACACCATAAGGGTTCGAATAATACGTGTATGGGAAAGGAATGACTATGTTACTCCTACTGAAGTGGGAAGTATTGATGACGAGTTAAAAAACGTACAATCAGTATATTACCTATTCTTTTGCCATAAAATGATATTGTCCATCTAATATGTACAATATTCTATTTGAGTATACTATCGTTTTGTTTAAATAAAATAATAGAAATCCCTTGCTTTAATAGGTGATATATATGTGACAAATATGAGATTTGTCGTGCGTTTGTTTATTGTTTGCGTAACGAGGGAGTTTTATAGCCAAGAAGTAAGAAATGATTTTATACCCCATTCAGTTGGCAATCAAATTTTTGCAGACGAGATGATCCCGAAATTAGTTGCCTTAGCGAAATACATGAAATTCAAAGGTATTAGTTAAATTTATGACTTTAACATTACAAAAAAAAAAGAAAATTAATTGGGAAAGTTATTTGTTTGACAACTATAATAGACATTATTTTTGATTTTGGGTGGTGGTATCAAACTTGCATAAGATGTCCTACCAAAGTTATTAAAGAGGGTGAAAACTTTTTTGTCCGAAAGATAGATACATTGTTAACAGAACCAATTTTAGTAATTATTTATTTGCATTACTTTTTTGAAATTTTCAATGTACAAAATACTCCTTATAACTTTCGATAATTTTTTTATCACAAAAGATCTAGGTTGAAGATTATTGTATCTGACGGAACAAAGAATGAATATTTTATTTTTTATGACAAGGTAGTTCGTGAGTTGGTTAACGAAACTCCCGAAGAGTTTTTGAATCTGCAAGAATAGGTATTATTATAATTTGCCGACACAGTATTGAAAATAATTTGAAAACTGAATAAATTTAATTAATCCTTATTCGACCTTATCTTATACTTACATTATGAAAAGGTTATATATAATAAACCAAAATTATTGTTTGTGTCTATTTATATTCTTAACTTGATTAATTTTATTATCAAATCAATTTACATTATTCATCTTCAACTTAGTTTGTAGTCTTACGATCTCTTAAATAATAACTCAAAATCTATCTACAAAAAAAATTTCCCGTGCATATTTGCACGGGTCTAAAAAGCTAGTGTTTCAAATAAATTACAATAAAGACTCGTCATTATCTCTATATTATAAGGGAAGAGGGGGACACTAAAATTAAGAAAAAAACATGAATCAAGAAAGTTATTAGGTGTAATTATGTTTCATTCCAAACTTAGCTATCATATTTATAACAAAAGATGGTTAAAACTTTAAACTAAAACATCTAAAAATCTACAAAGTAAAAATAATTTTAAAAAATATCAACTGTTATATTTTCTTGAGATCTATAAATAGATACCTACTTTGCTATATTTTTATATACTTTCGAATTTTTTTATTTTCAAATACATGAATAATTGATTGCTCAAGAGAGAAACATGATACCGTATTTTAGGATGAGTGAGAAAGTGTTAAAGAGATGGGGATGATGATGTTAATGACATCTTTCATTAATCTTTTGTAAGATTTTTGTTTTTTTAGGCATTTTGTTTTTAAAACGCTTTATTTAATCTACTCTCTAATATTTATTACTTTTTTTATGTATTTCAATTGTTTAACTATTTGAACTTTTTTTACGATTACAATTACACCCTCTAACAAAACAAAATGATTAAAACTTCACGATTATTTTTAAATTATGAAAAATATGTATACATTTCATTAGAGAATTACAATTTAGTTTCTCCACATCCTTAACACGAATCACGCATCGCGTGCATATTTGGCTAGTATTTAACTAATTAAAGGGGTGATATATCTTTTTTCACACTAGTTGCTTACATAAATTGACCCTGAGCATCATCTGGGCCAATATACTAGTTTATTATAAAAAAAATGTGTCAAGGAGGCTAAGCTTTGAGTTGGTCAAGAGGCAAATGAAAAACTAACAGGTAAGGAAAATAATGAGGCTGTAAATAAATGGCACTGCTCCGTTTGTCATGTATGAGCTGCATCAGAGAAAAACTTGGATGATCATTTAAAGGAAAATAGCATAAGGCTAAGGCAGAATTGCTCCACGAAGAAGGTGATAACAATTTTTCTATACATCCGGGTGCACCGTACGCCCTCTCATATTCACCATCTTATTCTCATGTGAGAAAACTGTGAGATGGTGCACCATATACCCGGGTAGAGATGGCCGCGGGCCGGGTTGTGCCGGTTCAGTGCTGGGTTATATACGGGCCGGTTCACAAAAACTTAGCCCTGACCCAGCCCTAAGACCACCCCGGGCCGGTTCAGGGCTGGGTCAGGGTTATGTTTTTCTGAACCTGAACCGATTCATCAGGTTCAGGAACGGTTCAGTGCCAGGGTCCGGGTCGATTCAGGGCTAGGTTTAGTGTCGGTTTAGGGCTGGTTTAGTGTCAGTTCAGGGTTATTTCATATTTTTAAATACGATTTTTTTTCATATTGGAAATGCACCTTAAGTAAAAATCATTTTTTTATTATTTAAAAAGGATAATTCTTATGATTAATAAACTATAATATACGATTATCATTTTAATCTATGGCATAAGGTTTTAGTGACGGTTTAAGGAAAAATTTAAGAATGGGCTAGTTCAAGGACCGGTTCAAGAGCGGGCTGGTTTACGGGCCGGGTCAGGGTCAGGGTCGGTTCAGGGCTAGGATCGGTTTAGGACCGGTTCTGAAATTTGAAAACATGAACCTGAACCGAACCAGTTCCTTTACCGGGCCGGGCCGGTTCAGGGTTGATTTTTTCCGGTTTAGGACCGGACCGGTTTTTCGCCGAATCGGTTTAGGGCTGGGTCAGGGCCAACCCGCCCAATGGCCACCTCTATACCCGGGTGTACGGTGAATGCTCTGGAATCCAAATCAACTGAAAAAGTTCCTGGAGATGTGATGCTGGTGAAGGAAAAGAGCTTGGACAGAAAAGGTGTCAAGAGTGAGCAAGAAAAAATAAATACAAGGAGCCAAGTGTAAGCCTAAGTAAGCAAGCAAGAAATAGTCAACACACCAAACAAACATAATGCAGACTGATTCCAGGAGTAAGATAAGCAATATCGATTATCGACGGGAATAAGCTAAAAATTAGTTACAGGGAACTAAAGTTCTTGAACTGCAAACTGTCAATGAAGGAACTTATGATGAAGCAACAATTGTTAATCACAGAAAAGTAGCAAGTACATGACATGCTTCCAAGAAAATGGTTTTCCACCAAAACAAACGGAGCCTTATACTCGTATACTCGTATCAAACAAGCAGAGGAAAGCAGCGGAAGGTGGAAAGGTTTCCCTACATGCAACACTCAATGATGATAATGACAAATTGACAACTAAACTTGATCTTGGTGAAGAGACGGGTGAGGGATTAGTTCAAGCTAACAGTCTGACAGTGATATAAGGTCCTATATTTACCTCGTATAAGTAAGGTTGTTGTATATCTTTTCTCAGAACATTGTATATAACTCCTTTCAATAAAAGAACCAAAAAATTCACCTTATGGACAGTAAAATATGTACTTCTTTTCCACAGCAATTGACATATAACTACATGTCAGTATGAAAGAAACGGCAGAAATGCATTTTGATAGACAATAAGTTGGCTAAGTTTCAGCAATAACTGGTTCAAAGATTCAGGTATAGCTTCATATTCGTCATTCTAATGATAATTTATCTGTAACTTCATATAAGGAGGTGAAATTTTCAGCACGGCTTTGCTTGCAAGTTGGTGCAATGATCATAGATATTAGTCGGCTACTATGAAGCTTTACAAAATTATTTTGCTTAATGGATTATAAAATTTTGACGGGAAATTACCACCAAGCCAACAATCAGAAAGAATGGACGTTGTTCGACCATTATTAATGCGACTAGCAAGGCCATTCTTATAAGCATTGCTAACAGTGACAAGATTTCGAAAACACCAAGAAGAGGGGGTTGCAAAGTGGCCAGTGTGACGAAGAGGTGTCTCACGATATTTTGCCAGCAAAACACGGCTAACTAGATGAGGATGATGATGAAGGCGCCATGCAGTGCGAAAAAGCGTAGCCTTATTGAGAACATGGTACCCCAAAAAAGTGATGCCCAAGATGTGCAGTCGAATTTCAAATGTAAAGACTTGTGTCTGCATGGCAACCTTTTGCAATATCCCCACACGATCATGCTCGATGAATGTAATATCAGGAATCGGGGCCAACAAGGTTACAACTACCTTTGGGGTTTTCCATTCTTTCTTCTGTTTTATCAGCATACAGTTATTTGCTGACTCTTACAACAAAAAAGGGAAATTCAGATACCATACAAACAGTTGATTTACCATGAATGACATTTTACAAGCCCCTTGCACAAAATGCACAAAATGCACAAAATGAAATATTCATCAGAAACCATAAGTTGATACATCTATATATGAGTTGCTTAAGACCATTCTACACGCCAAACTCAAGCACCGAATTTACAGCAACGGTCTACCAGGAAGAAAAAACGCACATTAAATGAAAGATTAAGAGATAAATTACTGTTAAATTGATTTGAATGCCAATATCCGAACATGTTAACCAACAGTAGTCAATCTAGTCATCACAGCTTGGAAAGTACAGAAGAAACATGAATAGAATCACACACGGTGAAGGCTCTAAAAAATTTGGCAACTGTATTTCAATTTCCTTCATATAAGATCCATTACATATGTTGCCAAGGCATCGGCGTTTCCATGGAAGCCCATATATTGCTCTACATGTATTCTCAAGAAACAAACTAGCAATAAAAGAAAAGAATGATTTACTAATACAAGGTCAAATATAGTCTTCTGCACATATTGTAATTTGTAGTAACTTCTCAGAAGAAGTATGAAGCTCAAACCTTCAAAGCCAACTGGTCTTGCCAAGAAATTTTCCTTTTCTCAGCTCTTTTGCCATTAGCAAACAAATCCTTAGGCTTCTTTCCTACTTTCGCTGCGGCAAAACTCGCATCCTCTTTGTGTCCGTTACCCTGCAGTACATTAGAAAGAGTAGATCAGTAACCATGTACAAAACTCATGTGCTTCTTAACGAGGTTCTGCAAAGGCATTTTTCTGAAATCTATCACAGTGAAACTAAAATCACCAAAGTAACCAAGGAATTTACCGAATTCCAAATTGAACCTAATGCTAGCCGTGAATTTTGGAATGCGGGTTCACTAGTACTAGCGTATCTTCCACTTGGTCCTACTTCGTATTTAGCCTGTGTATTTTTTTGTGTCTGAACAAATCCTTGCTGTTGTTCCAAATCTTGTGATCGTGTCTTCATCAGGAGATTGCGCCTCCGCTTCAGAAATCTGAAATCAAGTGCAAGATGATAGTGAGATATTGTATAATCTTTCATCATCACAGGTATAATTCTGCAAAATCATTTACGGAGTACTATTAGCACGATTCAGCTCTACTATGATATCCGAACAATCGTATATTTCGCAAATGTATGACATTTCTTGCAGAAAAGGGCGAATTATCAACCAAGTACTTGTTGTACAGCAATATTACCTGATTTCATCCAAAAGGGTCTCTTTCTTTTCGTTTGCTTCCTTAAGCTTCCTCTTCTTTGATACACAATCCTAATGCAAAATGACAGATTTAACTAATTAGGTCACCAACAAAAAGCACAGTAGTACAATTTCCTCAAATTACACAGAAGAATCCCCCAAATTTCACCCCACCATTAATCCCTTCTATTCCACAACTTCAAAAAAAAATATCATGTAATCCATTAAATTAACCATCAAACAGACATACACATCCAAATTTACTATTAAAAAAAAGTGATATATAACTATAATCAACAATCGAAAAATCAATACATAAGCTTTCAGCTTAAGCATAATTTAACAAATCCTCCATAATAAAATCATATCAAGCCCAATAAAACACCCAACTTTGATCAACACATACTTCCACAAGTACATAAATTAGGCACATCAAATCAAATCAAATCTAATCAATTCCACTGTGATTAATTTGTTGAACTTTAATAAGTCTAAATTTTCCATACTTCAAAACTAAAATTCAACACACCAAACTAAATAGATCACAATTGCCAGATAAATCATAAAACTAATTGAAAAATCAAAGAGAAACATCAACAAATACAAAAAAGAACAAACCTTTTGCAAGACCAAGTAATCTTGCAACAAAGACTGATGCTTTTCCCTAATTCTAGTCACCTCATCAACAGAAGAACTTGATCGCCTAGAATCCATGAAAACCCTTTTGACCCTTTTGCCCAAATCAAACACCCATCAACCCAAATCAACCAAATTCCCCAAAAATCCAATGAATTCAACAAAAACCCTAGAAATTAAAAAGGGGGCAAAAGGAGGGGGAAACAGAAAATGGGTATTTGCAAGAAACCCTAATAAGATGCAGAAAAGAAGAAAGAGGAAACAAAGATAAGGTTTTTTTTTGGTATAGAAGATTACAATTGATGATAAATGATATAAGAAGAATAAAAAGAGAGAGAGAGAGAGAGAGAGAAAGAAGCGTGAAAAGGGATAATGAAAGAAAGGGTGAAGAAGTTTCACACTTTCTCATTGAATGGAAGAGGAGAAGTTGAGAATGGGTGAAAACCCCAAAAAGGGCCCCCAGAAATTAGAGGAATTTGGTGACTTGTGATGAAGATGGAACTCATATTTTTTTTCAGACAATTTTTACATAAAAAAATAAATAAAAACTATTGAATTCAAGGGTATTTGTGGGATGATGTGTTTTTCTTTCTTTTGTTGTTGGTTTGACAGAGAGAAGAAAAGAAAGAGCTTTCTTTGTTTGCCATGTTTTTTCCACCAAAGTCTTCCATAAATGAATGAAAAAATCCCTTTTTTCCTTTTTTTTTTTTTGTTTGTTTGTTTGTTTTCATCCTCAAAATAATCAAGAAAGAAGAGGGTAGCATTAGTATAGAATCATGAAATATGGGGGTTGATGATGTCTAAATGCCATGTGAATGTATGTATGATAGACAAAAAAAGGAAGAAGATAATCTTTATTCAAGAAAGAGAAGAGGATAATGTCATGAATGAGTCATATAGTATATGATAATGATATATATGTATGTAAGTATGTAAAAAGGGTATGTATAAATGGTGGACAAATAAGAGAAGGAAGATAAAAATGGGTTAATGGCTATTGCATATGACTTTCTTATCAACCTGATTCCTGGTTTGAGGGGGGCCATAAAAATAAAGGGGCAAGCTTTGAACATTAGACTTGTTGTGTATTGTTTTGTGTTTGTTTTTCTTGGAATGTGATTCAGATTTGGTATGGTGGGTTATTATATCAAGGACAAACCACAACATGGGGTGATTTTACCAAACTACCCTTTGCAATACTTTTCAGCTAAGGGAAATGGTGCATCTTGCTGTCCATGTTTAGATATTTCCATGGATTTTGAGCTTAGTCTATGGGCTATGGCAAAATCAATTAAATTTAATATATTTAAATTTTACTAAAATAAATAAAAAATTATTTATTTTATTTTCCAAATTATACTCCTTTCGTTCTAAAATATACCTTTCGTCCCATATTAGATGATACAGTTAGACTTAAGTGGCACAGAGTTTTATGGGTGCTATTTGATTAACTTATTTTATTGAGAGTAGTTGTTTATTGGTATCTATTTTAGTATATAAAGTACTTGTTGCTGGGGCATATCATTTGGAGGGATGGGGTTATTAAATTAATGATATATGAGATCCATTAATATTAAAAAATAACATTTCTTTTGTACTCCTATGCCATTTATAGAAGTGTAGCAACTAATGTGGGACAAACGAATAAAGAAAGTGTATCATCTAATATGGGACGGAGGGTATACTATAAGTTTTTTTTTGCACAGTCTTCAAGACACACATTTGACCATCTATACTTTCAATTTCGTATTAGTAAAAAAAATTTTAAAAAAATTGATATTATGAAAGTACATATTAAGTCGATTTTTACCAAGATCTCACATGGGTATGTTTTCTTGTATACATTAATACGTATATTTGGTCAAAAAAAATTAAAGTTTGACTCCAAAAAAAGAAAAGAGACTTATATTTAGTGACGGAGGGAGTAGTAAGCAAGTACAAATTTATATAATGTATTTTGTTCAGAATAATGTATGACTTGGTCCAAATTCGATTATGATATGACAATTGACAACAACTTTCAACCGTCGATTAAGAATCCTATTTTTGTCACTTTGATTCTTGCTAGGGTTTATTGCTTCTAATAATGCAACTTTTTGACGATTTGCAAATAATAAAACAAGCTTTTGATTACTGTAAAATAAATCATTTTTATACCCCCATTAACTTTAAGTAAGTCGTGATTATCAATGACCTGATTAACTGGTAATTTTTTAATTAAAATTTTAACTCTAATTAATAATTAAATAAACTTAAAAAATCTAAACTAAACCAACCCACTTCCATTAGGGATGGCAATTCAGTCCAACTTCGACCCGAGTCCGATTCGTTCCGAAGGAAAAAGTCCGATCCGAATCTGAATACATAAAAGTTCGAATGAAATCCGATAGGAGTTGGACCTTAGGTAAGATCCGATCCGAATCCGACTAGAGTCCGATTATTACTTGTTACCTCATCAACTAATAGATTGAAAGTACATTTTAATAGAAATAATAGATTTACATTATAAGAAATTAAGTAAAACAATAAAAAAAATATATTAAAGATGTGTTTTGGTTATTTAATATGGTAATTTAATCTGAATCTGATCTGAGTCCGAAACAATCCGAAGGAAAAAGTCCGAGTCCGAATCCGAGAATATATAGCCCAAATCCTAATAGGAGTGTAAAAATAAATGGAGCGGACTTGGAGTTTGGTAAGTCCGACCCGAGTTCGATCCATTGTCATTCCTAACCCCCATCCACGGTTAGTTAGCTACCAACCTCCACACCTCCACCCACTGCCACCGACCAACCCACCACCCACTGCCACCGACCAACCCACCACCCACCCACTGCAACCACCCCTCCCCTCATACTAAACCACCTTCCCACTATCCCCCCGGCCACTGCCACCCACTAACCCGCCTTCACCCACCACGAAACACCCCCTCTCCCACCACGAAACCCCCTTCACCCAGCCACTAAACCACCTTCACTACCACGAAATCCCCTTCCCTAGCCATGAAACCTCCTTCGCCCATCACTCGCACACTTTCTAACTCCTCGCCAGCCGATGATGGTTGTTGTGCTGATTAATGGGGGAGGAGATAGGAGGAAGCGACGCATACGGTTCATGGTCGGGGAATCGTAGAAGGCGGTAGTCGTTGAGGGAGGGTGTGGTGGTTTTATAAGAGTGAGGAGGTGAGATGGCTGTCAGCGGTTCGTGGTCGGGGAATCGGAGGGGGAGGGTGGGTGGGGATTATGGGGACGGTAAGTGGACGGGGTTTATATTTTTTGTATTTGTTTTAATTTTTTATTTTATTTTTTTATATATAACTTTGTTTATCAGAACCAATTATTAGCCGACACGTGTCCCATTTAACCTATTTAAAATCAATGGGTATAAAGGTTGCTATATTCAGAAATAAACAAAGGTTGCTTTATTATTTGCGAATCGTCAAAAGGTTGCATTATTAGAAGCAATTTTTCTTTATTGCTAAACCAAACTTATTTTTATCAAACTCAAGTGTTTTTTAAAATTCACTTTATTTGAATTGAACTAATTTTTACTAAACTAAACTTATTTTGTTGAACTTGTCTTTGGTGAACTTATTTTCACTAAAATCTTAATATATTAAAGATTGAAAATGAAATTGCTCAACTCAATTAAACTAAACTCAACTTAAGTTTGCTAAATGGGTCTTATGTCCTTTTGTATTGAACATGTTTTCTCAAATAGAACTTAATTTTTCAAAAACTAGATTTTTTTTTCTAAACCGAAGCTTATTCAAATAAGGTGTGGAGGAAGTATTTTAATAACTTGGTCCAAATAAGTATATGCTCTTCACATATGCAATGTTTCATGCTGGCTTTGAGTATTTTAGACGGAATTGAGAAGGTGTGTCGGAGTTTTTTTGGGGACAGCGAGGAGATGGGAAAAAAAATGGCGTGGGTAACCTGTCCCAGGAGGGAGGGAGGATTGGGCATGAGGAATATGAGGATTTTCAATAAGGCTTTGTTAGCAAAACAAGTTTGGAGAATTTTGTCAAACACGAACTCTCTAATGACTAAAATTCTAAGGAATAAGTATTTTCCAAACTCATCTTTCTTTGAAGCAAAAGCGAGTCCTGTTGCAAGTTATATGTGGAGATCAATTCTTTTAGCCAGAACTTTGCTTTAAAAGGAGCTTTTAGAGTGATTGGAGATGGAAGAGCATAGAATTTTTGGGATGATCCATGGATTCCGGAGTTGCCAAATTTCAGACCTATAACCCCTTGTGTGGAGCGTGCTAACCCACCGTTGCGTGTATGTGATGCTTTGAAGGATGGCAATTGGGATATGGCGTTAATTTTACTAGTAAACTGTCATGTTGGGAAGCTGCTGCTGCTAACCGTATTCCTGTTGCAATGTACGCGAAAGAAGACATGTGGGCTTGGAGATTCACTAAGAATGGGAAGCTCTATGTCATAAGTGCTTATTTCGAAGAGCTAAAAAATGAAAGAGCAATGAAAGCTTTTGCCTCTGTGCAGAATGCGAGTGGAGTGTGGGCTCGCCTATGGAATTCAAACATCCCACAAAAAATCAAGCATTTCGGCTGGAGGGCTCTGAATGAGGGTGTTTAAGTTCTTGCAAATATTTAAAAAAGAGGAATGAACACTGATGTGTGGTGTCCTATGTGCGGAGAAGCGAGTGAAACACAAACTCATGCGCTTTTCAAGTGTAAGGATGCTAGTGCAATATGGAGATTCTCCAGATTGAGACTCGAGGTGAGTAAGATTAGGGAGAGTTCTGTCTTTGATGTTGTTTGTAGAATGGAGAAGATAAAAAAACAAGAAGAATGGTGGATGATTTTCTGGAATTTGCTGTGGGGAATTTGGCTTAAAAGAAATGAATGGTGTTTTAATGGAAAAAGAAAATCCATCCATGAAGTTATTGAAAAAGCTTAGAGTGTGGTGGAAGAGTTTGACAAAGCAAATGAGGTGGAAATGGTGAATTTGTCTCCACATGTACTGAGTGTGAAATGGTGGAAGAAACCCGGCAGTGGCATGTACAAGATTAATTCATATGCAGCAGTTTTCCATGACTCCATTATTGGTATTGGCGGTGTGGTGAGGGATTGTGAAGGTGACGTTATGGCAGCTACGTGTGTGAAGATTAAGGGCACATATGGGGTTGACGTTGCAGAGGCATTGGCAACTAGACATTGCCTAATCATTGCTGCTGAAGCTAGACTGAGAAATGTGATTTTGGAGATGGATTGCTTGAAGTTGTATCACCATTTGAAGAAGGGAAACAAGGAGATTTCTAGCTTTGGGGATATAGTGGTTGACATTTTACATATTGCAAAGTCTTGTTACTTTATTGAATATTCACATGTCTGCAGAAATGGTAACAAGGTTGCACACACACTTGCCCACTTTAGCTTGTCTGTGGAGGGAATGAGAGTTTGGCTGGAAGAGGTTCCAATTGTAGCTATGGAGTTTGTAAACTATGACTTCTTATCAATGAATAACTAATTAAGCTTTCACGTCAAAAAAAAGTATATGCTCTTCATCTTATCTTGAAAACAACAAAAAAATTCACTATTATTACAAACTTTGTTATACACCTAGGTGTATCATGAGAATGGTACGCCTTATGTTACCTTTTTGCTTTATGCTCATTTAGAGACGTCCAAATGAGCAAAAATTAGAAGTCCAAATGAGCTATGAGCAAAAATAGGTTGGATGTACCATGCTTATGGTACATTTGGGTGCATAATCTCATTGTAAGGTTGTCACTGTGTGGATACTCACTTTAGGCGCTTGCAAATTGTGCAATTGAGAGTATAATGTGCGGAAAATAAGAGATTGAAATAACGAGAATGATCAATAAAAAACGCACAGGAAATAACAAGAAAACCCAAGATCCGTGTGAAAAACATTCACTGTTCAATTTGAATATTGAATGTTAAATTTCAATTGAGGTTCATTTGAATGCTTTGAAAGTTTTGAATGTTCATTCTGAATATACTAGCGTAAAATGCACGTGATGTGTGCGAGATTATATTAAGATTTAATTCCTAAAATCATTAATTGTCAAAATAGGAAAATAATTACCATGTTTTTTCATTTTTTTTCCTTTACGTTGTCCACCCCTCGTCTTCTCTTATATAATAGAGATTTGAGTAATACATTTTGTTGGAGAACGTTCATTGAAACCACTAAAGATGCTCTTTTCATTTGGATTGATGTTCATTATTCATCTGATGCATATTAGAGTACTATATTTTTGGAAATATTAATGTTTTTTTGGTTTGGATTGATATTCATTATACATTTGATATTAGAACAATACTAATTTTCACTCTAACATTATTGATGATCATATTCTTATGGTACCATACATTATTTAAACTGTCTCTAGATGTCCATTTTATCATTGGTGTTCAATGACTACAATGAATTATATAAAGGTTCGATGGTAAAACACTATTATGATGTTGGATGGATTGCAAGCAGGAATGACGACCCATTAATTTCTGCCAGACCCAGACCCATTGGGTCTAGAATTTTTAGACCTAGATCCACATCCTTTGGGTTTGATGGATCTAGGGTCCTTAATGGGTCATTTTGAATTTCAAGTTTAATTGTATTTTTTAATCTAATAAATTTATTTCGCTTATTTTATAGGTTCGCGGGACCATAGTTAATGTTTGTATCGAAACAATTAACAAAATATAACTCATAAAATCTTAAATATGTTCCATCTTACATCATTACACGTCTTAAATGGAGTCACAAGTACTCATAAAGTTCATAATTCACAAGTTAATTTTTTTTGATTTTTTTTAATGTAAATGGGACTGTGGATAGGGTCTGGACCAAGTCTGGGTCTGATATATTTGGACCATCACCCAGACCCGCCTGATACCTCTGGTCCAGACCTTTTTTTTAAATATAGAAATTACATTTGATTTTACAATGTACATATGATATTCGCAATTGGACAATTTAAATATCGTGAATGAACATATAGGGTAATACACTATTAAAGAAAGAAGGTTAAGGTTGTAGGGACAAATAGTCTTTGAACTTGAATTGAGGTTCATTTGGATGCTTCTAATGTTTATTCCATGTATCGCCTTCATTTATATCACACATTTTGTTCGATATTGCAATCTGAAACATGAACAAGTAGCTCTTCATATCTCGAGTGTAAAATGTATTCCATCCGTCTCTTTTTATTTATTGACTTTCCATTTTTATCCGTCTATTTTTATTGATAATACTTTTTCATCTTTTTCTAAATCGGAAAATATATTATCACTTTTGATGCTACAAGTACCTTCTAATTTAGGGATGTCAGTGGGCGGGTTTTGTGGAGACCCACCCTGCACCCGCCCTAGTTAGGTGGGGATGGGGGAAGGTTTCGCGGGGATGGGACGGAGATGGGGATGAAAACCATACCCGCCATGGGTGATGGGGTGGGGGTGAATGTTCATTCATACCCGCCCCATCCCTGCCCGCCCCGTCCCATCTGAGCCTCGCCATAGGCATTGAGATTGATTTGGGTGGCATGATGACACTATGACAGAAGTTTATGCCAGATGGAAGCAAGTAATTTTTTTTTATTTTTACAGTTTTTTTTAATATAAGTTGCTATTTTTTTGGGCCCTAAAATGGCCCCATTGGTACCGTAGGTGTGACTGCGTGACACACTGAACAATTACTAGCTTGCTGCAGGGACTGGGCGGGGATGGAGAGGGGATAGGGCGGGTGCGAGGATTCGCGTGGGGATAAATTTTATCTTGTCCCTGTTGAGACAGGGATAGGGACAAGATTCTCCATCGCCATGGATGATGAGGCGGGGATGAGAATGAATCTTTTAAGCGGGAATGGAAATAGGAATGCCAATATCTGCCCCGCCCCGTCCCGCTGCATTGACATCCCTATTCTAATTCTTCTTTGAGCTACTTTACTCACCACAATTACTCTAAAATAAGTGAACTCTTTGAGTATTCAACTATTCACCACCACATCTCCATTGTAGTTTCCGACTGTCTTTCACACGTCAACGCCGCTGAATTGACGGCGGCGATGCGGAGGTTGTTATGGTGATCAATTGATCATATACTAGGGTACAACTTTTTCCAACAATCGTAACATTATATAGGTCTAAAATTTCTCCAATGGAGGAAGTTACCTTGTCCGAAGTTCTCTTTGAGACTCAATCTCACGCTTCCGGTCCCTGTATCCCTAATTATCCGCCTCGGCAGGTCTGCGATTATCACGTTTTAATAACTTTTTGTTTTTGGGGCCAAATGCTGTAGCAACGGTTTTGATTTGGTAAAATTGATCAATTTTTGCGGATGTTTTTTTGTAGGTAAACGATACTGCCCGTTCAGGAGTTTTATCATTGTTACCAACTCGAGGTATGTTATGCAGCTCTTTTTGTTTCGTATTGCATTATTATGATGTGTGTTGATCAAGGCAAGCTCATGATACCGTAATTATATGAAGTAGTTATTATAACTAATCTCGTTTTGAAGTATCAATTGGACTGTGAAGACAAGATTTATTGGAGTTTTGTAACTTGGAAGCGCCTTGAATTGGTTATGGTGTATTGAGTGTAGTTTTGTCCAATTGAAACGAGCTCGGAATTGATGAATTGGAATTAGCAACATTATTTGCAAATATCTCTTTGATCATTTTGTTAGATACCCTAATTCAAGCGATTGTCATAGTTGCTACTCAATGTTGGAAAGGAGCTAGTTGTATGAGCTTTGTCAATTTGTTGTCTATGATTACTTTTCATCGCTTTGATGGGGATCGCTACTAGATAGCTTCTTCATGTTTGATTTTTTTTTTTTGAGGTGAGGGTTTGGGAGTGGGGATGTCATCTGTTTGGCGAGTGGGGTGAAGTCATTTTTATTTGCGTATGTGTCTGTGTTTTAGTTTAGGATGTGTTACTGCAGTGATTTTCATGTTAGTAGTTGTTCAATGAGATTTGTTATACCGTATACTCTCCGTTTCTTAAAGGTTTGACCCAGCTTAAAGAGAAATGGACTGCGTACAGACAACCCGAAAAATTGAAGAGGTTTGTGTCAATGTTTGTGTCTCCAAAAGCTGAACGGGTAGCAATTGCTGTTGGAAATCATATAACCATTCTACGGAAGGATGAGGACTATCAGCAACCATATGGGACTTATACTAGTAAGTTTTACTATCTAAAAGTAGTTGATAAATTGGTGCTAGAATCTGTGGTGTCTAAATGTATCTGATCTAGCGTTTTGTTTACTAGTAGTTGTAAGTCTTTATAGCTCTTTGTTGAAATATGTTCTAAATTACATAACAACGTTAGTATCAACATTATTCCAATGCTTTTTAAGAAGCTTCTGCTTTGGGACCTTACTCCTGTTGTAATCATGGGGGTGTTTTCAATTTACCCATTATTCGGTATACGCCGTCCTTACGTCACTTCAAAATAAATAACAAATGCTGTGCCAGTGAACCGTTTCGATTTTAATTTAGTACAATATCAAAGCCAAAGGAAAGTAATCACTTATCTTTATTTTGTTCTTAATGAGCTATTTTTCTTGTACTATGGTGCTCGAGCTCATGTACATATGTCACAACTCACACCTGGTTATAGATCCAAAAGTGTAATAATCAAAATTTTTAACTTGAAGATATATGACAAAGGGCAAAAGGTATGTTACGGACAAGAGGACAAGGTTAGTTTCCGCTTTCACTTATATATGTCTAAATAGAAAGGGACAGTGATAATTATATCATGTTTGGCCAAAATGGAAGCATTGTAGTGTCCATATATAGTTTACGAAAGTTCTCTGCGTGCCGCTTTTGTAATAGAATGAAATATCACCCTTATTAAAGGTTTTTTTAATTCTCTGATGCTGGTGTGATCATGGAAAGTAGCGTACTGCGGAAGGGTACTCTATCGCGGTGTCGCAATAAAGTCACAACTGGCGCGGAGTGAAGTAATATTTTTTATGAGTCTAATACAGCCCAATGTAGTCACTAGTCCGTAATGACATTGATATCGGTCGTAACGGCTCAACCTTGATATAGGCCACAACAGCCTTGTCACAATCACATATTCCGATATGTAATGGACACGGGCAGTTTTGGTTACAAATTGGCCATTGGCGATTTTGCTTTGATTTAAAACCATGCTCCTACGATATGTTTTTCTTGAGAAGTGGATATTAAATAAAATAAATGAATAACGTTTGACTTTTTATGCCTACCACAAAAGTAAACTTAAGGGAATTAAGGGAATGGCAAATATCATGTTGTATTAGGCAATTAGCAAGCAAGTGTAGAAGTGTTAAATAAATTGACATTTTATGTTAGGTCAGAATGACATAAGGATACAAGTACAATTTGTATTATATAGTTGTGTAAGGTAGAAAGAGTTAATATCCGTAAATGGTTCTTTTAGATTTTATAGCAATTCTTCAATATGCTCGTTTTGTTAGTGTATGGGATAAGAGTAGACTCACCTGGATATACTCATCTTATCTACTAGTTACTTGTCACCAACCACCATCAACTAGTAGATTTGGTAGCCAAATTTACTAATCTTCACTTTTTTTAGTCGTAGCATTAGGCTTTATTCAAGTAGTTAGAATACGGGTGGAAGCCTATGTTACTATTACAATTATGTATCTTACTATATTTGAAAGAGTGTAATAGGATGAAAACCAAGGATCAAAAGCGTCTCTTGGAGATATTGATGGCCTTATTACCCTATTTTTTTTACCAAGAAAGAGAATTTGAAATTTGTGATGTTTGTTCAGGGGATAGTATTGATGCATTTACTCTTGGAGTATGGTCAGAACCTCATGATATGCTTGGAATTGTTGATGACATGGACACATTCTACTTCATCAAATCAAACGGTGAAGAACTAATCAGAATCGAGCGAAGACATCTTAAGGTGAAATTGCCAGTTGTTGGCCTTTTTGTTCCCGATGCTACAGAGACAAGGGGATCTCTCATGTAAGTTTTCGTTGAGGTTATGGTGTGACCAGTTTATAAAATGTGTGTCTCCTGTCATGGAGGCGTGTCAATTCCATTTCCTTGGGTCCGTGGTGTAAAAAGGTCAAATTTTTGTCTCTGATGGTCACTATATCGTATATGTGGCTTAATCACGTGAGTATTGCAGGTGTAACTTCAAGTTTCTTACTTCAGATGGAACTCTTCATCATATTGAGATCAGTCAAGATCTTAGTGCATGTCTCTCCTCAATACAGCTATGGAGTGATATAAAGAGGCAATTTCCATTGAATTTCTTCTGTTTAGACTATAGTCAAGAACATTCATTGCTTGTTCTGGTTGGGGGCCATCCCAATATCCCTTGGACTACAAACTGCAATACCGGTACATTAGTTTGTACCCTTTACCATGTCCTATTTGTACTTGTGTATTAAAGAATTTTGTATAGTAGATGAGCAATTTTAGGATTGGTGCAAGAGGTTTTATTTGGGGTAGTTTCTAATTTTTTACAATCTTCAATTGCTATTTATCTCCGCCTGCAGGATCTTGTACACTATCTGTATGGAGCTTGAGTCAAAATTCAGATTTGCTTCAAGTCAGCTCTTTGCAGTTCAGAGGCATTTATAGGAAACCAGAAGACTTTAGAGGTCTTGTTGTATCTCCGAAGGTGTTGTTCTCACCTCATGGAAAACTAGTTGCTACCCTAGATATGAAAGCACACTTGAACATATTCAAGCTCAATGTTGAGTGCTCATCTCTTTCTCCTTTGCCTTGTGGAGAGACAAATATGGATCTTCTTGAAGATGTTGCTGATTTCTCTTGGTGGTCTGATCATATATGTACTATTATTAAGAAGGGAGGTGCTACCACCATGTTTGATGTCATGAGCGGTAATAAGTTGCTAAGTGATGATCCTATGTATTATATGGCAGTTTTGGAGAGACCTAAGTATTTCTCGGGCAAACTCTTTATTCTGGATATTTCATTGCCTATAGAGAGAAGAAGTTCTGTTGATCATTTGGAATTAAGTTATATTCATGGTCCCGAGCAGCATACCAGAGGGATTGTTAATCCAAATGAGATATCAAGCCACTCATGGAGGTTGTTGTCATTTTCAGAGAGATCAGTTCTTGAAATGTATGATGTTCTTGTCAAGAGTCATAGTTATGAGTCTGCTTTAGACTTTGCTGATCGTTACAAATTGGACAAGGATCAAATATTCAAGTCTCAGTGGCTGTATTCTGGACAAGGGAGCGATGAGGTTCATATGTTTCTAGCTAAGGTGAAGGATGAAGCCTTTGTGCTTGGTGAATGTATTGGGAGAGTTGGCCGTACTGAAGAAGCTTTAAGGGCTTTACTTGCATATGGCCTTAGCCTGACTAATGGCTACAAGTTTTCTGATTCTGCATATGAAATATGTGAGGATGTATGGGATTTTCGTCTGACTAGACTTCAATTATTGCAATTCAGGGATAGGCTGGAGACATTTCTTGGAATAAACATGGGCAGGTACTATTCTTTAGAATTGGTACCCAAAAGAATATTGACAATTCACTCTTTTCTTCGAACTTAATTTTGCAAATTGCAATTTTCAATGGCATATGTGAAATATATATTGAGAGGGAGAAAAGGTCTGCTTAGCAGATCTTTAACAGTGTGTTTACAGAAGGTTTCGGAGGGAAGGGGAGGCATGGGAGAGGTCCACAGCTTAACCCATGTATTATCCAATCAATGGAAATTGAACCCCTTCCTCTTCTTCCCCTCCCATTACTCCAAATAATTCTATCCTAGCAGGCTATCACCTGCCTCTTGCAAAATTTTTTTCATAAGTCTTCTGTGTTACATATGGAACCTTCTCTTGCCACATCAGCCTTCTTTTTTAAAATGATAGGGCAATCTTGACTTTCTTAACAATCTTCGATCGAGAAATTTATTACTGTTTGTGTATGTGAAAGTTTTGGAATTGATGTTTAACTAATAGTGGCCGACTTTGCTCAAAGAGTTGACCGCAACCTATGAGTTTGTAGTGAAGGTGGTACTAGTTCCATGGTCTTAAAACAAGGCCGTACAGTGTCACATCGGCCGCGTTGTAACGGTTTTCAAATCAACCCAACTGATACTACCCACACCGTAAAGGTGTAAAAAACCTGCGTTTATGCCGATTCAAGCGATATCTAGTCTTGGACGATATGTGGTGGTATGGCAACCACATCATCTCCGTTACCGTGACCGTCACTGTAATCTCGAGCGAAGCTGCGCTTTCGAACCATGACTAGTTCTGAAATGTTTATACAACATACAGTATATTCTATGGGTGAATTTGCAGTACTGGAAACTTCATAGAGGTAAATGGTTGATATTACCGTCTATACTCACATCACTGCAATTTTTTGCCTCTCTGTACATCATTGTTCATTTGTATCCTCCATTCCTCCTTTCTAGGTATGTATGCAGGAAAATTTTCCATGTCCAATTGTCTATATTTCCTGCTATTTTAGTTAATGGTAATGCTATCATCAAGTTTGGTTGCACGTCAAAGAGAGATTTGATGCCATTTATATAGGTATATCTTTGCCCAAAGGTGCCACTGACTCATTGCTTAATGACGTAGTCTTGTTCAGGTTTTCTGTGCAGGAATACTACAAATTCCGCATAATGCCTATCAATGAAGCTGCTGTGAAGCTTGCTGAGAACGGAAAAATTGGAGCCTTGAACCTTTTATTCAAGCGACATCCTTTCTCCTTGTCTCCATTCATTCTGAAAATACTGGCTGCCATACCTGAAACGATCCAAGTCCAAACATACAGTCAACTCCTTCCTGGAAGGTCTCCTCCTTCAAGTACTGCTCTTCGTGAGAGAGATTGGGTTGAGTGTGAAGAGATGCTCAATTATATCAGAAATATGCCTGAAAATGATGGAAGATCTGTCCTTATTAGAACTGAACCTGTTATCAAACAACTCTCGGGGATCTTGTGGCCATCAGCTGATGAGATATTGATATGGTACAAGGAAAGGGCTAAGGAAATTGATAGATATAGTGGACAGTTAGAGAACAGTATCTGCTTAATTGACTATGGTTGTCGTCGGGGTGTGTATGAGCTACAGCAGTTTCTAGATGATATCTTGTACTTGCAACAGCTTGTTTATTCCGAAGGCAATGATGATGAGGTGCATTGTCCTATCACTCTTATTGAATGGGAGCATTTGTCTGATTATGAGAAATTCAAAACTATACTTAAGGGCGTGAAAGAAGATAATATCGTTGAAATATTACGTGTCCGTGCAATCCCATTTATGAAGAGTAAGCGTCATTTAAATGGAGATCACCAGAAGGGCGATTCATTTTTGGTCCAGTGGTTGAAGGAAATAGCTGCTCAGAGCAGTATTGAGTTTTGCTCCGTGGTCATTGATGAATGGTGTCGGGATGTACAAAGTGGTTTTTTGCGGATGAGATGGAAGCAGTGGACTGTGCTTTGCAGTGCATATACTTGTGCAATGCTATTGATAGGTGGAATACAATGGCATCCATTCTATCAAAGTTTCCAAATACTAGAGGTGAGGTTTATCTACATGCAATGTGCCTGTTTCCAACTGCAAGAAGTGAGGCTTATCTAAAGGCAATGTGTTTGCATGGGAGATAAAGTTTACTAATTTACGGGATACATAGTGGTGTGCATTTTTCACAAATGTGCTACTACCAAAGTGATATCAGTAATCTAGTTGAATGGCTCCTTAACCATGTAGTTTTCAGGAACTCTTTTCTCTTATTTGCTTTTTTTATCCCTGTAATATTTTTGTCCCAACTTAGAAATGTATCTAACTATCTCTTATATCTGATATTCATATCATTTAGAACTTAAAAGTGACACCCCCAACTTTGACCAAAGCAGTTTGAAGTTGGGGATGCCTTTGATATATTTGCTGACGAATATGATTGGATGTATATGGACATGCAGGTAGTGAGATTCGTTTGGAGGGCCTAGAAAAAAGACTCAAATTAGCAGAGGGCCATATTGAAGCAGGCCGACTTTTGGCCCTTTATCAGGTTTGCATTTCATCATCTCATGCGCAATAACTCTGAAGTGTTTGAAGTCTAACTGTAGGTGTAGAAGAAATTTTATAGTAGTTTTTCTCTTGCTTTCTGATTGTGATGGGCATTTAAAAGCTACAGTAGTTTGAATCCATAAGCAAGTGCAATTTAATTGGTAGATTATTTAAAGTAGCTCCTAGTGCTCTGGTTAATATGTGAAATTTGCACATCACTATGACACCATCCCAGTGTATCTTCGCTGATCTACAACTCACTTGATACCTGTGTTATAGCTTGATGGAAGTGGTGTGTTTTGTTTTTCTATTTCCATTTCTGCACTTTGATGGTGTGTGACTGTTAGTGGAGATCTTAGAACTTAGGTTGTCTTCTTGCCTAGGATAGTGATAACAGTTTTGTCTATTCTAACCTGGTGCATCATGTATAGAGAGGAAGAGATTTGAATTCCACCAGCCGCAATTTTCTTTTTTCTTCCAAAGTTTTGTTGTCTTCTGTGTTTTAAGCATTTACAGTTCTTTCACAATTTACAAGTGCTTTAGTCCGTAGTGGGATAGCAGGGGTAAGGTCGGAAATTGAAAAGTATTACGAGAAAGTGCATCATAAAGTGATGAACATACATAACAAAAAAATTTAGGCTCGAGATATATCGTTGGAAGGCTATGTGTCACGACCCGAGAGTTTCGACGCTCGGGACGTGCAGCACGCTCTTGCCTATATGGGGCCAAGGGCGAAAGCCTTATGCGAAAAGGGACAATATGACTGAAGGGCACTCTTGCTCATTGGCGACAAGAGCGAAGGGACGAGGGTTGATCGGGGCGCTCGTGTGCGCTTGGTAGGCACGAGCGGGGCCAACGACGAGAGTTCTTATTTGACGAGATTGGCAGGGGAGCTTTAAAACACAATGCAACTCGATCAATGAGTTGGCCTAAATAGCAACGATGTTTAAAGAGACTCAAATGCGAGATAATACATATTTCCGTGAACACTGGTTTTGCAATAACTCAATATTGGAACTTTTAAGCCTATACAAAAGTACTAGAACATAAACTAAAGTACTAGAAAGCATCATATAAGGAAAAAAAAAGTAAGGAAAGGTTATCGTTGGAAGGTTATGGATGTCTACTTTCCAAGATTGTAAAAATGTTTCTGGTCAAACTATGGTACAGAAACTACTTAGTAAATCTTAGCTGGTCTTCTTGTCTGATGCTAACCATCCCCCCCTTTTTAACTGTAGGTCCCAAAGCCCGTGAATATCTTTTTGGAGGCTCATAATGATGACAAGGCTGTTAAACAAATTCTTCGTCTTATACTCTCAAAATTTGCAAGACGTCAACCTGGCCGATTGGACAATGATTGGGCAAGTATGTGGCGTGATTTACAGTGTTTGCAGGAAAAGGCTTTTCCATTTATAGACCTGGAGTATATGTTAATGGAATTTTGCAGAGGACTGCTTAAAGCCGGAAGATTTTCCCTTGCAAGGAACTACTTAAAGGGTACAGGAACAATCAGTTTGCCAACGGAGAAGGCAGAAAGCCTTGTGATTCAAACAGCAAGGGAGTTTTTCTTCTCAGCATCAAGTCTATCTTCCTCTGAGGTAAGTTTCACACCTTTTTAGAGGAATGATCTGAATATTATGACTGCTCACAAGTTATTACTTCTCTTATCTGTATACCAACCAACACTACATCAGAAGCACGCATGGTCTTAAACGGAGGTAGTAGGCAAGTAGCTACTACATCAGAAGCACACATGGTCTTAAGGGGAGGTAGTAGGCAAGTAGCTACTAGCTGCGTGGGCGACTGGCTTTCTCTTGGGGCCCCCAGATCTACAATCCTACTTATCAATTAACTAGAATCACTCTTTCTCTTCCTTTCTACCTTAATTGCGGATCAAATGTTGAATTTTCCCTCTAACTTCAGTTTCTGAACATATAAAATTACATAGGATTAGAATATCTATGCTAACAAAAGCAATATCTTGCTCCCTGTTTGTGGTACACAAAATAACCATGACAATCCCAGGTTGAGCTTGTTCTTCCAACGTGCTTTTTACAGCGTATATCACTCTCTGAAATGGATTTGATTCTCTCCTTAGGCTGAAAGGCACCTGTACACAAGAGTAGCCCATTTCTGGCTTTAGTCACATTTAAAGAAGAGGTAAAATTTTTGATTGCCACATAGCAGGCATGCAACATCATCTTCTGTCATCCATCAACCACACCATTTTATGTTGTATCTAGGACTGTACAGCCTACGCCACTGCCGAGAGACCATTGGATCTTGCATTAATTGGCCTAGGGATCAACCTAAGTCTTGAGCACTGAAATATTGTCTTTTTGGGAAGTGCAGCAGCCAGAACCAATCTGACTTAACATCATCGACTTCCTTAGTGTAGCTTTTTACCTGTCTAACTTAGACTGTAATCTCACCGACTACCCAAGTCTTATAAGTGTGGTGGACCCACCAGGTTTACCAACTATCAGTTTATATGGCCACTTGACAGGGCACACATGCAATTTCAGTGGCAACTTCTGACTCCCAAATGGTACCCATTTAGACCATATCTCGATTAAGGGGGGAGATCTTAATCTTATTGCAATTAGCCTTAGGTTTCCTAGGGATATCGGTAGATAATGGTAATCTTTGCCTAGGACAATGTTATGCTATACAAAGTCATTGACCCACTAAATATAAATGCTCATAAGCACTTAAGCTAGATGAAATTGAATTCCTTAGGCCTAAAGTTTTGATTATGAAGTCTTCTTACACAAGGCATCGTATTTAGAAATGGATAGTCTCTTAGCAGAATTAAAGACCCCAAAATATATGATTGGGTGTGTATGGTGTAATTTCCTGACATCGAGACAATAGAAGGCACTTCTCCTTTATGAAAGAGGAGTAAATCATCAGCAAAGCACGTTTATTAAGCTTGAGATTTCCCCACACAAAGAAACGAGAAGGCACTTATAGCCCTAACTTATTATAGTCTAGTTAAGTGGTTCATAAAATTGACAAATGACAAGGGAGATGAAGGACCATCTATCTTAGACCTTTCTTTGAGAAAGAAATCATGGATTCCTCCTGTCAGTGAAGTTGGGTATGTAGAGAATATTGTCACCTTCTTTGAGCCTACTGGTTGGATCTTGAGTCATTTGTTGCTTTGCATATTAAAAATGATCTTGCATGTTTTACATTACTTCTTTATTGCATTGGTATTTCCCCATTTGTGCTTTTGAATTATGGGCCGGTTGATAAACTTTTTTTTTTATATCGTGAAGGATGGGTTTTGATAGTATATTCCTTTAGTAGCTATGCGATCTTTTGCGGGCTTCATTTTTCTGTGCACGATATTATCTGAGTAATGGTTGGGGCGCTAGTGTGATGCAAAAGGTTAACTTTGTTAGCTCGCCTGTAGTCGTGTGTTTTCATTTTGTAACATTCTACATTTCTGGTTTTAATCAAGTCAACCTGTTGCAGATCTGGAAGGCTAGGGACTGTTTAGATCTCTTTCCTAACAGCCCAAATGTTCGATTGGAAGCTGATGTGATTGATGCATTAACAATCAAACTGCCAAACCTTGGTGTTAATGTATTGCCCATGCAGTATAAGCAAATAAAAGATCCCATGGAAATTGTCAAGACGGCTATTACAAGTCAGGCTGGAGCGTATCTAAATGTTGATGAGATCATTGAAGTTGCCAAGCTTCTTGGATTGGGCTCTCAGGAAGATATATCTGCTGTCCAAGAAGCTATAGCACGAGAAGCTGCTGTTGCTGGTGATTTGCAGTTGGCTTTTGATCTATGCCTTGTTTTAGCTAAGAAAGGCCATGGTCTTGTTTGGGATCTTTGTGCTGCAATAGCTAGGGGTCCTGCAATTGAGAACATGGATTTGACGTCTCGGAAGAAGCTATTAGGCTTCGCTTTGTGCCATTGTGATGATGAATCCATTGGTGACCTGCTGCATGCCTGGAAAGATCTAGATATGCAAGCCCAATTGGAGTCACTGACGACACATATAGGTACTCCTGACTTCTCTGATAAAGGTTCCTCCATTTTTCCAACTCCTCGTCGCGCTACTCAATCTGTATTGGTTGGTGATCTGTCCGAGGATGAAGAAACTTTTTTGAGTAAAATTAAGGCAATACTTTCTAAGGTTTCCAAAGATCTCCCTTTGGCAAATGGGACCACTTGGGATGATTATTTAAGAGAGAACGGGAAAGTTCTGTCTTTTGCTGATTTGCAGCTTCCATGGTTAGTTAAACTAAGTTGTGTGCCCGAACTAGCTGAAAAATTAAATCCCGTTTCGGGGCCTGGAAAGCGATATGTTCCAGTGAGAACCCAAGCTGTAATAACGATTTTGTCCTGGTTGGCTAGGAATGGATTTGCTCCCAGGGATGATCTGATTTCCTCCCTGGCTAAATTCATTATGGAACCACCTGTTACAGAGGAAGATGATGTTGTGGGTTGCTCTTTTCTTCTAAACCTCATTGACGCTCCCCATGGCGTAGAAGTTATTGAACAGCAGTTGAAGGCAAGGGAGGATTACCAGGATATCTGTAGCATTATGAATGTGGGGATGATATATATCTTGCTACAAAATTCTGGAGCTGCATGCAAAGATCCACTTCAGAGGAGAGAGCTGTTATGGAGAAAGTTCCAGGAGAAAATTAGTTCAGGTAAATAAGACTCTTCTAATTAGATGTGATTGCTTAGAACTGCAGTATGCCATTGACTTATCTCATTCACAATATACTTTTTAGGTTTTGCGATCATCTTTTGTGATAATATGTCTTTTTTATAGACGAACTGGATAAAGTTGAAAAACAATCCACGTTTTGGAGAGGCTGGACGCTGAAACTGGAAGAGCAAAAGCGGACGGCAGATCGTACAAAGGTGTTGGAGGAACTAATCCCTGGGGTTGAAACTGCACGCTTCTTGTCCGGGGACTTGCAATACATGCACAGTGTCGTCATGTCCTTCATTGAATCAGTGAAATTGCAAAAGAAAACTATCTTGAGAGACTTATTGAAGTTGGCAGACACCTATAGCTTGAATCGCGGAGAGGTAAAAGCTGATGTGTCTCTCTAAATTGAGCAATGGGCTCTTCTAAATGCGTCATTTCTCCGTTTATGCTTCCTCTTCATTTGTTACACCCAGGCATACAAATAACAATCGTTTAAGTTTTTTTTTAATCTTTTCTGAGTCAAGATGTCGCCTGATGGTAATTTTATGTGCTGTCCCTCCAGGTCTTGTCGAAGTTTCTTGCTTGTGTCTTAGTTGCGGAGGCCTGGAGCAATGAGGAAATAGATGCTGAAATTTCAGATTTCAAAGGAGAAATTCTTGATTCTGCTACAAAGACTATTGATATCATAACCTCTATCGTGTATCCTGTTGTTGATGGACGCAATAAGACTCGTCTTGCTTATCTTTTCGCGCAGCTTTCAAACTGTTACCTGCATTTGGTGGAAATGCACTCCTCAAAAACCAAAGACCTAGCAGACTCATTTGAAAAGTTGGGGCATTTTTACCAGGTTCTTGAACATGAATGTTTACGTGTCTCGTTCATTACAGATCTGAACTTTAAATTGATTGTAGACATAAATATAGGCAATCTGAACTATAACCATTTCAATGACGAGGTTTGCCGGAATGTTAATGAATTTACCGTGGAAGCATTGGCCAAATTGGTTAAAACACTTCATAATGTCATTATTATTGCAACCCCGGAGGATATTATATCATGGCAAGATGTGTATAAGCATCATGTTCAAACTTTGTTGAAGAATTTGGAGTACAGAGCTAAGAAAATTTGTGTCGAAAATCCTCAGAGCTTACAAAGCTTACTCAGCGAACTTGAGCAGACCTATGATGCTTGCACAAAGCATATTAGTTACTTGGAACATCAATCTGCTTTGGTCATTATGAAGCAGTACTTCAGTGGAGTTGTCCCTTTGCATATTTTTAGAGAAAGTGTGCACAGTGATCCATCTCTGAAAGATTGCCTTATTGTGCTTCTCAATTTTTGGATGAGACTGGATGCTGATATGGTAAAAATTGCCGAAAGTTCGGGTGAGAAGTTATCCACAGTTTCTTTGATGATTTGCCTCAAGGTTTTCATGAGGTTAGTCATGGAGGGAAAAGTTACATCAAGTCAGGGATGGAGCACTCTGTATTACTTTGCCAATTATGGCTATCCAACTAGTCCTGTAGAGGGTTGTTCTTTCTGTAAAGCTATGGTCTTATCTGGCTGTGAGTTTGGCTCTGTGACTGCAGTATTGTCTGAAGCTCTTCTGGAATGCTCAATGGAACAGACTGTGAGCTCTGAGACAATGGGTGGCTTTAGTTGTTCCCCTGTCGCTCGCAGTTTATACCTAAAAATACTGGAAGGTATTTTGTCAAACTTGGTTCATGACGATAGCGAACGACAGAGCTTGCATAACTTGTTGTCTTCTATTAGTAAATTAGGAGGTGACGAGGAAGTTCTAAAAAGCGTTCGAACTGCAGTTTGGGAAAGAATTGCCAAGTTCTCTGATGATTTGAGCCTGCCAAGTCATATTCGAGTGTATGTTCTGGAGGTATTGCAGTTCATATTAGGAAGAAAAGGGAAGGTTTCAACAGAGCAGGACTGCAGTGTCCTTCCTTGGGAAGGATGGGATGATGAATGGACTTCCACAAGTAAGAATGGTGAACTTACACTGGTTGCCCTGAATACAACTGAGCTTGCAGGATCAATTTCTTCCCATTTGGAAATTAACGACAATGATCTCCTGACAGTTGATTCAGCAGTTTATTGCTTTGCAAAATTATGTGAAGCAGCGGATACACATGCACATTTCGACACCCTTTTTGCCATTTTGAAGGAGTGGAAACCCTCTTTCTGGTCGAGAAAACAAAAGATGCTTCAGCTGAAGTGTCAGGAGCATCTGATACAGGCATTAACTGGAGTGATAACTGGGATGGGGGCTGGGAAAGCTTTCAAGATGAGGACCTTGTCGAGGAAAAGAAAACTGAAACCTCTGTCTATATCCATCCTTTGCACACATGCTGGATGGGGATCCTAAGGAAACTCATAATACTGTCAAGATTCAGGGAGGTGACGAAACTAATTGATCGATCCTTGGAAAGACCAGATATCGTCTTGATTGATGAAGATGATGCAAGTGACCTGAGCAACATGTTAATAGATTCTGATTGCTTCATGGCATTAAAAGCAATGTTATTGCTTCCGTATGAAGCAATACATTTGCGCTCCTTAAATGCAGTTGAAAATAAGCTTAAACAAGATGGTATCCCAGAGAAGAGTGATAAGGACTTCTTGATACTTGTTTTATCTTCTGGGATTATTTTCACTATCATCTCCAAACAAACATTTGGAGCTACTTTCTCATATATCTGTTATTTGGTGGGCAACTTTTCACATCAATCTCAAAATGGCCTGGTGTCAAGGATAAATCAGAATTTCAGAGAAGATGGTGATGAAGATGAAGATGAAGAACTTTACTGCCTTACTTTCAGACAAATTCTGTTTCCTTGTTTTGTGTCAGAACTGGTGAAGGCAAATCAGCAGGTCTTAGCTGGAATTCTTGTTACAAAATTTATGCACACTAATCCTTCACTTTGCCTCATTAATGTTGCCGAGGCTGGCCTCATCAGGTATTTGCTGAGCCATATGCAGCTACTAAAACGTCATCGTGGCTCTGGTTTTGAAGCAAGAAAACCGGAGATACTACAACAGACACTTTCTAAGTTGGAAGATAAATTGATGGACTTGATCCAATCTGCATTATTAATGCTTCCAAATAGTTAGTCCATAGTTTGTTATAGAAACCCATTGATGTTGGGTATATACTGCTGAGATTTGTCTTCTTAGATAGAGTTTTTCTTGTTGGATAAGAATTTTAATCTTAGCAGGATACTTGTAGGGGTCTTGTACATGTCTGTTCTGTCGTGTCGAATTGTACATTTGAAGAGTAAGCTGGTTGCTGAAACGGGGTTAGAAACTTTGGTGTTTTCTGTAATTCAACCCCAGTTTTGAAGTTCCTTCTTAGCCATATTTAGTTTCTACCTCTTAACAACATTTAGAAGAAAAGTTGAAGAAATCGTGAAATACTGAAGTAAGATCGAGACAAGTGGAAGAAAAATAATTGCTCATTTCTTTTTTCTGTTTCAGTATGCTGGAAGTTCTCTTTGTTTCCGTTTGGGTTCAAGCAGACAGGAAATGAGAAGTTGCATCATTCATATTAGCATATTGTTATGGCAAACAAATTGTGCGTACGATTGTTCTTGGTAGATTGACAAAAGCATCATGATTATTGTTCTAAATTCTAATACTTCCTCCGTTTCACTAAAGATGTTACACTTTCTTTTCACGGACTCCTAGGCAGTTTTTGGATAGGGAGAAGTAGAGAGAAAAAGTAAGTGGGGACCATGTGATTAGAAGGAGATAGAGAAAAACTTTTGCAGAAAAGGAAAGTGTAACATCTAATTTAAAACTTCCTAAAATGGAAAGTGTAACATCTTTAGTAAAACGGAGGAAGTATAATAATGTACTCTGATAATTTTACGAGACACAAAATATTTTACGACTTTGTATATATTGACTATTGAGGGGGTAGATGGGAGGGCATGGGAAAGGGAGACTATTAGAGCGAAATTAAGAGTACACATCTGTTCTCATGAGTTGAAAATAATTAAATTTAATTGAAAAGAATTGTGAAATGTGATTATGTGAGGGAAAAAGTAATATGTTGAATTGAATTGAAACTAAGCTGTAGATCTGTAGGTGATGAGTAACTATATGATCTTTTTTTTTGTTGGCCTTATATAGGAATATTGGATGATGACAAACTAAAGTAATTAATATGATTTACAAATATATGCAAGGTTTATGGATGAATATTGTAATGCAAATGTAGATAATATAAGAAGTTTCTGAATGAGGTGTGTAATATGTTTTTTATTCTAGGAACACGAACAAAATATGGTAAAGAATTAGAACTCTTTCTTTCTTCAAGGAATATGGAATATGGAGATGTTGCTTGAGTAAAAGTGATGTTCCCGGGAAATTATGCTAGGTGGTACTGATTAAAGAAACAGACATGCTAAAAGAAACTTGCATAAGAACCAGATTTACTAAACTAAAACTAATCGGATATAAAAGTGTAACAGATAAGTGCGTGTATTCATCCTCACCAAGATGTAGGATGAGCATCCTACATCAAATGTCATATTTGCCCATTTGAAACTCTTCTTATAGTGCGAATTTTACTCATTTGGATAATTGCCTTTTGAGCGATGAGCGTGAAATAGCCTTTGGTGTAAAGAATTAAAGATAGTACAAATAGTAAAAGCGATTGTTAGTGCTGGCTATTAATACCAAATACCAGAATAAAATTGGTAAAAACCGCTTTTGAGTTTTGGCTTAGAAAAACTGGCTTTTCATCTACTCCAAAACCATTTATCAAACATTTTTTAATTATTTGACCACGTATAAACGTCAAAAGGCAAACACCAAAAAAAGCCACATATTAACAATTTACCAAACACCCTTTTAATCTTTTATACATTCTCAACTATTATAAAAAATCTCTAAATCAGAATAGATAAGTACTCCCTCCATTTTTTTAATATGCACTTATTTCCATTTTGGGGTGTTTTTAAATTGGTACGTTTCTACCTTTTTCCATAAATGGACGGGTGGCCTCTACAATTATTCAACTTCTCCTCTTTTCTTTCTTTATCTCTTTTCTTTTTCTTCTTTTCATTAGCCTTATATCTTCTTTTCTGTTTTCTTTAATCCGTAGCAACAAACGTCATATTGAAAAAATGGGAGAGTAATTTTTAAAAGTTTGTAAATAGGAACTTAGCTAGATAAATGATGATTGCATGAGGTGGCAAGTACACATCTTCCATTTCTAAACAAACTCTAAACTCAAAAACTAGTTTCAAAAAAGTAGTCATTTCAAATCTGTCATCCTTTTTCCTTCTTTCTCTCTCTACAACGTTCCGTTTTCTCTCTTCCTCGAGCAGCAAATTCACAGAATTTTTTTGGACAAATTAGGAGAGAGAGAAAACGAATCAATTTGTGAATGGAAGCAATCAGAAAGCAAGCTACTAGGCTCCGTGAACAAGTTGCTAAACAACAACAGGTCCTTTTTTTCTCTCTTTTTCTATTCAATTTCTTTCGATTTAACCTAATTTTGTACTCATCATCTTCATTTTTTTCTTTGATTAGCTCATTTTCGTTGAATTTTGAGCTTAATTTCATATGCTTAGGTTGAATTTTGATTTATTAGTTCATTTTATGAGGAAGCGATCGTCGTTTTAGGTGTTTTGGCGAATTTCGGAATTGATTGAGTGATTGATCGATCTGTTTATCTGATTGATGGATAGATAGATAGATATCTTATCGGATTGAAATTGATCAAATTTGAGCAATCAATTTTGAGTATAGAAGTCTGGATTTATCTGATTGATGTTGATTTCTTACTATATATGAATCAGCATTCTGTGTATATGGAGAGATGGAGGAGTATTTTGGAAAAACTATGATCGTGATCTGACGAAGTTCGGGTCTTGACCTTGGACAACGTTTGGAGTTGGCTGATATAGCTGTAGTGGTGTTATGAAGGTGAACTTGTTCAGCGGAGCTGTATAAACTATAAAGGATTGCTTTCTTTGAGATTGATGGTGCCGTATCTATTTGTTTGATTTATTTTTTTAATATTGGAGGAGAGAAGACATGTAATATTCCTGAGCTAGACCCCTGAAATTGTTAGTAATATCCAAGCGCTTATTAGTTCATAAGTTTTTCACGCTTTCTCGTGGTGTCTGGATACTCCTAGATACTTGATTTAGAAGCTTGAAGAGCTAGTTTCCTTTAGACAAACATCCATTAGGTATAGATGTGTCTCTTGTTTTGAGTAATAACCTGGGATATAAACGTGGTCTATGTTGTCTGTATTAAGGGTTGTAAACAAGCCACGTGAGCCACATTTGAACATTTTAAGAACATGACTTTTGCAAGTCAAGTTTGTTGGTTTATTAAGTAAATGAGCTTAAGGGTTAGTGACTTTAAAGAACCCCACAGCTGTTAGGTATTTTAAGGGAGAAATGGTGGTTAATCACGTCACATTAATATTATAGTTACATGTATATTCCACCCATTCTATTAAAGGGTGTAGAATTTTGAGAATTGATATTCCTAGGCGTACAATATTGTGCTTTGTTCTCTTCAACTTAAGGAAAAACTAATTTAGGAATAATAAGTTTTGATAAGTTCCTATAAGTTCATATTCAGGTGAAGAAAACCACACCTTAAGCTGTATAGATATGTAAAAAGAGATTCGTCGACAGCCCTATCCATATCTCATAACGTTCAAGTTGGGCCCACTTATTAACTAAGAATTTCCAAAATTGTGAGTATTCATATGGGCTGAGTTTTGGCAAGCTTTTCATGAGATGTTCACAAGAATATCGTTTTGTCGACAACCCTATGCATGTCTCATATCATGTTTGTGATAGAAGATTACTGCTTTCAGGTTATGATATTGTCAATTGAGAGCTTCCTATCCTCTTCAGCTATAGTGGTGTAGTGTTTATATTACTAATGGTGTGGCTAAATAGTAGATTATCAGAATATTGCAGTCAAGTTGTGGTATTGATTGTTAGCAAATTGTAAGGTGGCCTAGCAGTCTATCCAAAACTTGCATTCATGAAAGCTAGTGCCCCGTCTTAGATGAGCGCACTCTTAGCATCTTAGGTCTTGTACTTTACACCTAATTTTCCCTCTTCTGACTTTATTGCCTATTCCGAAGTTTCTAAAATCACCTAAACTTAGATAAACTAATGTGAATCAATTTTATTTTAGTTGTAAAATGCACTTGGTAACCCACCCCTATCAATCTTTTCCTGTAACTTCCGTTTACAATTGGATTGAACAAGCCTTAGTCTACTACAAACTTTTCAACCCCTCTTTACTAACCCTTTACCCCTAAAGAGCATAAGGGTGCATTCTCCACCTTATTTTTTGCTAAACTTATCGGAGTTCATCAGAACTAATGTGAAGTTATTAGGACTTCTTGGAACTTATTGTAAGTTTAGTTACTTATTTGTATTTTTCAGAACTCATTGGAACATAGCTAAATTTATTAATCCTAAAGGGAAAAAAATCTGCTTACTTTCTGGACAAATGCTTACCTGTCTATATTTGCGTTGCAGAAGTTAGACAAACGTCCTCTTTATTTCAATCATTTGTATCTGTAGTGCAGGCTGTTCTCAAGCAATTTGGCGCAGGAGGATATGGATCAGACAATTTAGTTACAGATGAGGCAGAGCTTCATCAGCATCAAAAACTTGAGAAGCTTTACATATCAACACGGGCTGCTAAGGTTGCTTGAAATTTCACGCGGTTATGTTTAACTTTTCCTTGTTAAATTTGTACTTATAAATGTTTTCTTGTTTCAGCATTTTCAAAGAGACATTGTCCGTGGAGTTGAAGGTTATATTGTTACTGGATCGAAACAAGTTGAAATTGGTAAAATTTTCACCTATCTAATCAGTTCGAAATTGTCCTCCTTTAAAAATCAAGTATAGTTGATTTTTCTTCATGTTCTTTAGTCTTTACTTGAACATGTGCACTAGGAACAAAGTTGTCTGAAGATAGTCGAAAGTATGGTGGTGAAAATACATGCACTAGTGGTAGTACACTCTCCAAAGCTGCAGTCAGTTTTTCCCGAGCTCGTGCTCAGATGGAGAAGGAGCGGGGAAATTTGTTGAAAGCTATGGGTACACAGGTATGCCCATCTCTAGTTGATAATACATTTGCTAAGTTTCTTTTTAGTTGCGGCACTTTGTTTTTTGTTGCACTATTTATAGACTTATCAAATAGGTCATGTCTTGTTGATTTCGTGTTCATATTAAAAATAAATGGGCTTACTTGACCCATTTAACTAAACGTGTAAGAGACCATTGATACTAACCCGACCCATTTAACTAAACGTGTTAGAGACCCATTGACACTAACGACCCATTTAACTAAACGTGTTACAACCTCTTTAATTAAATGGTTTGTGTTTCTACCCGTTTAAGCCATACGATTTAGAAAAATTATGACGATAATTCGATTTTTCGTGTCTAAATCGGTTTTCTCGTTGTAGGAATTCATCTTTCGTTGACCACTAACCTTTCACCGTATTGGAATTTGAAGAATGAAGTAAAAAATTTATAGTTGTTACCTTCATATCATACTATAATTTTATATATATCTATATTATAATTAAACGTGGTAAGGACTTAGAATACTCAACACTAACTTGCTTATTTCGTATCCAGTTTGTTTTGTGTCGTGTTGTCTGTGTAAACTTTTGATGGCTCTAACTATTCATATATTAATTGGGACTTTATGTTTTCACTATTTCACTAATATATAAATACAAATGTTTATATGTGAGATTATGTTAGATTTGTTTTAATGTTTATTTCTAAATGCAAATTTTATTAATTAATAGTAGTTGAGCAATAAAGATATTAAAATAGTAATGAACAAAGGTATGTTTGGGAGAGAGTGAAAGTCAAAGTGTTACAATGAAAAAGAAATGGAGGAAGTATATTTTATCTTCAACAACAACTAAGCCTTTATTTCCAAAATGATTGGGGCCGGCTAACTTGAATGTGATGAATCGACATCTGAGATCGTTGAAAAGGGAGATGGCATCGATAAGTATGACAAAAAGTTTTTAAAAAAGTTTTAAAAAGGTTCTATGTTTTAAAAGTTCTAAAAGTTTTATAGAAGTATTTGCAAAAAAAGTTTTTAACATAAAGACAAACACAATTTAAGATAAACAAATAAATAAGGTAATAACACCCCTTCCTCTACGTGAATACCGTCCGTCCACCCACTTCTATCCAACGCCATGCTTTCATCGATTCCAAGTAAACTTATATCATTTTTAATTACCTTCATCCAAGTCATCTCAGTCTTCCCCTGCCCACTTACCATTTGATTACTCTTCCACTCTTCAAGTCTTCTCGCCGGCGCATAACTTGGTCTCTTTTTTCTTCGCTGGTTAATTTTATGTTTGGCTCAATCTATTAATATACTTATTATGTTTGTTGTTGTAGGGGAGAATTCTTACAATGATTTACTGATTAGAATGGGCTATTTATAAATAGTTGCTTGTACTAGCAACCCCTTACCTTGAATTTAAGTATGATTAGGGGGTGCTTGGTTAGGGATAAGGGTTAGAGAATGAACATCTTTGTTTTCATTGATGTTTTTTAGTTGGGTTATATTGAGTTCCTTTTCCCTTATTTCAGAACTGGTATCCCCCAGTCCCCTAAACTCATTTTCCTATTCCCTTCGGATTCTTGATTGCCCCACTCTCCTTTAAGCTCTACAAACCTACCCTCATCACTTGAATACCATCTTTTTTTACATTGACCCTTGAACAGCAGAAGCCATGACTATCTTATAAAAAATCACGGGCAACCCAGACATTAAACTTCGAATGCGATCCGGCAACCTCTATGACACTTATCATTCCCTTTCCTTTTTCTTTTTTGTTTCTCTTTGCTCAATTAATTCTCAAACTTTCTTCCCCTCTGACAGCTTAATCGCCGACTTCTTTTTTTGATAAATATTTTCTGTTTATTTTGTTTTTGATAAATATTTAAGAGTAACCAAGATTAAGATCATATAAACTTTTCCTAGAAACAAACAACTGATGAATATTTTCTAGATTAGTTTCCTCCCTTTTGTATCAGAGATCATCAAATTGAATGAGATGATTTCCACAACGCTCTCTGATTCCTTCCTCTATTTGCTCAATTCATCTAGTTTTTATTTCCTCTCTGAACTGCAAAGTGGAGAAGGGAATCAAATTTAGAGAAGAACAAAAAGAGATATGTTGCTCAAGCAG
Organism: Patellifolia procumbens; assembly: GCA_947645195.1. Taxonomy (NCBI): domain Eukaryota; kingdom Viridiplantae; phylum Streptophyta; class Magnoliopsida; order Caryophyllales; family Amaranthaceae; genus Patellifolia; species Patellifolia procumbens. Next base: position 4,287,892 of record CANSGD010000955.1, read on the forward strand.
ACAATACAGAAATTAATTGACATATATTTAAAACTACGGTGAAAATTAAACAGTTTCTGTGGATGAAACATAATAGAGAATAACCAAGATAAGAGAGGAAATACAGAAAAATAGAAACTTGCAGTTTCTGTTTGTGGTACTGGACTACTGTCTAAATACATAAAACTAAATGCACAAAGGAAGTAAGGTACTTGTTCATAGGGAAAAGGAGAAACAAGTTAAATTAACGTTGAACAACACCTAGACGACTCATAAGTGTCGAGTGACAAATGTGAGGGGGGGGGTTTGATATGAAATCTCATCGACTAAACTAAAAGGTAAATAGGAGTGATAGAAATTCAATGGAAACGAGTCTTGGGGTTGATTGATGTCTACTTCCACTTTATCAGCCGATCGTTGAAACAAGGTACTCTATCTTAATTCTTGGTTAGCAACTGTGGATTAATCTCCTATCATCCACACTAGGAATTTAAGAGCACAATCGGCATGACTAAAAAACCCTACCTAGCGTATCAGCGTGTAAGTTCAAGTCATAGTAGGCTAGTAGCAACGGTAATAGAGAATCAACAAGTTTGCCAATGTTATACAAGCGACAAGTTCGATCAATGTGTTTAATTTCCCTAAGAACTAACAAAAATGATTTGCATTTAGATCTTAGGCTTTTCCTTTCCAACTTATTTTCAGTTGAGTTGAGTTTGATTCAATTTAGTTCAGTTCACCGTTCTCCTATTTTCTGGAGCTTATTTTTTGTTTAGTTGATTTTAGATATTTCAGTTAAGCTCTGGACAATGCTTTCACTCTTACATTTCACTATCACTTCAATTCAGCTTAGCTCGGCTCATTTATGCCGAAGAGAACATGCCTTTAGTTTGCTACCAAATAATAAAGATATAGAACAATCAGATTCAAATCTTAAATCTAGCAAATAATTTATCACAAACATATCCTAGCAAAGATATCAACAATTATGACGTTTCTAAACACGAAAAATTATCAATAAGCAAATGAGTAAGAGTGTAAGGAGGGCATTTGAGGCTGTTTGCACGTCCAAATCCCTTTGAATTCCATATTCGAAGCTGCTCTGGTTATCAAATGATTGAGCAACCGGGAGCAATTTACTTACGATATCTCATATTTTTGGACCCTATTCCCAAATACTTATAGGCTTGGTGCAAATTGAGGTGCTTTTGTATAGATTTTTTTTGTTTTTGGTAGGTAAGGAAAATGTGTTATTGGAGTGGGAAATTATGCAAGTTCATTCGATCTAACTTAGCAAGTAAGGCCTTTTGGGAGTTGGAGGAAGGTATAAAAGTGGAAGTTTCGATCACTTGTTCCCAAAGATGAGCTTACGCTACAATATCCATAGTTTGATTTGGGAAAATGATTCGAAATGAAGTTTTTAGATCTCAAAATGTGGCCTTTTGTACAAGGCATCGTCCCCTTATATAAATGAAACAGCAGGAAACCAAAAAGTCATGTAAAACCACCAACCAATCTCTAATTCTGGTCCTGCTTCTTTCCTGCTCTGCTGCTGCTACCATGGAGGCATGGATATAGGACATAAGGTCGCAAGGTGCGACCAGGTCTTGCCTCTTTGCTCAGCTCAGCTCAGCTCAGGTTCAATGTTCTACTTCAGCTCCACTCCTCTCTGCTTTGCTGCAAAGAAGCTTCAGTCTTCATTTCAGACATAACCCGACATTGCTAGCATCATTTCCAACACTTTGGACAATGCAGGACCACCTATTTACATCATTTGCTCTTCACAACTCAGCGAAAGTAGGTTTAGGACACAGTTTTCAATTCACTAACTCCTAAATCCTCCCAGGGCAAATCATATGATACACCAAACACTAATGCCCAATTTCTAACAAAATGAGTCCAATATGGGCTAAGAACAACGCGTTACATATTAGGTACCTTGAATTGTTCTTCTCCAAATTTTTACAAATTCTTCTTTTTCTGGGTTTAATCCTTGTGGAAGCAGTCTAATATTTATTTTGATTATTAATTCTATTGTTACTATCGTTATCGATTCGCAGAGAAATGTTGGTTTGACGGTGGAAGATAATTTATACAGAAATGCTAGTTCATTTACCTTCCTTGAACCAAAGAGTGATAAAGGAAACTAGGATGAACTCAGTTCCCTTTTGGAGTTTGAACCAAACAGATTGGGGAATTACCTCATTGTTCTTTCCTTTCTCCTTGTTCTCCTTTCTCAATTTCCTTTCCCTTCCCTTGCATGAACGAAATGGCCCCTTATGGGAGGTGACAGTAAATGTTAGAGGATGCTATATAGGTGATCCTTTAATTAACAGTTAAATTATTGTTCCTCTTGAGAAGTAGTGCTCACTGTTGCCTGGAGTTTGGCTATCTTCAAGATGAAAACAAGATGAACTTAAATCATGGAGTTTGGCTATCTTCAAGATGAAAACAAGACGAACTTGAATCATTATTTTTTAAATTTTGACGATGTTTAAAGAATTAGATGCAGAAACTACTACATGCCTAGACTTCTAATTCTCAAACTGCATGTGCCAAATATGATCAATTTATTAAATTGCTATATTTTTGACTTGATGTCTAAGAATGGAAGATGAAGTTTTCTATGTTAGATTACCTTTTTTTTTTTTTTGAAACTCAATATTGTTCTGTGATTTTCTACGTTAGATTAGTTTTCTATATTTTGGACTCTAGCGAATAATATTTCGCTGCTAAAGCCACTAACAGACTTAAGGAAGACCATAAAAACCTTGAGTCGCAGCTTTCTTTTGATCCAAATGTAATCAGTAAATTAGGAACTATCCATAGCATATTGAAGTTCGCAATGAAGGAAAAGAGAAGTTTGGACAAGGTTTTAGATGATGGAGCCTTTTCTCTCTCTTCTTCCTTTCTGATGTTGCATGTCTCAGATACTCAAACCTGTATCATTGTTAGTTGAAGAGTTTGTTACGCCTCCTATTATGCTACCCTCTATTAGTACGCTATAGCTATTTCTATTATATTTTTCTGAGGTTTTTCTGATTACCAGGTAGCAGAGCCCTTAAGAGCAATGGTTATGGGAGCTCCATTGGAAGATGCTCGACATCTTGCTCAACGCTATGACAGAATGCGACAAGAAGCTGAAGCTCAGGTACTACAAATAATTACAACTAATATATTAGGATTAGGCTTGGAAGAGAATGCGTCTTTCTTGTATTTTATCTGTATGCAAACCCTGTGACTTCATTTTCATCTAACTTGAACCTAGACAGGCAATTGAAGTTTCCAAACGCCAAGCCAGAGTTAGGGAAACATCAGGGAAATCCTGATGTTGTTATGAAATTAGAAGCTGCTGAGTCAAAGCTTCAAGACCTGAAATCTAACATGGGGATATTAGGAAAAGAAGCTGCAGCTGCAATGGCTGCTGTTGAAGCGCAACAACAGAGACTGACTCTTCAACGACTTCTTGCCATGGTGATGCAAAACTTTAAATTTGGCTGGACTTTAATTATACATTACATGTCTTAAAGCTGAACTGTTGGTTTTCTTTTCCTCCTCACCTGCCCACTATGATTAAGGTGGAAGCAGAACGTGCCTACCATCAAAGAGCACTCCAGATACTTGAACAGCTTGAAGGCGAGGTATCCTCTTTTCATCTTTACTTTCGTATATCATTTGTGCTAGCTGTAGCTGAACCTTTTTCCTGGTTTCATCAATTTCAATCAAAGTGGTGAAAATATAGTTTGTGGTGCAACAGATGATTTCTGAGCGACAACGTATAGAAGCTGCTCCAAGTCCAACTATTGAGAACAATGTACCACCACCCCCAGCATATGAAGATGTTAATGGTGTGTTTGCGTCTCAGACTCAGAATGGTTCAACTGATAGCATGGGCTACTTCCTAGGAGAGGTTAGTCACTCTCTATATGGGGGTTTTGCAGGATAATATCGTTAAAAAATTTGTTTGCATCGTTTTTTTGCATATCAAGGGCCAGTTGGACTGTGGGAGGGTAGTTGAATATAGTGTAGAAAGTTAGCACCATCCTATTTGATATCAATTTCAGAGGACGTAGAAACTATACAGCTGTGCTAAACAAAGTTTGGTACCTAATCATGGGCTTGATTGCTCAAAAGTGGCTAAAATTAATCCTTATGCATTAGAAGTCAAAATTGCAAATATTTTAGGATCGTGCATTGATACTTCCACGGGGCATGACTATATTTGAGTAAACAGCAAGGCTTGACTAAACAAAGTTTGGTAAATCATGGGCTTGATTGCTCAAAAGTGGCTAAAATTAATCCTTATGCATTAGAAGTCAAAATTGCTAATATTTTAGGATCGTGCATTGATACTTCCACGGGGCATGACTATATTGGAGTAAACAGCAAAGCTTGACTATACCAGTCGACAGAGTTATATGTAGTTTACTAAATATCTTGGATCATGATCAAGTATGGTACTTTGTTTAACCGTGGTAGTGGTGGTGGTGAATGTGTCTTCCTGATAGCAGTTGCAATCGTAATGTGGTGTGAGATAGTAAAGCTTGGACAATATGTTATGTTAGTAAAATCTGGTGGCTGAGTGTTTCTTTTGTGTTACAATCTTCTGATTCTAGTATTGTATGAAATGGTGTCTGTTAGAGGTGTGTTGATGCTGGATTTTGAAGTTTTGTGCAGCAGAGGTTGCAGACAATAGCTGTGACTAAAGACAATTAGTACAAGAAGAAAAGTCTCTGGTGTTTACATAAATTATGAGGTCCTTAGTGATGCAAAAACAATTCCTAACTTTTGACAGGCCATATGACATAAATGTATCTCGTACTATAATAATCTTATAATATAATGACAATATAGGTGGATTTTTATGTAGATATGGATAACAATCTGAGCCACCTAATAAGCTCTTTGCTACAGTGATTGCAAAACTATGTAGCTGAGCTAATGCGATGTATCTTTCAGCATTTCTTCAATATAAATAAAAAGAGAGTAGAATTTCCTCTAATTATGTTTTCATTTTTCAGGTCATGTGCCCTTATCAAGGAGAATCTGATATTGAATTGAGTTTGTCAATTGGAGATTACATTGTTGTCAGAAAGGTTTTACAGTCATACCTCTACCTCTTATTTTGACTCTTGAGCTGTTCTGGTTAATAATTTTGTCACAAGCACTGTTATTGCTCTTGTGCTTGATTTACTTCTATGTTTGATAGTTATGGATTCGGCTATACTTGTGAATGCCGATTGCCTGATTTGTATCTATAAAATCTGCTGTTTGATAGGCTTAGGACAGGTGTCATAGGTCACAACTCACACCTGTATGTATGACCTGTCTCTCAGCATCATTGGGCATTGTTCTTTTCACCTTCAGAAAGAACTTCAGACAAGGGCTACCAAATTCTTTTCACAACTTAAATTGAGTTTAGATCATATCTTTTAGGTGAATCAAGCAAATTCTTTGAGCTCTAGCAGATCAGGCAGTCCGAAAGTTCATTTTCTGCTATTTTTTGGTTAAATTTTCTGCTGAAATCTCTATGCTATTGACAGGTATCCAACAATGGGTGGGCTGAAGGTGAATGCAAAGGCAAAGCCAGTTGGTTCCCGTACGGATACATCGAGAGACGAGAGCGTGTTCTAGCAAGTAAAATTGCAAAGTTTTCTGAAGTCTACATCTGGGTGACTAAAACCAAGAAAGGTTATGTTTTGTAATGTTTGAACTCTCCAGTAAAGCTCCAAATTCATTGTTTTCTTGAAAGTATAAAAGGAACAATCGCCTTAGGTTTACCCTAGTGTATTATGTAGCTATCATTTTTTGTTCTTTCTCTTCTGGTCTCCCTTATTATTTTTGGGTGCAATATAGTATAGTTTTTTTCCTTTACATTGAAAGTGGGAGGGGATATGGATGGATGGATGTCATGCAAGTGTGACTGATACTTCAAAACTTTGAAATGCTATATTTGATTATTCTGTTTTGGTTCATCTATTAAGTGTATCCAATCGTGTTTTTATTTAGGTTGCTACTCAGTTTATTGCCAGTTGTTCTTAAAATTGGTTTCATTTGCTGTATTCTATATATGTTGTGCGGGTTCATTGTCCTTGCCATTAGATTGCTACCGATGATATATCTGTGCGATCTAAGCATCATGTTGGCTTCTGTAAACCTAGAGCATAAATTGACAATGTACAAGAAGTAGAAGCTACTAGGAAGGGACAACTGTGAAGGGAAACTTCCCACAATCAAACCACATCAAAGTCACTCAACTACCAACATACTCTTCCACTGCTCCAGAATAAGCATATTCGAAACCACCCTCCAATTATAGGGATTGATGATTAGCAATTTCGGTAGCACTTCACTTTGGATTAAAATCTGAACATTGAATAGAATGATTCTCCAAAAGAATCGTAAGACAGACGAAGCGTGTTAGCCTGTTACATTCATCTCTCAAATGATTCATGTGCTACAGGCATATTAAGCAAATCTTTTAGATTATAAAGCCGTCCGAAAGGAGCTAACATCGCTCACGTTATTATATATAATTAATTTAATTTTCAATATAAAAAAATGGGTATATTGTAAATAAAAATTACATCCTGCTCCAAAGCTACGACTAATACGTATCTAAAAAGCCCAAACAGACGCTAAATTATAAAATGAGTCATGATTTTCATTTTGAGTCTCAGAAAATTTTATTTTACACGTTAGGTTCGTCCCTCGAAAAATGCTTTGAATCAAGATCCACTTATGATATGTTTTATCATACATAGGTAATTAATTAATTTAATTTCAAGAGACAAAAATTAAAAAAATGATTATATTGTAAATAAAAATTACATTATCCTTATCTAAAACAACTAATATAAAATTATAAAATTAGTCGTAACTTTCATTTTTAAATCTTAGAAAATTTTAATTTTTGCATTGTTAGATTGCTCTAGAAAAAATATTTTGAATCAAGATCCACTTATGATATGTTTTCTGGAATTGCAAAAAAAATCAACTTATATTTTACTAAAGGTTTCAACTAGACCACTCATTAATTAATAAAAAAGTTTTAAAAAAATTAAACACGTAGTCTTTGAAATGTTTAACTTTTACTATGTCTTTGATCCAAGTTGCGCATTGATGGATAAATCACTCATGGTTCAGCTCATTTATACCAAATAAAACGTGGCCACGGATAGGTAAGTTATAAGATTTTATACAATTTAAGAAAAAGGTATCATTAGTGGATCTTAATTCGAAGTATTTTTCGAGATGAATCAACGGTGCAAAAATTCTAATTTTTGAGAGTTGAAATGTAGTTGTGATTAGTGTTGTAATTTCCTTGATGTTATTTAAAATTAAATATTCTTTTTAATTATTATTTATGAAAAATTATACTTTGGTCTTAACCATAATAATGATTTGGAGCGGTGTGGTGGCTCCTTTCGGTACGGCTTTATTATCTGGGCATTTTTCTGTTTGGAAGGAAATGCCATATGATGTTTTAGGGTTGAAAAACCTGCATATCCTCTTACGAAAGCCATGGGGGTAAAAGGTGATTTTTATTCGGGTGCATCAATTAGGGTTAAGTCAGTTAAAATATTATTTCGGTTGGTAAATAATAGGTGGTGCACCCTAACACAAAATATACAAAATCATTTTTCCTTCGTCCCCGCTCTATACACTTTCCTTTTTCATCCCGTCCAAAAGCTTTATACACTTCTATTTTTAGACGTAGCCCATTTCTCTTTATTCTTTTGACTTTTCAGCCAACTCACTACTCTCTTACATCAAATAAAATAATATCCGACTAACTCGCATCACATCTATCTTTTTAATAAAATACAATTGATAACCAAACAACAACTTATCATCTAAAACGACGTTCCCGATCAAGGTTATAAGATTTGTGGGATGGAGGGAGTAAGGTCATTTAGAAAATCTAGATATTTTGTTTATCATATGGAAAAAAATAAATTCCACCGGGTCAATATAGTTACATATACAAAATCATAGGGACATTTAGACACTTAAAATATTTTATTTCCACCATGTAGAAAAACACAATACTGCGGGTTCACCATATCGGAATTTCTCAAAAAGTCTTTTTTGGTTCATTAATTAATAAAATAAGTTTTAAAAAGTTAAGTTGGTTTCTCAAAAATATATTTCGATATACACCTTACCTCTTTTTCAAAAAAAGATATTCCTATTAATTTGGTCAGCTACCAACTAGGCGACACAAGTACGTACTACTCAAAAATAGTCCCCAGTAAGAGAATTTCAAGTAAACGTGTGCAACGTAATGAATCTTGATGATACATGTAATATCGAACCAATGCGGATATTGTAAAACACAAACCCACAAATAATAATGTAAATATATTTAAACATGCAATTTAGGTTGAGAATGAGAAGGTATTTTGTCGGACCCAATTGTGAGTGGTCAGATCAGCTCGTTAACAACCAACTGAATGAATAAAGACCGATTGAAAGAAAAAAGGCCCAACGTCCTAAGAAAGACCAAACTAAAATAACAACAAAACTAACTAAAATCCTAAGAAAAGCATATTTGCCACCTAAAATATACGAAAATTACTTACAAACAACCTATTACACTGTAATACGTCGAATGAAACAAACATATATATAAATGAAATAAACAAACAACTAACTGAAAAAATAAACAACAACTAAAATGACTAAAGAGAGGGGGAAAAACGCGCGCGCGAATATATAAAATGGGGCTCAGCCGTCCTAACCGTAAACATTGGGTCAGACAGTCTGACCCGATGAATTCACTATAGATTTATACATCTCCGAAATTGGCATGTAAATCAGACCCAAAAAACCATGCATTATAATCTCATACTAAATGATCTCCATATGGATGAGAAGCAATTATTTTTTACCTAGCTGAATCTATGTTTTTCTTCACAAATTTGTAGAAACCATTAGACCACCTCATTTCAGACAAGTTTACCCATCGCCTGTGCGTATTATGACCATAGTACATTCAATGCTATATTTTTGCTACTGCTCATTTGGACGTCTCAACACATGTTGATCTGATGAAAATAATCAATCATAGTATAATTATCGTCTTACAAGTTCTTCAAGTGAATTGATGAAAGTATAGAAGAAATAAGGTGAAGCAGAGTAGTTGTGTGACTCAACATTGTCGAAAATATTAATGAATCTTGAGGAAACATGTTTGTTGTGATTTTTTATTTTGTTTTTGGAGGTGTATCTACCAAATTAACATTTGTGTATTATGGCAACTTTAACTTCAATGTTATTTTGTTTCAAGCTACCAAAGCATATAGTGACTATTTTGAAAAGGACACACTATTCCTATAAAAGAAAGTAGTTTAAGTTCGAGATAAAGAAAAGTATTAGCTCTTTAATGTAAGGATCCTTTAAACATTATTCAATTTTACATTAGTCGGATGAGAAGTGTATGTAAAAAATAGTTTCACCGAAATATTTTATAATATTTTATTAATCTTAGAGTGTTTAATCTGAAATGTAGATATAATGAAGGTATTAATAGATAAAATCCAACCCGGGCATTGCCCGGGTCAAGCTTAGTACTTTTGAAATCAGCTTGCGACACAAGCCATGGTTTCACGCCCTAAAGAAAGTAGGCATCCCCATATACTTCGATATAACAACGTCCTTTAGGGGGCGTTTGGATGGGAAGAGAAGGGAAAGGAAAGGAATCGAGAAAGGGTAAGGTAAGGTAAGGAATTCTAACCCTTTGATTATACTAGGTGTTTGGTTGGGAAGAACAAGGTTACAACTTTGAAACATTTTCCTCCCTCCTCTCTACTCCTTTTCACCCCGGCGGTGAACCGGCGCTCCTTCGTCACCGCCGGCGCCCTCCTCCTGCCGGCGCGCCTCCGTCACTGCCGGCGCCCGACCTTCCCTTTCTTCTTCTCGCCATTTTCTCTTCGTCGTGGTGGGTTGGGGGTGGTTGTATTTCTGTGCAAATAATCCCCCTCTATTTCTCATTCGTTTTCCTCTTCGTTGATGGTGGGTTGGTGGTTGTAAATCCGGGTGTTGACGGTGGTTGTTGGTTGTTGTTGGTGGGTTGTTGTTGGTGGGTTGTTGTTGGTGGGTGTTGGTCATTGTTGGTGGATTGTATCGTTTTTGGTTGGTGGTGGTCGGGGAGGGGGATCGGGTGGATGCGGCGCCGGGGAAAAGGTAGTGGAGGTGGTTTTTTGTGGCTGAGGTGGTGGCCGTTTAGGTGATGGTTGATGCTAGTCAAAGCGATGGTTAGGTGGTAGTCAAGGTTGTTTGAAGGTGGTTGTGTTGTAGAGGGATTTGGGTAATTCAAAACCCTAGGGGGGTTGGGGAATCAACATAAAGGGATATGGGGGTTTACTAAAACTGAAATGGGGTAAAGGGAATGGGAAAAATCATCAAACAAACAACAAGTAAAGGAAACAAAAAATTTCATTCACTAGCACCATAAGACCCGTATCCAAACGCCTTGTAGAAGGCCACAAGCATGATAAGAATCAATATCAGGGTATCCTATAATCAGATAAATGTTCTAACTTAGCTCAGATCTCCGTTACTTTCGTATATAATACAACAACATATACAAAAACCATTTCCAGCAAAAGCAGCGGTACAGATCATATTCTTCGCTGGTAGCTCTCGCTTAAATTACACATAAATCAAATTTGGCTAAATTGCTGTAGATAGACAGAGCAAAACTTATCAACAACCGCCAGGAAGAATAACATCATCTGCATAGAAGATTATGGTCAATATCTATACTTAACAACAGTTGTCCGTAATACATTTCACGAGTTCTCAGTTTCTCACCATGATTGGGATGTATGCTGACTTGGTACGCGCAATGTGCAATTTCCTGCGGAAAAATGTACATGTATATCTTTTATCACAAGATGTTGTCAATCCAATCGGAGTCCGACTTAAGCTCAAGAAAGAAAAAAATCTACATTCGGGAATATGGGATTCGATAGAAGTTGGATCTTATGTAGATCTTATCCATATATCCAAGCCAAACAAGTAACTATTGACACCTCATCAAATGATATATTAGAAATAACAGTAAAATAAAATACTCAGGATTTGCTTTTTAACACAAGTAAATGTTGTCTATTGCTTACTAAAACACGACTTAAAGTCCGACCCGATCAAGGCTTATGTAAGATCTTAAAATGTTGTCTATGAGAGAGATGGTTTTTGGTCGCTAATCCGACCCACGTTTATAATTATTTCTCCAACAGTAAGAATTTATATCTACCTTTTGCCGAGAATTCAGAGTGTCTACAAATTTTTTGAATTTCTTCAAGCCTACTTAATGTTTTTGTGGCATTTGGATCTCTCTTGTCAACCTATATAACATTTGCATAAAGGTTTTTTGTTATGTAATGTTCACACTTTTCCGATATACTTATAACACGTAAATGTCTCTTTTCATCCTTTGGGGCCTTACCTTTGGTTTATCATACCGGCAAAATCATAGAAAGCGCCATAAACGTCATGCATTGTGTTTGTCTGATCGATAACTACAGCAATCTGACCTGATACACGCAAACACGAACAAAATCACGACAAGCATTTGAAGAGTTAACAAAATGATAAGCAGTTTAAAACTGACTAGGTACTTGCCAAAACATAGCAAATACAGACATACAGTGCAGGAATAGTTGTGGCAACTGCTATACAAACAAAATGCTCTAATTGTATGGCAACTTAACAGTCATTTAATAAAGAGAGAAACATCCGAGCCAAGGAAACATGTACAAACTCTAAAGCGAAAGACAAGGTTTTGGATCTCATTGTAAAGCCTAGTGTGAAGCAGCAAGAACAAGAAATGGCTACTACATCCCTCATCATAAAGCACATTCCAAATTAAGGGTCCTACGAGAAAAAAGCAGCCGCACATCATATACATCACGAAGTGCTCAGAAGAAATCAAACGTATATTATATACCACGTCTCATCTTCACCACACCCCTGAATACTTGAACGTTGTTGTAGCATAACGCCAAAGTTCCCATGGATGTGATCTGCAATGTGTACAGAGAGAAAACCTGAGATTAGAATGATCGAGAAACCATATAACATCTCCCTTGCTGGAGCCACATCAATAGATAAACAAACATCAAGTGCATACAAGACAAGGATATACATCTTGAATATAATAGCTGAATCAGTTAAAATTTTCGATAACACAGTATAAAGTCCCCTTTTCAAGCACAATTACAGGCAACAGAAACTTCTTTTAAACCATTATCAGCAACACATATTTGGACAGCTCGGCAGGACTTATTCCGATTCTCAGGGGTACCTCATATTCAAAACTCCACTATGGCACTTCATCTCGAGTTTAAACGTATAAGAGAAAAACAAGTTGTCATAGTTTCATCCAACAGGTCCACACATTTATATTTCTAGTCCTTAACTTTTAACTACAACTATTGAGTTTTGCAATTAATGAATAAGGTTAGGGTGAAGTCTTTCTTTAGGCTTTCACATAAGTTGGATCAGAGTATGTAGTTGATGTGATTCTTCGAATGCGGTCTTTTTTATTATTTTTGAATAGAACAGTTAGACAGAGAAAGGGGAGGATGCAAGATGCTAATTCGAAAGATATCATACTAGCGGAATAGCACAGAACCGGAATGTAGCATGATCCCATAAAGCAGACATGTACTTTAGGCAATCTTCCACATGAAGTAAGGCATTTGTCACCATTTCATTTAAACATTGAATTGGCTTCTCTGAATTCTCCTCACCTTTCAAGTCCTACAAAACAAAATTTTAGGCAAGTAAAGTCATACAGCTATTCAAGACCTTTCATGTACTACATCAGGGACATCAAAGCAGTATGAACTCATTGTTTATCAGCAAAGCTCCCAAAGAGGCTGATAGATAATAAGACTTGATACCTTGGCCAGTTAAATTTAATAAAAATGACTATCAAGTTTGTTCACGATTTACTCCAAATCTCCCCAGGCCAAAACATGCGACATTTGGGGCCTCATTATATCTTCAAGGTAGTCGTAATAATGTTTTGTTTCTGTACAAAATGGACATAAGGAACACTAATGATTTCACATTAAGTATGATATCACATATCACAGAAAGTTGCAACTCTAGTTCCTAATGAAAGTAGAATACCTGAAGAAAGACACCCATGCTATTGGAAGATCCTCTGGAGCTAGGTCCTCCTAACTTGATGTCATGAAAAAGCTGATAACCCTATACCAACAAGTCCTGCTACATGGTGGCAATATTCATCATAGTCAACAATTGTTTCTACCTGCCAAATAAGTAAAACATTTTGGGATAGACCCATCTAATTTGGAAGATCGACACTCGGCAAAGTTGGATCCCCATATTGATAAAATCAAAAACGGTAAAAGTTGTAAATTTATGGCCATATGGCATGCTTGTGAGGCCAAAACAATAATCCATCTTGATCCATATCATTCACAAGGACAGTTTGCACAATGAACCTTCAGCAGATTTAGGCAAATTGATCATATAGTATCTGTCAGTATAAAAGGCTTTCTGTAACACATTTGCACTGACCTTCTTGCAGGCAAATTTAGCCATTCCTGCGCCCATCCTTTTGGTGATATCCTCAATTTGCACCCTGGTAACTGCAAATGTTACGTGTAAATTCACACATCATTTGATCATATACCATAGGGGTGGATAAGGTTAGATAACTAGGAGCACTAAAAAATGCTAACTAATGAAACATAGCCTTAGATTTTATTTCCACATACCCAATTGACACTTGCAGTTAGCAGATGCCACGAGTATTCGAGTAGTGGGACATGTTTATAGAAATGAAAAATGTTTTCCATTTACATATCTTTCAAAATGTTGTTTATATTGCAAGAGGGACAAAGGTTAACTTTCATGGAATAGCCTTATCTAATTATCTAATCTACATTAGTCTCTTGCAGTATGAGGAAACCTCGGATATGAATATTATCGACACACAAAATTGGTAAAAAGTCTTGAAGAACTTTGCAGATTTTCAAATGAGCAAACTAAGGGTAAAGTAACAGAAATATAATGGAGCAAATTAACTACCAAAGTAACCAAAATATTCAGCTCAGAATAACACAAATGCTTAGTTTCACTCTACAAGCAGTTAACAGTTAGCAGAGAAGGGAAGACCTGTATGCTGTATGCTACACATAGTACTATTGGATGACAAAATTGATATTAGCACATCTTCAAAGCAACTAACTTATCATCGCAAGATTGGCAAAATCTTTACACAATAGGACATGACTGAGTTTAAGCATGAATATTTTAAGTAATTTCCCTAAAGGCAAAGCAATCCCAAGTACAACAGATACTGACACGTTTACTTACCTAGATTATACAGTATTGAAATACCCACACAATTCACAAAATCCGAGGCCAGAATGGCGATGTAGATTCAAGATATAAGAAGGTTACCCTCTATCAAGCTCCAGAAAAGCAGTTCTGACATGATGAAACTCATCCATTAGAACTTTGTAAAGCTTTGTACCGCCTGCGTACAAAGATTTTCATCATGAGTTATTAAACTAAACACTAGCCACAGCCCACAGTAACTTCATGAGTCATAACTCAGAACTGAAGGCAGGCATGATATGCCTATCAGACTCGGTAACTAGATAAGATAACATCACCCTTAAGCTAACTAGCTAAGTGGGAAAGAAAATACAAATAGATACTAATAATATGGGGGTGATTCATGTATGACAAAACCAAGACTTGAATAACAGGAGAATCTGAAAAAAAATTCAGAAGACTCACAAGAAAAAAATCCAGTCACGATCGTAGATGTGCTGGTGAAAAGCTCTCAGGATAGGCATTTTAACATCAGCAGCTAGGTTTGTATCATCCTCTGTATATCAAAGCCAAACCAAAAAGCTATAAGAGATATAAGTACATAGGATAATTTTACAAGCTAACCTTATAATATGTTGATCATTAGGAAACAATATACACATTTCCTAGTTGTCTTGCATATAACTCTATTTTCTGCTACTGACTATTACAAGAATATAGTATTAGTATAGCTGGTCCAAGGATGGAGTGTTAGTGTACCGTCCACCTCCTCGACCCCAACTACTACCCTCTAAAAAGCTGGCAACTAATCACTTTGTTATGTAGTGAAGAAGAACTGGTCCATGATCATTCAATTTTTTTTTCCCAAAGGTCAACTTTTGGCCGAAAAAGAATCAATGCCGAAAAATGAGCCAAACGGCCGAAAATCATTAAACTGGTATGATCCCACCGACATACTGTATTTTATTTGGTATTTTCAGGCGAATTTCTTTACTAGATGTTTCCCCAGAAAAACACAGTCACATAGGGATCCATTAATTTTACCTACATAAAAACAGTTACAACAAATACTCAATATGGCATGGATGATTGATTTCCCTTGGTTGAGCTTGAAGGGACAAACCTACAGTGTCGAGGGCTCGAAGGACCAAGTAAAATACACATACCTGTCATACAAAAACAGTAGAATAATTAAGCAAAGTTAGGTAACCAGTTAACCACATAAAGGAAAAATAAAAGCTTGAAACATCCTTTGGCAAACTAAGATTGTAGTACCAGCATAATATATACTTCATTCATTTTATGATGGATGAGCTAAAAGTTCAATTGGTCAAAAAAAAGCTAAAGAAAAAGGTTCAATGCACTTCTCATGAGTATCTTCTAAGTGGTAGAGTTAGAACACCGGGTGAAAAAATAACAACAAAAAAAAGTATAGAACTCCTCTTAGCGTGTGGGACACTTTTTTCAAAAAAAGCAATATTTGACCTTACACTGATTACGAGTCGCGCGGATTTCACCTAGAGATAGAAAGAGGGTTTCACTCATATAGAGCAGAGTGTTGTGTAAAATTTTAATGATGAAGAATCTCTAAGAGAAAAATAGAGTGCAAGGTTAGAGAGAATATTTTCTTGTGTGTCCTCCATCAAAAGCATTGGATTGCTTTTTAATAATGCTGGAAACAAGAGAAACCGACGGTAACCACTAAGAGCATAAAAAAATCGTCAAAAGAGGCACGCAAACATCGTGAACAGCAAATGCGTCGAGCTTCGCAATACAGTTGCGACTCGCAGTGAAGCGGGGTGCAGGTCGTGCTCTGCTTCCCTATCCGCGAACAATTCCTACTTCCTACGGTCATTTCCTAGCTCGTTTTTCCAACAACTATTATTGTAATACTTTTTTTTAAATTATGACACTTCAACCAAATAATTTAAGATAACATTATATGGAAATAAATCTACCAAATACTCTATATATTCAACACTAAGAATACTTATAACACTGCCACCGTCGCCACCAAATAGTGGCCACCTATATAAGGTTATTTAGTGAGTGGCTGATGGCTATCGGAGGCTAGGGCCCTGTTTTAATGTTTCCTTCTAAAGGCATACTAATCAAATCATCAACCAAGTACGAACGCAAAGGTACACCTTCTAAAGTTACTTGCTCACGGCCTTAAGCCAACTTATCAAGGTAGCTCAAATATCTTACTTTATATCATCCGATGTGTACAAAAAATTATATAATAGTAGTTTTGGTATTTTGAATCAGTTTTTTATGTTATTTATTTATTGAGGTTGGGGTGATTGAGGTAGTTATTTTGTGATGTAGTGGGATTATGGGATGATTATAGGTGGTTTATTTATGCAATTTTCTCATTAAATTATTTATTTTTTATGGTAAATTATTATTTTCCGTAAATTATTAAATAAACAATAAAGGGTAAATTAGGCAATCATTAAGTTTGGTGTCACATAAGCCCCTCTCCCTTACAATATAGGGTGAGATTCTTAGGTGGACGGTGGGCCTCATCCACATTAAAAATAGTAATAGTATAAAGCACTAACTTTTGGTTATAGCCTTAACTTTTTAATTACAAAATCTTAACTTTTGAAACAAACACCCAATTATTCATTTATAACACATAACTTTTGATTACAAACACACACTTTTGATTTAAACGCCTTTTAATTACAAAATTTTAACTTTTGACTTGGCCAAATATATAAAGCATTCATGACAGAATTTTATTATTTTATTCATCATTTAGTGGGTACTCTAGAAAAAAAAATAATAATAATAAGTACATTGAAGTCCTGACTTTTGTGTTCATAATAAGACACAGTCTCACGACTTCTGTTAATGAAAGTACCCCATCTCACATCGATGAAGGAGAAGGAATATGGCACATATAAGATTAGTGGATTACTCCTCATATCTACCCCTTTAATATTTCTACTCTTTTAGGGGTATGAGGGGGCACTAAAAAATCAATATTAATTTAAAAAATTAATTTTAATTAGATGGTACAATCCTCTCTCTATAATTTACCTGTTTTCACATTTTTTTTAAATTTGGAAAAAATACCAAATACCTAAGCAACTAACTGTTATATTTTTATACAAAATTTTAAACCATTCTCATACATGGTGTGCATATAAGACAAGTGAGCATATGTGGTCAGACTCTCCTTATTATAAGGCTGTTTTTGCATGCACATGAATTTTATCTTGGTATCAGAGGGGACGGTCTTACGAGGACGATTGTACCAAATCGAAAAAGTTCTATATGATGTGATCTGAAGGAGATGGAGGATGGCGCATGTAAGTTAGGTGGATCATTCTCCCTATCACCAATTTATTTTAGGGTGTAATATCTTAATATATACACCAATGCGTCGAGTCATATTGTATATATTATATTTATAAAAGAGAATGTGGGATCGAACATCAACCCTTGAATAGTGTACAATGTTCATAAATCATGATACACGTAGGTTTATAATAAAAGTTGTATTTTTTTTGTCATCCAAATGATTTCGTTGATTTATTACCCCACCGCCAAACGCCAAAAAAAAAGATCACAAATCTTAATTTTTCTTGCTAAAGAAGCACAATAAGAGGGATAGATAATGGAGTGCTCACAGCATTCTAAGCTCAGGGCCAAGTTGTCATATGGCAAGGGCAAAACCTTTAAACCATGGTAAGCATGGTGTAGCAGAATCTCCAGTGAGCTTCGTAAGGGATCTGCTTTTCAACCTCTTTAACCGCCATTTTAACTTTAAAAGTGGGTATAATTCATCTAGGTGCTTCAATATTACCCCTAAACTCCCCCCATCTTTATAAAAAAATTCAATTTTAGTTGATGGGCAGTGCTCATAATCTGAATTTTATGTAATTTATAGTAATAGTTTTCAATATTGGGTCCATTACACTATCAATTAATATTACAAATTCAGGTTGATTGAGCATTATTTTTAATATAGCATGAGGAAAGTTCGGGGAACCAATCATTTAAAAGATAAGATTATTGTGATCTGAGTGTATGGAAATGTCAAGCCAACCCATGACGCCTGTCATCAGTCTTATCACACTATCCAGCGGAGAGTGAATCCTAAGCTATTATGGAAAGTTTAACGAGGACTAAGGTGATACTTGGTCGGGTAACTAAAAATTTCTATGTTAGAAACATGTTTTTTTTAAAGAGGTATAAAAATGTTGTGAAAGAATAGAAGCAATAAAATAATAGAAAACGTAAAATAATAAAGAGCACTCACTTATCAAAAATAAAAATAAAAATAAAAATAAAAATAGACGTACGCGGATCTGCGTAATTCACTAGTAGTACTGATTTGTCTTGTTAGCACTCAGATTAACAAAATAATGAATACGACTAGGGTTTAACTTAAGGTTTATATAAGAACCCCTTAGCAACGGGTTAACTTAAATATAATGAGTACTAAAATCCAACAACAAATAAGGTTTAAATCTAAAGGTTTATATAAGAACCCCTAACCGAAGCCCGTTCCTGGTTATTCGAACCCATAGATAATCAGCATGTCCAGCAAAAGATGTTTCAGTGATCAATCTTAAGCTATTTCATAAAAAAATGATAAGGATAGGATTGTCAAGGACTTCAAATGTCAAGGTTTTTTGCTTAGTAGTTTGATTTTTCTTTGCCAAAGAGGGTCTGCGATCGAATGTGATTCTAAAAAACCTATGATGCACAGCACGTCAAACGAAACTAAGTAGGTGGCGACGATCATCTAGGGTCCGAATACACCTCTCAAAATTTCCTTTTAGCACATTGATGGCGATGAGATTATCTCCCTATATCAAAATCTTTGAATTCATATTTTGGCTTGAATATGCCCATTACGGAGGGTTGTAGCTTTGGCCAATCAGTGGATTAGACCTTCCAAGATTGTAAGCGATTGAGGATTTGTCAAGTAGATGTTTGGAGGACGGTGCCAACGACAACATAGGCTTAATTCTTTTCACAAAGACTTGAACAGAGGAGCCGTCAAAATTGAACTATCAAAATTGAACTGTCATTAGAGACTTGAACGGAGACTTGAATTTGGGGGATGGAGGTTTCTAGCGCCTGGTTGTACATTTGTGACCTGCAAGGGGGTGGAGTGTGAAAAGATGAGTTTGCCGACAAAAAATTGAGCAAATTTCATCAAAAATTCAGCAAATTTCATCAGAAGTCGAGCAAATTTCATTTGATATTGAGTATTCCGATCTATACATAATTCGATTAAGTTGGAAAGTTTCATTAAGGAAGATGACCGAATTTCTTTCTTTCGAAATACTCCATAACAGTAAGAAGAATTTAGTTAAGGTTCTATTTTTGAGATCTTTTTGAATGTAAAAACGGTGAGGTTCCGAGAAATCTTTAATCATGGCATGATGTTAGAGAGAATGGGTCTAAAAACAATAAATAACAATAAGGAGTTTGCGGTTTCTGCTAAAGTGTGGCAGATGGGACATTCAAAAGGAACTTGAATTCTTTTGTGTTCAAGATTATCCTGTGTAGGTAATCCTTTTGAAAGAGTTGTCAGATAAATATGTTTATTTTAAATGAATATCTATGTTCAAATCCCACATACAACCACTTTGGAGATTATAAGGGTCAGGTTATGAGCTAGCCAGGTGGCATGCTTACCTGTGAATTTTCCCGGGGTGAAGCCACAACACGGGGTGTCTTTCTGTGGTTGAAGAGAGCGAACTCCCTATTATTGGAGTAGATGGGGTGGAGCATAGTTCTCGATAATCTTGATTTTTATGTCATACTGGGTTCAATAACCTCTCAACTTTTGAGGTCCTAAAGTAGGAATTGTACATGCTTCTATGTTAAGTAGTTCAATATGATTTGTGCACCCAATTATCTAACTAGAAGAAGATATATGACATGGACCCTACTTTCCACCGGATCCCTCACCGGATTAACCCTTAACTGCAAATTGCTCTCCGGCCAAAGATGGGGAATCATTTGGTTTCAATTGGTAAAAGAAGGATTTATGCTTTAGATATTTAAATGCATCAATTCTGCCCATTTATTAGAGGGATGGTCGGGATTTTCCAAATTAATTTGGTCAGGGAGCGCACAGCCCCCCGCCCATTTTAAAAAATCGGATGTTTCGGGGGGGGGGGTGCTAATAATAAATTCTCCCTCTTTAACTCATAAATAGTTGGTTAGGTTGTTAACAGTAATGTTTTCTCCACTTTTCTTCCTTATTTCTTTAATTTATTTATTTTCTTTCCTCCATTTTATCCCAATTGTTTTGTGACTTTTTGTTATTAACTTTTGTATTTAGTATTTTTGCATGTAACTTAATCCCTCCTTATTTTAATATTATTTAATATTATAATATATTAATATATTATTATAGTTCATTATATATAAATCCAAACGATGAAAAAAGCGAGATTCGTGAATAGCTTGAAAGTATAAATTTAACAATCTTCGTGAAATGAAAGTGTATTATATACATCCATTTTTTTGATATGTCCCAATCATGTGTTTTAAATATTATATGTTTTTCCACTTTAATTGTGCGCCACCGTTAAAATCATGGTTCGGCCACTGATTTTGGCTATCATCCCCTGGTACATATATTTTGTCTTTAGGAGACCTAAGCTCCAATTTTTTGGGCTTGCAAATACTATCCCATGCTACAAGAGGGATACCACAATTATCGTTGGAACCTTTTCTCCATTTTTTTTAAAAAAATCTAGCTTCCTGATATGCTAAACTATTAACCAGTACTTATATTTTTGAATTTCAGCTTTCTAATAATCAAACCATCAAGGGGTATTCCATTAATTTGTCTTTCTTGCATTAGACCTGTATTAATGTGTAGCATACCAGTACTTATATATTTAAATTTTCATTAAGATAATGCTTAAACATAGTCGCGCAAGTCTATAAAATAAGTCGAAGCAACTTATTAGATTAAACGCGGTTAAAATTTAAAATTAAAATATACCCATTAAGGACCCTGTGGGGTGTTCATCATTGGACTGTGCCGGACATGGACCGGGACCGAAACTCGTGGAAAGTGGACACAAAGACCAGATTGAATTAAAAGTAGTCTTGAGGCCGGCCGGATGGAAATCATAGGGATCGGACCGGTTAGATCGAAAATTCAATTTAGTTGTTTTTTCCTGTAAACCATTCAAAATTCACAATTACATAAATAAAAAAATTGTTTGATACTTTTCAAGTTTGACGGCTTGAGTACGTGAGAAGAGTTCGAATCCAAAATTCTCGTTGATTTGCTAACTTTCAGTATACTTTAAATAAAAAAGTCTAACCCGTCCGGATCAGAAAAAAAATCGGGAGTTAGACCAACCCGGACCGGGGACAAAATTTTTAAAATTTGCAGACCAAAGGCCGGACCGAAAATAGACCGGTCCGAGCCATATTTCCAGTCCCGGCCGGAAATTAAATACCCCTACCTATAAAGGGACTCATAAACCCGCTTAGATCCATTTTAAAAATAAGTAGTTCTTTTCAACACCTAACCTCAAAAACAATTTCAGCACCTAACCTCTTATAGAGTTATAGTTACTGGGCCATCTAATAATTACTTTTGTAAAACAACCCGATTTACATTTATTTATTGTGTAGATATGTATAACTTTCAATTGATTATCTATTAGTACATATGCATGCGATCATGTAGAATTATGTAAAATATTTGTATAAATATATAACACTTAGTTTGTTTAGGATGTTGTGTATTTTTAAGAAAAAAAACTAGTATTCAGGTCCAGGCGATGCTCTGGGGTTTATATGCAATATACTTTCATACTTTAAGACAACTAAAATTTGTTGCAGAAAGATGTTAGTAAAAAGTTATAAGTTAATAGTTTTATTCATAATTGCAATTAAAATGTTGTAACTTTATTATTGTTTTTTGAAAATATATAATATCATTATTAGTTTCGACAAAGGACCAACAATAATGTAATGGTGCAATGGCTAAAAACATTTATACTTTCACACTCGAGGTCGCGGGTTGGAAGCTTCTCAAATAATTTGCACTTTTAGCTTCTCATAGATGTGAAAAAGTTAATGATAGAGGAAATAACTTTACTATTAACAGGCTAATCAATTATCACAATTGACAAGTGGATGAGAGACTAAAGAGTAAAGATAACTAAAATTAAAAAATCGAGAAAAAAAACCATGGACATCTCCCACCTTCCTCTCCTCTTTCACGTGAAACCACCATAAATATTATTCTTTAGCAATGGCAGATTGACAGTCACTATCCAGAAACAAGATCGACAACAAATCTTTTGAAAAAAAAAAAAAAGTAAATGACAAAAGGTTTCAAAACATGATGGCTTTGGGTTAGAAAAAAAGGTGGATGATTAAATAACACCTAACAAATTAACAATGTGTTTGGATAAAAAAAGGGAAAGAAAAGAAGGGAAGGGGAGGGAAGAGAAAGGGAGGGGGAGGAAAAAAAAATGAGTTTACTTTCCAAATCTCTTTATTGTTGGAGGGAGCAATTTCTTACAAATTGATCTTTCCATTTCCCTTTCAAATCCCTCACTCCCCCCTCACTTGGTATCCAAACAATGAATTTTGCTATTTTCCTTCCCCTCCCTTCCCTCCTATTTTAGCTATCCAAACAAGGTGTAAGTGATGTCCTAAATACATATGAATTTCCTATAAATCCTCTAACTACCTTATACATACTCTTCTCTCTCTCCTCCCTTGCCTCCATTCAAATTCCTTTACCTTCACTCATCGATAACTGCCAATCGCCGGAAAATTGCAAGAGTTGCCGAATCTAGGTTGCCGGAAAACGCGTTGGTTCTCACCGTCTTGCCTGAAAACCTTGTTGGTTCTTGCCGTCGCCGGAAAGGAAGGAAGGGCCGAAAAGAAACTTTTTAAAATTAAGAAAAAAATTAAAAATCACGGCCTTGACAGAATATAATTTTATTATAATAAATTTATTATGATGTTTGAAAATGGATAATTTAGAATCAACTAAGGACCATTAACATCTTTGTACGAATGACAACCTTTATTCATAAGTCGAATTGCATAAAATCAATTGTTTTATTGTAACGTCGAATCAGAATTTCTTACAACTCAACCTAACTCAAAGACCCCGGTAGATGATCCAGTACTAATTAAATATAACAATTCTTGCAGAGTTGCAGTTGAGTGAAAATTTACTATCGCCTATAATCTATTAATAGTGGGTCCTCAAGCCACCGGGTAAATAAAGTTTTATCTAGCTTAATTATATACAATTATACTCATCCCAAAATGTAGAAAAATGAGTTTTTAATTATACATATACAAAGTGTGACCATTAAATCAAATAATATGCTTGGTTTCACGTGGTACTCTATTTGGTTTCACAAAATCTTTGTGAAAATGACATATTTTGAACCTTGACTATTCTCTACATGATGCATTAGCAATGAGTATGAACTCTATCCATAATGATTGTGCAGCACAACATTGTTTAATACTTCAGTATTAATCAAAATGTATCAATTGTATTGTTAACACTTCATGCTCCATCTTCAAACACAGCATATAGTTGTCCAAAATAATTGACTAATAATCCTTATTCCATCATGCATGATGCATGGTTAGTCTCAAGGCCTTCAATCGCCATATTTAATATATATTGGTTGTATACGAATACGAAAGTAAAACAGAGATTGATCCCGTAATACCTTTTATAATCGGGAGGCGTCCTTTAATAAATTGTCCCCGAGTCTCATTGTCATGCATGTTCATCACTACTTCTATAAATAACATCCAAGAATGCATTAGAATTTAGAAACCACCAAGTCAAACAAATATGAATGCCATGTACTCTAACGTTCTTCTACTTCCGTTTCTATTCTTATCTTTCACCTTCCATGTTAGAGCTTCAACTTTAGCCATTGACAACTTCCTTCAATGCCTTCCATTTCACTCAACTCCAGTACATCCAATCTCTAATGCCATCTACACTCGTAGTAACTCTTCGTTCTTAAACGTTCTTCAAAACTACATACGACATAGTAGATTTAACACATCTTCAACCCGAAACCTCTAGCCATAGTCACAGCCTTGGACGTATCCCATGTCCAAGCAACCGTCTTATGTGCAAAATCAACTCGCATACAAATTAGGATTAGAAGTGGTGGGCATGATTACGAAGGCCTCTCTTATACCTCGAATGTTCCTTTTGTCATCCTAGACATGTTTAATCTTGATCCATTGATATCGAGGTACCTAGTGAAACTGCTTCAATCAAGCCGGGGCTACTCTTGGTTAACTCTACTACAAGATTGCACAAAAGAGTAAGATCCATGCCTTCCCTGCGGGAGTATGCTTCACAATTGGAGCGGAGGCATTTTAGTGGGGGTGGATATGGGAATATGTTAAGGCAATATGGCTTATCCATTGACCATTATTGATGCACAAGTTGTTGATGCAAATGGTAGAATTCTTAACCGTAAAAGTATGGGTGAAGATCTATTTTGGGCTATTAGAGGTGGAGGAGGTGCTAGTTTTT
The DNA here is from genome assembly GCA_947645195.1 of Patellifolia procumbens. Lineage (NCBI taxonomy): Eukaryota > Viridiplantae > Streptophyta > Magnoliopsida > Caryophyllales > Amaranthaceae > Patellifolia > Patellifolia procumbens. Next base: position 4,312,736 of record CANSGD010000955.1, read on the forward strand.
GCGTCATAATATCATGGAAACTCAAATTAGTGCGCGTTCCAGAAGCAGTCACAGTTTTTAATGTTCCTAAAACCTTAGAACAAAATGCTACGGATGTAGTCTTGCAGTGGCAACAAGTAGCTTCTACAATACATACGAAACTCTTCATTAGAGTACAAAGTAATTGAACAAGGAGGGAGTAAGACAGTACAAATTTCATTCATTGCGCTATATCTTGGACGTGCAAATGCACTTCTTCCACTAATGAAAAAAAACTTGCCACTTATGGGCTTACAGGCACAAGATTGCACTGAGATGCCATGGATTGAAACAACTCTATTTTGGTATGAGACACCAAAGGGTACGCCGCTTGAGGTATTAGTTGAAAGGACACCAACAGCACCCAATTCGTATGGAAAAAACAAGTTTGATTACGTGAAAATGCCTATCCCAAGGGCAGGCTTGGAGTTAATATGGAAAAAGATGATTGAATTGCAGAAGTTGGATAATATAGTGATGGTGCAATGGAATCCCTATGGTGGGAGGATGGGTGAGATTCCTGCGAATGCAACGGCGTTCCCTCATCGAGCAGGGAACCTATTTAAGATGCAATACCTTACACTTTGGCAATATGATAGTGTTGAAGCTACAAGTAGGAATATCGAAGCGACTAGAGAACTTTATGATGCATTTACTCCATATGTGTCTAAGAATCCAAGGGAAGCATTCTTGAACTATAGGGATATTGATATTGGGACGAATCAGAATAGGAGCTTGGTTTTTGCTTTAGACTATTTTAAGGACAATTTGAAAAGATTGTTGCAAGTTAAGGCGAAGGTTGATCCAAGCAATTTCTTCACGTATGAACAGGGCATACCAGTTTGGCCTAAGAGATAAGATATTTGAAAGGGTGTTTTATGAATGGATTGTGCAAAGTAATTTTCTTTCAAGTATTGTTTTAGTCATGTAATCTTGTAAATTGTATAAATACTTTGTGTGTGCAGTTGTTGTGCATATGATTATATAAATAAAGGTTAGTGAAAGTATTGTGTCAGGCCGTCTGACCATAACACTTGGTCGGACGAGCTCCGGTGAGGAGGGCGGCAGAACCCGACGCAACAGCGGCCAGCTAACCTTCATGGATCTAATCTACGCTTCCCTTTCTCGTCACAATACACGAATCTTATTGGTCGAGCTGGTAGTCGGCGATGACGTCGGCGTGCTAAACGCCGGTGACATTGACGGCGGTGAAGGAGTTCCGGCGGTGTTGTTGTCTCTGGTGGCCCCGCTGCTGCTACACAGAGTCTTTGCATCAGTTTTGTGTTTGTTTCAATGACAAGCTTTTGGGTTTTTGGAGTTTAATTTCTGCAATTTACAACGAGAAAATAGCAATTGAAGAGGTATTTTTTACTTTAGTTATGTTTCTTTCAGTTATAACTTATTTTTATTTCATTTTACTTAAGTTTTGGTTTTCAGTTATCTGTGAAAAACTAACTGAAAGGATAAGAAAACTAGCTGAACGTGAAAAAACATGTAAATGAAACAATAACAAACCAACTGAAATAATAAAACACGTAAATGAAACAATAACGTAGCAACTAAACTTAAAAGACATCCAATTGAAAGAAAAAAAGATCGCTGAGCTTAAAAAGGGTCCGACTGAATGAACAGAAGGTCCAGCCGAAAGAAAAAAAGGATCAACTAAACTTAAAATGCATCTAACTGAATGAACAAAATGTCAGCCGACTTAAAGACGTCTAACTGAACATAAAACATATCCAACTGAACTTATCCACTGAACAACTAAATCAAAATCCATCAACTGAAAAAAATTAAAACCAAACTGAAATTCGTCTTTGTAATTCGACCATAAAACATTTTCTCTAAAGGTTATTGTATATAGCTAGGTAATGTATATCGCATCAATGAAAGATGATTGTTAATAAAATCTTTCCCTTCTCGACCAATTATTACCACTAAAATTTTGAGAGTGAGTTGTTAAGTTGGCCAATAATTAGGAGTGAATGGCTTGCCTTTCATTCAATCAACCAAGGGGATTATATACAACCCTAAAACATAATATCCCTAAAAGATATAAATACAAAGATAATAAAGATATTAGCCTTACACAAGATAAACTTTCCTAAAAGATAGAAAAAGAATATGGCATATGGCAACTAATACTCCTACACTAGAGTTGGGCATCTTAAGTCTCGGATGCCCAACTTGCAATCATTTGGCCTTCGTCTGCCAAGCGCCTTGGTGAGAATATCAGCTAACTGATGACCAGTAGGCACGTCGGTATGAAAAACGATCAACTAACAACTCATCTCGAACAAAAATGACAGTCTGTTTCTATGTGCTTCGTACGATCATGGAAAACTGGATTCTTAGCAATATGAAGAGCAGACTGACTATCACAAAACAGACACATAGAAGAAGTATGCATAACATTTAGTAAAACTAATAAAGACTTCAACCATTTCAACTCTCAAGTAGTCACGGCCGCCGGCGATACTCAGCTTCTACAGACGAACGAGAAACCGTAGGTTGTTTCTTGGTTTTCCAAGAGACAAGAGAATAACTAAAAACATCAAATAACAGACAAAGACCTCCTTGTGTTTGGACAAGCAGCCCAATCAGTATACCCTGTCCAAAGCTGCCTTTGAGATAAAGAAGAACACGAAGAGCGGCATCCCGATGTACCCTGCGGATTACTGAGAAAACTGAGCTAAAGTATGAACAGCGTAGCTTAGCTCCGGCGTGTAGCAGAGAGATAGACAAGACGTCCAGCAAGACGTTGATAGGCATCAGGATCAGCCATGGCGAACCTCGACAAGAGCCAAACGATGGTTTTGTTCCATCGGCGTATCCAGTAGGCAAACAAGCCAACATTCCTGCTTCAGTCAACACATCCAAAGCATATTTTCGCTGAGAAAGAAAAATACCATCCGGGTTTCACGCCGCTGGGATCGACAACTAATACTTCGGCAGACCCAAATCTCTGATATGAAACCAAGAGTCCAAATAACTTTTGAACTTAGAGATAACATCAGAAGATGAGCCACATAATCGATCATCCACAAAAGCAAAAACATGAGGGCAAACATCTCCCTGAATATAGTTGAATAAAGAATAATCAGCGTAGGATTGTGAAAAACCCTGCTTAAGTTCTCAAGGCAGCAGAAAGTTTGGCAAACCATTGCCGTGGTGCTTGCTTGAGCCATTTTGTGACTTTCTAATCCTTCAAACTTTCCCGGACTTAGAACAAGTATAACCAGGAGGAAGTTTCATGTAAACTCCTCAGACAACTCGCGCTGAAGAAATGCATTATGAACGTCCATCTGATGGAGTTCCCAAATCCTGACAGCTGCAACTGCGAGAAAAGGTACGCACAGTACCCATTTCGCAACAGGAGCGAAAGTCTCATTATAATCGTACCAGCGACTTGCCGATTGCCATGTGTTGACCCTATATGGTTTTGATGATGACAAACTAAAGTAATAACTAACGAGGTTTATAAGTTTTATGTGTGCAAGGTTCATGAATAAATGATGGTGCTTTATGAAGGTAATAAGTGAAGTTCCTGAGTTGGAACTCAAGAAAAAGTAAAGTTCCTAAGTGGGAACTCCAAGAGAAAAGGAGCTTAGTTACATAAGGGTGTAATTAGGTTTCTTATGTAGAGGAACAAAGATCGTCATATGGTAAGGAATTGGGCCCATTCTATGGAACTATGTTAGTGGCGCAATATAAAAAACATGTGTCTAAGGAAGGACGCCAAAATGATTGTTTGTTCCTATGACAGGAACAGACTTGTAAGGAAACAAACGTGTCTATAAAGGAACAAACAATTTCATACGCCTAAAACAAATCAGTTAAGTTTTCTATGGAGAAAGATTTAGGAAACATTGAACTAAATTAAAAAGATTTAAAAAAGGATTTCAGTTTTTTAAAGATTGAGAAAAAGATTTTCGGTTACTTTCAATGGGATTTTAATTGTTTTAAAAATTAATCTTTTATTTCGTAAAATCTTTTAAAGATATTGTTGGTAAAGATTTTAATCAGTTTTTAATAGATAAAAATAATCATTTTTTTAGTCAAAAATTAACTTAACTAATTGCTTGATTTAAGGAAAACATGTAGGCACTAAAATAACGTTCGATTGAACGTGTACTTAGTGGCTTAGTGCTGCCTGTTGCTCAAGCATAGGGAACATACGTAGCTTGACTACTACTCCATTATCACATGGTAATCCAACGTTTAATTTATTACGTGCATGGAGTGGGATAATGTTGTTTGTTCCTCAACCAAAGATTAAACATGGCTTGGCTCAACAACTCGGCTAACCCATGATTGAAATCATGTTTATTCTAAATGAGTAACTATAAATTTGTTGGCAAAACTAAGTCATATGTGTGTCTGATAAAGTGATAATTAATCTACAAAGGTATTAATTTGAGTATCACGTTTATAGATTCAGTACCACCAAAGTTCCAAGTTCAAAGTTCCATTACCATATGAGTTCATTGTTCCATTGGTGTTTGTCTACCGTTCAATTATTCTGTATTTCGAGTTGCAAAAAGAGTTGAGAGGAACTCTTGTAGTTTGAGTTTGGGTAAGGGGTTTGGGTGAGCTCTGTAAAGTGTATTTTGGTGAAGCAAAAAAGAAAAGAAACTTCGATTGAAGTTCGGCTGGCGATATTGAGGGAACTGTTGTTGGGGCTTGAGTTTATAAGAACACTGGTAGTGGCCCGAGAGTTAATAGGTTTGTAACAAGGTGTTTGGCCTATTATAGTTAAAGTTAATTTAAAATCCCTTGTGGTCGAGGTCGTTTCTTCCTGTTGGCGACGAAGTTTTTCTATAAAAATCTCTTGTGTCTTTCACTTGTTCCTTTTTTTGTTTTTTAATTCCGCAAAAGTCCGTTCATTTACACACATACAATTCACCCTCTTGTAGTGTTCCTAAATAAACAACACCATGTACTACAAGACGTCCCTTAAGACGTTCAACCTCGCCAGTAGATGTATGTTGATTTTATACACCCAGCCACTACTGATAGCATGTTTACCAGGAGAATATCTTCCAATGTCCACGTGTATTCACTCGAGCATCAATTTCATCTTTCATGGACTTTCCATCCAGGATGAGAAGCAGCTTCTCGATAGGTAGGTTCTGTTCCTTTTTATATGTTGCTGAAAAGAACGATGCTTGACAGAAAAGTTATTATAATCAACACAGCAAGCTATATCATAAAGGTTTATGAAGAACCAATTGAGGACGGTTGTGCTGTTGAAGTAGCAGGGTCTATGTTTTGTTGAACAATTGTATTAGTCTAAAACGTCAGGTGATATTTGACTCGAAACCTTGAAGCCTAGTGAAAGATCTTAACCCGATGACCACGACCCAAAACTTCCGACCATCACCAACACCAATCAAACTCGTTGAAGAAGCTCCCCTGTAAACGGAAATTGAGTCGTAGTATCACAAAGTACCTCACCAATAGTGCAAGCCGAAGGAGAGAAGGAGAAACATCCTCGGAAGCCAAAGAATATAGCCTTCGCAGCTGAAGGACATGCTCGCCAACCTGCGGGCGCAGGCGTCCTAGCCTGCGGGTTGGCTGGAGGTTGCCGCAGCTGTCGCAAATCCTGCGGGCGTAGGGTGCTGCTGAGCGAAGCCCGCGGGCGCAGGCATGCCCTGCGGCGGGCAGCATCATGACCAAGAGAGAAAGAGTGGTAGCTGCGGGCGCGGGGTTGGACGCTGTGGGAAGAACATCGAGAGCAGCCCTCGTACCATAATCATTCAGAAACAACATCCTCAACACACAAACCATGCAAACCATCATCTAAGCTCATCGTGAATCGAAGCTTGGGATATATAAACATCCTATTGTGTCCGGAGCATCATTACTTAACGACTCAAAATACAGAAAAATATCCTCAAAGAATTGAACATCCACGACTAACAAAAATTCACGGTTCCAAATCAAACAAACGCCAGCCGGAAACGCGAAACGGATGTCCAGCAAACGCACAATGCCTAGACTTGGAATCAAACTTGTCTTTTATCTGAGGGCGATTAGTGGCATAACAAAGACAACTGAACACTCGAATGTTATCATACAAAGGAGGGACACCATACAAACACTCATGCGAGCTCTTTACTGTAGCAAAACCGATGTGGGGTAAGATTAATAAGATGAGCAGCAGACAAACACACTCGCCCCAAAGGTCTTAGGCAAACGAACTTGGAAACGCATAGCACGCGCCACGTTAAGGAGGTGACAGTAACTAAACCACACGACCATTTGTTGGTATCAACACAACTAGTTTGATACAAATCCCTTTTTGCAAAAAAAACCTTTAAACTCATAAATTCTTGCCCATTATCACTACGCAACACCTTAACTTTCCGTTGAACTGAGTTTGACCATGGCACTAAAATTCTGAACAAGTTGGGAAACCTCGGATTTATAACTCATCAAATAAACCCAAGTAGCACGAGAATGATCATCAACAATAGTCAAAAAATAACGGGGCATCACGAGTTGCGGGAAGTTTATTGGGACCCCAAATGTCACAATGAATTAAATCAAAAATATCCACGTGCTTTATTATTACTCAGGGGAAAAGAATTTCTGGGTTGTTTGCCCATAAAGAAAATCCTACAATCAAAAGGACATGGAGAGCTACGAATACCGGCTAGTGGAGGCGAGGGAGAAAGAACTTTAAATGATGGGTGACCTAAACGACAGTACCACAGCAGACTTGCATCATCAACCTTTGTCACTTTATTAGCTTGAACCAACGAACAACGCACGGGCTTGAAAACATAGACCCGTTAAAACAGCACTCCCGCTCCGATCAGGTTCTTCGAAGTGGGGTCCTGTATAATACATAACTTATTGGTGAAGAAAACAATAAACTTTTTTTACTTAACGATTGAGCCCCAGTTAACGAACTACAGGTGAGAGCGGGAACGCAAAGAACATTCTCAAGAACAAGCCCAACACACAGAAACAATAGTGCCTTCCTTAGTAGCATCAGTGCTTTTTCCATTGAGCAAACCAACTTGAAAAGATATACTACGAATATTGTGGTAAATGCAAATTACCATCTGTATGATTCAGGGCACCAGAATCAATAAGCCAATCATTAAATTGAACATATTTATAACAATTTTCAATCCAAAGAGAGGCTGAGACATGAGCCCCTTTGGAGCTTCAAAAAGTTCTTGCAACAGATCATCAGTGAGAGATTGGAGCTACTCATGCATATCAAGATCAGACAAATCCAGGGAACCATGGGCATTATAGTATTTAGCAGTAATTTGAACCTCCGCGATAATCAGGCCATTACGATCGGTATGGGTATCAAAATACAATGCATTGAAATCTTAACGATCAATGCCATTTCGTGATGGTGAAAATGAGTACAAACATGGTGACTCCCCTCCGCGGAACTTGCCAGAGGACGTGGCTTAACACTAGTATTAAATCCGACCGCATCCGGACAGGTGGTCCCATTAGTTTCAGAAACAAACTGCTTGAGTTCTTGAGAAATAATCTTAGCACAAGCAACATTAAGAGACAGGCAAAGGGTCTTGAATAAAAAATCCCGAAACCAGAGTGCCGAATTTTTGGATCCAAACCTAGACAAAACTGATGTAAATGTTCAGTTTCCTACAGACGTAAATACTCGGAAGCAGCAGAACAAGTACAAATAGAAAGTTTACAATAACTCGTGAGTTCGTCCTGTGGTGTGTGGGACTCACCAAAGAAAACAACAACAGAACGACTAGACTGACGACAATCACGTATCTTATTTTTAAGTTAGAGAATACGTGGTCCATAACCAAGAGAATAACGATCCATCGTTTTCATCCACAAGATTTGACATTATCAGGGAAACGCATAGTAGAACGAACAGAAACATCTAAAGTGTTAAAAAATCGAGCAATAAGCATAGAGATTAATGATACCCCGTTGTGGAAGATCAGGAGATGTAGAATCAGGAATAGTACCGTCAATGAACCCTAATTTATTTTTTGCATGCAAATTGTTGCGTAGAGAACGAGACCACGATTCATAATTGTCACCTGTTAACATAATCAGACTGATGACAGCACTAGTCCACTTCGCTAGAGGTTCGTAGTATTCCGAGAATGGTTCATACCGAGGAGGTTTTGGATCAACAGCCATGGAAAGCACATACACAAAGCAGCAGAGAAAATTAACAATTCAAATATGAAAAAACGTGAAGTATAATAATGGGTCCGGCAAGGAAAACAAAGGCAATCAGCTAGCCTTCAGTGACGGGGTGGAAAACCACGCAAGAAACTCACAAAAACGACAAAGTGCAGCAGAATTTTTGGGTGGAGATGAATTGTAAGCGAGTGATTGAAGGGACCGAATGAAAAAAATTAGGTTTTCCTTTGGCTCTGATACCATGTTAAGTTGACAATAATTAGGAGTGAATGGCTTGCACTTTCATTCAATCAACCCAAGGGATTATATACAACCCTAAAGATATAATATCCCTAAAAGATATAAATACAAAGATAATAAAGATATTAACTATACACAAGATAAACTTTCCTAAAATATGGGAAAGAATATGGCATATAACGCCTAATATGGTGATAGCTCAATTGATGAAAAGCACCCATAGTTTAGAATCTCAATTCAAATTGTAGAATCGTATGATTTTATGATTCGACTATAGTCATACGATTCTATGAACGGATCTATACAATTTTAGCTACTACTTAGCTAGAGGGAACATTAAATTTCAATTTTAAATAGAACATAAATCAAATTAAATATACTATTGTCAATTTATTGCCTAGTTATATGGAAAATACCTATCTTTGAATTACTATCTTTTGCCATCCGTGTAATACAAGCAAGTTCTAATAAGTGAGTATAATATTTTTGATTATGCATGTTTGTAGAATCTTACGATTTTACGACCTGGTTCGATTCTAAGGCCTCTATTCAAAGTAGTTAGACAAGCGGAGCTTGATATGTAGTTTAGTGGATGATGTTACTAGTTCAATATGGACTATTCTAGTATACTAACAATAAAAAATATGGAAATTTTAATAAATTAATATAAACTTTGGATCATGGATCACTATGCATACAATTCGGAACTTTAGAAACGAACAATAACTACCTAATAAGTCCATTTATAGGGCACATGCAAATTTTTCCGAACATTGTCTCTCTCGAAGATTACCCTGTGCATTTCTCGCATGGTTAATGGTCATTTTTTCCTATTGATTGAAAGCCTATATGGTATCTTTTCTCTCGAAGTAGATTCAATATTGCGATAGTAAACATATAAATCAGGTTTTGATGCATAAATCTAGCATGAATCATTGACGGACCTATGTTAGAACAAGGGGGACAGCCGTCCCCAACACAAAAAATAGGGTAAGAAATCTTAATTAAATCGAATTTATGTCGATTAAATTTGGATTTGATTCCAGTTTAGCTTTATTTAATAATTTAGGGTGAAATCGGTTTGAGTTAATTTATTTTACAAAACAAATAAAGTGATTACAAAAACAGCAATTGATCTTCTAAACACGCGATAACAGTTAGACTTAGAGAATAAGCTCATTGTTAAGGTTCTGATCATAAACGGCCACCACCCAGGCCACCATTAAGATTGATCTTTATTTAATTTACTTGAATCCGAATCGAAGTCCGGAAATAACCCGAGATGAAGTTGAGCGAACTTGAAATCAACTAGAGTCGCAGGCCATAGACAACCGAAATCGATCGACCCAAAATTGTCCGAACCCAAAATTAACTCGACCCGAAGTCGTTCGAATCCGAAATCAACCCGACCCAAAGGCTACCCGAACCCGAATCAGCCGAACTCAACCCGTTTCGTACCCGACCCGGTTTGGCCCGAACCCGGTAAGCCCCGGTCCGATAATGACCCGACCTGAGATCGACATGTTCGTTGACCCGACAATACCCGAACATTGTAGACCCGGACCGACCCGGCCCGGACCGACAAACAAAAGTGGACCGATACAACTTGGGCAAGCGCGAACCGACCCGATATGGACCGACCCGAACCCGACCCGACCACCCGAATTGACACCTCTAAGTCAAGTATATTTAGGTTCACGACCGAAGGATCGGTCCAAATCTAAATCCGGTCAACCTAGTGAACGAAGATGCCATTTCAGTTTCTTGTTTATTGCACGAGTTATTATTTACATTCTTTAAGATTGTTGAGAAATTAAAATTATTGTGTTGGCAATATTAAAACATACTACTCCAGTTCCCTGGGAGTAGGTGATACTAACAAAAACAAGTTATCATATCATCATCAAATTAATATGATTGTTGGTTAAATTTGATGTAACCAAGTCAAAGATTTTAACACTAAGATGATAAGTTATCATAATTTAATATCACCTCGCATGCTTATAATATCTTAATTAAATATCATCTCACATGTATAACGTCAACTATTAAAAAAGTATAAAAATACAATATAACGATTCTTTATGCCCAAGTTCAAGACAAACTTCAAATTAAATTGCCGAAAGTTCACTTTTGGTCATTTTAGGTTCAATTATTTTCAAATTATAAGTACGTGTGTTCGGAGTCGTCTCGAACTTTTTCGATGTCATAGCGAATGTTAAACTAAAAAAATTATGTATTAAGAAAAAAACAATTGAGGGAATCAAAGAATTATGAAAACTTTACTAATTAGTCATAGGAGTTTGTATAGGTTTATAATATTACCTTTTTTTTCTTAAGAGTATTGTTGATGGCGAGGATAAAAAAATTCTCAAATACTAGTTTCTCTTCTCTCTCATACACGTAACAATTGAGATTTTTTTCAACACATTAACAACGATCTTAGATATTAAATTCTCTTTCTCTTCTACTTTGGTATAATTTATATATAAAAAAATGTTCAAAAATATGTCAATATGTATATTAGTACGAAAAGTCTAAAAAATCTTATATAGTGATATGTTTCAAAATTTTTAGTGTAAAATTTTGTAAAATTTAGTTTTGAAAAATATGAAAGGCTTGTTGATTTTCTCTCTCGTGTTATCATCTTTCATTGAGCTCTCTCCTCTCGTTGACGAGTTGTTGAGATTAACACCAAATCTCCGTTGGGTGAGAATTTTGGGAAAATCTCAACCTCTTGAGGTTTTTACTCTCCCCATTAGGGAGGCTCTTTTATTCTCAAATAATAGTTCTCAACCCAATGGAGCAAATTTTTGAGAAATAGCATTAAAAGATGCTCTAAGTAACTATTATTATTCTTTCCTAAGCGTACTTCAAAACTCGTGCGAGAGAGTAGATTTAACATGGCGGAACTGAATTGAACAGAGCGGAACTGAATTAAACAGAGCAGGGCAGAATTTGATTAAACTTGGCGCAAAGAACGAGTACAAAAGTCTGGAAAAAGTTGTGAATGAAAGGAGAATCAGACCGGCTGCAGCCATAGTTGCTCATCTGAAATGGACCCTTGACGATGGGGTACCTCTTGATTATCATTGCTCTTCCTGTTTTTAGACCACTGCTTTGATTTTTCATGGAACTATTCGCTTGATCTGATCTGCATTATCTGCTCTCTAATGCCAAGAACACCACTGTACAACGTGATTAATCTTCGACACCATATCACTAAGGCGTCTCGATTGCTGTTCTCACCCAACCAATTCTGTTATGGAAGGGTATCAAAAGAATAATGCTTGAATTCAACATGCATGAATTACAACTTTACAAGCATCAAAGCGAGGAAAGCATTAGACATGAAATGATAGTATCAAGACATTTATGCAACTAAACTTTAAGATAAACCAAAAAATCAAGAATGTGTACCATGAAAGTTCAGTACATAATGTATAATTAGAAAAAGGAAAAAGAACAATACTTTTGGGATTGGGAGAAACCATCACGTGAGTTTGAATGTCTACTGCGGAAGCTGCTATACGTGGTTGGGATATAGCCACATGCATGATTAGATATAGACTCCTGAAAGTCTGGGTATTACTTTTAGATGTTGTTGCTTGTGATTGAACACAGAAACTTGTGTTGGCAACAATCGGAAACCTGATAGTCAGTCCAACGTGTGTCTCTCGTACCTCTGCACTTTCTGCATGAGTAGAGATTCCACTAACACAGAAGTCCGTAACAGGGCTCCTCCCATCCAAGCCACCTCTACATCCACGCTGTTGAGAACATAGAATCAAGTGAAGCTTGGTCGCAATCACCAGCAACAATCAATAGAAGCCAACAACTAAGCAAGCAAGCAAAGCAACAATAAATGAAGAAATAAATAAGAGAGAGTTAAGTAATGGCACCGTGGGAAGACCGAGAATCCGGGAGTCGGCCCTTATAGCCCTTTATAGATGCAATAGTATTGATCTTGATGATTGATTGAGAGATATACAACTATTTCAAAAATACTTCTTCTTGCATAAACCCTAAAAAATTCTCTCTAGTATCTTGAACTATGTGAGATTATGTCGTATTTACAAATGGGAAAAAGAGAATTGTTATACTACTCCCGTAAATAGCAAAAGATGGCAGCACGTGTCGCGAAACGCGAAAATAAGGTGCAGGGGCAGACCCTGGTCGCGAGTCGCGATACCCGTCGCGGGTCGCGACCAGTACCTTCACGGGCCGTGAGCTATTTCACGGGCCGCGACCTGGCAACTTTCCTCTGGACTTGGCAGATGTTGCTCGCGACTAGTCGAAAAAACCTTCGATACGAAAGCTCTTAGCCATCTCAACACTAAGACTCAACAATCTTCCACTTGAAGATCAGTCTGAACCATCTTGCCAACATCCCTAACATTTTTCTCATCATCATCAATCATCACCTCAATGTTTCACCATAGAGCCCCCGCCGCTGAGACCATCCACCACTCATGGTTGATTCAATTGTGGTTCTACATTGTTTTTTTTCTGACAAGTTACAACCTTAGAGAGCATATCCGCCGGATTCTTCGATCCGGCGATCTTCTTCAAAGGCATCGAGCCATATTTCCCTAGACTCCTAGTGTAATGATGTCGCCTCTTGATGTGTTTTAGTGCAATAGTGAAACATATGATTCTTAGCCGGGTGCACCGCGCCTGGCTATGCGCACCATGCCCAACACACAAACCTCTTGCTTCATACCCATTTACTCGAGGTCACTTTCTTGGACCACTTAATCTCCTTCCCCGTATCCGACATAGCAACATACTCGGCCTCCGTCGTAGACATGGACCTGCGCTTTTTGAACTTGCTCGTCCGATTAATGGCCGTGCCACCAATAGTAAAAACGTACCCCGAGGTGCTTTTGTGGGTCGCCGCATCCCGGAAAGTCAGCATCCACAAAACCTTCAAGAACAACTCCATTCCTCCCAAAGCAAAGAGCATACTAGAGGTACTCAACAAGTACATCAAGATCCATTCCGCGGCCTCCCAATGTCGCTCGCCGGTTTTGACATGGATACACTCGCAGCTCCCGCTGCTGTGCGGTGTCGGGCCTAGTACAAACCATAACATACATCACTTCTCCCCACGGCCGAAGCATAAGGAAAAGTGGTCATCCTTTCCTTTTCTTCCTTTGTCTTGGGTGAATCTTCCTTTGTCGATTTGAGGTCCACCGAAAGGGTGAGCTGCAAGGCTTCGCATCAACCATGTTGAACCGCTTTAGCACCTTCTTGACATACTCCTCTTGAGACAACCTCGGCAAACCCGCCGATAAGTCCTAGGGATTCATTGCAAGTATTTGCTTGACCTCACCCAATTCTTTCATCTCAAATCTATCCGACAATTTCCTCTTCAAATCATTCACAAACTTCGTACTGGTACCTTGATGAGCATATCATCAGCATACAAAAGCAAGTAAACATAACCATCTACGTACCTTTGAAAGTAACAACAATGATCATGGTCCGTTCTCGCATGAAACCATTGCATAACATGAAGCTATCAAACTTCTTGTACCATTGTTTTGGAGCTTGCTTGACCACATATAGACTTTGTTTGAGCTTGCATACCGTGTCTTCTCCCGAACTTGAAACCACTTGGGGTTGTTTCATGTAGGTTTCTTCTTCCAAATCACCATGCAAAAATGCCGTTTTCACGTCCATTTGCTCAAGGAACAAGTTTTTCCGAAGCCACAATTGCCGGCAAGATTCTAATGTTAGTCAACTTCACAACCGAACCAAAAATCTCATGAAAGTCAATGCCACCTCCTTTTGTGAAAAACTTTCAAACACAAGTCATGCTTTATACCGAATACTACCATCCGGTTCGTCCTTCTTGCGAAAGATCCGCAAAACAAAAGTGCTCTCTTGCCCTTAGGCGAGTGGGGCAACATCCAAGTGTTGTTCTTCTTCAATGAGCTCGTTTCTTCACTCATTCGTGCTCCCGCTAACCGATCACCCAACCTCATTGCCTCAACATAACATTCCGGCTCATAGGAATTCATCAACAATAAGTAATTCGCTGGAGTCTTCTTCTGGGTGATGGTGTGAACAAATTCGGTGATTTAGAAAACCTTGATGTTCTCCTCACCAGTGGCGGTGTCTTTGGTTACTCACGGAACTCGCTCGACTCGCATGAAGCTCAACCTCTTCCATCTCTGAAGTATCCTCGTCTTCCTCCGATTCACTAGAAACCGGATCATCCGGAGTTTGCACAACATGTTGAGTAGATGCATGTTGAATTGACGCATCATCTTCTTGGTTCCCAATTCTGACATCTAGCTCAACAACCTCTCGCTCGCTCTCAATTGATTCTTTCTCGACAGACTTTCCACCAAAATTATCCTTATACAAGAAGTTCTCATCAAAGGTAATGTCATAATGCCTAATAACCTTGTGCTTACTAAGATTCCACACTCTATAGCCATACTTCTCATCACCATACCCCCACAAAATAGCATTTCAAGGCTTTAGATTCGAAGCTTATCCTCTTTCGGATTGTAAATATTACACACCCAAAGGTCTTGGGGTAAGTGTGGGACACCTCCTTACCACTCCCATCCTCCTGCGTTATCTTGAACCCCGGGGGCACCCAAGATAACTCACGGTTTATCAAATGAGCCGCGGTGCTAACGGTATCCGTCCAAAAGCACTTTGGAAGACATGCAATAACCTCGTACACCTTGCTATGGGAGAAGTGTTCTATTCATCCGCTCCGCTACCCCATTTTGACGAGGCTTTAAGGAATGTTCCTCGCAAAAATAATGTCATGTTCCTTACACTACGCAAAAATCGCCTGAGGGGGCAGTCGAAATGGGCTTAGAGAAACCTGCTCAGAACCGGTTTATAGGTCGCCAAGTGTCTTATATTAGGACATCAAAGGAGCAGTCCGGTATTTTACAAAAGGCGAAGGAAACGAAGCTATTATATATCCCGGTTCCCTTGATCTCATTAATTGCTTTTCTAGATAGAAGCATCTGAGGCATAGAACCGGTTTCTTATCATTATTTTTAAATTAAAAAAAATTCCGCAAGAGCAGTTACAAATCCCTATACAAGCTCAACTATAGCAGTTACAAATCTCTATCCAACTCAAATACAAAATAAAAACGAAAGTAAATTGGCTGTTCGTTTTTTGTTTGGAAATCCACCATATACAAATTCATCTGAATAATAAAATATAAAAAGTTTTTCTTTTTTGACGTGAATTTAAATTGAAAACCAAATAAAATCTCGAAAATCCAAATCTACACAAAAACAATCGTTCAAAAGCTAAAAATTTCTCGCAAACGCAATCGATTGGAAAGCAGAAAAAGCTCTTTCACTCATCAATGCCAGAACATCTTAATCTTGATATTTAGATCTAAGAAGCGATTATTTCCTATTCCATCTTCGATATTTGAAGAAAAATTTCAAATTTTACAGATTGCGGGAAATCAAACTACATATATATCTAGGGTTAAAGTAGATCTTAAACCTCGAATTCCAAAGGAAGAGATTGTAATTTTAGCTCCTCCGTCTTCGTTGGATTTGCGGGGACGACTACATCTCCGTCTTCTACCACTTAACAGATCTCGTGAGAACATAAATTCAGAATATGTATGGAGCTTGTAATTGTTCACAAAATCTATGAGTGATATTGATATAACTTTTGAGAGAAATAATGGAATTATAGGAGTGAGGGGATGAAGGACTGATGGAGATTAGTTGAGGGGTAAATAAGAGAGAAGGAGGAGTGAGGGGATGCCTTACATCTGTTATAATATCTTTGATTTCCTTTTTTTAGGGATGGTTTTATTTCCAATTATACGTATATAACATTATTTTGTAACTAGGAAATCAGAATTCTATGCCGCGTGGTATCTTATTTTTATTTCGGAAACCAGTTTGCTTCACTATACGGTTTCTTTGATTAAAAAACCGGTTTGGTTATTGCACTTGTGTCCTGGCAAGGTGTCTTATATCATTTTTGTAGTAGTGTTACAAAGGTTCTTGTAAGCTTCCAACTCAGCCTCTCCTCCATTATCGGACCTGATACTCTTTATCTTGCCCACAAAGCATTTTCAGCCTCCGCCTTCCAAGTCTTGAACTTCTCCTTCGCCTCCGACTTGTGCTTCATGAAGTAGACCCATGCCTCGAGGTTGAATCATCAATGAAGGTAACAACCATTTGAGATCCACCAAGGGACTTGATGGGGTATGGGCCCATTACATCCGTGTGCCTGTGTTGCTTCTCCTTATTCAAGGACCGTTGGGTTTTTGTGAAGGACATCCCTTTTGCTTCCCAAACACATCTCTCACAAATTTTCATATCGATTGATTTCAAGCCCGATAACTTACCACTGGGGGCTTCTCCTCATCCCTTTCTCGCTCTGTGTGACCCAAGCCGAGTATGCCATGCTTAGTATCACGCTCCGTGGTTGTAGCAAACATGTTAGTAAACCCTAAGGTGGTGTACAAAGTACTAATCTTCGTGCCCCGAGCAAGACCATGGACCCTTTGACACCTTCCAAGTACTCTCACCAAACATAGTCCTATAGCCACTTAAGTCCAATTGACCCACTGACATTAATTTTTTCCTTGGGGTGGGAGATATACCTCGCATCAGTGGGACTATCCACGCTCAAGATCAAGGCATCCCCAGATTCATCGCTTGATGCCAAGTCAATGGGTGAACTTGAATCATCAGTGCTCTTTTGATTAAAGCCACCCTTCTTCTTGAGGATTCGGCTACTCTGCCGTATGACCCTTAACATCTTGACTCCAATAGCCTTGATGTTTCCCTTTCCCCTCGACTTACTCATCCCACCCCCTCTTCGATCTCCCTCTTGGGTTCCCCTTTTGTTGTCTCCTTCGTCCCTCCCCTCGACTAGAATAGGCACCACCGGATGACTCACCGGACTCCTTCCTCCTCAAGCTCTCACTTAAGATTAAGTTCCTCAGCTTCTGCTTGCCAGAAGAGTTGCTACTGGCGGCAACCACCGTATCCCAAGACCTAGGCAACGATGACAACAAAAATCAGAGCCTTCACCTCATCATCAAACTTGATATCAACCGAAGACAATTGAGAAATAATTGAGTTGAATTCATTTATGTGTTCCGGAGGCGAATACCATCATTAATGGCAAGCTCAAACAAGCTTCGCCGCATAAGAAACACCTTGTTCGTTGCCGAAGGCTTCTCATACATGTTCGACAACATTTGCAACACATCCACCGTCGATGTTTCATCCTTGACATTGTGGGCTACCTCCCACTTAATTCAACCTTATCACTCCAAGTGCTTGCCTATCCAGCAACTCTCCGATCTTCCTTCTTCATACTTATCCGGTCTTTTTCCCCTCAAGAGGTAGATGAAGGCCATTTAATGGTACAAATAGTCCTCTATTTGCATCTTCCAAAATCCAAAGTCATTCCCATTGAGCTTCTCAAGGGATTCAACTTGCTCTCTTCCATTTGTTAAGCAATCACAAAGTTCTCAACTTAGGGTTTGACACCTAAAGAACAAAATTTCTACACCAAAATTTCAATCCCCAAACACCCAAACAATTAACTTTGAGTTCCAATCGCAAACACAAGTTTCAACACAAACCCTAACTCAAATTTCACCAAAGGTTAACTTTAGGCTCTGATACCAATTGTTGAGAACATAGAATCAAGTGGAAACTAATTTGCAATTACCAACAACAATCAATGGAAAAGACAACAACCAAGCAAGCAAGAAAAACAACAATAAATGAGGAAATAAATAAAAAGAGTTAAGTAATGGCACCGTGGGAAGACCCGGGGAATCCGGGTGTCTCAACCCACAAGCACCTATGGAGTAGTATTGATCTTGATGATTGATTGAGAGAGATACAAGCTAAACACACACTAGCCCGAAACCCTAGAAATTCTCTCTAGTATCTTGAAATGTGTGAGATTATGTCATATTTACAAATCTGAAAAATAGGGGTATTTATACTACTCCCGTAAATAACGAAAAGACAGCAGCACGTGTTGCAAAACACAAAAACAGAGTGCGGGGGAAGACCCTGGTCGTGAGTCGCGATACCCGTCGCGGGTCGCGGCCGTAGCTTCGCGGGCCGTGAGCTATTTCCACGGGACGCAACCTGAAGCGAGCTTTTCCTCTTCACTTGGCGGTTTTTGCTCGCGACGCGTGAAGGAACCTTCGCGACCTTGGATGGGCCGTCATCTCACCCTAAGACCCAACACATGCTTCATCAATCAATGTATTTCCTATCCCTCGGGCCTCGATTGTTGCAAGAGTATTAGAGATATAGTTTAAACTTTCTTAAATATGTAAGATTTGTTCATTGGTTATTGTATATGATTCATTCATCATGATATACTTGTATATAGTAAAGTGGTTAAGAAAGTTAACAGGTTGATTTATTTGCCTTAAACATGTGTGTGCTTAATAAACTGATTAATAAACGGGTCGGGTGGATGTCTTGTGGGCAAAGTTATAGATCATTGTGAAGAAGCTAAGTGGACCTATCATATATTTAATTAAGCCCAACATATTATATGTAAAGAACACAATTTTTCACCTTCAGCTTTTTATTGCAAAAGTCCCTAGATTTTTAGTGGACCCAAAATCGTTGGCGCTAAATGCTTTTGGGATTTGGCTCTTTGTATCCCAAAGACGGGTTACAGAAACCTTGTTAGCACGGAAGGGAGGATAACGTCTTTAAGAAAGCGTACTTATACGTGCCTAAGATCAATTTAACGATATAATCAACCCATTCCAACCAGCAAACACTACCGTACCCCGGACATGAAACGAAAGTGGAGGGTTTAAATTAAGGTTTCCAACCTATTTAAGTAAGTAAGTCTAATAATATAGACCTGGTCTACACTAAATTTATCGTAGACCAGTACGATCCCCAAATTTCCGGTCTCTGACCAAAAGTTAAGGTTTCTTTAACAAAAATTAAATATGGCTCACCAAAAGTTAAGGTTTCTTTAGCAACGTTAGTTTTGAAATTAAAAGTTAGGTTTAACAATCAAAAGTTAAGTATTATGAATAAAGGTAAGGTTTCTTTAGCAAAAGTTAAGGTTTCCTTAATTGAAAGTTAAGGTTTAGCACTCAAAATTTAAGCGTTATGATTGAAAAGTTAGGTTTAATTATCAAAAAAATTGAATCCAACACGATCAAGATTATACATTGCGGACTGAACATTCATGGATATAATTTAGATTTTCGGGTAACGATTGGCAAAACTAGAGTGTATTGATCCGAATCCGTTTCAGCTCTTCTTCCTTTTCCCCAATTCACTCCTCTTATTCAACATCAAATTCACATGTTTAACGTTAGAGATGCTCTCGTGAGCGGTTACTCCTCAATTCACTAAAATGATATTTCAAAATTCCTTCCCTCTTTCTCTTTGATCAAATGATATTTCTAAATTCCTTCTTCCTACAATCAACAAACAATAACCCTCACTCCTGTCTACAAATGAAACCGAACAACACCATTCACTCACATCATTTCTCTATACAAACGGGTAGAGTTATCGTCTCCAGCCCAATATGCATTCACTGGGTATTGGGATGAGGGAAAATCGATCGTCGTAATTGGATGCTAGTGCCGGCATCTTCGCTGGAAATGGGATATTAAAAAGTACAGATTGTTGTTTTGAGGAAGATGGAGATATTGGGTCTACACTTTAATGTGGACTAGGTCCATACAAGATTTTCCCCCTGAACAATGAATAGAGAATGATTCTCCAAATGAATTATAAGACATACAACGTACTGATGTTCATCTCTAGTATGATTCATGTACTACATACTAGCAATACTATTACAAGCGACATTAAGCAATCCATGGGTTCTCGCATAGAGAAAGTAGGCATCCCCATGTATGATACAACAACGTCCTTTGGTGTATAGAAAGACTCAAGGATGATAATCGATATCAAGACCTCCTAGAATCCGAAAAAAATGCTCTAATCAAACTCGGCTATCCACCTCTCGTGTATGATACAACAATAAACTACACGAAGCCACGCCACCAAAAAGCAGAGCTACAAATGTTCAATATTCTGGGCTGGTAGTTCTTACTTAAATTCTCATAAATCAAATTTGGCTATATTCGACGTCGACGAGCAAAACTAATTGCCAGCACAGGATTCCACATCATGCATAGAAGATTATGGTCAATATCTATGCTTTGACAAAAAATTTACTACTTCCAATGTCAATGAACAATCTCGATTCTCACTACTTTCATGTGCGAATCTCAACCAATGACAAGTCGAAGCTAGTTTGAATCGCAATGGGGAGGCCGCAACAATAATAGAGAATATGCAAAATATTCTCCACTATCTTTTGTGTAGATATTATTTGATATTATTTGTGTAATCATAGATAATGAGATTAGGGTTGTAAACTCCTATATATATATTCATTAATGATAAAACTCTCCTTAGGGAGAATTACACAATCTCACATGGTATCAAAGCCTTCCTTTTCTTCTCGATCTACAGCCTAGGGTTTTTCTTTTTTGGCTTCTCCCCACCTAAACCCTATAAATGGCCCCACCGTGTCTGGCGGCACAAATTCATTCCTCCGCCTCCTCCTTCTTCAACCTTTCATCCGACTCTGCCTTAAAAAACTAAAAAAACATCATCCCCATGGTTCTTGATCACAGGGAAGGAAACATTACGCTGCGTAGGTTGAATACTTTCAAATTCATCTCTGTGCATATAATGTCATGGACCATATTAAATAAACCGTACCAATGGACATTTGATGTTGATCCAACATCACATGGAAGCAGCTTGATGGACTTGTCAAGCAATGGATTTGCCAAACTATCCATGGAGACCTTGGCCATACAGTCACAAACCCGGTGCTACAGCGCTAGAGTTATGGACTCGTCTCGAGGAAATCTTCCACGACAATAAGCACACTAGGGCAGTGTCTTAAGGGAACAGTTCACCTCTACTCGACTGGAGCAATTTGCTAACGATACGAATATTACCGCAGTTGAAACTCCTTGCCGATCAACTAGCTAACATTGATAGCCCGGTTTCCGAAATAAGTGGTGCATCGATTGGTTTCCGGCCTTACCAGAGGTGAGTATGACACCGGGCCACCATTATTCGGCAGTCCAGCCTCTCCCGTCATTCACTCGGGCGCGGTCTCAACTTTTATTGGAGGAGACACGGCGTGCGAAGCAAGACACGCACCGCTGAAACCGCTGCTGCTGCCGCGAACCACCAGCAAGGTGGTTCTGATGCTCCGAGCGCCGCCACCGGTCAGCCTCCGCGTGAGCGGCTAATGGTAACCAGCGGGGCCGCGGTGGTGGGGCCGTAATAATTGGCAGGGGCGGCAAAGGCCGTGGACGGGAAGGCCGCAGCAATAAAGGGGCAAATCACCATTCTGGGCAGCAGACTCAGCAAACCGGCAATGGGCTCAAAGTCAGCAGCCCATCTTCTCACATCCTAGTTAACAATGGGTCGAACTCTTCAATAGTCAGTAGGCCCTGCCCACAAACCAATACCAACTCTGGGCGAATACAACGACCCAGTGGCAGCATTCTTGGGCCCAGCGCCCGTGGCTCATTTCGGCGGCCATATCAGCAGCAACAAGCCTTTTCTGCTCAAACTGTCGACTATGATCAGTCCATGAACCTCACTGAACTTGGGCCCGCCTTGATGCGCTCCAACTACAGCAACCCGATGATCAATGGTACTTGGACACCGGCGCTTCCTCCCATCTACCAATAATCCTGGTTTTCTCTCTCCCTATATTAATTCGAGCTCATCTCAATTTATATTAGTTGGTAATGGTCATCGTATTCCTGTTAAAGGTGTTGGCACTTCCCATGTTCCCCCTTTGATCCACCTTTCAACAAAAAAATGTCCTTTACGCCCCAAACATAATCACAACCTTATTTCTGTCCGAAAATTTGTTAGTGATATTATGTTTCCATTGAATTTGATCCGTTTGGTTTCTCTGTCAAGGATCTCAATAAGGGGACCATTCTAACGAGATGCAGTAGCGTGGGGGACCTTATCCTTTCTCCAGCAATTCCGCCATTCCTGTCCGTCGACGCTCCGTGTCTTTCTCGCAATCTCTCCTTCTACTTGGCGCGATCGACTTGGGCATCCCGGAGCACCTGTTTTTAGCTTACTTGGGAATCAAAATTTTATTGCTTGTAATAAGACAGCTTCATGACTCATGTCCATCATGTCCATTAGGGAAACATGTTAGACTTGCATTCACACTAGATCTACTACTCAAACAGTTTCTGCTTTTGATATTATTCATGCTGATTTATGGACATCTCCTATTTTAAGCAAAACTGGTCATAAATATTATTTATTACTCCTTGATGACTATACTCACTACACGTAGGTTTTTCCGTTAACATATAAATCTCAAGTCTTTTCCTACTTCACTCTATTTAGCAACTATGTTCACACTCAATTTGACACCCTATAAAAGCTTTCCGATGTGATAATGGCCGTGAATTTGACAACGGTCCTCTTCTTGAATATGGTGTTAAATCCGGCATGATTTTCTGTTTCTCTTTGCCCCTGGACATCTTCCCAAAACGGCAAAGCGGAACGAACGATTCGAACCATTAACAACATCGTCCGCGCTCTTCTCGTTCATGCCCGTCTCCCTCCATCCTTTTGGCCTCACGCCTAGACATGGCCGTCTACCTCCTAAATCTCCTTCCATCTTGCACGATTGGCAATAAAACGCCAATGGAAATTCTTTTCCACAAAATTCCTTCTTATGACCATCTTCGTGTCTTCGGGTGCCTTTGCTATCCAAACCTCTCCTCGGTCACCTCACGAGTTGGCATCTCGATTTGCACTCCATGTGTGTTGTAGGATTCCCATCTAGTCATTAAGGTTACAAATGTAACCTTTCTCTACAAATAAAAATAATTTCTGAACATGTAACCTTTGTTGAGGATCAATTCACTCACGGATCTAACCAAATTTGGTTCCAAGACTATGATTTCCTAACAAATGAGGACTCTTCTCCCCTTCTTACACCCCGTCTCCTTGCTGGCTCGCACTGCACCGCTGTCACTCCAAACACGCCTCCTAGACCTCATGCCCTCCTCCGCACTGGCCGCTTCACCCGCCGCGGCCCACCCGTCGTGATACGTCCCGACCCGCGTGGCTGCCTTCAGCCTCCCCGCACTCCCCTACCGCCAGCTTCCCCGAACCCCCCATCGCATTTGGGTCTCTACCACCGAGCCCTATACCCCGGCCCAATCCTCCCTTACCTTCTCGCACGTGCCAGTCATGGCATTTACAACCCAAAACCATTGTCAGCATGCCGCCACCACCACCTCCTATTTCTCCCTCCCGAAAAATCCCGAACTTGCCATGCTTGACCATGGTGGATCGACCGTGCTGCGAATATAATGCTCTTATTAATCGCGCACTTGGGATCTTGTGCCTCGCCCTCCTCAGGGGGGTGAATATTACTCGTTGCATGTGGTTGTACAAACATAAATACAGGAAAATGGTGAACTTGAGCGACATAAGGCTCGACTTGTGGTTAACGGGAAATCTCAGCTAGTGGGAATTGATTGTGATGAGACTTTTAGTCCAGTGGTTCGTCCGGCTACTATTCGCACTGTCTTGAGGTGTTGCTATGGGTAAAAAACGGCAATTCATCAACTGGATGTCAAAAATGCATTTCTACATGGTGATCTCCGAGAGACGGTGTACATGCATCAGCCACCAGGGTTTGTTGTGAGACGAGCCCCTCGTTATGTATGTCGCCTTCGCAAAGCTCTTTATGGCACTTAGGCAGGCCCACGTACCTGGTATCATCGCTTTGCTACATATATTCAACATATTGGTTTCTCTTGCTCTCTGATATCTCTCTCTTCATCTATCGGCATGGTAACGACACTGCTTATTTACTCCTCTATGTTGATGACTTTGTTCTCCTGCTTCCTCTGACAAGTTGAAGACACTCATCATCATCTACTACAGTCTGAGTTCTGCTATGGTGATCTTAGTCAGCTGAGTTACTTTCTGCGTATCTCTGTCACTCGTACCCCCAGTAGTATGTTCCTTTGTCAAAAGAAATATGCGGAAGAAATTGTACATCGCGCCAAAATGGACAACTGTAAAGCTGTTGCTACTCACGTTGATTCTCAGTCTAAACTCAGTGCCACCGACGGCGCTCCTATGAGCGGTCCTTCCCACCTCTGTAGCCTTACTGGTGCTTTCTTCAGTCTCTCACCTTCGCCCCTCGGATATTGCGTATGCGGTTCAGCCAGTCTGCCTCTTCCTGCACGCCCCCGAGAGCCCTCAGGCAATGCTCTCAAACGCATTATTCACTACATTAAACATACCTCTGATCATGGTCTACACTTATATCCCTCTGCCCCGACACAGCTGATCACCTATACTGATGCCGACTGGCCGGCTGTCCCGACACCAGACGATCTACTTCAGGTTACTGTGTGTTTCTAGGTAATAATCTCCTAGCCTGGTCGTCCAACGACAAGCACCCTCTCCCGTTCGAGTGCAGGCCGAATGCGCGTCGCAAATGTAGTTGCTGAGACCTGTTGGCTCCGTAATCTTCTCATGGAGCTTCATTGCCCCCCTTCGGAAGGCCACTCTTGTCTACTGTGATAGTGTACCTTTTGTCTACCTCTCCCGACCCGGTTCAGCATCAAAGAACCAAACTGTAGAGTTGGATCTTACTTCGTGCGCGAGAAGGTCGCTAGGGCACATACACGTGCTTCATGTTCCTTCCACGTTACCAATATGCAGACATCTTCACCAAAGGTCTCCCTCGGCATCCTCTTCTTGGACTTCAGATCCAGTCTTAGCGTCCCGGCCTCCCTCCCGCTATGACTGCGGGGGTGTAATAGAGAATGCACAAAAATATGCTCCTTATCTTTTGTGTAGATATTATTTGATATTATTTGTGTAATCATAGATAATGAGATTAGGGTTGTAAACTCCTATATATATATTCATTAATGATAAAACTCTCCTTAGGGAGAATTACACAATCTCCCGGAATTGATCAACAAGATGAAGTAATAAATTTCACGCGTTCTCAAATTATCACGTTGATCGGGGTGTACGCTGACTTAGTCGCCTTTCTCATATTCCTGAGGCAAAATGTACATGGACTTTTATCATAATATGTGAAAATTTAAATTGTTTCTAGCATTGTCAATTTATTACGAATCTAATCGGAGTCCGACAAGAAAAAAAAAAATTGCATTCGAACATGGGAATCCAATAGAAATTTGATCTTATGTAAGATCTTCCTTCTTTTGTCATTGGACTTCCCAATCAAATTCGTCAAGTATTTGTAAAATTTTCCTTGTGGTATGTCGAAGACCAGGAAGGCAGCGCGGAACTCAGTTAGAAAGATAAAAATTCCTCTCTCCATATCCAAACCAAACTCGATAACTATTGTCTCCTCATCAAATGATGTATTAGAAATAACATTCCAATAAAATAATTGAGTTTACATTTTTTTTAACACAAACAAATATTGTACTTCATTTACTTTCTAAAACACAACTTAAAATCTGATTGGTTCAAGGACTAAAGTCAGACCTAAAATCCCGAAAGCAAAGCCATCCTATAACCGATTTTTAAAAAATGTAAGTTAGAGTTGAGGTGGGCGATCAGATTTTTGTTATATTAATTCAAATCTTGCCCATTGTTGTTGCTATTATTTCTCCAACAGTGGGAATTTATATTTACCTTTTGTCAAAATTCCAGGTCCCTACAAAAATTTTGGATTTCTTCAAGCCTACTTAATGTTTTTGTGGCATTTGGATCCCTCTTGTCAACCTATATAACATTTGCATGAAGGTTTTCATCATGTAATCTTCACACTTCTCCGGTATACTTATATCCGATAAATGTCTCTTATCATCCTTTGGGGAATTACCTTTGGTTTCATCATACCAGCAAAATCATAAGAACCGCCATAAACATCAGGCATTGTGTTCGTCTGATCGATGAATACAACGGTGGACCGATACGTGCACACGAACAAAATCACGACAAGCATTGGAAGCGTTAACAAAATGACAAGCGTTCCAAACTAACATGTACTTGCCAAACATAGGAAATACAGTACCGGAAGACTTGTAGCAACTCACGCATACAACATATTCAAATTGTAAGGCAGACATTTAATAAAAAAAGAAAAATTCAAGCCAACGAAACAAACTCAAACTCAAAGTAGAAGTCAGGATTCTGGGTCTCATTATAAAACCTAGTGTGAAGCAGAAAGAACAGGAAATGGCTACTACCTACCTCATCATAAAGCACATTCCAAATTAAGAATCATACAAAAGACGGCAGCACACGCATCAGATACATTACTCAGAAGAAATCAAAAGCGGATATTATTTACCACGTCTCATCTTCACCACACCCTGTGAACACTTGCACGTTGTTGTAGCATAACGCCAAGTTCCCTATGGACGTGATCTACAATGTGTACAGGAAAATCTGAGCTTACAATGCTAGAGAAGCCATACAACATCTGCCTTGCTGGAGCCATATCGTCCTAGCAGAGAAACAAACATCAAGTGCATACAA
The DNA here is from genome assembly GCA_947645195.1 of Patellifolia procumbens. Classification (NCBI taxonomy): domain Eukaryota; kingdom Viridiplantae; phylum Streptophyta; class Magnoliopsida; order Caryophyllales; family Amaranthaceae; genus Patellifolia; species Patellifolia procumbens. The sequence continues at coordinate 4,339,747 of CANSGD010000955.1, forward strand.
AGACAAGGATATACATCTTGAATAAAATAGCTAAATCAGTTAAAATTTTCGATAACACAGTATAAAGTCTCCTTTTCAACCACAATTACAGGCAACAGGAACTTATCAGCAGCAAATATTTGGACAGCTCGGCTGGACTTTTGTGATTCTCAGGGGTACCTCATATTCAAAAACTCAGACAATGGCACTTCATCTCGAGTAAATGTATAAGATATGACACAGAAACAATTTTTCGTGGTTCGGCCAGCCAGGTCCACATATTTGCATATATCTAGTCCTTACTTTATAACTACAACTATTGGATTTAATATTATGGATAGGTTAGGTGACATACTCCTTTGAAGCTTTCACCATAAGTTGGATATGGAGTTTATAATTAATGTAATTCTTCAATTGCATTTTTTTTGTCTTGAACAGAACAGCTAAACAGAAAAGGAGAGGATGCTAATTCGGAAGATCTCATACTAGCGAATAGCACAGAACCGGGCGTAGCATGAATCACAAAGCAGACATGTACTGTAAAGCAATCTTCCACATGAAGTAAGGCATTTGTCACCATTTCATTTAAACATTGAATTGCCTTCTCTGGAGATTCTCCTCACCCCTTTCAAGTCCTACAAAAACAAATTTTAAAGCTAGTAAAGTCACACTAGCTATTCAAGACCTTTCAAGTACTACATCAGGACATCAAAAAACTGTGATCAGCTAAACACCTGATGTAGTTGATACCTAACCAATTAAAAATTAATAAAAATGACTAACCCTCAAAGTTTGTTTACGTATTTACTCAAATCTCTCCAGGCCAAAACATGCGACATATTAGAACCTCATTTCTATCTTCAAGGTAATCAGAATCACTAATAATGTTTTGTTTCTGTACAAAATGGACATAAGGAACACTAATGATTTCACATTAAGTATGATATCACATATCACAGAAAGTTGCAACTCCTAGTTCCCAATGGAAGTAGAATACCTGAAGAAATACACCCATGCTGTTGGAAAGATCATCTGGAGCTAGGTCCCCCAAACCAGTTTCATGAAAAAGCTTTGATAACCCTATACCAACAAGTCCTGCTCAGGGTGGCAATATTCATCATAGTCAACAATTGTTTCTTCCTGCCAAATAAGTGGCTGTTTGGATGATACATCTAATTTGGAAGATTGACCTCACAAAGTTGGATCCCCATATTGATAAAATAAAAAACTGCAAAAGTTGTAAAGTTATGGCCATATGGCATGCTTATTGCTATTGTGAGCAAAAACAATAATCCATCTTGATCCATAACATTCACAAGGACAATTTATGCACAATGAATCTTCAGCAGATTTAGGCCATTTGATCTATAAAGTACTCTGTTTAGCATAAAAGGCTTTTTGTAACACTTTTGCACAGGGCCTTCTTGCAGACAAATTTAGCCATTCCTGCCCACATCCTTTTTGGTGATAATCACTCAATTTGCACCTGGTAACGTTACATGGTAAATTCACACATCTCTTGATCATACCATAGGGGGATAAACTTGGATAAATAGAGGTATCTGAACAATTCTAAACAACGAGAACCTTAGACTTTATTTACGCAACTGAAACCTGCGGTTGTAGTGCCACGAGTAATGGGTGGTGGGACATGTTATTAAATATGGAAAATGTAAGCAGTACTTTATTTCAAGTGTGATGTTTTCCATTTACATATCTTTCAAAATGTTGTTTATATAGCAAGAGAGACAAGGTTAGCTTCATGGAATAGCCTTATCTAGTTATACTTATCTACGTTCGTTTCTTGCATTATAAGGGCAACGCATATGAATATTTTAGGCACATAAAATTGGTAAAATGTCTTCCAGTATTTTGCAGATTTTCAAGTGAGCAAACTAACGAGTAAAGTAACAGAAATATGATGAGCAAATTAACCACCAAAGTAAGCAAACCACCCAACTGAGTATAACACGAATTTGTGGATTTCACAAAAGCAGTTAACAGTTAGCAGAGAGGGAAGACCTGTATGCTACATAATATTACTATTGTATAACAGAAATTGATAGTAGCACATTTTCAACAAAATCCTTACAGGAGAGGACTTGACTGAGTTTAAGGATGAATATTTTAAATAATTCCCTAAAGGCAAAAGCAATCTTAAATACAACATACACTTAAACATTTACATTATCTAAACTATACAGTATTGGAAATGCCTACACAGATCACAAAATTGGCCGGAATAGCAACGTAGATTCAAAAAATGAGAAGGTTACCCTCTATCAAGCTCCAGAAAAGCAGTCTGACAGTGGAGAAACTCATCCATTAGAACTTTGTAAAGCTTTGTACCGCCTGCGTACAAAAGATTTTCATCATGAGTTATTAAACTAAATACTAGCCACAGCCCACAGTAACTTCATGAGTCTCATGACTCAGAACTGAAAGCGAGCATGATATGCCTATCAGACTCAGTAACTAGATCAGATAAAATCATCCTTAAGTAATTGGGGGGAAAGACACAAATAGATACTAATAATATGAGGACGATTCATGTATGACAAAACCAAGATTTGAACAACAGGAGAATCTGAAAAAAAATTCAGAAGACTCACAAGAAAAATTCCAGTCACGATCATAGATGTGCTGATGAAAAGCTCTTAGGATAGGCATTTTAACATCAGCAGCTAGGCTTGTATCATCGTCTGTACATCAAAGCCAAACCAAAAAGCTATTAAGAGATATAAGGTTATAAGATAATTTTACAAACAAACCTTAACATCAAAAATGGATCATTAGGAAACAATATACACACATTTCCTACTTGTCTTGGATATAACTCTATTTTCATGCTACAGCTATTACAAGAATATAGTATGGCTGGTCCAAGGATGGAGATGTTAGTGTACCGTCCATCACCTCGACCCTAACTACCCTCTAAAAAGCTGATGAGTGGTAACTAATCACTTTATTTATATACTGAAGAAGAACTGGTCCATGATCATTCAATTTTTTTTTCAAGGTGTCAACTTTTTGCCGAAAATAGAAGCAATGCCTAAAAATGAGCCAAACGGCCGAAAATCATTAAACTGGTATGATCCAATGGGTAGGCCTTCTATTCGAGTGTATGATGAGCGTGATAACTACTCGAATGTGCAGTAGCGTTTAAATGTACGTCAATTCAAATTCAAAAAACAACTTTTTAAATTCAAATTTTTTGTCAAGCGCGATGTACATCAAACGTTTAAATGTACATCAATTCAAATACTGATGTACGTTTAAATACTCTTGATGTACAATCCCGCACCCCCAAACCTAATTTGAATTTTGAATGTACATGGTGATTATAAATGATTTTTGCGCAGGATAAACTGATGTACGTTTAAATGCTTTCGATGTAAATTCCCGCCTTTGTCAAAAATTTTGAATGAAAATGGTGAGTACAAGTGATTTTTGAGCGGGAATGTACATTGGAAGCATTTAAATGTACATCAGTTCAAATTAAAAAATCACTTCAAATTAAAAAATTGATTTTTGAACTGATGTACGTTTAAATCCTTCTAATGTATATTAAAACCTTTTGTCAAAATTTTGAATTTGAAAATTTTTGAATGATGATGAGTACAAGTGATTTTTGAAAAAAATAAGTTGGTTTGTAATGTACATTTGATATCCGTAAATGAACATATTAAGTTTGTGAATGTACAATAACATCAAATATGAGCATGCTAAATACTGGGGACAATTGTTTTTTGAATTTGAACTGATGTACGTTTAAAAACATCCTAATGTACATTTAAAGCTCTCCTAATGTACGTTCAAAATTTTGTGCATGTACACAGCTCAGAGTGTAGGGCCCAATTTGCGGGTATGATCACACAATCGAACATATTTTATTTGGTAGTTTCGGGCGAATTTCTTTACTAGATGTTTCCCCACAAAAACAAAAAATTCTAAAAACGCTGTTATTCGACATTCCAATCACTTTGGGTTAAAAACAAATCCCTATTTTCATCATGTCCAATAGGACATGTGTTCACAGCAACACATAGTCACATAGGGATCCATTAATTCTACCTACATAAATACAGTTACCACAAATACGCGATATGGGCCATATGGCATGGATGGTTTCTCTTGAAGGAACAAACCTACAGTGTCGAGGGCTCGAAGGACCAAGTAAAAGACACATACCTGTCACACAAAACAGTAGAATAAGTAAGCAAAGTTAGGTAACCACATAAAAGAAAAATTAAACTTGCAACATTCTTTGGCAAACTAAGATTTTAGTACCAGCATAATATATAGGAAAAATGGGTAGAATAATTCTGACCATAGACTATTCCCCCATAGAATAATCCCAACAGTGGGTTAATCGTATAAACCAAACTATCAAGAAGATCCATAACAAATG